>OY970821.1:81097718-82297718 GCA_963853835.1 Calendula officinalis
TTTGAGAGTAATTAATAACCAATAATAGCAAGTAGCAATGAATATTAAAAATAAATTAATTTATTACTTTTTTCATTACTACATATACTTCCTATGTCCTAAATTAATTATCCACCTTAGTCTTACTATTTTAATTTGTTTTCCCAATATTAAGAATATAAATATTGCAAAAAATAGTTTAGGGTTAAAATGGAGACCGTATCAAAACTTGAGGATTAAACCATTTTATACATACGAGAGGAACTGATGTTAAATATAAAAGAAACGAGAGGAACTAAAAATGTAATTTAAATGTTCTTTTTTTCCTGGTAAAAGAGTTGAAAAATATCTTATCCCTGGCATTTTACTGTTTGTCTTGTCAGACATCTACTTGGCCCACTAACATTTTGACAAGTTTATCTTGAAGACTGAGTTTTACCCATACTCTTCAATCTTTTTGACCATTGCCTTACCTTTGACACTTTCTACGCCTCTTAATTATTATTTTTCTTTATATACGAGTTAATTAAAAAGGTTTTAATAATAACAGTCCTAAGGGTTGTTAAAAAACATGCAAAATAAACTTATACATTTTATTGTAAACGGACTCCTGCATTTTAAGGAATACCCCCCTAATAAAATAATGTACAATTATTTATGCACTTAATGACATCCTTAAGAGCTGTCATTATCAAAACCCAATTAAAAAAACATAATTCATTTTATTACCTTAAATTTTAAAAAAAATATACTTCATATACAAAAATTGAGACTAGCTAGTAGCTTAGCCCCCAACTAGACAACCCAAAAAATAATATATAAATTGATAAAATTTAGCAAGACGTTAGAGAACGTGAAAAAGAAAGAAAAAAAACCAACACTAAAAAAAGCATGAGGACTAAATGAATAATACACCATAAAACTCCATAATATATTCTTATTCTTAGCTCTAAATTCTAACAAGGAAGATTGGAACTCATCTTTGAAGTACAATATGATAACTTAAACTTGATAAAATTGTCTATTTGAGCTACTAATAATAATGTTTTGTGGTCTATGTGTTGTTTTGTCATTTTTTTATCATTGTAATTTATTCATCATTACCAAAACCTTTTTTTCCTTCTGATGTTAAAAAAAATTAATTTACTCGTGTTTTGTTACTTGATTTACTTTCATTGAAACTTTTGACAGATTAAAAAAATTGGTTATCTCAACAACAACAAAAAAGTGGTGCTCCTTCGGGCAAAATACTATGATATGCGAAATTATGTGAAGTCCAGGTCGGCAAAAAATAAAACGGTGAGCCTGCGGGCAAAATAAAAAATATATTGTGAAACAAATCTTAAGATTAATTTCATTTAATTGAACATATTAGTAATCTCTTCACAACTCTGTTATCATTATAAATAATTTACAACTTTACAAGTATGTATGTGACGTACATAAATTTGTGATTATAAATACAACTGGTAGAGATCATATAATGGTTAAAACACGATTTAACTTCATTTGACTAAGATTGGTTTAGACTCGCAATCCCATGGTAGTGTATTTGTCATATTAGTGAAAAATCGCATATTTGTCACATTTGCTTGTATGTTTAGTTATTTTATTAGAAAATTGGAAGGAAGTTGACAAAAATATATGTGTTATACACAAAATGAAAGAATCTTTAGGCATGAATTTTGTGAGATTTTAGGTTGGTCATTTATACATATAGAGAAAGAGAGGGTGTTGACCATTGACCAATCTTCTTGATGGAAGAGCTCTTCTATGTCCATATGCATATGGCAAATTATGGCCCTTTTTTGGGGCTTATGTTACAAATTCAATCATATCACAAATTCAATTAATGGAAGATTCATTCATGAACACACCCTCCATCCCTTTCTTCACCTTTATCTAACATCTTCCATCACTATCCATTCTAGACTCCAAGAAGTTCTAACATAATAATGTGTAATATGTATTATTAATTTTATTCGGGGACTTATTTATGTAGCTTATGCTTTATAACACTTATGTTTAATGTTTGAAAAAGCTCAAGAACATATGCTTATGAGCTTATTTTGAACAATTAGAGAAGAACTTATGATTGTGATTTTTAAGGCTTATCTAACAAAGAAATAAGTGTTCTATACCTTTATACTCCACCTAAGAGAAGAACTTATGATTGTGATTTTCTAAGGCTTATCTAACAAAGAAATAAGTGTTCTATACCTTTATACTCCACCTAAGAGAAAAACACTACTATTTTATGTTTGCATTTTTATGTATTTTTCGTATATTTGTAATTAGTGTTTGTGATAAAATTAACCAATATATGAAGAAATAGAGAGAATACAAAAGACTGAAAGAGTCAATGAACTAAAAACTGTTCCAGAAATCTATGTGTTATGCACATGATACTATGATAGAATTTAGCGGGAATCAGTAATTATGTTTGGACTAGAAATGGAAAGACTCAAATATAAACTATTGAAGACTAAATATTTTATAGATAAACTAACGATATATATTGGTAATTTGGTGACATACATAACTTGTAGTTTATAATTTACACATAGATGTTGAATAACCGTTTATTTAAGAGATCCATCCAACGGCGTTCTTCGGTTTTTCATCAGTCTTGTTGACTAACTGACGTTGTTGGCACGGTCTCGTTACTCTCGTCGGTTGTATTTATTATGGTTACCGAATAAGAAGAGATGAAGGGAATGGGTAAGTGAGACCAAGGGTGGGAGATGGAGTGGGTTAATTTTTTATTTTTTTTAAAGATTTTTTTAAAATATAAAATTTAAGTTTTATTCTTATTATTTTAAATACTTTATGATAATATTAAAAGAAATTATTTTCCATGTTTTTAGTTTAAATTTTCTTTTATAAGTTTTAATATATTAAGTTTTGCATATAATAAAAAATGTTGTGACACGGAAACTGAAGAAAAGTAATGTTATTGTTAGGCTCCTCGGTACGGGTACCACGCCCTCCGGCGTGGGGTGTGATGTGGCTAGGCCACGGCGTGGCGAACCCGGGAACACCCTCCCTAACGGCGTTGGGGTGCGGCGTGGAGGAAGATGGCAACGGGTTACGCCGTACAACGGTGTGGAGGGGAGCGTATTGGGCCAAATATAGCCGTTGGATTTAAAAAAAAATAAAAATTTTTAATTATTTACCTATATATATTTACATACTTTCACTCATTTTACACACACAATTAATCCATTTTACTCTCTACAAACTCCTATCTTCATACCTCTCTACTTACAATGGATCCACACAACAACTCTCCACAAACACCCAACCAACCTTCACAACAAAATATATATACCACCGAACCTTGGATTTGGTAGCTTCGAGCCATATGTCAACATCCTAAATTCCGGTGTTGTCCCACCTCAATTTTATCCACAAACCGCACCTCAATATCAACCTCAATTTCAACAACCCCAATATTCACAAAATGTATGTCAATTTGCACCCACAGGCCAATATTTTCAACAACAAACACTTTCTCAAACACAAACACAAGAACCACAAGCGGGGGGAGCAAGAGAAAGGGGAAGGGAAAGGGAAAGGGAAAAGGAAAGAAAAAGAAGTTGTTGAAGAACTTGTGGAAGAAGATGTGGAAGAAGACACACAAATTCCATGGACGGAAAAGGAGGAAATTGCGTTGTGCCGAGCTTGGTGTGGCACTTCTAAAAACGAGAAGGACGTGAATGGCATGAGAATTAAAAGCTATTGGGAAGCCATTCTTTCTAAATTTCATAGCTTCATGGGAGTCCCGCCATACCGAAAAGACAATAGTCTTAGTAGCAAATGGCGTGACATAAACAACAAGGTTACAAAATTTAATGGTATATATAACAAACTTTCGTCGGAAAGAAGTAGCGGAATGGCCGAGTTTGATGTTTTGGAGGCCGCCAAGAAACAATACAAAGTTGAAAAGAAGGGCCATAATTTTGAGCTAGATCGACATTGGTTGACTTTAAAAGAGGATCCAAAATGGATCGGCACAATTACTAAAGATCAACAACAATCGAAGCGCTAAAAAAGTTCACAATCGGTTGATGTTTCTGATGGTCGTTCTCGTGTCAACCTTAATGCAGGGGATGATGAATTTCCAGATGACCTATTCGACGACATTGATGAAACCCCAACTCCTCAATGACCAATTCGAAGAGACAAGGCTAAACGAGCGGGTAGGCATGCGGCGGAAAATGAAGCGAAGAGCAAGCATAGGGAAGAAATTCAAAAACGATTAAACGACCACGTTGACGCAACGAAAGAGCGCATAGAGATGCGTCGTCAACAAGTTCAAATGGAGAGGATGCTTCTAACCGAACAAAGAATGATCAATAATTTGAATATTTTGAATATGCAACCGACGCCAGGCATGATGCAAGAAGATCTTGAACATCTACTTGCCGCGAAGGAAAGGGCCCGAAAAGCCATGAGCGAGTTAGGATTGTAGTTTTTAAATTTTTAGTTTTTAAAATTTTTAAGTTTTGTTATTTTTAATTTTAAGTATTTGTATTTTTAATTTAATGTATTGTTATTTTAATTTTAATGGAAGTTTAATATTATGTTTAAAAAATAAATGAAAATGAAATGATGAGATGGAAAATAAAATGGTGTGGTGTGGTGGGTATTTCCACCAAATGATGTGGTGTGGTGATGATGTGATTGCTTAGGTGACGATGATGTGACAAGAAAAATAGGTACCACATGTGGTACCCACATCTTACAGCCTTAGGGTATTTCAGTTGGTATGCTAGTGAATAACTCATCCAATTGTCAAATATTTTCTACTTATATTATTATAAACATAATTTTACAAGTCACTCAAGTGTTTAAACTGTTGAGTTTACAAAGTTTATGTTGCATCATTTCCCACGTATTTAATGACTAACACTTAAAATGTAGACATATACTGTAAATATTATTTTCCTACGTTTATACAATGTTGCACTGCACTCACAACAATTAACTAGTAAAACGAAACGGTAACATGATGTACAGTTTAAAATAGTTCAAACACGTAATTATTATGTACTAACTATGTCCATAAGACACTTTTCATTTTAATATGTGTTACCGATGTGGGCGTGAAGTATTGTCCTTTACCTTAGGCTAGTGGGTATGGGCACCACATGTGGTGGTGCCCTTTTCCGTCACGTCATCGCCACCTCATACACCACATCACCATCACACCACATCATTTGGTGGAAATACCCACCACACCACACCACACCATTTTATTTTCCAACTCATCATTTTATTTTCATTTATTTTTCACACAAATAATATTTTATATAATTTAAAATTACATTACATTAAATAAAATTAAAATGACAATACTTTAAATTAAAATGAAAATACTAGAAATTAAACATTAAAATACTAGAAATTAAAAATTACAATAATTAAAATAAATTATTACTCTTCATCGTCAGCGTCTTCATCGTCGGCATGTGCGTTGTTGTAGAGATGGTCCGTCAAGTCCTGTCGAAGTCGTTCGTGTGTTGTTCCGTCTCGAATGTCGACAACCCTGTGCAAATATTCTACACTTCCCGGTACATACAAAGCATGTCGGGGACCGTCCGGCACATATGGAGAAATCATCCGACCAGTATCTTCGACAACCATATTATGCATTATAACACATGCATACAAAATATATCTTAATCTTTCAAGGTCATATGAACGGGCCGCGTTTTTTACAATGTGTCACTTCGCCTTTAAAACTCCAAAAGCCCGTTCCACATCCTTACGTGCGGATTCTTGTTTTTTGGTAAACAATACCTCTTTTGGATCAATTGGATGTCGGTAGGCTTTGACAAACGTCGCATGACGAGGATATATACCATCGGTAAGGTAGTAACCGAATCTATATGGATTGCCATTCACCGTGAAAGGCGCATCGGGTGCCTTTCCTGATAACAACTCGTTGAATATTGGTGACTGATCAAGCACGTTAATATCATTATTAGAACCCGCAACCCCAAAATAAGCATGCCAAAACCATAAATCTTGGGAAGCAACAACTTCTAATATCAACGACGGTACTCCATGATGTCCACCGGTGTACTCACCTCTCCACGATTGTGGACAGTCCTCCAATCCCAGTGCATACAATCAATGCTACCAATCATTCCAGGAAAATCATGTCTCTCTTCGTGTGCCTCATATAATTTTTGCACATCGGTTACTGTTGGTTTTCGCAAATAAATAGGTCCGAATATTTCCAAAACCCCTTGTGAAAATCTATACATACTTTCCCTAGCAGTTCTTTCAGACATGCGTAGGTACTCGTCAAGAGAATCAGGGGATGACCCGTAAGCCATAGATCGAATTGCTGCAGTACATTTTTGCAAAGCAGTGAATCCCCGCCTACCTCTAACATCGTATCTCAATTGAAAAAAGGATACCTGTTTTCTAATGCGGTACATATGCGCATAAATAAATGTCTGGACAGACGAAACCTTCTTTGGAAATTGTTGTTGTCATAAACAGGATCATCCACAAAATAATCTCGGTATAGCATGTCGTGTCCAGCTTCTCGATTTCTATTTAGCTTCGCGGTTCTAGTGTCAAACACTTCTTCACTTTCATCGGAGGATATATCATCGAGGAGTTCTGAGTATATTGTTAGCATAAACAAGTCATCGTCGTCAGATGATGAACCAAGATAATTCATTATTTGTGAGTTGGGGTATTTTGGTAGAGTTGTGGTGTGTTTTGGTAGTGTTTTGGTAGTGTTTTGGTAGTGTGTTTATATAGGTAATAAATAAATTAAATAAACTACCAGGGTACCCGCGCAATGCGGCGGCGGGTACCCAGGCGGCAATTGGTGGCTGGTGGTGACGGTGGCTGGTGGTGGTGACGGTGGCTAGTGGTAGTGCTTGTCACAGGTGATGCATGTAATTTCAACATTTTAATTTTTAAAAGATTAATAAATATAATTTTTATCAAATAAAGAGAATATAGTCTAGTAGCTTAGTTGGCTAAACATTGTGTTAATGAAGCAGAAGTAGGGGTGACCACAGTCTAAAAACCAAATCGAAACCAATAAAACCGAAACCGAAATTGAGAGACATAAAAAAAAAATACCAACCCGCCTTAAAAGCAGCGATCACAACTGGTTACAACAAGATAATACAACTCAATTAGAGTTAAAAAATTATATTAACCAATAGGTTAATGTAATGATTATACAATATTAGGATTCAACAAAGAATTTATTACCTGTTTGCACAGCCTTGATCTTGATCTTCAGCCACAAATCAAAATCCACAAATCGTACCTTTAATGGATGAGACTTTGAGAAGCCTCTCGCTGACTTTCCAATCGATGTTGCTGTCATCGACAACATGAACATGAAACTCTTTAGAATTTTGTTGTGCAACGCATGGGATTGTGCAATGGTTACCCATATTCGAGGCAAACTAGGGAGAATTGAAGATGAACCCTTGATTTTCGGCGAATTTCATTCAAGGAGGTCGACCATTCAGGCACTTCTAAGCTTCTGTCTGCAAGCATGGACTGGTAAAAAGTATTATCCAATAAAAGGATGATATAAGAGATTGAACATCCAAAAACATGTAAGATTGTATTTGCCCCGAATCAAGTTTGTTTACCACCAAATGAAAACAGTCATGAAATTAACATCAATTACTTATCCAATTGCCATTCATTTTATTAAATGGCTCAATCTGGTGTAGTCAATCATGATATAGAATAGGAGATCACATACATTAAAGTGCAAATTGTTCATCCTCAATGGATGAAATACTTATAAATGATCGTTAACTTCAACAAAAGGTAATCAGCCGAATATAGCACAAAAATCACGCACAAAACCATGATTTCAATCAACGAAATTATCATATCAAACTAAAAATAATCAGATTGAAACGAATAGTACCTCTGTGTATTACGAGTTGAATTGAGTAATGCAGATTCAACCAACTTAGGAATTTAAGCTTGTGACATGATTTTAAGTTCTGCAACAGATACAAAATGATGAAAAGAAATCAAAATGAAATAGGAAAAAAAATGAATTGATTGAACATCATAAGAGAGTTGGCCATGGAGATCTCATTGCCTTGATTTGGATCGAGCACTGTTATGGTTAAACAAGATTTTTGCGTCACAGTAGCAATAGCTCAACAATTTACAATTAAACACGATGAATAGGTATAGATGCTCACCACACAGTAGCAAAATGGTGAAGATACTACTCGAATCCGATGAACTGGAAAAGATACGACTGGGATCCAGCGAAGATATGGCCGGCCGACGACGGATTGTGTGTCTGCCGGCTGGCGGTCGAAGATGAATCACCGGTGGGCGTAGGCAACAGTCGTTAGCTGCAAAAGAGAGAGATTTTAGGGTTTTCCCGAAAAGATTTTCCTCAGTCGATGCCCATGTAGGAAAGCATCGAGAACACGAAATGTATTTACCCGATGAAAACATAGCTGGTGAATTTTGATTCCCAAAGAACCCTGCTCAACTTCCTTTTAGTTGCAACCTTTGAAATGCCCCCAGGCCCCAACAAATATTAAGGATATAATAAAGAAAAGTAACGATAGAAATTCATAATCTGTCTATTATCTCAGTGGTTAGCGTGTTAGTTAATGGTCTAAACGTCTAGCGTTCGAACCCTGCTTCTTATACTTTTTTAATAGACACAATTTTCTCCAAAAATGGAAAGAAATTGGCTGAATTTCCAGTCAACTATTTGAGGAAAGGTCCCAAATGCATTATAAGTAGTAAAGATAAATAAATTTTTTTTTAAAAAAAAATCCCCAACGGCTAAAAATATAGCCGTTCAACGAACGGCTATATTCGTTCCACCACGCCCGTGATCCGCCGTGCTTCCTCCCACACTTCCAGCACGCCAACCCCCCACGCCGTTTGGGGGGGAGGGGCGGTGTTCGTATCCATGGCCACGGCGTGGCTAGGCCACCTCATCACCCGAGCATGGTCCCATACCTTGTAGTCTTAACTATCATTAACGAAAGCAGGACGTTATAAAATGCAGCTTTTCCCCCTTTATATAACCCCAACTTTCTCACTCTCTTTTTTTCACACACACAAACACACCCCAACCAACGGGAACAAAGCCACAAGAATGGCTGCTGCTTCTTTCTCCACCTATTTCCTCCTAGTCACCCTCCTCTCCGCCACCGTCATGGCGTTCCCCAGCCACCGTCCCCACCGTATGGCCAGCCATAATTACAAAGATGCCCTCACTAAATCCCTTATTTTCTTTGAAGGCCAAAGGTCCGGCAGACTCCCCCCAAATCAGAGGATCACTTGGAGGAAAAACTCCGGTCTAACCGACGGAGCAGCCATGAAAGTACGCAGTTTTTTTTCTCTTAAATTAACATAATTTTTGACCAAATAAGATAAAGTTTACAGATTTGAGGTGGGTTTTTGTTTATATTTATAATTTTGGTGAAATCTTGACAATGCAGGTTGATTTGGTAGGTGGGTACTACGATGCCGGAGACAACATAAAGTTTGGTTTTCCGATGGCCTTCACCACCACAATGCTGTCATGGAGTGTGCTAGAATTTGGTGGGTTGATGAAAAGTGAGTTGGGTAATGCAAAAGAAGCTATTCGTTGGGCTACTGATTACCTACTCAAAGCTACTTCACAACCAGATGTCATCTATGTTCAGGTACATAAACAGTTAAAAATAATATTTATTTTTTTAGTGCTCTGTTTTGTATCATTATGGTTTAAGATTTTGTTGGTTAAAATTAAAATAACAGGTGGGTGATGCAACAAAGGATCATGCTTGTTGGGAGAGACCTGAAGATATGGACACTCCAAGAACTGTTTTAAAAATTGACAGAAATACCCCTGGAACAGAGGTGGCTGCCGAAACAGCTGCAGCTCTTGCTTCTGCTTCATTGGTTTTCAGAAAATCAGACAGAGTTTACTCCAAACTCTTACTTAAAAGAGCAATTAGGGTAAAATACTTACCATTTGGGATTTTTTATCGTTCCATTTTTGAAGGGTAGAAGTGTAATTTCAACATTTGTTGCCTTTAATGATCATGTGAGAACAGGTGTTTGAGTTTGCTGACAAATATAGAGGGTCATACAGCAATGGGTTGAAGAAATTTGTCTGTCCCTACTATTGCTCTTATTCAGGATACGAGGTAATTAATCAAGAAACACAATCTAACTATAATCTGATTTCAAGATTGTGACATTTTTGGAGTATGTTGTATAAGTTAGAGCTAATTAATTAAATATTTGAATTTAATTCAGGATGAATTGTTGTGGGGAGCAGCATGGTTACATAAAGCCACAAGAAGCCCTAAATACCTAAATTACATTCAAGCCAATGGGCAAACCCTAGGAGCTGGTGAAACTGATAATACTTTTGGGTGGGACAATAAGCATGCTGGTGCCAGAGTTCTTCTATCTAAGGTATAATTAATTATAAAAATTGTATTTTTTTTAATATTATAGTTATAATTATAATTATTTGACAGGCATTTTTAGTTCAAAAGCTACAATCACTTCATGACTACAAGGGTCATGCAGATAACTTCATATGTTCACTAATTCCAGGAGCACCTTTTTCTCAATCTGAGTTCACTCCTGGTAAGTTTGTGATTTTTGTGGGGTAAAAATAATAAAATGTGATTTGGTAATACTTTGAGGGACTAATTATGTTATTAATTAACTGTAGGAGGACTATTGTTCAAAATGGATGACTCTAATATGCAATATGTGACATCTGCTTCATTCTTACTGGTCACTTACGCGAAATACTTAACCCAAGCTAAAAAGGTAGTTAACTGCGGTGGCTCAATTGTGACCCCAAAACGACTTCGTTCCATTGCAAAGAAACAGGTGGACTACTTGTTAGGTGACAACCCATTGAAGATGTCTTACATGGTAGGATACGGTTCACGGTACCCACAAAGGATCCACCACAGGGGATCATCTCTCCCTTCCATCTCAGCACATCCCGCGAAAATCGAATGTGGGTCGGGTTTCTCCATCATGCACTCGGACATCCCGAACCCGAACACGCTAATTGGGGCTGTGGTTGGTGGGCCCGATGAGAAAGATCATTTTCCAGATCTACGGTCAGATTATTTCCAATCTGAACCCGCGACTTATATCAACGCGCCACTTGTTGGGGCTTTGTCTTATCTGGCACATTCGTTTGGGCAAATTTAGAGGATTTTGTTTGACTATTGAAGGGGGTAGTTGAGGGTGTGGTAAAAACCAAAATTCCTCGAGCCCTGAGAACAAATATGCGATACGCGTATTTCTATATCTATATATAATTATAATATTGTTGTTTATTAGGTTTTAAAATGGTCTTTTTTAGCACAGTTCAATGCAAATGTAAGCTGCTGCGTACGAGGACCGGCGTTTATTAGTGTAGCCGTGAATGTTTTACTAAGTTTTTTGGGTTTTTTTTTCTTCTTCTGGTTATAGGATGTCTGTTAGAAGTACAAATGGCCAAGAACTACTTTGGGAATCCAGTAATTTCTGCTCTGGAAAATTGTTCAGCCAATATTTATGTCATTTATCTGTTTTTTGTTCAATTTTTTTTATTTGCCTTAATCGGAAATGTTTAGTCAAGATTTATTTATATCATTGCAAGTGTTATGGGGAATTATCAGGGCATAATTCTGTTTTACTAACCCAATAACTATAAATAACATCTATAGAGAGAAAAAACAAGCGTAAATGATCATAAATAAAACAAGAAGATATAAAATATAGATGTCGAATAGCAAACTATAAAAGTTCACATATAGTCCACGAAAAAATGATTGACTATTTGTTTAATATTTATTGTATACTTATTATAATATCAAACTGTACATCAGTTTAATTAAAATAATGCTGAATTCGATAAGAATTGTAGGAAAAAAGTGCTTTTATACGAGATATTTTAATGCTTAGTTATTGGTAATAAAAATGTAAGAAGTTAATTTTCATAAGGAGAAAGAAGCTAATTTTATTAGGCCTCTCCCAACCGTGACGCGTCACTAAACCCATCACTAAACCCTTCCTTACTGACGGGTTACTGACGAGGTCGTGCCAACAGCAACACATCACTAACCCGTCACTAACACATCCCCACTTAAAATAAATATTAAAATATTAAAATATTAAATAAAAACCCTTTCCCCCTCACATACGAACCTCGACGTCCGTTTGTACCCCGTCTCCACCAGGACGTGAACCATCGACGGCAGCTAGGGACGGCACGGTGCCAACAGTGATGGCCCACGACGGATGTTGACGCCCCCCACGACGTGGGGTTGGCACTCACCTTACTCCCTTGTCTCAGTCTCATTTTTATTGTCTGATACGGAGTATTATTTTAGTTTGTCCCATAAAGACTGTTTTTTCTAAATTTCAACCAATTAAAAAATACTTGGGAAAGAAAATTTTTGATTTGTGACATAGTATAATTAATGTACTTTTTTTTAAACTGTGTACTTTTTATAGTGGACAGTAAATTTGAGACGGATGGAGTACAGTAAAAATGTTAAAGATGTCTACAAGCACATAACTACAGAAAAGTTTACAAGTAATGTACAAAAGAAAAGTACGTTTAACCATGTTTGTTACCCGTGTATAACGTTACTTTATAAGATACTGAAAATACAAAAATTTATTTTTGAGGGAAAATAGCAAAGTGACAAATGAAGACAGCTACCACTATAACAGGAAGTAAGATGGATAGGATAATAATTCCAAGAAAAAAAAATGTCGCAACTAGCAATAATAGGATTATAATATTACCGTTGGTGTGGAGCCCAACGATCACTTTAAAGTAAACAGAGAGAGGATGAGGGAAGTGTGCGTATCACGTGGTTTAAAGGCTGCAATTTTCCAGAATGTCAGATATTATATAAATTTGGGGTCTAGCAAAGATATGAAAAAAGAAAGAAAAAGAAAGGTGACAGGTGTGCATCAATTATCAAACAAAGAAGTATTCAATGTTAACGTGAACAACTAAAAGCAACGACTTTAAGGAGACCACAAGACATTCCTAATTTGCTATCATGTTGTCCCAATCAATACTTTTTAACATAATTCAGTTTGTTATTAGATTTGCCTTAACATTCATATGACACTCACAAATTGATTTATACAACAAAAAAGAAGGTAATTTTGCATTTGTAATGAGTTTAAGCATTACTTTATTTATTTGAGTGTCCATATACCGTTATCTCTAGGGCTGATCATCAACAGACAATGGAACAGATTTCACCTGATGCACAAACCAACAGAGTAAAATTAAGTTAACATTATAAATACTATTAAATCACTAAATTAAATAAAACCTTTAATTGTTTTAAAACTCTACAAACAGGGTTGAAAACTTACCAGATCGCGGAACTTGAGAATGTAAAACATTTCAAGATATCGTCTAATTTCCCGCCTTTCAAGTTTTGAGACATATTTCCAGAAGCTATAAACTCCAGCTAATGTCATTAACCGTTCAGAATATATCTGCCATGTGTACCTATAACATTACAAAACACAAAATTTCAAGTCAATTATCGGTCAAATGTTGAAGAAGCAATAGTTTTGATATGAGATATTAATATATTATTGCCTTTCGTATATTCTGTTAAGTCCGCTTTCTGATATTTTGACCCAATAATTTGGTTCATTTTTGCATTTTTGGAAGAAATTAGCCATTGTGACAGCTGCATTATCTGGATGATGTGGATCAATATGGAAACCTGAAATACCATCTTCAATTATCTCTGCTGGCCCACCATGACAAGTTGCAAATGTTGGAAGCCCACATGTCATGGCTTCCACTACTGTAAGCCCAAAAGCTTCATAAAAAGCGGGCTGAAAAATAATTGATTAAATAATTAATGTTATAAAAAAAGAAGGCTATGTATTGCAGTTAGTTGCATAGAAAAGTTTCCAACTTTTGTCTCGTTTTTTTATGGTAACACGTTTTGCACCCACGTAAAGGCTTAGGGTTCGTTTAGTGTTGAAAAATGTTGTACTTTTCTAGAAAAGTTTTAAGGAAAACTTGTAAAACAGAATACTTGTTCTGATCGCACTTTTAAGGAAAACATTTTGTAGAAAAGAGAAAAACTCACTTTTCATTTTTGTAATTACGTTTCTGATGTTAGCTTAATAGTTTGAGTTTATTAGTTGGGCCTTATGTCAAGCCCATTAGCTAGTTAGCTTTATTATATATTGTCTTTCTTTGTCTTGTTCTGAAAGATCACTTTTGCTATTTTGTAATGAAACCATAGCCTCCTTTTGTAAGTTCACATGGTATCAGAGCTAAACTCGATCTTTAGTTCATGATTGTTGGAGGAGGTTTGAATATCGTACAGGATCTATTCGAAATTTTTGACGATTTTGGTATGTTTTTCTCGCTCGTTTCAGTATTTCGTTTGCTTTGATTCGTTTGGTTTTGTCTGATTCTGGAGATTTCGTTTGGCTGTTAGTACTGGTATTCTTGTCTGACGATTTGTATTCGTTAGGGTTTCTGATTTGTTGATTTGGGAAATCCTGATTTTGGTTAAGCAGTATTAATCGTTACTGCTGTTTACTGTTTCTACTGGTGTTTGTGCTGAGCAGTAGTAACTGCTGATCTGTTTGTGCTGAGCAGTAGTAAATGTTGATATGTTACTACTGACCCGTTCGTTATTGCTGGTGTTGAGCAGTAGTAAGTCATTACTACTGGTTCGTTTCTGATGATCAGTACTGTTTCTTTCTGCTGATCTTCATTACTGCTGGTTTGTTTCTGCTGATCAGTATTGATCATTTCTACTGATCTGTTTCTGCTGACCAGTTTCTGCTGGTCCGTTACTGCTGGTGTTGAGCAGTAGTAATTGTTTCTGCTGGTTATTATTACTTGTGTCTGGTCATGGCTCGAGACGATTCTCTTCAGTCAATTAGCACTCAACTAGATGGCAAGAATTATGCCTATTGGAGTTATGTTATGAAAAAAAAATTGCGGGGAAAAATTTGTGGGGTATTATAACAGGTACCAAAAGCAAACCAACAGATGATAAGGCTGCAAATTATGCAACCTTATTAGAAACTTGGGAAACTGAAAATTCCAAGATCATCACTTGGATTAATAATTCTGTTACCCAGTCGATTGGTACTCAGTTAGCAAAGTATGACACATCTAAGGAAGTTTTGGGATCACTTGGATAGATTGTATACTCAATCTAATTTTGCAAAACAGTATCAGTTAGAATTTGATATTCGAGCTCTTCAACAGAACAGTTTAACTGTCCAAGATTTTTATGCTGCTATGTCTGACTTGTGGGATCAGCTAGCTCTTACTGAACCTGCTGACTTGAAGGCTTTTAAGCCTTATATTGATAGAAGGGAAGAGCAGCGTTTGGTTCAGTTCTTGATGGCTTTACGTTCAGATTTTGAAGGTCTGCGTGGTTCAATCTTGCATCGCACACCACTTCCCTCTGTTGATTCGGTTGTTCTCGAGTTGATTGCTGAAGAAACTCGTCTGAAATCTCATGTAGACAAAGGCTCCAAGAAAACAATGCCTATTGTTCTTGCTGTTACTCAGCCAAGACAGTCTTCAAACCAGAACCGGAGCAGAGTTGCCACTGATGAGTGTACCTATTGCAAGCAGAAAAATCATTGGAAGGCTCAGTGCCCCTTGTTGTTGAATAAGGGAAATCAGAAACATAACAAATCTGTTGGACAACCTCATTTTCGTCCTTCTTCCTCAAACTTCAGGCCACCACAGTTTGCGGCTGCTGCACCTTCTGTAGAGGCTGAAACAGACTTTACACCACCATCTGCTCTTGATCCCCAGATTGTTGAGAAGTTTAAACAGTTCATTGCTGCCAATCCTGCAGCCATGTCAGCATCCATGTCTCAATCAGGTCCATCTACATCCAGTAATTCAGGTATACCTTCATCCCTTTGGATATTGGATTCTGGAGCATCCCATCATATGTCACCACATTTGTCATATTTCACTTCGTTAACTCCTCGTTCACCCGTATCTGTTATGTCTGCTAGTGCTACACCTATGTTAGTTGAAGGTGTTGGCTCTATTGCTACTCCATATATATCTCTAACAGATGTTTATCATATTCCTACACTTGCCTTGAATCTTGCTTCGGTCAGTCAATTGTGCAAGTCTGGTTGTTTGGTCTATTTTCTTGATTCGATTTGTTGTGTTCAGGATCGCTCACGGAGGGTGATTGGGATTGGCCGTAGGCTTGGGGATCTATATGTCCTGGAGCAGCTATATTTTGATGGCATTACTAATATTGCTGCCTCTAGTGTTGATTTGTCATCTTTTCGTTTGAGTCAGTCATCGTCTGTTTTTTATCTTTGGCATTCTCGTTTGGGACATGTGTCAGCTTCACGTTTACAATTTTTGATTTCCACTGGTGTGTTAGGATCATTAAAAACTGATGATATTTCTGATTGTTGTGGTTGTAAACTTAGAAAATTCTCTGCTTTACCTTTTAATAGAAGTGTGACCTGTTCTGTTGCTCCATTTGACATTATACATTCTGATGTGTGGGGTCCATCCCCGGTTGCCTCTAAATCGGGCTCAAAATATTATGTTTCTTTTATTGATGATTATACTCGTTATACATGGATTTACTTTACGAAGAACAGGTCTGATTTTTTGACTGTATATAACGAATTCCGAGCTCTTATCAAGACTCAGCATTCGGCTGTTATCAAATGTTTTCGTTGTGATTTAGGAGGTGAATTTACCTCTAATGATTTTAACCAATTATTAGCATCAGATGGCACTGTGCATCAGTCCTCCTGCACTGATACACCTCAGCAAAAATGGTGTTGCTGAGAGAAAACATCGACATCTCTTAGAGACTGCTCGATCATTGTTATTATCTGCTCAAGTTCCTAACGTGTTTTGGGGAGAAGCTGTTCTTACAGCTACATATGTTGTTAATCGTATCCCTATTGCTCACAACTCGGGCAAGTCTCCTTATGAAATGTTGTTTGGGCAAACACCTGATTATGCATCGTTGCGGGTGTTTGGGTGTACTTGTTTTGTTTTGAAGCCTCATGTGGAGAGAAATAAGCTATCCTCGAAGTCAGCTCTTTGTGTTTTTTTTGGGATATGGTATTGGTCAGAAGGGTTATCGATGTTATGATCCGATAAATCAAAAGTTATATGTGTCTCGCAATGTTACTTTCTTGGAACATATCCCGTTTTATAGCATTCCTGTTCAGGCTCATGATGTTACCCGAGAGGAACTTCGTACTATTGATCCCTTTGATATTGATGTTGCTGATCCACCACCGGTTGCTGATCCACCACCGGTTGCTGATCCACCACCGGTTGCTGATCCACCACCGGTTGCTGCTCCACCACCGGTTGCTGATCCACCACCGGGGAGGCCTACTCGTAATCGAAAGTCCACACAACTTCCTGATTTTGTTTACTCTACTTATTCATCTGGGTTTGCTTCTTTTATGGCCAATGTTCATCGTCTCACTGAGCCGTCATCCTACAAAGAGGCTGTCTCTGATCCTCTTTGGCAGACTGCTATGGCTGAGGAACTTGCGGCTCTTTACCAGACACGTACATGGGATTTGGTTCCGCTTCCGCTTGGAAAACGCACAATAGGTTGTCATTGGGTATACAATATTAAGACAAAATCCGATGGATCAATTGAACGTTATAAAGCCAGACTTGTTGCAAAAGGGTATTCACAACAGTATGGTATGGATTATGAGGAAACATTTGCTCCAGTTGCAAAAATGACGACTGTTCGCACTTTGATTGCAGTTTCCTCAATTCGCCAATGGAAAATCTATCAGATGGATGTCAAGAATGCATTCTTGAATGGTGATCTTCATGAAGAGGTATACATGTCTCCGCCCCCAGGTATTGCTCACAAACCAGGTGAAGTTTGTCGCCTCCGAAAGGCCTTGTATGGTCTCAAACAAGCACCGCGTGCTTGGTTTGAGAAGTTCTCTACAGTCATCATGTCACTTGGTTTTCAACCAAGTAATCATGATTCGGCTCTTTTTGTTCGATGCACGGATAAAGGTAGAATCCTTCTTTCTTTATATGTTGATGATATGATTATTACTGGCGATGATCATGATGGTATAGAATCTTGAAACGTGATTTAGCCCATCGTTTTGCTATGAAGGATTTGGGTTTGCTACGCTATTTCTTGGGCATTGAAGTTGCTCAATCCCCAAAAGGTTACATCTTATCTCAGACAAAGTATATTTCAGATTTGTTTGACCGTGCACGTCTCACAGATAACCGGACAGTTGATACCCCGTTAGAAAGTAATGCCAAGTATTCTCCAACTGACGGTGTCCCCTTATCTGATCCGAGCCTTTATCGTACCATTGTGGGGAGTTTGGTTTATCTCACTGTCACAAGACCTGATATTGCTCATGCAGTTCATGTTGTTAGTCAGTTTGTCACTGCTCCTACTAGTGTTCATTGGGGAGCTGTGATGCGTATTTTGAGATATCTTCGTGGCACACAATTTCGCAGCCTTGTTCTTCCTTCTTCATCCTCACTTGAGTTACGTGCCTATAGTGATGCTGATTGGGATAGTGACGTTTATGATCGAAAATCAACTACTGGGTACTGTATTTTCCTTGGAGATTCACTGATTTCGTGAAAAGTAAGAAACAAGATATTGTCTCTCGTTCTTCTACAGAATCTGAGTATCGTGCCATGGCCCTTGCCACTTGTGAGATTGTTTGGTTACGATGGCTTCTTGGAGATATGGGTGTTAACATTTCGAAGCGTACTCCATTACATTGTGACAATGAAAGTGCAATATTGATTGCCAAAAATTCAGTATTTCATGAGCGTACAAAGCATATTGAAATTGATTGTCACTTCACTCGTCATCATTTGCTTCAGGGGACTATCTCGCTTCCGCATATTCCTTCCACTCTGCAGATTGCTGACATGTTTACAAAGTCTTTGACTGCTCCCCGGTTTCATTTTCTGACTGACAAACTCTCAATGCTTATTACTGTTGCATTATCAGTTTGAGGGGGGATGTTAGCTTAGTAGTTTGGGTTTATTAGTTGGGCCTTATGTCAAGCCCATTAGCTAGTTAGCTTTATTATATATTGTCTTTCTTTGTCTTGTTCTGAAAGATCACTTTTGCTATTTTGTAATGAAACCCTAGCCTCCTTTTGTAAGTTCACATCTGAAAACTGGCTTTTTATATTCACATCAACATATAGAAAACCACTGATGTTTTCTGAACTAGAAAATTAAAACATGTGAACACGTTTTTTAAACTTTCCATTGTTTTCTAGAGATAATACAATACTTCCTGTTTTCTAGAAAAATGGAGATGAAAAACCCGAAGAAATTAGCAATTAGCTAGTTAGACCCTTTGTAGGTGCGGACAAAAAAAATGTCACCCAATATATATAGAAGTAGACAAAATTTTAATACCTTTTTATACAATTTGTTGATATATATATTATACCTGTACAAATATTCCCTTTCCTTCAGCAATATATCGATACATTTCACCATTTTGAGCACGGTTTGTTTGTGCTGAAATCCATCTCACTTGACCATTTAATTTATATTTCTTGAATAAATCATGCATTTTCTCGATTTCTGAAATTTCTTCTCTATCACTAGACCTTTTCACATCGTTGTAACCAGCAACTACAACAAGGTTTGCTAATTCTCTGAGTTTACTACTTTTAGCATACCACTCAACCAGACCTGTTATGTTTTTCACATGATCAAGTCTTGCCATCGAAAAGATTATGGGTTTTGATCGATCACTTAGGTTTCCACTGTATAAGTAAAAAAAATGCCAATTAGATAAAAATCTAGAAATAAAATATAATCTTTTAAATATAATGAAACAAAGGTTAACTAGCCTTAATCTTTTGTCATGTGATGATTAATGATATTTTTTATTTTATTAGTGGACATAAATACCCTTATTATTGTTATTAAATAATAACTAAATTAAAAAAATTATCTAATACATATAAAGAAAATAAAAATCAAATGACGCGAAAGAATGACTCACAATTGGTCTTCATTCTGCTGAGGATCAAACAACAATTTCTCAATTTTACTATGAAGAGATGTAAGTCTTTTTTCCTTCTCAGTATATGAAAAGTAAATTGACATATCTGCCCCTGGAGAAACAATGTTGAACTTTGGATCAAAGACATCAATGCCATGAACAACCCTGTAGAGGCCTGGGAGAGTAAAGGATGAATGGCTCTCGTATTGTCCAACTGTATTTTTCCTGAAATTAATTTATAAACAACATAAATTGCCAGTTGGTGTGTTTTTGGTAACAAGAATCATCACCTTCAGAATATTTAAGAATAAATTACATAAATCATCCTTGTGGTTTGTATGAAATTTTGGATTTTCGTACCTTGACTTTTTTTATTAGACTTTTGTTCCCTATTTTTGAAACGTCTTACACCAACGGTCCTTAATTTTGAAACTTGTAACAACATTGGTCCTTATTTTCAAACTTGTAACATCAAGGGTTCCTAAAAACTTAACGACCTTTTTTTTTCTTTAGGGACCATTGGTGCTATAAGTTTCAATATTAGGGACTATTTGTGTACTAAAAAAAAGGTTGAGGGATGAAATTCATAAATTTTGAAAAACTACGGAACGATTTTTGTAATTTACTTGATATTTATCACTTACGTTCCTGCAATCTCTTGGTATGTGCTAGTAATGATGAAATCTGCATTGTTCATTGCTAAAAGGTCAGCTGTAAATTGACAAGAAAAGTGGTATTTCTCATCGAATTTCTTCCAATAAAGATCAGAATCTGGATACTTTGTTTTCTCCAAAGCATGAGCAATGGTGCACTGCGTTTATAAACAATTAAGAAAAAAGCAATTAATAAACTTCACAACTTATTTTTCAGAACTTGAAAAATGTTTCTTACCTGTGTTACTCCCATTTTATAAGATAATAATGAAGCAACAAGATTTCCATCACTGTAATTACCAATTATAAGATCTGGAGCTCCATGTAACTCAGCCGAAATCTCGCTAGCTGCATCCTATTAACGAATCAAATAAAATATTTATTTGTTAAACTAATAAAAATTTAACAGTTTGTTATGCTCTAGCTTCTATTATATGCATTCCTAATATAAATACATTTTCAAAATTTTGAAATACCTGGTACCAACATGCATTAATAATAGTATGTAACATGTGAGCTAGCAGAAAAATAATAAAAATTTAACTTTTTAGATAAATTTACCTCTGCAAACTTCTCTAGATAAGGCCATACATCAAATCTTGAAATCCATTTACGAAGAATTCCTTTTTCAGTTCTGAAAGGAACACGTAATATATGTGTGTGTTCAGTTCCAGTTACTCTCTCCAATCGTTGGTTGCATGAAGTACCTTTTGCATCAGGTATTAAACGGGTAACCTAAAAAAAGAAATTAAAACAAATGTAAGATTTATTTTAGAACAAATGCAGAATATACATACAAAGACTGAAAGACAGGACCAAAAACGTACAATCAGAATCCTAGGTTTAATATCAAGTCCTTGATGTTTTAATTTAAGTAGCATTTCATTCTCCAAGGCCCGAACTTGATCCAGTATATATACAACCTGTATTTACAATAAAAAGATATAAAATATACATATGAAAATCATATTTTAAATTTTTTAGTTAATAGTACAAAAATATACCTGCCCGCCAGTATCGGGCAAGCCCAAAACATTTGCTTGCCCAAAATATCCGTGTATTGATAATATAACAACATTAAAAACCATAGGTATTCTACCAAGAAAAGTTTCTAGAATTGAAGGATCTGGAGCTTGAAGAATATCGGATAAAAGATGAATCATCCCGAGAATTCTTTCAGCATTATTTCCCCATCCTCTTTCAAAACCCAATGCCTGTAATCTGTAAATAAATTTTTTAAAAATTATGACAGTAAAAAAATAAAAATAAAAACTATTAGAAAGATGCTGACTCATATTGAAACTGAGAGTAATCTGTATCAGATGGTAGCTTAGAAAGATAATCCTCTGCTTTTGCTAAAGAAGATTGAAGTCCGGTTATGCTACTTATACGGTCATTTAACATCATTACCTACAAAATACTTAACAATGTTAAATTATCATAGTTATATATTTATATAATTCCAGTTATTATTCACATGGAGAATTTAAACATGAAACTCACATGTCCATCATGTCTGTGTGTGCGTAAGAAATCTAGTAGTGGTTCCATACAATCTTTGTTCCGGAACATGTTAGATGACAGATGGCGGTTAAGAAACTGAACTCCATTACCAATTGATGAAGAACGGGTAGGTCTAGGAAATGAAGCATTAAATGGCTCAAAATCAAGCTCGAGTACATACGAGCTCTTAAATCTGTAACAAATTGGAAAGGAGAAAAAAGGAATTATGGGGATCTTAAAGCAATTAATTGTGAAGGACTGAAGATATTAGTTATTGAAGCAACTTACTGTCCAACAAGTTCTTCTTTGAAAATGAGGTATTCTGAAGCGGTTAGTTGCTCGACAGTTAGTTGGTATGCATCTACACGCACAAATTCCCAAACACCAGGTCTTGGACGAACTGCTAAAGCTACGAATGGAGGTAGAACTATGCATTCCTGTTATTGGATAAATTGCTTTCATATTTGCTTGGATTTATCAACAAAAATCATGCTATGATACTAGATTAGTGAATTCAAGTGATCACTAATGACATAAACCACCTTAATCAATCTATTATACAGTACAATAGCACCACATGTATTAGTTTAACACTGAGCAACAAATGAAGATCACAAACTGGTTAACATTACTTCCCCTGAATAATGTACATAAATACAAACCATGAACATACTTCAACGATGACGAAATCGAAATCTAAAAGAGCTGACACAATCAATCATCAAATTACGAAATAAAAAACGATCAAACAAGATCCAAATGCCTAACACCTAAGGCCTAAATCGACACGGTTATTAGTTATTACCTGCGAGGTTTTCAGGACTTCACCAAAGGGACCATCAATGAGCTTTTGGCGCGAAGCATCATCACCAATTATATTCTCAAGTTCATTGAGTATTTGATGAGGTTGCAGTATCGCCTTCCCCTGTGCCACGTACCTAACACACAAATGCACAAATTCAAAATAATCAGATTATAAGCAATTCATAACCCTAAAATCTGGTTGTTGTGGTTAATTTAATCACCTGGAAAGAAGAGAAACGATTTCGTTGCGATGAGCAGATAAGGTATCTTCAATACGCTCACGCATACTGTGTGTTCTGCTCAATTTACTTGACGCCATTGATATCACACACTAAAGCTCCAGTAAATACACGAAGGAATGAGAAGAAGAATGTACGATTGATGGTGGAATCAGACGCTAGATGATTTAATCCATTAAATAATGGTTGGAATCAAAGATCAACATCATGAATTCTTATCAGATTTGCATATCGCTGTCGAACATTGAAGATGATAAATTATGTTGATTTTATATATTGTAATGGCCAAGCATACATGTGTCATGCTCTCAAACGATTTCGTGTCCATGCAGTTTATCTGGATCTATTTGTTTATTGGTTTCCATACCAACTTTATGGACTTTAGTAGCCAATTAAATCTCCTTTTCACTTCATCTTACTCCCTCTCCCTAAATAAAGTTCCCATTTGTGTTGGGCACAATATTTTAAGAGATAGTTAGTGGTGGTGTATTTGGTATTACTTTTAATTAAAATATAAGGTTTGATTGGAGAGAGAAAGTGTTTTAAAAGATAGTTAGTGGTGAAAGTATTTGTAATAATATTATTATATTAAGTGGATCCTTAAGTTTGAGAAATGAGAACTTTATTTAGGGACAAAACTTGAAAGGATAAATGGGAACTTTATTTAGGGACGGAGGGAGTAATATTTTTCTAAATCTATCCTATGAAATGTATTCCTTTTTATCGTCTTATTTTAAAAGTATATTTCTGGTACAAGTGCTGGAGTAGGGTGATCGAGTTTTATTATGATATACATAAAACCATTGTTATTAGCATTTTCAAATATCATTTTTTTTATTATCATACGTCAATATATAATACGTATGTTTTATAATTGCTTTTATTTATTTTTATTACCTTAGCATAATAAAAACTATATTCCATATATATTTGATTAACTAATAATCTAGACAAAACATGTTCATTTGATGTGAAACTAAAGAAAAATCGTATTCGTATATTGAAGTTAAAAATATGCAGATAGTCGTTTGTTCAAGGTAGTCTAAAATTTTTATTAAGTCTTAAGTAACAATTAGTAGCCCTTGGATCAAGAAAAAGTCAAAGGTCAGGATCAAGATTCAAACTATCACCACTACAAACACATGTGATTCAATACATCAATACCCCACCCACCTCCGGCGGCCGGCGGCGATCGGCAGCGGCAGCGGCAGGAGGTGGCGGTCGGCGGTGGTCGGTGGTGGTGACCGGCGGGGGTGGTCGTGACTTGAAACACTTGTGTTTGAAACATGAGTTTCACCTTTTGAAACACATGTGCTTTGTAGTTCATATGCTCCCCTGTGTTTTAAAAACTCATGTTTTTAGTGAAACACATGTGTTTCGTGACTTGAAACACATGTGTTTCAAACACATGTGTTTCAACTTTTGAAACACATGTTTCACCTTTTGAAACACATGTGCTTCGTAGTTCGTATGCTCCCCAGTGTTTTAGAACTCATGTTTTTAGTGATATACATGTGTTTCGTGACTTGAAACACATATGCTTCGAAGTAATATGCTCGTTTGTATTTTGGAACACCTGTGTTTTAGTGAATCACATGTGTTTCAATACATCAATACCACCACCACCCCCATTACCACCAGCACATTCACTGTCAGCCACCACCACCGACGCCTGAGGTGGCGGCCGGCGGTGGTCGGTGGTTGTGACCGGCGGTGGTGGTCGTAACTTGGAACACATGTGCTTGAAACACATGTGTTTGAAACATATGTGATTTGAGCTTGATCATTTTTATCCAGTGACTAAGATTTATTCCTTAAAACTTTAAAATTTTAGTGGACCTCCGTAAATACAACTTTATGCAAATAATCACACAAACAAATGATACAATACGAAAAGTAATTATCATTGCTAATTCATATATGATGGTCATTAAACTTAAAGAATTGAGTAAATTTTTGTAATGATTAAAAATGGTCAAGGGTATCATAGCTGGGCCGGGCTGGCTGGGATTGCATTGGACCTGAAACACTCAAATACATAACAAGCAGGGATCATGCAATTTATTCGGCCTAATTTTTGTCGGGCTCTAAAAATGATCAAAGAAAACTAAATTGATTAGTTGGAAACAAGTTTCAATAAATAATAGTGTTGGTGGTTTAAATTTACGAGTCGTAAAGCTTTAGACTTGGCCCTATAATATAAATCATGGTGGAGGCTAAAAACGATGTTGTCTACTTTGGGAATTGGTAATATGTTATTTACATTGTATCTCCATCGATGCTCCTCTATCATTTAAGGCTCCGTTTGATTACGGAAAACGGTTTTCATTTTCTATGAAAAGTTTTTTTTTTAGGGAAAAGAAATAGTTTTCATTTACGGTTTTTCATGAAATTTTTTGAAAACGTGTTTAGTTCAAAACATTGAGTTTTAATTTTCCTATTTTAGAAAATTAGAAAACTTGCTTGGTTGTATATTTTTCACATGTTTTCATTTTCTATTTTTAGTTATTTTAAACAATATAATATAATTTAAAGGGTTTTAATAATGACAACTCTAAAGGCTGTCATAAGACATGCATAAAAAAGTTGTACATCCATCTATAACCGACTCCTGAATTTTAGGATTTCCTATTTTGTACCACTTTTAATGCATTTAGAGACAGCCCTTAGGGCTGTCATTATCAAACCCTACTTTAAAATACAATGTACAACATATTTTCTCTTTCATCAACCCACCTTCCACACCAGGGGTGAGCATTTGGACCGAAAAAACCGAACCGAGCCGAAAACCGACCGAAACCGAACCGAAACCAATAACATGTTATCGGTTCGGTTTCGGGTTTTGAAAATTCATCTTTATCGGTTCTATTGGTTCGGTATTCGGAAAATGATGAACATTTGGCCTAAAATAACCGAACCGAGACCAAACCGAACCGAAACCGATAACATGTTATCGGTTTGGTTTCGATTTTGAAAATTCATCGTTATCGGTTGTCGGTTCTATCGGTTCGGTTTTGGCCCGATAATCACCCCTATTCCACACCTGCACCCACCCACCCCACACCCTAACAACCGACACCCACCAACCCCCCCCCCCCCCAACCCATACCACTAGGGGTTCCCAACGGGTCAACCCGACCCGAATCTTATCGGGTCGGGTCCGTCGGGTTTGAGGTTAAAAAATCCTAATCCGAAACCCGACCCGATAAGGATTCGGGTTTGTCGGGTTCGGGTTGGTCGGGTTGACCCGATCAGGTTGGTCGGGTAACACTTGAGTTAGAAATTTTTGGTAAAAAATTAAAGAAATTATTTAATATATTAAATTTTATGACTTTTTATTTAACACCTGTAATTATTAATTGATTTTTATTGAATACTTTATCATATAATTAGCTAATTAATTAATTTAGTAGTAAAAATATCTTAAATTTTATAGAAAATAAAATACTAATCGGGTCAACCCGAACCCGACAAAGGTAAGAAAGTCTAACCCGAAACTCGACCCGATAACGAATCGGGTTCTGTCGGGTCGGGTTTAAAAAAACCCGATAATAAGATGGAAACCGAATAGACCCGGCCCGATTAGAATAATCGGGTTCGGGTTCGGGTTTGAATCGGGTCGGGTCAACCCTTTGGGCACCCCTACATACCACCACCCCTAACCATCATATTTATCGTCGGGCTACAATGTTATTTCAACTAAATAACGTCAACTAAAATAGACAATCTTTTGTAGACTTGCAACACGTTACCTGTTTCCATTAGCAATTTTAAAGTAAAAAACATATGTAATAAGATTCGATTAAAATGACAGTGAATATATGCCATTATGCAATCTTTTTGTTGTCAACTTCATTCCTTAATATGCTTGAACATATCCAAATCATTTTTTTGCATTTGATAGTTTGTTGTTATATTCATAGATTGTGTCTTATTTCATATTTTGGGCTAGTATATGTATTGGGGTAAAAAAACAATTCCTAATATATGAACCCCATTCATGGAAACTTTGTATAAGGATATGAACTAAATTGAATATTGTAAGGATAGGAATATAATTCCATAATAATTTACTTTGTACAAAATATTAATACGATATAACCATATAATTGATTTTCTCCTAAAGAATTCCACCATTACAATTATTCAAGTTCAACGAGTGCTTTGTTAATAATACTTTCGTATCAAAATAAGTGATACATTTAAAGAAACACGGTTTTTGAGACAAAAGATTGAAAAATAGTTTAAAATAGATTAAAGTGGATAGTTAGTGGAGAATGGATCTCACGTATTGAAGTAGTCTCGAGTATAGTAGAACGAATCAAGAATGCCCAACGGGAAGTGATGGGAAAAGATGAGTTAAGGCAAGAACGTTTGGGAAAGAACCAACATTTTGTGGAAAACAAGCAAGGGTTGAAAACCGTTGGGGGTCGAATTTGGGTTCCCAAGTTCGGGGGTACCCGAAAGGAGTTACTAACCGATGTTCATAAGTCTAAGTATTCGATTCACACGGGAAGTACGAAAACGTACCAAGATATGAAGAAGATGTATTGGTGGCCCGGGATGAAGGCAAGAGTGGCAAAATATATTTCTAAGTGTGCCACGTGTGCACAAGTAAAAGCCGAGCATCAAGTGCCTTACGGGGTAGCTCAGTCGTTGCAAATCCCGGCCGGAAAATGGGATGACATAACAATGGATTTTATTGTTGGATTGCCAAAGACGAGCAAGAACCACGACGCCATTTGGGTCATAGTCGACCGGTTGATCAAAAGTGCATTATTCTTGGCAATTCGGGAAACCATGCCACTTGAGAAGTTGGCAAAGTTGTATGTGGATGAAGTAGTAAGACTTCATGGGGTCCCATTGTCAATTGTGTCCGATAGAGATGCGAGGTTTACCTCGAGATTTTGGAGATCGTTGTAAGAGGAGTTGGGAACGAAATTGCGGTTGAGTACGGCTTACCACCCGCAAACCGATGGTCAAAGTGAAAGAACCATTCAAACGGTTGAAGATATGCTAAGATCGTGTGTGCTAGACTTTGGAGGTAAATGGGATGAACATTTACCGTTAGTTAAGTTCTCCTACAATAATAGTTACCAATCGACTGTTAAAATGCCGCCTTATGAGGCGTTGTATGGAAGGAAATGTAGGACTCCATCGTGTTGGCTCGAAGCGGGAGAGACGAAACTCACGGGTCCCGAAATTATGAAGATGACCAATGAAAAGATTGGAATAATCCAAACCAATATGAAAATCGCCCAAGATCGACAAAGAAGCTACTCGGGTTTGAAAAAGAGACCGTACGATTTGAATGTTGGAGACATGGTAATGTTGAAAGTATCGCCTTGGAAAGGCGTGATGCGGTTTGGTAAGAAAGGCAAAGTGAGCCCAAGGTATGTTGGCCCGTTTAAGATTTTGAAACGGGTCAGTTTGCAAGCTTTCAAGTTAGAACTCCCACCCGAACTTCAAGGTGTTCACGATACGTTTCATGTAAGTTATTTGAAGAAGTTCGTGGGTGAGGTTGAAAATATAATCCCATTGCAAGAGTTGCGGGTTGATGCCCCGAATCGATTGATTGAAGAACCCGAAGCAATATTAGAGACAAAGACCAAGAAACTTCGGAATAAAGAAATTGAATTGGTGTTGGTCAAGTGGAAGCATTCCCTTGGACCGAACTTGACTTGGGAAGTCAAGGACGAGATTCGGAAAAGATACCCGAACTTCGTGAACTATGATGAGATTTCGAGGACGGAATCTCCTTTAGGGGTAGATAGTTGTAACGACCTGAATTTTTGTAAATAAATAAATTGTACAAAAATACGATAAATAAGGATAAATCGTTTAAGGAACGTAGGAATTGGTTTCGTGTCGTTTGGACACCGTACGAGAAAGTTATGGGCGAAACCAGGTCGAACCAAGGATGAAAAAGTGCAGCCCTAGCTGTCCTAGAAGTTCACGCCGTGAACTTTGGTTCACGGATCGCGAAGTCATACCAGCTAATCAGGCAATCAGGCGCGAACTACTTCCCGATCAGATCACGTCGCTAACTTTGCGTGCGTGAAGAAGTTCACGACGCGAACTTTGTTCCCGATCGTGAACTTTGCCCGACACCAGCATTTAATTCGGGAAAACCTCATTTATTACACAAAACCCTAGTTTTTCTCCTCTCAATTGGTGTGTGCGATTTTTGAGTGTAAAGTGACGATTGGAGCTTAATCTTCACTAGTTCTTGGAGATTCTTGCTCACATTTGAAGATCAAAGGTAAATCTTCATCCCTCTTGTGTTATAAGTCTTAGATTCAAGTAGGGAAGCTTGAATAATAAACCCTAGTTATGGATTTGTACATAAATGGTTAAATGGAAGTAATATAACTTAGATCTATGGTATTTTAACAAGGAAAATGTATTCATAATATGAACCTATGAAAAGATGGTGATTTATGGAATTAGGGTTTAGTAACTTTGGGGGAAAATGGTGCCAGTAGTTGACTAGTCATAGATTATATATTTAGTATTGTTGATTAATGCAAACCATTGTATTGGTTTGATAATAGGTTATTGGTTGAAGGATTTGAGGCATTCAAATCTTGAGAAGTGATATTGGTGTTCAAGGAACACAACATTTGGATAAGCTTGGCTAAGGTGAGTACATGTGAACTTTCAAAACTGAGTACATAGTTAGTAAATGTTTTATGATTAAATGTTTTTATCGAGTCTTTAAGTAATTTAGTTATTTATGTGATTTATGACGAATTGCTTACATGATGATGAAATGATTAATTGAATGAGAAGTGATGGAGCTATAGGCTCATAATGATAAGAGAAAAGTGATGATGATGATGATGTTGTCCCTAGGGCCGTAGTAGATTGGAGGCATTCCGGTTATTACGGTACCTTTAGGTTAGTGGTAGATTGGAGGCATTCCGATTACCCAATACCTAAGAGTCCCGGTAGATTGGAGGCATTCCGGTTACCGTGGATATGATGGTCTTGATAGATTGGAGGCATTCCGATTATCTTGACATTGGCCAAATGATGAAAGTAATGAAGTGACCCAAACGAACCTAGTAATATTATTTTAAGTTTAAATGATATTATTTGACTAGTTGTTTATCGGGTCTAAAACCCATGTATCTCACGAGGCAATTTTGTCTCACGTACTATGTTTGTGTTTTTGCTATTTACTCAGGTTCAGGATCGAAGATCTAGGAGGCCCGTTTAGAAGAGGCCTTGTTGAGATTAGCTCGGTGTTGATGATTAGAGTCCTTATCCTATGGTTAAGATATAATTTGTAACACCGTTTTTGTAAACTCTGATAATCCCGAACAAGAAACCTTTTCGTTTTTGTAAAACCGGTATTTGACACCGATACGATATTATGTACTTTGGATTAAATGTTATTTAAATGTTGTTTTGAAAATTGAGGTGTTACAAAAATGATAATAATGATGTTTAAAAGTAAAAACAATAGTAAAAGGGTAATTTCACTTTATTAAAGTAAATAGTTAGTGGAGAAATGGTCCCACTTTTTTTACCAAATAAGGTAAGATTTAGAAGTGTGTCAATTATTTTGATTCACCCCTAAATAGAAAGTGTATCATATATTTTGATACGGATGTAGTAATATTTTATAATATGTTGTTAACATAGTATACAATTATTCAGGTTTAAGTCATATCCAAAATATGCATCAATTAGAAAGCAGTTTAAAAAACTAATTTAATTTATAAATATTTCAGTCCACAATTAAAATAATATAGTATAGAATTTTCGAAAACCTTTAATAAATGATTTAAATCATTAAATTAATACGTTTACTTATATTAAAGAAGTTTTATTTGAGCATAGAATTATTTGAGTGTGTGTTGGGGGATTGGGTGAGTAGAGTGGAGTGGAGAGTGAGTATGTGTATATTTTAGAAAAAAATTAGAAATAGAAAAGTATAGAAAACAATAAAAATTACTTTTTAAAATTTTTCAAAATCCTTCACAAATTTGTTTTTTTGAAAAACATAAAATTTTCATTTTCTTGGAAAATTTTGGAAAACTTATGGAAACAAACGTGTTTTCAGGACTGTTTGTTTTCTTGGAAAATTTTCCCGGAAAACTAGAGAATTCTCCATGACCAAACGGAGCCTAAGTTTCCCGGTGTGTGGAACAACATTGTTAAGGTATGTTTTCATTTAAATAAGCTTAATATTCCAATTGATGGGTGGTTTCAAAAACTCGGGTATGGATATTCAACAACTAGGTTGCTGGAAATGGTAAAATTGTGATAAATAATGCATTTTATACAAATCGTTATATAAATAATGCATTTTATGTACAAATTGCATCCTAGTTAGTCTAAGAAACAAAAATAGGTTTAAGCGTATGCAGTGTTGATTATGACAATTTAAAGTACATCGTATATGTGATTAACAATAATCTTTGAAGGTTCGGTTGGCATAACTTCTAGAAATAAAAAACAATAGTAAAAGTCGAAAATAGACATACGAGTCAAAAAGGTCATTGCCACTTAGCCAAGTTGGACTAAAAATTAATGTCTAGTACATTCCAGATGGAATAACCAAATAACTAATATACTAATGTACTACTCATCCCACCAAACATTATCATAGCATTTGAATTTGATATAGCCTCTACTTTTTTATTAGGATTTTGATAATAACAGTCTTAAAAACTGTCAATAGAAATGCATCAAAATTTGTTCACCAATCTATAATTACCTCTTGAATTTTAGGAAATACTTCTCTCCATAAATAAATATATAACTCTTATGCGATTATTGACAACCCTAAGGACTATCACTATCAAAATCTTTTTTACTAAATAAACCTAACCATCTAAGAGCATTAGGTGTGGTGGCTTGGGGTCGGATGCCACCTCCGCGCCACCTATGCGTCACATCTTTATTTCACATTTCACATTCAAAACCCCTAAATACCCCATCTACCATCACTAAACAATAATACTCCTTTATAAAAAATAAAAACCATTAAGAAAATAAAAACCTCTCTCCTCTCATTGGTCCCAAAACACCATCTCTCCTCCCATTGGCTCGTGACCTACGCCACCCATCCGACTTAGGGTCTCACTCACCCAGCGCGCAGTTTAGTGACTTGTGTCGAAAGCTGAGGTGACGTTCGACTTAGGGCATCACTCGCGACCACACCTTATCCTCTAAGAGTTAGACTCGACTTTTTTAATTTAATTTCAATAAGGATCCTTTTTCGTTTACCCTCTCTATTATGGAACAGATAAATGTTTCATAGATGACTATATCGATTAATTTGTTTAGAAATTGGTAGCTTTTGATTATATTTAATATTTTTAATTATGACTGAATGAGTATCATAAATTTAGACTAAAAAGGGAGGGTCAGGTGAAATAAACGTTTTAATATTTTCCAAAGTGTATAATAAAACAAATTTAGGCAATAATATTGTTTCATTACCAACACGGCTTGTCCAAGTCCGTGGTAAGAAATTAACTGTTTTAACATTTTATTCGACCGGTATATTTAGTCCTATTATATGTTCGTATCATAATTCTTCTCACTTGATAGGATGATATGTGTAATCCATTAATTCTCTCTCCTAATATTATCTTTAAATTTTGATACATTTTTTAATCTAATGAGTAGAACTATGAGTATAAATAAATGATAAGATTCAATATCATTACTCATTTATACGACCCTTTAGATAATCACACTTGTTGATTAACATAAACGCATCATTTCAAATCATTCAAAAACGTTTGAGGTTGAATCATATCTGTGTTTGCCAATATAAAAATGCTCCTAACTTAGAATCATACTTGTTAATTGCATTTGGATCATCTACCGTAAAGTTTGGTTATATCGGTACATTTTGGTATAAAACCGGTTTGGTCCAAATGATTTCCTAAACTGAATCCAAACTTTGATTAGTAATTTAACCTTATCGCCTAGCAAAAGTATGTCGTTTAACTATAGAATAGAATACCAAAAGGGTTTGGACATGTACCATACCCAATACATACATAATCTTACCATGAAACTGCTTTTGAGCCATAATTATATGTACCGTAACCTATATACGCGATACAAGTATGATACGATTTGTTCTCAATTAATGAGTCCTACATACCCTATAACCAACTCCTGCTACATGTTACGTAGATGGGATCTCTACACGTCATTGTTATAAAGAAAAAAAAAAGGAAAAAGAAAAGGAAAAAGAAAAAGAAAAAGAAAATATTGTGACAAATAATTTATTAATTACTTCCTCCGTATCATAATAAGTGATATATTTTCCATTTATGAGTATTTTACAATAAGTGATACACTTTAAAAGTTACTTTATTTGACAAAAATATGAGACCCAACATCCACTAATTATCTACTTTAATAAAGTGAAATTACCCTTATACCCCTACTTTTACTTTTAAAACTCATTAATATCACTTTATTCAAAAATAGTGGGACCATTACCCAATAACTATCTACTTTAATATATTTCATCCCTACTTTAATTTTTTGCCTCAACAATCATGAAACTTTAAATGTATCACTTATTATGATACGGAGGAAATATAAATCTTGCTTCATGCATCATAATATGTAAGTTTGTCAATAAATAATACCACTGTAAATAATAATTGTAATAAGTAAAGTAAAAATTATAATACGAAGTACATTAACTATGTCTCATATTAGTATATATACATTTTCAAACTGGATGAATAGTAACTGACTGTTGAACCTTTTTTTTTCTTTTATAGACATCAAGTTTGACTGTCTTTTTTTGTTTTTTAATTTTACCCTTTTAATATTTTTGACATTTAGGATTTTGAATACTTTTCTATTTTAATTCTAAGGGGCGGCCTTTAAATGTATAAAAAATTTGTACATTTCATTGATAAAACAGTGATCTTAAAATTCAAAGGTTTATCTTTATATTAATTATGCATTCTTATTGAGAGCATTTAGGGATGTCATTATCATTTTCCTTTATTTTACTATGTTAATCTTTTTGTCCAAAACATGTAATGTGAAAATTAATAATAAAATATTTATCAACTTGATTTTACAGCTCAAATTATTTACATATGGTTCAAAAAAAGAATCATGTTTAGATTTTAATACTTTTTCTTTTTTCATAGCAATTTTTTTTTTATAAATTTATGATTACATAAATATCTATAAATATTAATTCGAGTATTATATGAAAATTCCGGAAAACATCCGCTAGTTTATCACAAACGTACGAGTGTATAGCCCAACGAAGGTTCATAAATGTTGTCGTCACGCATCGACTCCCCTGCTACTTAAATACCCTTTTCGCCCTTCAAATTTCACTCACATTTCTCATTTCTACAAAAAGTTTCTACATCGAAAAACCAAGTGCGACAGTAATCATGTGTGGTGGTGCTATACTCGCTGACCTCATCCCTCGTTCTCGCCGACTCAATCCTACCGACGTCTGGGCCAACTCCGGCTTCAACCCTTTCGAATCAGAATTCAACCATTTCGTACAAGAAACTACTCATAATCATAAACGACCTCCTTCATCTACAGGTAGACTTCATTAACTGTAGCTTGTTGATGCTGTTGTTATTGTGTTTGTTTCTGATTGAGGAATTTTCGCAAACAGGTGGTGTGCATGAAAATAACAGGAGCTGTAAGAAAAGGCAGAGGAAGAATTTGTACCGTGGAATCAGGCAGCGTCCGTGGGGGAAATGGGCGGCTGAGATTCGTGATCCGAGGAAAGGTGTTAGGGTTTGGTTGGGTACTTTCAACACGGCGGAAGAGGCTGCTAGAGCTTACGACAACGAAGCTCGAAAAATCAGGGGAAGGAAAGCTAAAGTTAATTTCCCCAACGAAAACGATTCTTACAACCAGTTTCACGGTGATCTGAACAGCGGTGATGCGGTTCATAACGATTTCGTTGCGGATTCGGGTTCCGAAAACGGGTTTGGTCCGGTGATGGTGGAGGAAAAAGTGACGGTTGAGAAAACAGAGGCCGTACCAGAAGAGAATGAGGTGCAGAAGCTGTCGGAGGAGCTGATGGCGTATGAGTCGTACATGAAGTTCTACGAAATTCCGTATCTTGAAGGGCAAGCAGCAGAGCCTCCGGCGAATCCAGAAGGCGGAGTTGGCGGTGGTCCGATTGAGCTCTGGAGCTTCGATGACGACGTTTAGAGAACAGTTATTTGACCGTTCCGGCGTCTTAGTTAATTTAATTTTTTAGGGCTTTAATTTCTAGTGTAATTTTGTGTTTACTTTCCTTGCGTTAAAAAACGAAATTGTAATGTTTATTATTTAATGGTCTAGATAGTAAATATCTTTTTCCCATAAAACAATGATTTTCACCAGTTTAGTATCAAAATGGAACTTCATTTCATATTAAAATGAAATCGAAATGAAGTGTTTACTGTGCTTTGAATAATCAAAATCGTAACATTTATTGCTGTCATCATGCGCTAGTTATCTAGAGATGATTCCAAACGATTAGAAGAACGAATTAACATCATAATTAAGTTGATGGTTATACATTTAAATAACAATATTCAGAGTCTACACAAGATTGAAAAATGATATTCCTTTCTATTAAGTATATGTCAACTTATCCATGGTTCTAGAAAGCGTAAGGCTTTGTGTGGCGGTATCATCAAGCCTCAGCCATGGCGGACCATAGCGTTTTTCAAGGTGTAATTTAAGGCAACAAAATTTTTATATAATTTATATATATACGTATATTAAATTAAAAAAATTATATAGATCTATTGATTTATATAACAATTTATATATAAAGCTCATAAAAAATATTACATCTAAATTTATAATTATATATTTTACATTTTTTTTTTTTAAAAAAAAAATCATTTTTCACATCCACCTTCAAAAAAACTCGCCATAAGGCGCGCCTTATCGCGCCTTATCACGCCTTATCTCACGACACGCCTAGCCTAGCTGCCATGGTCTGTTTCGTAACGTCTACGCCGCGCCTCACACCTTGGCGACGCCTAGGCGCCGCCATGGCGCGCCTTTTAGAACCTTGATCTTATCCAATACAAATCTTATCTTACTCCTTAAAGTATTTAGGTCTTCTAAGTTTAGAAGGTCTTAATCTTAAACTTAATCTTAAATTTTTTACTTTGGGAAACATCTTAAACATCACAAAATAAAAAAATATTGCTTAGGAGATTCGAAAAAAGACTTTTTGCGAGTACGGGTTGTGTGTTAACCAATTGATCTACTTGATACTTTACGTTTTCCCAAAAAAACATCAAACATAACGCATAAACTTAAAACGCCCGATCAACCAGCAGCCACTATCCGCACGATCACAACCAGCAGCCACTATACTACCGTCGTCACCACTCACTACTTGATCGCCGTCAAACTTAGCCACAAGGTACCCGCCGCCGCATTACGCGGGTAACCTGCTAGTATCTAAAAGAAAAAATAATAAGTGTATTTCATGTTGATATTTTATGCATAAAAAAATTAAGTAATAAGATTTATTAGGAATCAAATGGTCTTTAGTTTAGCGGTATAATGTTTGCCTCTCAATTTTGAGATTGAGGATTCAAGTCTCGTCGTTGACATATGTCAAAATTAGATGTATATTAGGATTTGCCGTTTTTTTATTAGGAGTTAATATAATTTTTCTTGTAAAAGGAAAAAATAGAAATAAACATTACATTATGAATTTAAAAGAAGAAATAATATTGATTTTTATATTTTATATATATTTGTGTACTTATTCACTTGATATGATGATATGTGTACTAATTTTCTCTAATAATGTTATCTATCGATTTTAACATGTATCCTAATCAATTAAATAGATACAAAAATTAAACATCAATACTATTACTCATTTAAAATTATAGTATACTTGTGATTGTAAAATACTAAAAAGTGTTGTTTGATATATGTTCTTTATTTTCAAGGATATTCATTTGTTTATCAAACCATTTCTGCCGTGTATAAACCTCAAAGGGACTTAAACTTAAATTGTTTATATTTTAACGTTGCTTTTAAATTTGAATTTATTTTTCAGAAGTAACTAGTACAACTCTGTGCAATTATATTTGGTAGGAAAGTTATTCTTGCAACTTTTATCCGACAAGAATATATTAAAAGGTTATTTTTTGAATACTTTAAAAAGTCTTTGAGATGTTGATAAATTAGTTAGTTTCGTTAGTGCCAATGTTATAACAACAATACAATGATACTTAATTTCTTCTAAGCAAAAAAACGTGAGAAAATAAAATATATAAACAATTATACTTCTATTCATAAAGAGAGATTGATTTCAAGTGCAACTGAAAGTAAAATAAGCATACACACCACAAAGAATATATACAAATAATACATGTGAGCATAAATACATGTACAAAAATATGGGCATGTGGCATATCATGTATATGAGTATGATAAGTATGCAAGACATGTAATTGTGGGTATGTATATGCATAAGTGTGAATGAGTTGTGTAAGTATGCAAAATAATAAATATTAAATTAAAATTCATCCATAAAGAAATAGATACATAAGCTTGTAATCATGTAAATCATGTAATCTTATGTTGATTACAAGATGTGATTATTTCATTTATAATGAATAAGATAAAAATGCAAGTTGCATACAATAGTCTTAAACTTGTTTTAATTGTACACGGTTTTGATTATAAACGCCAACAAAAAAACTAATGAATTTAGATAATGCAAAATATATGCTAACGTGTTTTCTTGTATATATCTTCGCGTTCTAAAGCAACTTAGGTTGCAAGTTGTAATGCTTTAATGGGCAAAAACAATATAGGTCAATAAATAAAACTAGAAAATAATGCAGCATTACTTATTTAAATTTACAAATTGTAATGCTTTTAAACTTCATTTCATATAATTAATTAATATTTGTCCTAAAATATAATTTAGATACTAATACTTTTTAATTACAAAGCTTATACTTTTAAAAAAGTAATATTTTAATGGACAAATGGTCAAAAACAATATAAATATACTACTCCCTCCGTCCCTAAATAAAGTTCCTATTTGTCTTGGACACAAGTTTTAAGGAGAAAGTTAGTGGTGGGGTAATTGATAATAAATTTGATTAAAATATAAAGTTGGTTTGGAAAGAGAAAGATAGTTAGTGGATAGTAAGTAGTGGGGTCCTTGGTAATTATATTATTTTATTAAGTGGACCCGTCAACTTGTGAAATGGGAACTTTATTTAGGGACAAAAATTTAAGGACAAATGAGAACTTTATTTAGGGACGGAGGGATTACTATTTTCGTGAAAAGGTAAATTCTATAGTTTAGAAAGAAAATAAGTAAATATCTAATGGTTTTCTGTGGGTTGATTGGTATGAGAAATGGCGGCGCCCACTGGTTTAAGGTGACTAGTAACTTTCGCTGTTCCGTGCAATGCTGAAGGCCACCATGTGCACATCGTACCATAACAGTATAACGCTGATACACCGACCCTTCGGACAAGATTTTTATTTTTGTTTTTTACGAACAAAATGCATTCTATAAAGATTTTACCATCAGAAGAAAATCTAAACAAAATATTAAGACCGAATTACATCTAAGGTCCATGTGGTTTACCACTTATTTCAGCCACAGTCTCTAAACTTCATTAAGTACATTGGGAGTCCCTGGTGTTGCCACTTTGTTGCACCCGTAGTCCCTGAAGCAAACGGACGTTAATTAAAGCCGTTAAATCCCCCATGTGCACATCATATGATGGGTAGTATGATAATTGTCCACCCCTTCCTCATACTTAAACCTGAGTAAATTACATGGAAGGTCCCTGTTGTATACAACTTATTACACTCTTAGTCCCTTAACTTCATTTATTACACCAGAAGTCCCTGGTGTATACACTTTGTTACACACATGTAAGCATGTAAACGAACCAAACGTTCAACGAATCGTTCGCGAACCTTTCGGCGGGAGTTCGTTTATGTTCGTTCGTTTAGCTAAACAAACGAACACAAATAAGATTTTGTGTTCGTTTAGTTAAACAAACGAACACGAACAAAGGCCAATTTGTTCGTTTATGTTCGTAAACATACGTTCGTTTTCGTTTGTTTACGTTCGTTTGTTAGTGTTCGTTTGAGTTTGTTTATGTTCGTTTGTGTTTGTTTGTGTTTGTTTATGTTTGTTTGTATTCGTTTGTGTTTGTTTCGTGTACGTTTGTGTTTGTTTATGTTCGTCTGTGTTTGTTTATGTTCGTTTGTGTTCGTTTATGTTTGTTACCCTAGTTCACGAACCGTTCGTGAACACTAAATTTTTTTAACAAACATAAACGAACACAAACGAACATAAAAAAACACATGTTTGTTACCCTAGTTTATGTTTGTTACCCTAGTTCAGGAACCGTTCGTTCGTTTACATGCCTACATGTGTGTAACAAAGTGTATACACCAGAGACTTCCGGTGTAATAAATGTAGTTCAGGGACTTATAAGGCTGTAATAAGTAGTATACCACAGGGACCTTCCATGTAATTTACTCGGGTTTAAATATGAGGAAGGGGTGGACAATTACCATACTACCCATCATGTGATGTGCACATGGGGGATTTAACGACTTTACTTAACGTCCGTTTGCTTCAGGGACTACGGGTGCAACAAAGTGGCAACACCAGGGACTCCCAGTGTACTTAATGAAGTTTAGGGACTGTGGCTGCAATAAGTGGTGAACCACAGGAACCTTAGATGTAATTCGCTCAAATATTAATCATGATTAAAAATTTTATGATGGTATCTACTACCTCCTTATTAAAATAAGTGATACACTTTTTATTTACGAGTGCAATAGAATAAGCAATACACTTTTATAATTTACCTTTTTTGGTAGAAAAGTTTTTACATTCTCTATTAACTATCTACTTCAATAAAGTGAAATTACCTTTTTATCCTTACTTTTACTTTTAAATATCATTAATATCACTTTATTAAAAAGAAATGAGACTTATTTCCACTAACTGTCCACTTTAATATATCTTAAATTATCGTATAATCTTTTGCCTAAAAACTGTAATTCTTTAAATGTATCATTTATTTTTATACAGAGGTGGTATTTGTTTTATAGTTTGTGTCTTAATATAAATCATCAACTATTACTTATAACACTTAAAGTATATTTTAACAATAAGTTTATAAAACTTGACGATTTAAATACTATATACTAAAGGGCTCTTTTTAATCTAAATATATTGCGAGTTTAGTTGCATTATAAACATGACGATTTAGTATATATGATCGACCTTATGGTTTGACTAGGGCATTAGGGTAGGATTTTCCCTTATCTCCCCGCTTAACCTTGGTGTAACCCACTAAATTTTCAATTAAATTTAAAATTTTTAAATATAAAAATATAAGTTTTTACAAACCGAGTATCCAAAAAATATAGTTTAAATAAAACATTTGAAGTAATCAATAAATATCAAAAATCGGTGTTACAATAATATCGAAACCATAGTCTAGGGAATTAAATAAGTACACCGAGCTAATCACTTCCAAATGCTAACTACGGGCCGCCTAATCCTTAGCTCCCGAACCTGAGTACATAACCAAAATAAACGTAGTACGTGAGACAATATTGTCTCGTGAGAAACATGAGTTTTAGACCCGGTTAGAAATTATTTGCAATAAAATAATAATTACATAATTATCAAATTGCACATAGTCAAACATACTCTAAGGCTTGCCATAAACCAATCACATACTTAATGGGCCTCCCCGAAACAACTCCCCCGATGTGGGTTAACTAGGTAAACTCCCCAGTTTCCGGGTTAACTATTTGCTCCCCCGATTTCCGGGTTATCTATTTGCTCCCCCGCTTTCCGGGTTATCTATTTCTCGACACACTACCCTTGCGCAGGGTGGTACCGCCCCAAGTAGGTGTCACTAACTCCCCCAACTTGTGTGGGTTATCTAGGATCCGATTGATTAGCTACCACATAACAAATCGTCAACTTGGGTCAATGCCCCATATCACTACTCATATCATAGTAGTGGTAACTAAACAAATCAATTTACAATTAATTCAATGGGGTGAGCTATTTACAAAACCCATTTTTTGTGTAGAACCAAGTAAAACCCATCTAAGAATATTAGAATTTAGTAAAAAATATGCAAAACAATAACATTTAACCCAGATCAAACATATACTTTAAGAAAAACATCAAAAATACTGAAAAACATATATGTTCAAATAATGCAAAGATAACACTTATGTATACATACATGAAAACATACATGCACAAAAAACATATATGTTTTCGTGCATGAATAACATACATGCATGGGGGTCCCTCATTAATTCACTTCATATATCATCCATGATCATTTCATTTTGAAATTCAAAGGTTTAGATTGAGTTCTACGGGTTTCGCAGCCGAAAATGGGTTCTGTAACTAGCCCTTCACTCAATTCAATTAACTTCAATTAAATTCATACTCTATCAATTTAATATTTTCTTTATTAAAACATTTATCTAATAAAGACTCTAAAATCATTTCAATTCATAAAACATGGTTTACTATGTACTCAGAAAAGATCACATGTACTCACCTTAGCAATGCTATCCAACACTTGTGTTTAACAACACAATCCTTACTTCCAAATCAAAGAAGTACTTCCAATCACAAGGTCTTCTTGACCTAACATTAATACCATCACAAAATCTAGTTATGATCCATAACTAGCTACTAATTAATCCATCTAAACATTTCCAACCACCAAGTTCATACAACTTGGTGGAATCTCAAACCTTAGTTCAAGATTTTCCATCATAAATTCCAAATCTAACTTGTACACATTGATTACAAGTCTACAAGGAGTGTTTTACACTCATGATAGTTCATCTTCCCCAAAGATGACATGGTTGGTTCCCAAAACCACCATTGTTACCCATATTAAGCTCAAAATTAAGGTAACTAAGCAAGATGATCAAGAATTCTTACCCTTGATGCTTGAATCCTTCAATATGATGAAGATTTGAGCTCCTTAGCTCCAAAAACCGACCAAAAGCTCTCAAAAACGGCTGCTATAGCTCTAGGGTTCGTAGGTGTTATGAGCCCTAGCCTTCACACAACTTTTTATAGCTCAGACGGTCCTCGCGCCCCGCTCGCGTCTCGCTCGCGCCGCGAGGTGACGCAGGTTCTCCATCTGGTCACCGCTCGAAGCAGCCCCTCGCGCCCCGCTCGCGTTTCGCTTGCGCCGCGAGCTCGACGCGAACCTCGGCTCGAGCTCGGCGCGAGTCTCTCGCATCTGGGCTCCGAACTCTCTGTTTCACCTCGCGTCTGGCTCGCGCCGTGAAGGCTGAACCAGGCAGATTCTTGGCCTTTAAACTTGTTTCCATCCAAGTTTTGACCCATACTTGGTTACACCAAGTCCTAAACATTCAAACACTCGATAAAACACAACTCGAAACATAGACTAATATAAATAACGCAATTCACATAAATGCCGAATAAATTATACGATAATACAAACGTAAAATTACGGTTGTTACAACTATCTACCCCTTAAGAGGATTCCGACCTCGGAATCGTCTCATAATCTACAAAATCTGGGTAGCCTTTCTTCATCTCATCTTTGACTTCCCAAGTCAAATTTGGCCCAAGTGAATGCTTTCACTTGACCAACACTAGCTCAATCTCTTTGTTCCTCAATTTCTTCGTTTGGGCCTCCAATATGGCATCGAGCTCTTCAATCAACCGGTTGGATGCATCGACCCGCAAATCTTGAAGTGGGATAATATTCTCCACTTCACCTATGATATTCTTCAAATTACTAGCATGGAAGGTGTCATGGACACCTTGCAACTCGAGTGAAAGTTCTAACTTAAATGCTTGCAAACCGACCCGTTTCAAAATCTTAAACGGGCCAACATACCTTGGGCTCAATTTGCCCTTCTTTCCAAATCTCATCACGCCTTTCCAAAGCGATACTTTCAACATCACCATGTCACCAACATCCAAATCATAGGGTCGCTTTTTCAAACCCGAATAACTCTTTTGGCGATCTTGTGCGACTTTCATATTCTTTTGAATTATTCTGATTTTCTCGTTTGTTATTTTCACAATCTCGGGACCCGTGAGCTTCGTCTCACCCGCCTCTAACCAACAAGAAGGTGTCCTACATTTTCTCCCATACAATGTCTCAAACGGTGGCATTTTAATTGTCGAGTGATAACTATTGTTATATGAAAACTCAACTAACGGTAAATGTTCATCCCATTTACCACCAAAATCCAACACACACGATCTCAACATATCTTCGACCGTTTGGATCGTCCTTTCACTTTGACCAACGGTTTGTGGATGGTAAGCCGTGCCCAATCTCAACTTTGTTCCCAACTCTTCTTGGAGTGATCTCCAAAATCTCGAGGTAAACCTTGCATCTCGATCGGACACAATCGACATCGGTACCCCATGCAATCGAACAACTTCATCAACATACAAGTTTGCCAACTTCTCGAGTGGCATAGTTTCCCGAATAGCTAGAAATAACGCACTTTTCGTGAACCTATCAACAATCACCCAAATGGCGTCATGGTTCCTAATCGTCTTTGGAAGACCAACAATGAAATCCATTGTGATGTCTTCCCATTTCCCGGCCGGCACTTGCAACGATTGTGCAACACCATAAGGAACTTGGTGCTCGGCTTTCACTTGTGCACACGTGGCACATTTTGAAATGTACTTTACTACTCTCGACTTCATCCCCGGCCACCAATATATTCTCTTCAAATCTTGATAAGTCTTTGTACTACCGGGATGAATCGAGTACTTGGACTTGTGATGTAACATCCCAAAAATCAGGGGAAATTAAAAAAAAAATTTAATCAATAAAATATTACATTTTTCCCTAAAAGTACAAGTAACTCAAAAGTCCCAACTCATAAATAAAATTATAAAACCGTCTCGTGTTTTAAATGCGGAATAATTAAAGATTTTAAAACAAAACATGTTTGACTCAAAATAAATGTTTTAATCCAAATCCATAAATATAAAAATAGAAACGCAGCTCATCAACCATTGACCTTCTCTTTGCCTTTGCTAGTACCTGCAAAATGGGAGGGAGTGTTTGGGGTCAGCCACCGCTGAGTGAATAATCAACACAATAAACATACACATACAAACAATCCACACCACATAAGTGATCCCTAAAGACTCTACTCAATTCTAGATTATTAGGCCTTTTATTAAATCTCATTAGGTTCGCCGTGGGTTGTGACGATGCTTAACGTACGCCCACCGCCATACGCTCGTCACAACACCCTCTTCCAACACTCGTCCTCTAGGTGCACCGCAGTACCACGCTGACAGTCGTGTAGTGTACTTTGGCAACTCAAATGGGAAGAGTTGGCTCTCGTCGTCGCCTCTTGCGATCGGTAATTAAAATATCATAGTTATTAGGTTAGTTTTATTAACGTGTTGACTCATACAACATGTACTCATATAAAACAAACCATCTCATACTCAACACATATCATCTCAACAGATATGTAATCAACTAGCACATCTCACATGCATATAACTCATAAACATAACTCATGTACGCAGATCAACACATAATGATATGCTACTTAGCTCGGTTACTCAACATCCATATCTCAGTTCAGGATGTATTTAAAATAAACAACACTTATTACATCATCAAATAAACAATCTTATCTCAAGGTAATAGCAATTCATGACACATAGCACATAATCATGAAATGAAAGTGAATGCAAGTTTATAGTGAGATCACCCACCTCGATAAACGTAAGCTCCTAAGGAATCCTCGGCACGCACAAGAGTCACAACTCAGCTAATAAAGGATCCTACAATGCATCACAAGACTAGGATTAAAACTCGGCTCAAAATTATTTCCAACAGAAATTGACAGCACGCAGCACTCTTACGGAAACAACCATATCTCTCAAACGGTTCACTAGATTTTATCCAAATTTTTACAGTAGCTAAATAATTCAGAGGACTACAATTTGTCAGAAGACTTCGGGACTTGAATCCAAACAGAAGGGGCTCAAAACAGATCCACAAGACAGATTAGCTGAACCAAAACTATTATGCGACGGTATACAAAAACAGCAATAACTTTTAAATGAAAAATAAGATCGACGAGCCGTCAGTGGCAACGGAAAGAGGACTCGAAAACTAGAGACAATCGCGGGCCAAAAATCCAAAAACGTATGTTAAGTGTGAGAAAAACAGGCCCGAATTCGACCAACAGAATCTGTCCAAATTTAAGCATACGTTTGAAACCCGTTTTGAATCCCGACATCAACTCGTTTATTCCCGAGCACCCGACAACCCCGGAATTCAATTTTAATCTGAGAAACATGTTTACCATTAATCTAGTCTTTTATTTAAGAATATATATCGGTTTAGGGACCCAAGAACCCTACGGGTTCGGTTCCCGGCTTTCGGCCAATAAATTGTGTAGCTTATGAAACCATAATCCTTACCCAACCCCAAAACCGACACTCACGAAAAATCAGTGACTTAAAACTCAAATTACCAAACCCACAAGCTTAGCCAAAACAGTGACTCGATTTATAGAAAGTTAGAACTCGAAACTCAAACGATACAAACAATTAAGTAGGCACATAATCGCCCGGATAATTAACAACAACAAACAAGAACAACTCGAACCCACTCGGTTCGATATCAGCCCACAGCTTCACAGCAGCCCTATACATCTCGAGTCTACACTCAACCAGATTATCATACAAGTATGGGAATAAAACGAACGAAACAAGAAAGAAAACAATCAATGACTACCGAATTGCTACACTCGTTGGCTCGGGAGAAACTGCTCGGACTCGGTGACGCCACAACCCTTGGTTCAGCTCCTGCTCGAGCTCTCCACAGCCCACCTCATGCCTGATACGGAGAGAAACAACAACCCTACTCTTCTGCTCGGACACATACAACCGTCAAATACAATTCAAAATGGAACATGGATGAAAGGAATAAATTAAAAAGAAACAACAAGGGACAAAATACTACCGCTGAATCGAGCTCTTCTATCTTTGGTCCCAACGATCGCCACCCTTTTTTCTGCTTCTGCTCCGACGTCCAAGACCCAATAATAAAACACTTACCAGCGATTAACCACGTGCCTCACCGCTCAAAAGAATTATCAATACACCATCAATTAGTAAAACACGTCATTGGGTGTTCAAAGTCAAGAATGGCAGCTGTTAAAGCTTAATCTCTCACACTCACACAGATAGACACTCATGTGGCCAATCCCTTTAGTTTTTGTGAATTCTGATGGCCCTTCATCTTTTAATTACTTATTTTCCTTGGCAACGAACAACAAAATTTAACAGGAGATGCTCTTGGCTACTTGTTCGATGTGAATGGTTGAAAATGGATGATAATAGCGGCTGAGTTGGGGAGCAGGTTTTAGGGCATATGACGGTAGGTTTAGGAGGATTAAATGGGTTAAACTTATTTCTTATTGATACTTCATAATCCCTAGGCCCCAAGCCCGGTTTCTAGATCAACTCTCGGGCCGTACATCAAAGCTATTCGCAAGCCCGAGACCCTCTATATTGAGTTGGACCTTGCACATCAAAACGGACTCTTACTAATCAAGTTAGATATTTGGGTTGCGGCCTTGGCCCTTGGCCGGCCTCAACCCGATCACCAACAAAATAAGCTACATATAAACTCAGAAATAAAAACGTCACGCGATACTTAGCATATTGACTATAACTATTAGAATTTTTAATCGGTTTCATTTAAAATATCAATCTATTGATAATATAATAATCACGGAATAAATACAAACGTAACACCAATTTAATTCGCACCCAAAACGTCACGCATTCAAATTAATGCGCATAATTACCAAACGTCACATAATTATTGTATGGTCAACTCATAGTCCATCCAAATCGCAATTTAAATTTAACTTAAATTATTAATTAATTATTTGAAATTTCAGGGCGTTACATGTGAACATCATTTAACAACACTTTTCGGTTTCCACCAAATTTCGGAACCCAAATCCGACCATTCACGGTTTTCAACCCTTGAATATTTTCTTCAAAGACTTGGTTCTTTCCCAATCTCTCTTGTCTATACTCGTCTTTTCCCATCACTTCCTTATGTGCGGTTTTTATACTTTCTATAAAGCTAGATACTACATCAATCCGCATCAACTTAGCCTTAACCGGCTTTTCATAAATTTTTCTACTCAAGGCGTCGGCTACCACATTAGCCTTTCCCTCGTGATAAACAACTTCACAATCGTAGTCACTAATCAACTCAATCCACCTTCTTTGTCTCATATTCAAATCTTTTTGTGTAAACACATACTTGAGACTTTTGTGATCCGTGTACAATATACACCTTGTTCCATACAAGTAATGTCTCCAAATCTTCAAGGCAAAAATAATCGCCGCCAATTCTAAATCATGAGTTGTATACCTTTCTTCCGCATTCTTCAATTGTCTTGAAGCATAAGCTATCGCTTTACCTCTTTGCATCAAAACACAACTGAGACCTTTATTCGAGGCGTCACTATACACCACGAAATCTTCCATACCATCGGGTAGAGTGAGGATAGGTGCATTTCACAACTTCTCTTTCAACAAGGCAAAAGCATCTTCTTGCTTTTTCCCCCAATCAAACTTCACATCTTTTCTCGTTAGCCTAGTGAGTGGAACCGCCACTCGGGAAAAATCTTCAATAAATCTTCGGTAATAACCGGCTAACCCAATGAAACTTCTAACTTCGGTTGGAGTCTTCGGTGCTTCCCAATTCTTCACCGCCTCAATCTTAGATGGGTCAACTTTTATCCCGCTTCGAGATACCACATGACCTAGGAATTGAACTTCCCGCAACCAAAATTCACACTTTGAGAATTTAGCATACAATTTTTCTCGTTTCAAAACTTCTAGAGTTTGCTTCAAATGTTCTTCATGTTCCTCTTTGGTTTTGGAGAAAATGAGAATATCATCGATGAACACGATGAGAAAATTATCGAGGAATGGCTTACAAACCCTATTCATGAGGTCCATGAAAATAGCCAGGGCATTCGTCAAACCGAATGGCATGACTAATAATTCATAATGCCCATAACGAGTTCTAAAGGCCGTCTTTTCGGTATCACCTTCTTTGACACGAACTTGATGGTAACCCGATCTCAAGTCGATCTTGGAGAAATAACCGGCCCCTTGAAGTTGATCAAACAAATCATCTATCCTTGGGAAAGGATATCGGTTCTTAACCGTCATCTTGTTAAGCTCTCGGTAATCAATACACATTCTCATTGAACCATCTTTCTTCTTCACAAATAAAATCGGTGCACCCTATGGTGACAAACTAGGACGAATAAAACCCTTATCAAGTAAATCTTGGAGTTGAGCCATCAACTCTCTCATTTCGGTGGGAGCTAGACGATACGGGGCTCGGGCAATCGGCGTCGCCCCCGGAACTAAATCAATTCGAAACTCAACTTGCCTCTCCGATGGCAAACCGGGTAAGTCATCGAGAAAAACTTCGGGAAATCCCGAATAATCTTCACATTCTCAACCGTCTTCTTCTCTTTTCTTCCATCTAGGACATAAGCTATAAATGATGAACATCCTTTCGATAAACACTTTCTTGCTTTAATGGCGGTTAACAAGTTTGGCATATGATGCCTCTTTTCCCCATAAATGTACACCTTCTCATTTTCGGGAGATTTAATCGATACTAACTTCTTCCCACATAAAATATTGGCTTGGTGGATTCCCAACCAATCCATTCCAATAATTACATCAAAAACCTTAATTCCCATAGGCATCAGATCAACCTTAAACTTCTTACTATCGATTTCTAACTCACAATCTCTATAGACGTGTTGAACCGTCGAGGTTTTCCCATCGGCTACTTCTATTTCATACAAATCATCAAGTAACTCTAGTGGAACCTTAAACTTAGCACCAAATTCATGAGACACGAAAGAATAAGTAGAACCCGAATCAATCAATACATAAGTGGGTATGGAGTTTATGAACAAGGTACCTGAGACGACATCATGAGCTCCTTGGCTTCTTCACGCATGAGTTGGAAGGCACGCCCCTTGACTTTCATCGGCTCCGGTTTCTTGTGAGCGGTTGACACCAACGTTTCGGTTCCCTTCAGTGGGCAAACATTACTATAGTGCCCCTTCTCATGACATGAGAAACACTCCACTTCATCAAGGCTCCTCACCTTGCAATCTTTAGCTTTGTGGCCAAACCGACCACACTTGAAACAACCGTTGGAGTCCGCCTTGCACTCACCCTTGTGGTCCCTACCAAACTTCCTACAACCACCAACACTACCTTGCTTTGACCCACTCGGGGCAAACTTTCTTTTCTTTGATTGTCCCGAAAAACTTTCAAATTTTCTCTTCTCATTACCAACCGACCTCTCTTGTACCTTTCTCTTACTAACTTTCTCAACACTTCGGGCGACATTGATCGCCTCGTCAAGAGTGGTCTGTAACACCTCAAATTTTAATACAAAACATTTGGCCAAAATAATCATTTAATAAAGAGGAGAACTATCCCAAAATACGGATTTACAAAAACCTTTGGTATGGAAATCAGAGTATAAGTTTGGTGTTACAAAATATATCAAAACCAAAGCTAAGTCTAAATCCGTTCTAGTGTTCTTCTACTATAGGCCCCGCATCTCTATCCATGCGTACCTAAACCTTCGATCCCGAACCTGAGTACATAGCAAAACAAACAAGGAGTACGTGAGATAAAAAAACGTCTCGTGAGCTACATGGGTTTAGACCCAATGATAATAAGATGTCACGTTACATATAAACACATGTATGTATAAATCATCTACCCAATCTAGTCACCATATTGTGACCTTAACGATCTTGCTCTCTAGCAAACATATCTAACTATCGGATTGCCCCCGAACTAGCTAGAAGTACATACATATCTACTTATCGGGTTGCCCCCGAACTAACTAGAAACAAGATACCGGCAAGAGGGAATCGCCCAATCTACCGATACCTGCCTTACTCGCCGGAATACGTCCAACTAGCAAGACTACTAACGTGGATGAGTCGATGGGAATCTACCAACTGCCCCTCAATCCACACCTCAAGACCGGGAGTCGCCCGTGTCATCTCATCATCTCAATCTCACCATAACTCAACGGTTATGACAACTAGCTCTCGGCTATCACTTTCATCATCAAACAAGTTAGTCCAATATTATCAATAATATCTATCACTAACTCAATATACTATAAGTCTACACAAATAAGTAAATAGACCATAACACAAGTAAGAAAAGTAATTCAACAGTTATGTACTCAGTAAAGTCCACACGTACTCACCTTAGCAATAAAATGCTCCAACCGTATTCTTTACGCCGATTTCCTTGCTTCACAATTTGGTCAACCTTACAAGACTTCACCAAATGCCTAATACAATAATCACAAGATGATCAACATCACATACTACTACCAATGTGTCCATCTACCTCTTGATAACACTTACTAACACATTTCCCCCAATTATGGTGATTTACCAAACCCTAGGTTTAACTACCCTTAAGATTCTTACAAATCTTAACCATACACTTGTTTCCTTTGTTAATATACCATCTATTAAGTGCATACATCATTTATATCACCATAACCCAATACCCCAAGAACTAGGGTTTCAAACCCAAGCATCAAAATACATAGATCTTAAGCTACAAAGATCAAAGAGTGAAGATATACCTTTCTTCAACTAGGAGTGAAATCTACCAAAGATTCGTGAAGAAATCAACCTCCAATTGTTCTTGAGCTCAAAAATCGCCAAAGGAGAAACTAGGGTTTTGATATGGCATTTAATGAGTCAAATCCCGAATTTATTGCAGTCGACCCACGTTCACGCCGTGGACTAGTTCACGGTCGTGAACTTTGCGCTCCGTGAACAATTCCCGATCGCTACCTGAACGTGAACTTTGATCGCCAGAAAACACCAATCCCTGAATGGAGTTCACGACCGTGAACTCAAGGTCACGGCGTGAACTCTGCAGCTTCAGCAGGCTGCACTTTTCGGTTATTATCTCGACCCGGTTTCGCCCATACCTTTCTCGTACGGTGTCCGAATGACACGAAACCAATTCCTACGTTCCTTAAACGATTTATCCTTATTTATCATATTTTTGTACAATTTATTTATTTACCAATTTCGGGTCGTTACAACTATCTACCCCTTAAGAAGATTTCGTCCTCGGAATCTCATCATAGTTCACGAAATCCGGGTATCTCTTCCGAATCTCGTCTTTGACTTCCCAAGTCAAATTTGGTCCAAGAGAATGCTTCCACTTGACCAATACCAACTCGATCTCTTTATTTCGAAGCTTCTTTGTTTTCGTTTCTAATATAGCCTCGGGCTCCTCAATCAACCGGTTCGGGGCATCAACCCGCAACTCCTATAATGGAATAATATTTTCAACTTCCCCGATGAACTTCTTCAAGTAACTTACGTGGAAGGTGTCATGCACACCTTGAAGCTCGGGTGGAAGTTCCAACTTAAATGCTTGAAGTCCGACCCGTTTCAATATCTTAAACGGTCCAAAATATCTTGGGCTTAGCTTTCCCTTCTTCCTAAACCGCATCACACCTTTCGAAGGTGACACTTTCAACATTACCATATCACCGACATCCAAGTCGTATGGCCTTTTATTCAAACCCGAATAACTTCGTTGTCTATCTTGGGCGGTTTTCATGTTGGCTTGTATTATACCGATCTTTTCATTCGTTACTTTCACGATCTCGGGACCTGTGAGTTTCGTCTCTCCCGCTTCTAACCAACAAGATGGAGTTCTACATTTTCTCCCATACAACGCCTCATAAGGCGGCATCTTAATAGTCGAGTGATAACTATTATTATACGAGAACTCGACTAATGGTAAATGTTCATCCCATTTACCACCGAAATCTAACACACACGATCTCAACATATCTTCAACCGTTTGAATTGTTCTTTCACTTTGACCGTCGGTTTGCGGGTGATAAGCCGTGCTCAACCGCAACTTTGTACCCAACCCCTCATGTAAAGATCTCCAAAATCTCGAGGTAAACCTCGCGTCTCTATCGGATACAATAGACAATGGAACCCCGTGGATTCGAACCACCACATCAACATACAACTTAGCCAATTTTTCAAGTGGCAATGTTTCCCGAATGGCTAAATATAACACACTCTTGGTCAACCGGTCAACTATGACCCAAATGGCGTCATGACCCTTACTCGTCTTCGGCAAGCCTACTATGAAATCCATAGTTATGTCTTCCCACTTCCCGGCCGGTACTAACAATGATTGAGCTACCCCATACGGTACTTGATGCTCGGCTTTTACTTGTGCACACGTGGCACACTTTGTGATGCACTTGGCCACTCTCGCCTTCATTCCAGGCCACCAATAAACCCGTTTCATATCTTGGTACATCTTTGTACTTCCCGGGTGAATCGAATACTTTTACTTGTGCACATCATTCAACAATTCCTTTCGGATACCACCGAACTTAGGAACCCAAATACGACCGCCTACGGTCTTCAACCCTTGTGCATTTTCGAGAAAATGTTGGTTCTTACCTAACCGTTCTTGTCTTAACTCGTCTTTTTTCCCATAACCTCTCGTTGGGCATTCTTGATTATTTCGATAATACTCGAGACGACTTCTATACGTGTTAATATTCCTCGGTTCGGGTTCTCATAAACTTTTCGGCTCAAGGCGTTGGCTACTACATTAGCCTTTCCCGCATGATACACAATCTCACAATCATAGTCGGCGATCAACTCGATCCATCTTCTTTGTCGCATATCAAGATCCTTTTGAGTAAACACGTATTGTAAACTTTTATGATCTGTGTACAATGTACACCGAGTACCATATAAATAATGTCTCCACAACTTTAATGCAAATATAATTGCCGCCAACTCCTAGTCGTGTGTCGTGTACCTCAATTCCACATTCTTCAATTGTCGTGAGGCATACGCGATCACTTTCCCCCTTTGCATCAACACACAACCGAGCCCTTGATTCGAAGCATCACTATAACTACAAAATCTTCCATACCATCCGGTAACGTAAGAATCGGCGCGTTACACACTTTTCCTTCAACAATTTAAACGCCTCTTTTTGCTTCTTCTCCCACACAAACTTCTCACTTTTTCTCGTTAACTTAGTGAGTGGAATCGCGATTCTCGAGAAGTCTTGTATAAATCTTCGGTAATAACCGGCTAATCCAAGGAAACTTCTAACCTCGGTAGGAGTCCTCGGAGGATCCCAATTTGACACCGCTTCAATCTTGGACGGGTCAACTTTAATACCATCACACTTCACCACGTGACCTAAGAATTGCACTTCCCGCAACCAAAATTCACACTTCGAGAATTTAGCATACAACTTCTCCCGTTTTAACACATCTAACACAAGCCTCAAATGACTCTCGTGTTCTTCCTCGGTTTTCGAATAAATCAAAATATCGTCAATAAACACGATCAAACACTTATCAAGAAACGGTTTACAAACCCGATTCATCAAATCCATAAAAATGGTCGGCGCGTTTGTAAGACCAAACGGCATCACTAGAAACTCATAATGACCATATCGCGTACGAAAAGCCGTCTTCTCGGTGTCGCCTTCTTTCACCCGAACTTGGTGATAACCCGACCTCAAATCGATCTTCGAGAAATAACTAGCACCTTGCAATTGGTCGAATAAGTCGTCAATTCTCGGCAACGGGTAACGGTTCTTAATGGTTACCTTATTCAACTCACGGTAGTCGATACACATTCTCATCGAACCGTCTTTTTTTTTGACAAATAATACCGGTGCACCCCATGGTGACGAACTCGGACGAATAAAACCCTTATCCAACAAATCTTGCAATTGAGTCATCAATTCCCGCATTTCGGTGGGAGCTAAACGATAGGGAGCACGAGCAATTGGCGTCGCCCCCGGAACTAAATCGATCTTAAACTCGACTTGTCTCTTCGGTGGCAAACCGGGCAAGTCATCGGCAAATACTTCGGGGTAATCCCGAATAATTTTGACGTTATCCATCGTTTTCTTTTAATACATATGCAATAAACGATGCACAACCTTTCGATATACTTTTCCTCGCCTTAATGGCGGTAATCACATTAGGCATGTGATGTCATTTTCCCCCATACACACACACTTTCTCATTCTCGGGTGTCTGGATCGACACAATTTTCTTACCACATAATATCTTGGCTTGGTGCATACCCAACCAATCCATACCGATAACTACATCGAACGCTTTTATTCCCATGGGCAACAAATCTACCTTAAACTTTCTACCGTCTATTTCTATTTCACAATTTCTATAAACACTTTCAACCAATGAGGTTTTCCCGTCGGCTACCTCTATCTCATAAATCTCATCTAACATCTCGGACGGCACATTCAACTTACAATAGAACTCGTAAGACACAAACGAATAATTGGAACCCGAATGAAACAAAATATGAGTTGGCAAGGAGTTAATGAATGGAGTACCTGACACCACATCGTGTGCCTCCTTCGCCTCCTCCCGAGTGAGTTGCAAAGATCGCCCCTTCACCTTCGCCGGCTCCACTTTCTTTTGAGCCGTGGACACCATCGACTCGGTTCCCTTCTTCGGGCACACATTGCTATAGTGCCCCTTCTCGTGACACGAGAAACATTCCACCTCGGCCAATGGCTTGGCCTTACAATCCCGGGCAATATGCCCCGACCTACCACAACTAAAGCAAGATTTCGACCCACTTCGGCATTCGCCGGTATGATTTTTCCCGCACTTCTTGCACGAGCCAACACTCCCTTGTTTAGAGAAGCTCGAAGTGAACTTCCCTCTCTTGAAGGAACTAGAGCCGCTCTCGGCCTTCCTCTTCTCGCCCACATGGGCCCTCTCGGCAACCCTTGCCTCATTAACCTCCTCAACACCCCGGGCAGCACTAATGGCATCATCAAATGTGACCGCCCTCTTCACTTCCAATTGGTAGTCCCACGGTAACCCACCAGCATACCGGACTACCCTCAACCTCTCATCCGAGTAGGTTTTAGCAACAAACGGGAGCAATCCCGTGAACTCTCTCGAGTACTCTTCAACCGACATATCACCCTTCTTAAGGGTCACAAACTTCTCATGCATCTTTTCTAAATCCCTCTCGGGACAAAACTTCTTTTTCAACCTCGTGGTAAACTCATCCCACGACATCACCTCAATCACCTCCCTCCCGAGGGTTTCATACACGATATCCCACCAAACCATGGCATCTTCTTTCAATAGTTGTAACGCATACGTCACCATATCGGCTTTCTTACACTTGCTACTACCGATGACCCTCTCGGTCTCTCGAATCCACCTCATATTTACCTTCGGGTCCGAACTACCCGTATACACATTTGGCTTACAAGCCATGAAGGATTTAAATGAACAACCTTCTTTCACATTAGGCTTTGCCTTAGCATCACTTTGGCAACCCGTGGAGGACTTCCCTTCACCGGTGCCACTACCCCCGGTTCTCTCATCCGATTTAGCCTCGGATTCAGGGTCTCCACCCGACCTCTCACGGTCCCCAATAATACGGTGCACTTCATCGGCCACCGTTCCCTTGATTTGATCAAGAAAAGTTTGGAGATCCGCCATGGTTACCGGAGTCTTATTAGCTCCAACTTCCGATTCATTATCCCGATGCATCGATGGTTGACTTCCTTGTTCAACCACCATCTCAACATGAGGTATCTCCTCATCCCGGCCCTCCGGGGCTTTACCACTTCTACGCGTGGTCACCATTTCTTTCGATCAAGACTATACGAAAGACATTAAACATTTAGTACCTTATGTACAAACCATTAGTCGCATAAGACTCAATATCCATAATCATATCAAATTTCATCGGTCCCCTAGGTTCAACCCTAAACTTAACATAAAGTCTCAAGGTCAACCTATGATCTTAAGGAATCTTATATTCCTAACACTACAGTCTAAGACTAGGATGGTCAATCCAACCTAATTCACTTAAACAGTAGCTCTGATACCAAGTTGTAACACCTCAAATTTTAATACAAAACATTTGGCCAAAATAATCATTTAATAAAGAGGAGAACTATCCCAAAATACGGATTTACAAAAACCTTTGGTATGGAAATCAGAGTATAAGTTTGGTGTTACAAAATATATCAAAACCAAAGCTAAGTCTAAATCCGTTCTAGTGTTCTTCTACTCTAGGCCCCGCATCTCTATCCATGCGTACCTAAACCTTCGATCCCGAACCTGGGTACATAGCAAAACAAACAAGGAGTACGTGAGACAAAAAAACATCTCGTGAGCTACATGGGTTTAGACCCAATGATAATAAGATGTCACATTACATATAAACACATGTATGTATAAATCATCCACCCAATCTAGTCACCTTATTGTGACCCTAACGATCTTGCTCTCTACCAAACATATCTAACTATCGGGTTGCCCCCGAACTAGCTAGAAGCACATACATATCTAGTTATCGGGTTGCCCCCGAACTAACTAGAAACAAGATACCGGCAAGAGGGAATCGCCTAATCTACCGATACCTGCCTTACTCGCCGGAATACGTCCAACTAGAAAGACTACTAATGTGGATGAGTCGATGGGAATCTACCCAACTGCCCCTCAATCCACACCTCATGACCGAGAGTCACCCGTGTCATCTCATCATCTCAATCTCACCATAACTCAACGGTTATGACAACTAGCTCTCGGCTATCACTTTCTTCATCAAACAAGTTAGTCCAATATTATCAATAATATCTATCACTAACTCAATATACTATAAGTCTACACAAATAAGCAAAAGACCATAACACAAGTAAGAAAAGTAATTCAACAGCTATGTACTCAGTAAAGTCCACACGTACTCACCTTAGCAATAACATGCTCCAACCGTATTCTTTACGCCAATTTCCTTGCTTCACAATTTGGTCAACCTTCCAAGACTTCACCAAATGCCTAATACAATAATCACAAGATGATCAACATCACATACTACTACCAATGTGTCCATCTACCTCTTGATAACACTTACTAACACATTTCCCCAATTATGGCGATTTACCAAACCCTAAGTTTAACCACCCTTAAGATTCTTACAAATCTTAACCATACACTTGTTTCCTTTGTTAATAGCATCTATTAAGTGCATACATCATTTATATCACCATAACCCAATACCCCAAGAACTAGGGTTTCAAACCCAAGCAATAAAATACATAGATCTTAAGCTACAAAGATCAAAGAGTGAAGATATACCTTTAATCTTCAACTAGGAGTGAAAGCTACCAAAGATTCGTGAAGAAATCAACCTCCAATTGTTCTTGAGCTCAAAAATCGCCAAAGGAGAAACTAGGGTTTTGATATGGCATTTAATGAGCCAAATCCCGAATTAATTGCAGTCGACCCAAGTTCACGCCGTGAACTAGTTCACGGTCATGAACTTTGCGCTCCGTGAACAATTCCCGATCGCTACCTGAACGTGAACTTCGATCGCCAGAAAACACCAATCCCTAAATGGAGTTCACGCCGTGAACTCAAGTTCACGGCGTGAACTCTGCAGCTTCAGCAGGCTGCACTTTTCGGTTATTATCTCGACCCGGTTTCGCCCATAACTTTCTCGTACGGTGTCTGAATGACACGAAACCAATTCCTACGTTCCTTAAACGATTTATCCTTATTTATCATATTTTTGTACAATTTATTTATTTACCAATTTCGGGTCGTTACATGGTCGCCCTTTTCACCTCTAGCTCATACTCCTATGGCAACCCATTAGCAAACCGAACCACACGACTACGTTCGGTTGGGTAAGTACTTGACACAAACGGGAGGTATCCCGTGAACTTCTTGGTATACTCATCCAAGGTTAGATTACCTTTCTTGAAATTCAAGAACTCTTCCAACAACTCTTCCAACTCACTCTCGGGACAAAACTTTTCTTTGAGCCTTCTAGTGAACTCATCCCACGACATCTTGTAAACGGCTTTCTTTCCCAATGTTTCATACAAGGTGTCCCACCATGTAAGAGCATCGTCTTTCAACAATCGTGAAGCATAAGTCACCATATCTTCTTCTTTGCACTTACTACTCTCAAGCACATGTTCCGTTTCTCGAATCCAACGAACCGTCACTTTCGGTTCCGTACTCCCGAGATAGGTGTCGGGTCGGCATGCAAGGAATGTTTTGTAGGAACATCCCTCACGTTCAATCTTTCTTTCTTCACCACTTTCCTCATTAAAGGACTTCTCGGTCGGGACACTAGCGTCCGTTGACTTGGTCTTTGTGAGAGGTGGGGAATCTTCATTTTCCTCCATCTCCTCCTCATCCCGACGTTCCTCTTCCTCCCTTTCCTTATCATCACCCAAGTTCAACCGATCATTGATGATCCGGTTAACATCTTGTTGCATCACATTCCTCATATTAGTGAGCATAGATTGAATTGCCTCCATTGTTACCGGAGTATGGTTATTCCCGATACCCGAATTTGCCAATCCATTCCCATCTTGATTCACATTCGAAGCTTGTTCCCCATCCAACTGTAACGACCCGAATTTCTTTTGTGTTAAATAAATTATGAAATAAATATGATAAATAAGGATAAATCATTTAAAGAACGTAGGAATTGGTTTCGTGTCATTTGGACATCGTATGAGAAAGTTATGGACGAAATCGTGTCGAAAAGGGCAACAAAAACTGCAGGCCAAAGTTCACGCCTCCAACTAAAGTTCACGAACGTGAACTTTGCTCCGAAATGTTGGGTTTTTGATTTTTGGAAGTTCACGATCAGTTCACGATGAGTTCACGGCGCGAACTTTACTGGAACAACATAAAATCGGGTTTTCTTGTCATTCCTCTCATTTCCAAACCCTAAAACATTCTCCCAAGTGTGAGTATACAATTTTGAGTGTAAGGAGGCCATTGGAGCTGATTTTCACACTCAATCTTGAAGATTCTCACTCCATTGTTGAAATATAAGGTAAATCTCTACTCCTTTTAGTTATGGATGATGTTTTTGGGTGAAAATGGTGAAGTATGCAAACCCTAGTTGGAGGGTTTGTAATGGGTGATGAAATTGGGTTTATATAACTTAGATCTACAACATATTGTCAAGGAAAATGTGTTCATAACATGAATTTGATGATTATCTAGCTAGTTATGAACTTTATTTTGGGAAAAATGGTGGTTTGGGTAACCTACCAAGTTATCTTTGGGGAAGATGACTAAGATGAGTGTAGAACACTCTTTTTAAGCTTAAGAACCTTGTGTTCTTGTTAGATTTGGGTTTTGATGATGGAAATCTTGAACTAGGGTTTTGAGATTTCACCAAGTTGGATGAACTTGGTGGTTAGAAGTGTTGTTATGGATTGTTTGGTGATTAGTTATAGATAATAACTAGTTATTGTGATGGTATTGATGGTAGGTCAAGAAGACCTAAAGATTGGTGACATTTCACAAGTTGGAAGCAATGATTCGTGTTATTAAACGCGGTTTGGAGTTAGCTTGGCTAAGGTGAGTACATGAGACTTTTAAAACTGGGTACATAGCAAATGTTTTTTTTGAAAATATATATGATGTTTTGTGAGTCTTTATTAATAAATGATTTTTAATAAAGATATGATTGAAAAGACGAGAAAGTGATAAATAGTAGACTATCTAAGTATGTCTAAAGTGATTGATGATTTTGAAAGAGATCATGATAATGAAAAGTAATTAATAACTAATTATTGATATGATGTAAAAGAGTATACTTTTATAATATGTGATTACTAATAATGAGACTAGTTGATTTGATTATGTGAATGCTAGTTAAGATTAGCATGTGGATAGATTGTATGATGGCCTTATGGCATTGATGATAGATGTGACATATAGTCACATGTAATGGTTATAACGGGTAGACTGATATAGGACAGGTACGTGATAGATCGGAGGCATTCTGGTTATCATGGTATCTTTAAATCGGGTGGATTGGAGGCATTCCGATCATCCAACAAGATGTTGTATCTTACTAGATTGGAGGCATTCTGATTAGTAAGATAAGATGGGTCACCTTGCTTGGACAAGGTGACAAAGGGGGTTCTACTGAATCGGAGGCATTCTGATTAGTAGGATAAAAATGGGGTCTCGTTGATTCGGAGGCATTCCGAACAACTTGACGGGTCGAATAGGCTATGAATGAATGTGATAGGATTACCGAGGAGGTGATTGATGTATATGAATGTGTTAGGGTTACCGCGGAGGTACCTAAGGTATATAAATATATATCTATATATATATTCATTATGTGTGATTATTTATATATTAATGTTGGGTCTAAAACTCATGTATCTCACGAGACTATTTTGTCTCACGTACTACTTTGTTTTGGCTATGTACTCAGGTTCGAGATTGAAAGATTAGAAGGTCGCGATAGAGGTGGCCTAGAGATGTTTAGCTCGGGAGCTTATAGGTAGATCCCGTTTATCCTATGGTTATGATATTATCTTTGTAACACCGTGTTTTATAACTCTGATAATCTTTTAAAAGGTTTTTGTCAAACCATATTTCAGGATATTGGACTTGTAATATTTTTATTTAAAAATATGTTTTAAAAAGGTGTTTTATAAAGTGAGGTGTTACACCAACAATCAACCACTTCTCGTTCTAGCCATCTTACTATAATAAGATGTCAACCCAATTAGAATCCAATAAGTTGACTAAATAGTCAAAATAAAACATAAGAAAAGCTCGATTCAAATCAATTCCCTTTATGGTCAACCCGAATTCTTAAAGGTCAACCAAACTTCCTATAGAACATAATGTCCCAAAAGCAAAGTCTAAGTCTAGGGTGGGTAAACCAACCTAATTCACTTAGACTAAAGCTCTGATACCAAGTTGTAACACACCAAATTTTCAACTAAATTTAAAACTTTTAAATATAAAAATATAAGTCTTTACAAACCGAGTATCCTAAAAATGTAGTTTAAATAAAACATTTGGAGTAATCAATAAGTATCAAAAATCGGTGTTACAATAATATCGAAACCATAGTCTAGGGAATTAAATAAGTACACCGAGCTAATCACTTCCAAATGCTAACTACGGGCCGCCTAATCCTTAGCTCCCGAACCTGAGTACATAGCCAAAATAAACATAGTACGTGAGACAAGATTGTTCGTGAGAAACATGGGTTTTAGACCCGGTTAGAAATTATTTGCAATAAAATAATAATTAAATAATTATCAAATTGCACATAGTCAAACATACTCTAAGGCTTGCCATAAGCCAATCACATACATAACGGGCCTCCCCGAAACAACTCCCCCGATGTGGGTTAACTAGGTAAACTCCCCCGGTTCCGGGTTATCTATTTGCTCCCCCGATTTCCGGGTTATCTATTTGCTCCCCCGTTTTCCGGGTTATCTATTTCTCGATACACTACCCTTTCGCAGGGTGGTACCGCCCCAAGTATGTGTCACTAACTCCCCCAACTTGTGTGGGTTATCTAGGATCCGATTGATTAGCTACCACATAATAAATCGTCAACTTGGGTCAATGCCCCATATCACTACTCATATCATAGTAGTGGTAACTAAACAAATCAATTTACAATTCAATTCAATTAACTTCAATTAAATTCATACTCTATCAATTTAATCTTTTCTTTATTAAAACATTTATCTAATAAAGACTCTAAAATCATTTCAATTTATAAAACATGGTTTACTATGTACTCAGAAAAGATCACATGTACTCACCTTAGCAATGCTATCCAACACTTGTGTTTAACAATACAATCCTTACTTCCAAATCAAAGAAGTACTTCCAATCACAAAGTCTTCTTGACCTAACATTAATACCATCACAAAATCTAATTATGATCCATAACTAGCTACTAATTAATCCATCTAAACATTTCCAACCACCAAGTTCATACAACTTGGTGGAATCTCAAACCTTAGTTCAAGATTTTCCATCATAAATTCCAAATCTAACTTGTACACATTGATTACAAGTCTACAAGGAGTGTTTTACACTCATGATAGTTCATCTTCCCCAAAGATGACATGGTTGGTTCCCAAAACCACAATTGTTACCCATATTAAGCTCAATATTAAGGTAACTAAGCAAGATGATCAAGAATTCTTACCCTTGATGCTTGAATCCTTCAATATGATGAAGATTTGAGCTCCCTAGCTCCAAAAACCGACCAAAAGCTCTCAAAAACGGCTGCTATAGCTCTAGGGTTCGTAGGTGTTATGAGCCCTAGCCTTCACACAACTTTTTATAGTTCAGACGGTCCTCGCGCCCCGCTCGCGTCTCGCTCGCGCCGCGAGGTGACGCGGGTTCTCCATCTGGTCGCCGCTCGAAGTAGCCGCTCGCGCCCCGCTCGCGTTTCGCTCGCGCCGCGAGCTCGACGCGAACCTCGGCTCGAGCTCGGCGTGAGTCTCTCGCGTCTGGGCTCTGAACTCTCTGTTTCACCTCGCGTCTGGCTCGCGCCGCGAGGGCTGAACCAGGCAGATTCTTGGCCTTTAAACTTGTTTTCATCCAAGTTTTGACCCGTACTTGGTTACACCAAGTCCCAAACACTCGATAAAACACACCTCAAAACATAAACTAATATAAATAACGCAATTCACATAAATCCCGAATAAATTATACGATAATACAAACGTAAAATTACGGTTATTACACTTGGATCAAACCTTTTATCTTGGGTGCTACTATTTAAATAATCTTTATTACTAAACATCCTAATCAAAGTTAAACTTTAATCAACACGATTATGCACATTTTTTTAAAACTTAAAGCTGGTGTTCGACGGTGGTGGTGGTGAGCATGAGATGCGATGGTGGTGGCGGAGTTAGCTGGTGGAGCCAGAATCATGGGCGGAGTGAGCAGCGGAGCGACTAGCGAGTTGGTGGTGGCGGTGTGAGCGGCGACGGCAATCGGTTGATTCCGACGCGAGTGAGTTAGTAGCGGTGGCGGTTAGCGGCAAAATATAGTGGACGACTGGATGATATGATATACTGTAATTTATTACTTAATTATTATGGAATTATGTATATAGAAATCCATAAACCGAACCTACAACTCTCCAATACCAATTAAATAAAACACCACAAATTACTTGAAATAAGTTATTTTAAACAGATTTAGAAGGATGTACATTATCATCACTTAATTAAAAAAGAAAGCTTATTGGGCCTTTGTAAAGCCCAGACCAACTTAATTCCTCTTTATTAGGTTACAAACCCTTATTCCCTTTTTGCAGTCGGATAGCGAGTGAAGGAGATGGTGTCGTTGAAGCTACAGAAGAGGCTTGCCGCCAGTGTCCTGAAGTGCGGAAGAGGCAAGGTTTGGCTCGATCCAAATGAAGGCAATGAGATCTCCATGGCCAACTCTCGTATGTTGTTCAATCGATTTCGTCTTTCATTTTGATTTCTTTTCTTCATCTAATTCATAGTCAACGAGCAATTTTGTTTTGATTCGGTTGTTATTTGAAACAAGTCACTGGGTTATTTTATCGTTTTCATTGTCAGCCTTTCGATAACATGAGTTCAATTGCTATATAATTGTTCAATTGATTGCTGTCTGTTTCATTGAATGCTTGTGATATGTGATTGCTCACCTTTTCAGCTGTTGGATGCCTAGAGATTAGCGATGAATGAAAATTAATATTTAGGTTTTGGGGGCTGTTCTATGAGTAGGTTAATATGCTTACTTCTTATGGGATTTGATATAGCTTTGTAGCTAGCTGAACTAAGCTTTACAGAGTTGATTATTGCTGATAACTTGATACGATTGCTACTACATGATCACTTGTATTCAACGGTTTAGCTTTTTTCCGCATTTGATTGTTCACGATGGCCATTTTATAAAATTGAATTCACCATAACTTAAAGTTGTAGGCAAAAAACCAATTAGTGTGCTTTTTCAATCTCTCATATCATCCTTTTATTGGATAACTGCAGGCCAAAACATCAGGAAGTTGGTTAAGGATGGATTCATTATCCGGAAGCCAACTAAGATCCACTCTCGATCACGTGCTCGTCGCATGAACGAAGCTAAAAGAAAGGGACGTCACTCTGGATATGGTATTAACTTTAATCTTCTAAAATTATCATATAAAATTTGTTTTGTTAGTTACCAACTCAATTATATATAATACTATTTTTTATTGGATTTTAGGTAAACGTAAGGGTACAAGGGAAGCAAGGTTGCCCACAAAGATTTTGTGGATGAGAAGGATGAGAGTGTTGAGGCGATTGCTTAGAAAGTACCGTGAGTCAAAGAAGATTGACAAACACATGTACCATGATATGTACATGAAGGTAAAAGGTAATGTTTTCAAGAATAAACGTGTGCTGATGGAAAGCATTCATAAGTCAAAGGCTGAAAAGGCGAGAGAGAAGACTTTGTCTGACCAATTTGAGGCTAAACGTGCAAAGAATAAGGCTAGCAGGGAAAGGAAGTTGGCCCGTAGGGAAGAGCGTTTAGCACAGGTATAATTATTCTTGGGTCATTTGTATAGGTGACATTTTCAGCCCATATACCTAAAATGGGCCCTAATGAGTTTTGTTTTATCTTTCATGGGTCAAAATGGTTGACTTTTTTTGTTATTTCTTTTACACATCAAATGGGCTGAGTTGGTTATGGTACATCTTTTATGGGCCAAATTGGTTAAGTTGACTTTTGTTATATCATTCACTGGTTATGTGTGTAGAGTTAGTTATCTGAGTTGTAAAAAAATTATTCCTATGTTATGTTTTTAAATTCTTTTTATTTATTGAATTTAGGGCCCACAAGAGAAAGTTCCAGCTCCAGCAGCTGCACCTGCAGCACAACCTGCACAGTAAGCATTGCTAAACATTTTGCTTTCATTATTTTTTATTTTTTTAGTCTTTTAGTAATGTAATGTTTTTATGTAATGCAGGGCATCAAAGAAATCAAAGAAATGAGATCATGGATGACAATGTCAAAGATGAAGAGAGTTGATGCTTTTATTTGTCTTGAAGTTTTGTTCTTTGACCTGTTGACTTTTTTCATTTTGTTTGAAAGCAGTTTACTTGACATGAAATATTTATTCAAAGTTTGCTTTATTTCGTTTGTTACTAATACATTTGTAGCATCTTTGTCAATCGGGTTTTTGTGTTCCTTTGTGGTTGACTTCTTACTACATGTCAAAGAAAATTGCATTTTTCCTACTTTCTGCACACAAGTGGCTAGTCTAGCCTTTTTTTTGTACGGGATTTGTTTCCAAATCTTAACCCGTCAAAATTCTAAGAACCTGTTTTAGCAAATCAATGCATGATTGGAAATGTTCAACAAAGAACAATGGAAAGCAAATAGGCGTATCGAAGGAAACAAAATGAAAGCAAATTGGAATGCCATTTGTTCACAGCGTTTCAGATGTTTTTAGACCTGTGACAACTGTTTGGCATGGTCGCGTCAAACTACACTATCACAAAAAAGGCTTAGAAAAGTTAAAAAAAAGAAAAAAAAGCCTAAAAACCTTCTATCAAACTACGCTATCACAAAAAAGGCTTAGAAAACACGACAAACATATTCGGTTTCCAACGACATGTATAACCTTTTAATTGACAACCCCATGTCCAAAACCGCTTCACCAATAGGTTCATCTTGTGCTAAAATGAGCAACTGGTCACGAGGTAACCCCTTCGGATTTGCATCATATGGAGCTTATCGCTAGTCTCTTTCAACTTGCATCTAACAACCAGAAACTAATACTAATACTGTACTATGGATCAACAACCTCCTATAGACTTCCTATACCAATACCATGGATTGATGTCGTTTGGTTTGGGTTCATGTTCGCAACACAAGACGAAGTGGGCGACGATGAAGACGGATACTCAGAGTAGACTAAATGGTATTTGGTCCTACTCATGGTCCTACTTATTAGATGAAGATATGTGTCAAAATCAAGGGATAATCTTAAGAGATAGAATTAGTGGAGTACACATGTCATCTTATTAAGTGGGTATGACTATTAATAGGACCAAATAGTATGACTAAATATCATTTCTATATATTTTATTTTGGTATTTTATTGTACTGTTTTTTTAGTTAATGTACTGTTTTTATTCTAATAAAATTGTTTTATTTAATATGTTTTAATTGAATATGTATGGTTTCTTTTCTTTTTTTGAAACAGCTTCCATCGTCTAAATAAAACTAGTGAGAAGCTAGAAAATTACATAATAAGGTTTTTAAACCAATCTAACCAACTAACATTGCATCTTTTCCCTATGATTACAAATTCAAAGAAATACATATTCTTTAATTAATGTATGGTTAACAGATGTGTGTCACCTGATGGGGTGGCATTAATTGAAGAGTCAATTATAGTTATGGTTGTAAGTGGCTCTCATAAACTGCATAAACATATGAACTTGTTATTTAGCAATTACAAAATTAACCATGTTTTAGTAAAGGGAGTTTGCTATTGCTATGATGTAAGGTTACTCTAATACTCTGCAAACCTTGTTGGTTTCTTCATTATTTTAGTCAAGATTGTTAAGCAGAGTTCTTTGGTTTTTTTCCTCTGCTCGGATTACATATTTGAACATTGGACTATATACAGTAACGAAAATTTGTTTGATTACCATCAATTTCTAGTCACAACACGCGGTGCTTAGTTTTTATTTTGTTAGCAATTTCTCAACTTTGAAATGCTATTAATAGCAAGCTACATTACATACTCCTATTATAAAGGGGGAAAGAAGCAGCCCCTTTAAACTCATCTCTCTCAATGTGTCTATGATTAATGAGTTCGCCACTGCCTTGATTGGTTCGTGGTTTAGGAACCAGTTGTTGTTGCATGGTTGGGTGACCCAATTTCACAAGAAATGCAACCGTTGTCCCCTTACCTAACCCTCCACTTTCCACCCATATGTGACCTCCCATTAAATTTACAAACCTGAAAAAGATTATAATTCTTGGATTGTAATAATTCGGTAATTTTGAAATTGGGTATATCCCCAACTAATTATACCCAATTTTGAAATAGCAAATATACCCAATTTTATTTATCAAAATCACATATTTACCCAATTCAATATAATTCTTTAACACTTCAACCATTACATAAATTCCCAATGAATGATCAAAACTGAATTTCTAATTTGCTAGAGCCATACATGAAAAATCCAAGACCAGTTCAGTTAAAATTGGTTGTAGATGAGGGTATAATTGTCAAATACCCAATAATTAATTAAATTGGGTATATTTGTTATTTTAAAATTTAGTTGGGTATATATGCAATTCTCCAGAAAATGATATTTCATACCTTTTACAAATTGCAAGACCAAGACCTGCACCAGTACTTGTTCTGTTGGATGAACTACGAGGCTCTGAAAATTTTGTAAAAATGTGTGGAATATCTTGTTGTTTAATGCCAGATCCTGAATCCTTAACCTGCATGCATTCACATATAATTAAAGGGTCAAAACAGTAATTAACACTTTTCATCTGACCCATTTAAGATAAAACATAACCTAAACTGACCCATTTCAACAAGTGAAACAAACTAACCTGAACAAGAAGATAAAACAAACCCTCAGTAAACTTAGGGCAGAATTCGGGTGTTTGCCATTCTTGTAAATATTCTGAACTCAAAACAGATGCTTGAATTGAAACATGACCCCCTTTTGTAAACTTAACCGCATTCCCAACAACGTTTAATATTATTTGCATTAAACGTTTTTCATCACCAACTCCAAAAGCAGGTAAATCCAGATCACAGTTCAATGCCATTGATGTACTTTTCACACATGCAATAGGGTTTATCAATCTCACAACCTACAAACATGACAACAATAATATTATATATTATTATATAATATAATTACCTTAGTTGGGTATATTTTAAGCTAGAAATTACCTCTCTGAACAGCCCATGAAGGTTAAAAACGACATTTTCCAATTCTAGGCTACCATCTTCTAGTCTAGAAAGATCTAGAACATCATTTACTAATGCTGCTAAAAGATTACTACTTTTAAGAATGGTTTCCATCATTGCTCTTTGATCTGGAGTAAGTTCAGTTTCTAGTAATAATGAAGATAATGCTATGATTGCATGCATAGGTGTTCTCATTTCATGATTCATTACAGCAAGAAAATCATTTCGGGCATGAATCGCCATTTCTGCTTCTTGGCGGGCCACATTTAGTGCAAAATTTTGGTCCATAAGTTGGTCGCGGGCCCGCATTGATTCTTCTAAGATTGCAGCATGAGAAAGAGCAACGGCAACCTGAGAATTAGGTTAGAGTAAGTCTAGAATTTGGATACAAAAAAGTAATATATTATACCAAATTTGACAATATGGGGTATGCAAGGTGCTTTTTAGTTGTAGGAAAATATGACACTTTTCTAAAAAAAAAAACGTGTTCAAATTGGCATTTTAAAGAAAAAAAATTCATAGAAATAATAAGACCACTTTTCAATTTTATAACTAAATTTTTGAAAACTCATTTCTATGAATTTTCAATTATATTCCTTTTCCAAGGTTTTTTTTTTAATTTAAATTGTCTTGTTTTCTGAACTGGAATATGATAAATTTACACATGCTTGCTAAATTTTTATTAGTTTTCTAGAGAGAAAAACCGCTTCCCGCTTTCTAGAAAAATGGAGATAAAAAATTAGAGAACATTCTGCAATTAAACACACCCTAAAATTTTCTCGCTCATCAAAAATTAACCATAAAAAATCAATTTTGAGAATTTGGAGTATGTTAAAAATTGCATTTTTTTTTGCTTAATGGTGAGAAATTGGATTATTGATTAAAATAGCCAAGATGAGATGGTTAAAAGTTGTATATTTTGCTACATTTGTTGGGCGTTTTCCCATAAACAAAATATTAGGTAATAAGCAATAAAGCAACAAACCTGATCAGCAACAACAGTTACAAGTTCCAATTCATGATCACGCCATTTTCTTACACCATTAAAAGGAAGAATCAAAACCATAACAGCATAACTTTTTGCAGAATTATCAGGCCAATTATCAATTTCAAAATTCGAAAGATGCAAAAGAGGAACACGAACAGCAACAACTTCAGAAGGAATATAAGATCCAACAGGTGTCCTAATCTTAGCTAATGGACAATTATGTGGAATCCTAATTGCTTCACCACTATTAAACACCTCAGTAATTATTGGAAGATTAATCGGAACTGTTGAACCAAACGGGATTAAATTATGCAAAGAATGAGAAAGTTGCAAAATCATACCCTTTCTTGATGGCATCCATAGCACACATTCTTCAAGATCTAAAGTTCTACCGAGCTCAATTAAAGTAGTTTTTAATATCGTGTGTCGATCAAGAGTACTTCTAATTTCATGTGTAAGCATTCTAACATGTCTTCCAGTTTCTTCTTGTTTAATGATTAATCCCATTTCACGATCAAGATCTTCAGCTCGTTGTTTTAAAAACAATTCTCGTGTTTTTACACTCAATAAATCAGGAATAATGTGAACAAGCATTAAAGCAGTTACACATGATACGAAAGCTGTGGATAGTTTTGCAACTGTCATTACAATTGCAACGGTTTTGGAGTGTGATGTGAATGTCCATAGATTTATAAAATGTGTTGCTCCACAGAGAACGATAAATGCACCAAATTGCATAAGTACCCATCTGTACGGGAAGAATGCGGATTTTTGAACAAAATATACAAGTTCTAATGGAATTGAGAAATAGGCGAATGCAATGAAGAAATCAGATATGTATTGATATTTGACTAAAAGTTCATCAGCTGGCCATGGTGTCTCAAAGCAATCACAGGAATCCATCATTTTTTGAGAAAACTGCAACATTAAATATATAATTATCTAACTGATTCTAATCATGATAACGATATCTAAAATCCAATCATCATGAAATCAGTAATTTAAAAGAAACTATCAAGTGTATATACAATATCCATAAATATAGTTGCTCAATTTCAATAGTACTTGTTCAGTTTCATAAAAGTAACTCAATATCGTTATATATATACTAGCAGACGTCTAAAAGCTATTCAATTCGAACTGCTGAGCACTAGGTAATGGTTGATTACTTGATTTAACTATACAATCATCGCGTTAGTTATCACCGATCTGATCCACATGGAGGTATGCAACTAAAAATTTAAACAAATCGAATTGAACTTTTGAAATCATGAACTTTTAGGGCAAACGGAGTAACATTACAAAAAATGAACTGCGTGATTATTCTTAAAGAAAAACAGCAATTGATTACTATTAAGGATCATGAACAAATATGAACTTTCAGTAAATTAGATATACGATTAACTGAGAAATACGATTACAGAATAATAAGAAAAAAATCACCTTGAGGAAGAACAGCAGGAATCCGTAGTAGCTAACAGACTACATTAACTTGAAAAAGATGATGTTCCATGGAGGTTTTTAGAGAGAGAAATTGGGGGAATATTAGCAAAATTTAGGGTATATCACTTAGATATATTTACCGAAAGAGAGTACACATGGATCAGCTCAAATCAAATTCCTCCATGGAAGTCCAAATAATGCTTTCTATTATTGCTTCAACAGATTTGATAGCCAACTGAATTCTTCGGAAAACAAGAAAATTACATCGTATAATATGGTGGTGGCCTATTTAAATATTTAAAACGTTGATCTCTAAAAACAATATAATTAATATTCTCAAATTAAATATATTAAATTAATGTTACATGATAAATAGTGTCAAATAGATAGTTTAATTTTTCTTCTTCTTTTATCTGCTGCTTTTGTTGATTTTTTTTTACCAGCTTTTTCTTTGTTTTTTTTTTTCTTTTTCTCCAATTTTAGAAATATTGTCATCTAAATCTTCAGTTGAGCTCGGGCTCAGCTTGATCGGGTCAAATTTTTATCGAGTTCGAGCCAATGAACAAGCTCGAAAAGATTGACTAGTCGGGATCGAACTTGATGACTCATCTTGAGTTCTTATCGAGTTTCAAAAACCTTATATTATGATATGTGTAAGCCCGATCACACTTTATATAATAACGAGAGTGTTTTTGTTGGAACTTTCACCTTCCTCTTGAGAAATTAAAACCTCATCACGATAATTACGAGCAAGAAAGAGTAATTGCATCGTTATTTCGTCGTCGGAAGAAGAACATGAAGACATTTTGTTTTGGTGTTTTTGACTGAGATTGAAGAGAAAATAGAAAGATTGAACGACGAAAAAATAACCATACTCTAAAGAGGAGAAAAAGAAATAAATTGTTATGCAGAAAGTGAAATTCAATAAGAGTTAAAACAAATAAATCATTTTTTGTCTTCTTTCCATTATGTTGTATATAAATGTATTAGCAATTTGTATAATAAAAGTTACATATTTTAAAATATAAATGACGATGCATTTAGGAACTTAACTAGTTTGAGCGTATTTAAATAATTAAATATTTGTAAAAAGTGATTTATAAAGAGGAGAAAAGGAAATAAATTGTTTTGCAGAAAGTGAAATTCGATAAGAGTTAAAAGAAATAAATCATTTTTTTTCTTCTTTTTATTATGTTGTACATAAATGTATTGCCAATTGTATAATAAAAGTTACGTATTTTAAAATATAAATGAAATATGCATTTAAGAACTTAACTAGTTTGAACGTGTTTAAATAATTAAATATTTGTAAAAGGCGATTTATAAAGAGGAGAAAAAAAATTGTTTTGCAGAAAGTGAAATTCGATAAGAGTTGAAACAAATAAATTATTTTTTTCTTCTTTCCATTATGTTGTAGATAAATGTATTGCCAATTTGTATAATAAAAGTTACGTATTTTAAAATATAAATGACGATGCATTTAAGAATTTAACTAGTTTGAGTGTGTTTAAATAATTAAATATTTGTAAAAAGTGATTTATAAAGAGTAGAAAAGGAAATAAATTGTTTTGCAGAAAGTGAAATTCAATAAGAGTTAAAACAAATAAATCATTTTTTTTCTTCTTTCCATTATGTTGTAGATAAATGTATTGCCAATTTGTATAATAAAAGTTACGTATATTAAAATATAAATGACGATGCATTTAAGAACTTAACTAGTTTGAGCGTGTTTAAATAATTAAATATTTGTAAAAAGGCGATTTATAAAGAGGAGAAAAGGAAATAAATTATTTTGCAGAAAGTTAAATTCGATAAGAGTTAAAACAAACAAATCATTTTTTTTCTTCTTTCCATTATGTTGTATGTAAATGTATTGCCAATTTGTATAATAAAGTTATGTATTTTAAAATATAAATAACGATGCATTTAAGAACTTAGCTAGTTTGAGCGTGTTTAAATAATTAAATATTTGTAAGGAAAATGCTAATGACAGCCCTTAGGGCTGTCATTAAGAAGACAAAATACATAAAAGACAACCCCTGAATTTTAGGAATATTACTTTTTTAATCAATGTACAAGCTTTTTATGTATGTTAGTGACAGCCCTAAAGGCTATCATTAACAAAACCCTATTTGTAAAAGGCGATTTAGGTAACCTAGAAAAGTACTGATTTTGACTGGAGGGGAAGTCAGATAAAATATCCGATTTCTATGTTGGGCCGAATAATTAAATAAAGGGGTGCATGCACCTACCCTTTATCATAGCGTTCAAGAAGGAAAGATACATTGTATCTGAATTGTTTAGTGGGTGAGTGGGTCATAAAAGAACCATGCTAGATATGTAAGTTGTAAACTTGCAATGTAAAAGTGGCAATTTTTTTATTGTAAGCGTGATATTGCATCCAGTTTTACCATTAAAAAAAGAGATCCGCTAATATTCTTATAACATTTATTTAGGACACTAAAAAAGAATATCACAAACCAATCGCACTTAAAAAAACAGAAAAATAAATCGTTACACCTCGTGTTAAACCCATGGCGCAAGACCATTTGGTGCAACAAAGTTGTAGTTTGGCGAGCATTGACACCGCCAAAAGAGATTTGGCGTGGGTTTAACAGGACGACACCCACTGCTCTTAATATGTTTGCACTAACCACCAATCATTAACCATTTACTACGTTAAATCGCTACGAATTATATTTAACATATGTACAATCAATTTTATCAAGAACAAAGGTATCAAGTACTCCTAAACAGCAGCTAAATGATTAGCACAAACCAAAGGTAGCAACACTTGCAAGTGTAATCAACAAACACGGAATTCATTTCGGAACAAAACCTTGCAAAAATGAGACTAACATACACAATTCAAAAAAGTTGACAATTGAAGAAGTTGCAACGAGAGAAATCAAACAAATAGCATAAAAAAATGTAAAATTTCATTATTTTGAAAAATGTTGGAACAAGTAGAGATCACGTAAATGATTTGCATTAAGCAACAAAAATGTTCGTGAAACGTATTTCCTCTCTCACGAATTCAACGAAACTATAATCACTTGGAAGAATAGAGTACTTGAAAAACACGATAACCCCGTGATCTTTTATTTCCTATTTCAACTTGCAATAAAATTGATTTAATCAGATGGACCAATCATCTTTTCTGGCACTACAAGTTGATCAAATTCCTCACTAGTTAGCACTCCCAATTTCAGAGCAGCTTCCTGCACCATTTACAAATGTTACATATGAAATTATCAATAATCACTGATTTTAATAATATAAAAAGAAACAGCACCTTAAGAGTACTTCCTTCCTTATGGGCAGTCTTGGCAACCGCTGCAGCATTGTCATACCCAATTTTCTGTATTTACATCACTCAATTAATTTTCAGAAAATTATAAATGTAGAATTATAAAATTGAATACGGGCTTACAGGATTCAAAGATGTAACAAGCATGAGTGACTGCAAAGATCAAAGGAGATAATAATTAATAACATTATCAATAAATTAAATTGTAATAAAAACTAAAGTACAAAATTTGAAAATTAAAATACCTCATGCAATAACTTTGAAATTCTTTCCCTATTAGCTTGAATGCCCCTCACACAATTCTTTTCAAAAGAAGCGGATGCATCGGCTACAAGTCTTACTGACTGTAAATTATAAAAAAAAAAAACATAACTTGAAATATATGTACGTTTGATTTTGAATAAAATATAATTAAAATGGCTGTTTGAGGTAAACTTACATGTAAAAGATTACTAGCAATCATTGGTTTGAAAACGTTGAGTTCAAAATGACCATTTGAACCACCGACTGTTAGGGCTACATGGTTTCCAATTGTCTGCATGTGATCAAACACAAACATGAATTATTAGCAAAATAATTTTGTAATCAGTTGTTTGAGTGTTTGGCAAATTCTGAGTATTTAATTCCAAATGGATAAAATCATCAAAATAGGTGTCTTTTTATATATTATAGTATTCGAATTTAAAAAACGAGGATTCATTTTTATCAATTACCATAGTTTTTTTATTAATTATTTGATAACTATTTATAATTTTTCTTACGGTATATAATTCTAATTATCATTATTAACAATGGAAATGTGGGTGACAAAGAGGGGTAAATAAGTAAACTTTAATATCTATTAACTAATCATTTTGTTGCACGTGTATGAAACCAATTATCCAAACGTGATATTTGACCACTAAATAATATGATAGTTAAAATCATAAATTCATAATTACTTCATTAAAATACTATTCAATTTATAATGACCTCAAGTCATAGTAACCAGATAATCAGTTTTATACATACCTGAGCACAGACCATAGTCAGAGCTTCGCACTGTGTAGGATTCACTTTCCCCTAGAAACAAAATAAGATACACAAAGTCAAAACAATTAGTCAAAGTTGCTATTATTAGGCATCAAAATTAAAAAACATTATAACTTGTATTAAATTTTATATGAAATAGAGACTTTACAGGCATGATGCTGCTACCAGGTTCATTCTCAGGAAGAATAAGTTCCCCAAGACCACATCGTGGACCACTGAATGGATAAAAGTTAAATTCAAAAATGAGTGTAAAATAGCTTATAAAACATATATAATCTGCAATTTACATACCTTCCAAGAAAACGTATATCATTAGCAATCTTCATAAGAGAAACAGCAATTGTGTTAAGGGCTCCACTGGCTTCAATAAATGCATCATGTGCAGCCTGATAATATAATATTAATATAAGGGAATAACATAATGATAACAATGTTGACATCACATAAAAAAAAAAGAATAAATAATTATTTTTTGTTTATTAAAATGTGTACCATATTGAACTTAATGTTAAAGAAATATCTATATAAAAAAGAAGACTAACCAGTGCCTCGAATTTATTTTCAGCTGTTACAAATGGTAACCTTGTTTCATCAGCTACTGCTGCAGCAATCTTCACATCAAACCTGTACAACAATCATACGGGTCAAAAGTCAGGTTAAGTGTGTATGCTATATTCACTGCATAAAACCTCCTAAATCATTTTATAAAATAAAATATGACTTAAATAATATAATCAATAATTAAGCACAAGTACCCTTTCTTTGTGTTCAATCCAGTTCCTACAGCTGTTCCACCTTGTGCAAGCTGAAATCATGATAATTTATGTCAGTCAAAGGATTAACAAACGCAAAAAAAAAAAAAAAAGTTAATATATAGACATGATTGGCAACCTGATACATGCGAGGTAGAGTGCATAAGACCCGATCAATTCCATACTTCACCTGCAACAATAAAATACTTATTAATGACCAACAAAATTTTATATTATTCTAGCAAAATAAATTTCCAAAGGCTATATCTAGAACAAGGAAAAAAACATACTTGTGTAGTATAGCCACTGAACTCTTGACCAAGAGTCAAAGGTGTTGCATCTTGAGTGTGTGTACGCCCAATTTTAACTATATCTGAGAACTCGGTTGTCTGTTTAAAATGAAAGCATTCAGTAAACATGTTATATTCTTATCTAACTTTATATCAAAGAAAAATGTAATACCTTTGCTTGTAGACAAGTATGTAACTGTTTAAGTTTGGGTATAAGTCTTGAGTTAATTTCTGTTGCAGCTGCAATGTGCATTACCTATGAGTAGAACAACCAATGGTCAACACATATGAAAAGTCAACAAGAAAAAAAAAACATAAAACGATTTAATTGACAACAAAAATGTATTCTAGAAAACAACTTACAGTTGGGAATGTGTCATTTGAGGACTGTGATCTGTTAACATGGTCATTTGGATGCACAAATTTGCCACCACGTTTATGACCAAGTATTTCAGCTGCTCTATTTGCAATTACCTATTAGAACACATTTTCAACAAAGTCGTGATTAATGAAAATTATATGGAAATTATTGTTGAAAACTGAAAAGTAAAAATAAAGAATATATAGAAGTATTAAAATTACCTCATTGGCATTCATATTGCTTTGAGTGCCACTGCCAGTTTGCCATACAACCAATGGAAAATGATCATTTAATTTCCCTTCAGCAACTTCTTGTGCTGCTTGCATTATTGCTTTCCCAATTGATGGGTCAAGACCATATTCCATGTTTACCTGTAATTCACATAATATCATTAACCAAACAATATAGTGGATTAAGTAACTTAAGTACTTAATAAACAGAATAATAACTATATTACATCTCTGTTACATGTTGAGTAGATAATAAAATATAAGCATGTGTCATATATCAAACATCTGAATTTGGTTAAATGAGATGAAGTAATATTACTTTTGGTGGTCAACATGTTTCATTTATCTGTTATTTAATATTAAAAAGCAGATGCAAAATAAATGTTTTGAAATTTGCAAGAACCTTAGCAGCACATTTTTTGAGGATCCCAAAAGAACGAATGATTGGTTCTGGCATTCTTTCACGATCACCCCCAATTTCAAAATTTTGCAAGGATCTTTGAGTTTGAGCTCCCCATAATCTGAAAAATGAGAGAAATAATTACTGAAAAGAAACAAAAAGCAAGTGGTCTTCTAAAAAGGAAATAAATTTGAAAGTTGAAACAAATGCAATTTACATTTTGTGGATAAAGATATTGCAACCAAGGTTGTCAAGGCAAAATGGTCATCCAAATTGATCAGGATGTACATGTTATAGCTTCACAGTTCTAGGTAAATTGAGTTTCAGGGAAAAAAAAGTATGAAATATACATGCATATAAGCCTATCTATACTTGTATTTGTTTGTAAATTGTAATTACCTCACAAATTGTCATGTCTTCTACATCTATTTAGTAAATAAAAAGGTTCCACTGCTTTTATGTAAATTGTTTGTTCCAGGGATTGTATGTAGCTTTGTTTTCTTAAATGTCCAGCAGTCCTTTGTACATTTAATATTGTTAATCAAGTATGTAACACCCCAAAGCACAGGTGCCTATAATAATCAATCCACTGTCCAACCCTACTGAAAGTAATCAGAGCTTAAAACTAAAATTCAGTCATTCACTATTCACTTATCTTGCTTAAGTAAGCTCCTTATTCTCTGGTCATCATGTAAGCTCTACAAGCCATGAGACACATCTAAATCAAAATCCACTCACACGCACATATAATTATAGATTAACTGTATAATTCAGCTCAAAACAGCAATTCACCACTAAACATAGTCACATAAGTCTGCCCTAACATGATCGTGATCCAAAACATCACAGTTACAGACCAGTAGAGCCATTGCATCGTGCTAGAGTTTTATTTTGCAATTAACTAGAACATAATTTAGGTTACAGATCCTACTAATTTAGATTTAATTAAAAAACAAAAATAAGATCACGAACTTATCAGATGGAACTTGAATTGGTCCAAACGTATCTCTTTCTTCTCTAAAAGCCGTTGAATAATATCTCCAGCACGTCGTAAGCCGGACCGAATCTGCAACAATCGCAGATCGACGATATGCTTGAAATATCGCCATTTCTTATGATTAACCTGATTGATTGCAGAAGCATCAAAATCAATTGAAATTGTAAGATAACTGATACGAAATAATTCGAAATGATGATGTGAGATTTGAAGAGATTGAACAATATACCAGAATGATGAATGCAATCAATTGCAGAAGTTTAGCCCCAAATGGCTGGAGAAATTGAAAAGTGAAAAGTTCGTAAAAGCACGCTTGGTTTGATGCTGACTTTTTTCAGTGTGTGCGTGATAGAGAATGGGCCGCAGCCCAATTGGATTTCATCACAACCTTTCTGGCACATGTTTCAAGACTATTTATTTTATGTGGAAAAAATTTATAAATTTATAACTTTAATTTTAATTTTTTAAACCTCATAGTTCATAAGATCATTTTCAATTTTTGAAGCATTACATATACCGTATTATATTTTCATCGAATTTGACAAAGTCAGTTACTTATAAAAGCACATTTTTTATACCAAGCAATGTGGCGACGTGTATCTTATTTAATTATATTTGCGTTGAACAAAATTTGATCGGTTACATGTTTTTTCTAACGATTATTGTACAAATGAATAATAATTTAAACTATGGTAAACACAAATATGTCCAAATAATGACCTGAAACTCGTTATAAGGCTAGACGTGGTGTGAGATAAGTCGCGATAAGACGTGTCTTATGACGAGTTTATTGTAAGACGGTTGTGAAAATTGATTTAAAACAAATAAAAATAATGACATACATAATTATAAAGTTGAATGTAACACTTTTTGTGAACTTTATATATAAATTGCTATATAAATCAATAGATAAATAATTTTTTTTTAGTTTGATAATACGTATATATATTATATATTAAAAATTGTCGCTTTAAATCACGCCTTGAAAAATATCACGGCTCGCCATGATTTGAGGCTTGATGGTGCCGTCACGCCATGCCTTACGCTTTTTAAAACTTTGAATAAGACTATCAGTAAGACTAAAAGGTAGAAACAAATATCATTACTCATATATTATACTTAAAAAGCAAACATAATTTTTTTGCAAACATAGTAGTTGTTGAAACTAATACAAATGTATATTAAGTTTTCTAAGGTGCGATGTCTTTTAAACAATTATAATTTTAACTCTTAGAAATTGTTTTACAAACTAAATAACAAATTATAAAATATATAAAAATGGTATTCACCTGAAAAAGATGTGGGTCAAACTGTCAAAGTGTAAAAGTGGAGATTAACAAATTGGAAAAAAACAGCAAGGCATGCAAATACTCGAGACAAATTTAATTCACATGACTAGCTTCAAATTTTGTTATGAGTTATGACAACCTAAGCCAGCTCGGATCTATATAGAAAATCAACTTTATTCGTTTATTATAATATTTGTTTTTTTTTTAATAGCAATGGGGAACCTTGAACAGGAGCTTTGGCAAAAGTGGAGATTAACAAATTGCAAAAATATTTGTTAATGAATGCAAAAATTTAATTCAATGATAATTTATATAAATAATTTAATTTGGAAAACTGCGTATATTTAAGATATAACCAAAAACAACCTAGATGGATTTTTTTTTCTCTGTATATATAACCAGAAATGATATAAAAGTTGTATATTTATTGGGAGGATGCATTGTGATTTGTAAGAGTACATAATTTGCATAACCTCATATTTTGATGAAGAGGTGATAGGTGGTGCAACAAATTGCACTTGAGTTAAAGTGCAATAAGATATACTCTCTATATAAATAAAGAGAGATTGTGATACGTAAAATATTTAAGAGATTAAAAGTATACTTAAAATTTATTTGCTTTTACTAAACATATGTTATATGCAATTAACAGCACATATAATGTAGTTGGCTTGTAAAATCTATAATGATATGACATGAGCTACCAACAATTTAACAAATACTCAAACTAAAATAAAATATTTAGTTTGACAACTCTGGGTATATAGGAAGTTGTATTTTGAATCGAAATATAACAAGATGATAATTGCACCTCCTTTTTAGGAGAGATATTTATGGGTCCCTTGACATGATGGAAAACTGGTAAGTGCATGGCCATGCCCAAACGAACTGATTTGTTCTTTGTCGTTTACCACAACAGTTTGAATCAAGAAGTCAAGAAATGATTTCGAATACAGGAGTTGATATCTTCTACCATGCTCGTATTCGTTATCATCAAATATCGTGTTGCAAGGGATGAACCTAACAATGTTACCCAAGAAGTAGAGACAGTGTGTTCTTTACTAGGAGACGCTATTAAAGAGTTTTTCGAAACTTTACCTGGGTTACATAAGCTGTTTTTATGGGTTGGTTACCTACATGCCATCTAGAAGGCCACTGTAGCTCGTGTCATTAGGATAAAGGTTACGAACTTGCACAAGTGGGAGTCTGTTGGAATTATATGCACAGTTAGTCAACCTATGATGACACATCCAAACCTACGAAACACTTAAGGGTCACACCGGTGAGTGCATGTAATACGAGCAATATATGTAATGATACTACGAAGAGGAATAATTCATAATAGTCATTATGAATAAGTTAAGTATTAAGTTAAGTTTAACTTATTACTAGATTAGTTTAACTAACTAATTAATACAAGTATTTATACATTTACTAGTTGAGTAAATATACAATGTGTTAATTATAGATTATCCATGATATGATTTAAAGCTATTAAATCATATAGTGATTGAATAATATTATTGTCTAATTAATTATTAAATGTATAAAACACAAGTATATATTTCGTGTATATATACCGAAATATATAAGTGTATAATACTAAGGTATTTGATAATTAAGTGTGACAATAATAACTAGTAAAACTATAAGGGATGGAAGTGTAAAAGGAAAGTTTAATTAAAGATATAATCTTAATTAAACTAGAGGGTTCTAAGCGCAACTTATTTAAGTATAAATAAGAGGCTTAGGGTAACCCTAAAAACCCTTGAACCCCACACGAATCCCTTGCCCCCTCCCTTCCCTTCGATCGGCCGAACACACACACAAGAACACAAGTTTGTGTTCTTCGTGTTCTTCGTTCGTTCTTCGTGTTCTTCGAGTTCTTCGAGTTTTGAATAACAAGTTCATTGCAAGGATCAACTAGAAGGTCGCTCGTTGTGTTTATCATCAGTGGACTTTCTTAAGCAAGCAATAAGGTATGTTTTGGGAAACTCTTTTCCCCTCTTCTCCTCTTGTTCGAATTCGGCACTAAGAACCCTAGGGTTATTGGTTGTTGATCGACGAACACACACAAGCAATGTGTGTGTTCGAGTTCTTCGAATGAGGTTTCTTTTTCTTGTTAATCAAGTTTGATTTCCAAGTTCCTATAATCCTTTAGGGTTTAAGGATTATGTTTAATCTCAGTTCCGCTTTTAGGGATTAAACTAGCTAGTTGGTTTAACCGGCAAGATCACCATCATGTTCTTGTCAGTATGGTTCGAACCAAGTCACTATATGGTCGACCCAATGAGTTAATCAGTGTTATGAAACCATTCAGTTATATACATATATGTTAAACATATACGAAACTTCAAACTTACAACTTGTTGATTCAAAAACTATACATTTTTAATACTTTAATCATATTTATCTACTTAACAAGGCAACTAATCATAGATTCACGTCACTCACAAATCCTAAATGTGTCCATAATAATTTTTGGTTGTTATTACATTTCTACAATTCAAACTTGTAGCTTATATATCATACGGCGTTAATCATGCTCATAGTTCTAGAAAGTTCGCCTTGGCTTCGTTATGTCTCGAAAAGGCTTAAGGCTTGTCCATGCCACCACGCCTTGGTCCAAAGCTTGAATGTCAAGGCTTGACGTATGTTAACATCCAACTTGACTCTCATTTTTACCCGCCATGAGCTGTGTTTTTAAGCGTATTAAAGATATTGAATTATATAAGCCATAAGTATACATATAGTTATTTAGTTATAAAATCGCTGAATATGTCAAAAATGAAGAAAAAATTGATTAACTATGTTATACATTATAATTATGTGTTTATTTTATCTTTTCTTTTATAATTATAATATATATAATTATAATTTATATATGAAATTGTCGCCTTAAGTCACGCCTTGAAAAACGCCATGTCTCGTCATATCTTGAAGCTTGATAATACCATCACGCCACGTCTTACGTTATTTAAAACCTTATTCATGCTAATAAACTATAGCCGTTGTAGATGCAATGAAAAAATCAGAAATGAAAATTACATATGGATTTGACATATGAATGGGGATGAGGGGCAAAATGGTAAATTGGGATGCAAGAATAATTTCCACAAGAACAAAGAAACAAACAAGAAAGGGGCCCAATAGGGAAGAATGGGGTTGCGGTGGGTTCCTATGATCTGGCAAAAGTGACCGAGCCAGCCTAGCCATTTGATTAATTGGCATGATTGGGTCCCATGCCAACACTGGATGTCTGGATCCCATTACATTACCAACCAAACCCACACCCTCAAACTCATTTATAATTAAATTCACATTTGGTAACAAAATTAAGCAAATTAATTATACAATTATCACCTTTTTTACCTCCTAAATTTAGAAATAAATACCCAAACCAGTAGTAGTAAAGTCAATTATTGTAAATAATAGATGCAGTTTACAATTCAGGTATACACTTTGTTTGGATGAGAAAATAATTTTTGATAGGGCAAAATGTATATAGAAGGGTAACCTACTTTCCATTAAAGTTTAGTTAAGGATATGTACTGTTATTTTGATCACTAAAGAGTAACATACTTTCTATTAAAGTTTATTTAAGGGTGTGTACTTTTATTTTGATCACTAAAGGGTAACCTACTTTCATAAAGATATATAAAAAGGTAAAATATGACTCGTGAAACCGGTTACCGGTAATCATTTCTTTTATCTGTTTCTCACGTAACTTTTTAAGGCCTATACAATTAGTTTTGTTTCACAACCTTCAAACTAGGTCAAAATACAGTCGATTAATTCTTCCTTCAAAGTCCAAAATTTCATCTTTCTTTAAATTAATGGTTAAGATATGTTGATTTATTTTTTTAATATGATCATTAATTTTGTTATTGTAGTAATTCTTATGACGAAATATTATAGAATGGCTACTTCGTCTTCTTCCAAATACCTCAATGTCATAAGAATTACTACTTCATCATCTTCTATGGTAAAATGTGACTTGTGAGGTTTTCGGAAAAAGATGAAGTAGTTATTTCATAATATTACAGTATAAGAATTACTACAATAACAAAATCAATGATCATATTATAAAATAAATCAACACACCTTAACCATTAATTCAAAATAAGATGGAAATTTGGATTTTGAAGGAAGAATTGATCGACTTTATTTTGACCTAGATTGAAGGTTGTAAAAAATAATCATGTGTATTCACTATCTAATAAACTGCTAGTTGAAAAAAAAGCTTTTTACTTATTAAGAGCCATGGTCGATCCAATTAATTTTTTGTCATAGTATAATTTTAAAAGAGTCATCCTAAAGTATTTTTTACAATTAAGTAAAATTATTTTGTCAAATTAAAAGTGTCGTACCAATCTTCAATCTATTTGTCTGATTTTTATTTTGAGCACTTTAGTCCGCTCCTTTTCAGTATTCCCTGATAGCCTATGCTTAGGGGTGAAAGTGAGTCTAGCTGTTCGTGAGCTACTCGAGTTCGACTCGTTAAAAGATCGATAAAAGCTCGAGTTAAATGAGTTCGAGCCGAGCTTAAGCTTAACTTAGAGTCGTTTACTAGATAAACCTGAGTTTGAGATTCAGATAAGAAGTCCGTTTAGGCTCGCGAAACGGACTAATATTATTAATTTTTATAAAATAAATATATTTATAAATTTTATATTTTATAATTATATGTCTATATATATTACGTGTAACACCCGTATTTTTGAAACATCGTTTTAAATCATTTATCGTACATTTTTCCAATATCTGACATATTGTCTAAAATACAGTTTCACAAAAACTTTAAAACTTATATCAGAGTTTACAAAAATACGGTGTCACCGAGTATATCAAAACCATAGGCAACGGGATCTACCTAATAGCTCCCGAGCTAAACATCTCTAGGCCACTTCTAGTGCAACCTTCTATCACTTCAAACATGTACCTGAGTACATAGCCACAAAACAAACGTAGTACGTGAGACAAAATAGCCTCGTGAGATACATGGGTTTTAGACCCCAATAATAGTCATTTCATAAATATATAAACATATATATAAACTACATAAATACCGTCTAGTCACCCTTTTGTGACTCTAGCTACTTTGCTTTCCTAGCAAACATATCTAGTGCCTAAACGTATAGGTACCAGAAGCCCAATCATATCTAGTACATAAACATATATGTACCAGAAGCCCTATCATATGTAGTACATAAACATACATGTACCAGAAGCACCAAATCATATCTAGTACATAAACATATATGTACCAGAAGCACCAACATGTCTAATACATAAACATATATGTATTAGAACCTAACATACCTAGTACCAAACATATGCGTACTAGAAGCACCCCTGTGCTTAGTGTATAAACATATATACACTCGGTGTATAAACATATATACCACCGTCCAGTGACCAGGGGTCCCCCGCGTCACCACCATCTATCTCTTACCATAATCTAACAGTTATGACATTCAAAGCCTTCGGCTATCACATCCAACATCAAACAAGTTAGTCATCTAATACTAACGACATATAATTAGTTCATCACAGTGTGAACGTACCTGTATGGTCCCATGGACCCGATCATAAGCAACCACATTTACTTCTACATCTATGAACCCTATGAGGTCCATACTTACTTCATATATAAGATACATTTCTTATTTATCGATAACATAATACTTTTATCTCTCCCTTGACTATAATAGACAATTATTACTAGTCACATCATATTCTTTCTCATATATATTCGTTCTTTACTTTTATTAGTATATTTTACCAATAGGTACTCATTACTATAAAATCATTCCCAATTGCTTTACTAATACATATTTATTAATAAAGGCTCCGCATACATTCTTTTAATCAATTACTTCATTATTATTGTTCATTAACATAGATTCCATAATTACTTGAATCTATCATAATTTACTTCAAATTCCTCAATCATACTAGACACATTCAGGCAAAAAGCCTTACCCCTTTGGATCTTAAGATAACAAAAGAACCCAGACTAGCTTTGAATAATATGTAGAATAATATAGCTAAGTTTAGGTCTGATACTGAGTGATCAGTATTGGAACTCAGTATCAGTACTCAGTATCAGATAGTGATACTGAGTAGAAGGACTGAGTGATACTCAGTATAGTAACGGACTAAGATCAAATCCCTTGATCTTAGTCATTTTCCTTACTTAGTCCTTCGGTTACTCCTTTGCTCATTATGTAAGATCTCTATAACATTATAAATAGAGATCATCTTGCAAAGGAGTACTTACCAATTTACTTTTACACATTCACATCTTTTGTAATTGATCAGTGGTCTTGTTATTCCGCAACAAGCCACACTTAGTGGATTTATACATTGACCATATTCTTGTGTTATCACTTTAATATTTCTCTAAGTATAATATTCTATCAATTAACATTATAAACCAGGGTTGTTGTGACCTAACAACTGGTATCAGAGCAGGCTAAATAATCTTCTATTTAGTCGATCTATAACCCTGGCAGCCATTTCCTACATCTATCCCTCCAACACTCAAAAATCCAAAATGTCTACAATTATTGCACCAGTTATGTCTGGAAAGGGAGTACCCATCTTTGATGGAAAAGACTTCCATCAATGGAAGCTCAAAGCTCAGTGGTATCTTGAATCTATTCATCATGAGATGCTCACTGTGCTAAATGATGGTCCCATCATTCCACAAACTGTGGAACCGGTTGCTGCTACTGATGATACTCCTGAGGGCATAAGATCTGTACCTAAACTAAAGCACAACTGGACTGACACTGACCGTCAGTTGTATACTTTAGACTCCAGAGCTAAAGGAGTGATTGGTAATGCTGTTACAAAAGAGATACTTAATGCAATTATGAAATTGCCAACAGCAAAGGCTATGTGGGATAGCCTATCAGTCACTTATGAAGGTACATCAAAGGTGAAGTTGCAAAGAAAAAGCAACATGAGAAGGAAATATGAAAATTTCTTTTCAACTCCAAATGAAGACATCACCACTCTCTATAACAGGTTCAATACTGTTATCCATGATTTAATCAGTGTAGGCATTGTGAAAGAGGAAGGAGAGCTTGTTCAAAAGTTTCTGGATAGCCTTCCTCAACAATTTCTTGACATGACAAACTCTGTCAATGCTGCTAACAACATTGAGTCATACACTCTTCAAACTTTGTATGGTTTAATGCTGAATCATGAGGAGAATAATGCTGCAAGACTGATCAACTGGAAGAAAACTGACAAGTCTTCCACTGGTATGGCTCTAGTTGTGCAACAGGCTTATACTGTGACTGAGCCAGAAGAACCAGAAGTTGATCTTGCTGATGCTGAGGCAGAAGAACTTGAAACTCAAATGGCTCTCATGTCTATGAAGCTGGATCAGTTGAAGAAGAAGAGGCTTGGTGTTAGCTCTTCTAATACTGACCCTAGATCAGGTCTGTGCTATAGGTGTGGAAAGCCTGGACATATTGCTGCAAATTGTCATACTAAGTCTTCTGAGACTGACCAAAATGACAAGATTGCATACCGAGCAAAAAGATATAGAGACAAATATGTCAAGCTGAAGAATTGGAGCAAGGGAAAGAGGGCCGAAGGAAATGGAGCACCTCATCAAGCACTTTACTCAGAAGCCTGGATGGATGAAGAGTTAAGTGATGATGAAGAGGAGATTGAAAATAAAGCCTTTATGGCTTTCACTGAAGATGATTTGAAGAGTTCCTTTGAAAAGGATATCAAAGAGGCTGAGAGGATGAGTGTTCATACTGATTGGGATTCCACTCAGTTGTACAAGGTAAGTTCCTTTAAAACTTATTCAGTGAATGAAAAAACCAAGATTTTTGAGTATATGCTTGTTGATCTTAAAACTTCTGTACAAAAAGAAAAAGCTTTAAAATTAACAATTAAAGAACTTGAAAGGGTAAATAATGAAAACTTGGATAAACTAGCAAAATATAAAGATTTAGAACTAAATTTTTCAGATTTAAAAGACATTAACCAAAGATTAGCTGATAAAGCTCATTTACACAAACTTGAAAAAGAGAAATTTGAAAAACAGTGTAAATCTTGGGGAAATGCTTCAATAAAATTAAATAAATGTTTAAATGAACAATTTCCAGAAAATGTGAGGGCTGCACTTGGTGTTGATCCTCAATTTAAAAGCAGGAACAATTTTGCTGATTTATTTGAAGAGTTTTCTACTATGAACCCTATTAATTTTGTAAAAGCTAAAACTTTATGTGAAGTTGGATGTCAAACTGAGTCAGATGATGAAGAAAATGAAATTTTAGAAAAACCTATTGGTCCTTCCATCTGCTCAAAGTGCTATACTGAGCTACAAGAACTCAGTATTGAATTTCAAATAACAGAAATTTCTGATACCGAGCTACCAATAGTTCAGTATGACACTTCTGCTGTTCCACCTTTTGAATTATTATTTAATACAACAACTTTTGAATTATATAATGATAATAAAACAACTTCTATCTCACATGTTTCATCAAATACAGAAGTTGCAGGAACAGAAACATCAAATACTGAGACATCTAAAGTACCTATTAAAGTTGTTCCTTCAAAACATGATAAACAAAAGACAACTTCAACTAGGTCTTTGGTTGGCAAAGACAAGAAGTCTACCACTAATAAAATTAGAAAGACTTCTCTGCCAAATAAAAATAAACAACCAGATCATCCATCTCCTAAACCAGTTAAAAACAATACTAATACATCTATTAGAAATAACAAAATTAATGTTTTAAAAACACTTGGTGATCAGGTCAAATCTTTAAGTAAACAATTTGCAAAACTCGTTCATACTGACATACCAAAAGTGAAACATTTTTCTAAAATACCATATGAAAATATGTTTAGAAATAGACCTAGGAAATGTTATAGATGTCATCATACTGGTCATAAGGGAGATGAATGCTGGACTGATCTCTCAAGTCCTAGGTACTCAGTACCAAAGAAAAGGAGAGAAACTAAGTCAGTATCACCAAAGAAAACTTCTAAAGTTACCCCTGAAGTGATACCGACCTCTCCACATAAAGAGATCAAGTCAAATTGTGTTTATCCCACCAAAGGTCCCATTCAAAAATGGGTTCCTAAAAGGAACTAATTATTATTTTGTGTCTTGTGCAGGGTGACAGAAAGTGGTACTTAGATAGTGGCTGCTCAAGACACATGACAGGCAGTATGGAATACCTTCTTAATTATACTCCAGAGAAGGGTCCTTCTGTCAAGTTTGGAGATGACTCGGTGGGAAAGACAAGAGGTTATGGTGTGATCAAGGCAGGCAACATAACTTTTAAAAGAGTTGCCTATGTAGAGGGTCTTAAACACAATCTGCTCAGTATTAGCCAGATGTGTGATGATGACAATGAAGCTCGATTCAGAAAGGTTGCAGGAATCATCTACAACGATAAAGGGCAGCCTGTACTCATTGCTAGAAGAGAAAAAGACGTATATGTGGTCAACCTATCTGAAATAGACCCAACTATTCGAGTATGCCTGCTTTCTAAAGTCAAGCCAGAATTACATTGGCTATGGCACAAGAAACTCTCTCACATAAATTTTAGAAATATCAACGAGCTCAGTATGAAGAAACTGGTGAGAGGATTGCCCACAATTACTTATTCAAAAGATAAGTTATGCTCAGCATGTGAAATGGGCAAGCAGAAGAAGAGTTCATTCAAGTCAAAAGTCAATCATTCCATCAATGAACCTCTTACTATGATACATATGGATCTTTTTGGCCCCATCAGCACACCATCTTTGGCCAAAAAGATCTATACTCTAGTCTTAGTTGATGAATTCTCAAGATATACTTGGGTCATCTTCCTCAAGACTAAGTCAGATGCAACAACAGAAATCATTGCCTTTATAAAAAGAGAGGAACTTCAAAAAGGCAACAAGGTCAAGCAACTTAGAAGTGACCATGGTACTGAGTTTAAGAACTCAGTATTAGCAGATTTCTGTGAAGAAAAAGGAATCATTCAAAACTTCTCTGCAGCCTACACACCCCAACAAAATGGTGTTGTAGAAAGAAAGAACAGAACACTGATTGAAGCTGCAAGAACTTTATTATGCCATGCTGGACTGGCACTGAGTTTCTGGGCTGAAGCTGTAAACTGTGCAAATTTCACTCAGAATAGAGCCACTATAGTCCAAAGACATCTGAAGACTCCATATGAGTTATACAATGGCAAGATTCCTAATGTGGAATATTTCCACATCTTTGGGAGTAAATGTTTTGTACTCAGTACAAAACAAAATCTCAATAAATTTGCTCCCAAAGCAAATGAAGGTGTGTTCATGGGCTACTCTCCACACTCCAAAGCTTTCAGAGTGTATATCATCTCAACCAAGATGATTGTAGAATCCATTCATGTCACATTCGATGAAGATCAGAATGAGCATTCTACCTCAGCAAGTGAAGACATAAGTGGCATAGATATTCTATGCAATCCAGAACACTCCATTGCTGAACAGCCTAAGTTTCATCCACACTTTATTCCTAATAAGTTTAATGAACCTGATCAAGTTCAAACTCAGTATCACTCAAATGCGTCTAATACTGAGGTTCCCATAACAGAGGACCTTCATACTGAGTTTCCAACTAATGATCTGAACCACTCTATTTATGAAGAAGGTGAAACATCCAACACTTCACAAGAATCCACATCAACTCTGCAAAATGAAGATGAACAGCACCCTACACTGTCTAATACTGATCAGAATTCCACTCAGTATCAGACAGACAACACATCAAATCAACAAGATATTGTTGATCCTATCTCAAATGCTTCCTTAGGAAACAATTTAAGGGAACACAGAGACCATCCACACTCAAACATTATTGGTCCTATTGGAGAAGGTGTCCAAACAATAAGAAAATTAGAATTTCCAACCCAAGCAACTGCAAACTTTTGTTTTTTCTCAAGTTTTCTATCTACCATTGAACCAAAGAAAGCTGATGAAGCTTTATTAGATGAAGATTGGGTAGAGGCTATGCAAGAAGAGCTCACAGAGTTTGAAAGAAACAAAGTTTGGAACTTAGTACCACCTCCTTCTGGCAAAACTATTATTGGTACTAAGTGGGTGTTCAGAAACAAGATGGACAAGGATGGTGTTGTCATCAGAAACAAAGCAAGGTTAGTTGCTCAAGGTTACAGGCAAGAAGAAGGCATTGACTATGATGAAACTTTTGCACCAGTTGGAAGAATTGAAGCTATTAGGTTGTATCTTGCATATGCAGCCTTTAAGAATTTCAAGGTTTATCAGATGGATGTCAAAAGTGCTTTTCTAAATGGAAAACTACAAGAAGAAGTTTATGTTAAACAACCTCCAGGTTTTGTTGATCCTAAATTTCCTCATTATGTTTTCAAGCTTGATAAAGCTCTATATGGGCTCAAACAAGCTCCAAGAGCCTGGTATGACACCTTGTCTGAGTATCTTATTGAAAATAAGTTTACAAGAGGTAAAATTGATAAAACATTATTTTCAAAAAGGAAAGGTTCTGACATCTTACTCATTCAGATATATGTAGATGACATTATCTTTGGTTCCACTGACAAGTCCATGTGTGACTGGTTTGCGAAGATAATGTCAACTCAGTATCAGATGAGTATGATGGGAGAACTTACTTACTTTCTGGGTTTACAAGTTGAACAAAAGCCTGATGGCACTTTTATAAATCAAAGTAAGTATGTGCATGACATGTTAAAGAAATACAACTTTGAAAATCTATCTTCCATGCACACTCCTATGGGTACTCAGGATAAGATAAGTAAGGATGAAACTGGTAAACCAGTATGTCAATCCACATACCGAGGTATGATTGGTTCCTTACTTTACTTAACTGCTAGTAGGCCTGATATCATGTTTGCCACATGTTTGTGTGCTCGGTATCAGGCTGATCCTAAAGAATCACACATGAAAGCAGTTAAGCGCATCTTTAGATATCTTACAGGTACTCCTAACCTGGGTCTTTGGTATCCCAAAGACTCAAACTTTGACCTTGAAGGGTACACAGATGCAGATTTTGCAGGTTGTAGATTGGACAGAAAGAGCACAAGTGGAGGATGTCAATTCCTAGGTGGAAGATTAGTTGGCTGGTCATCCAAGAAACAAAATTCAGTAGCAACTTCCACAGCAGAAGCAGAATATGTTGCTGCAGGAAGTTGTTGTGCTCAATTATTATGGATGCAGTATCAACTCTTAGACTATGGGTTCAACTTTCATAAGACTCCTATTCATTGTGATAACAAGAGTGCTATTGCTATCACAGAGAACCCAGTCTATCACTCCAAAACCAAGCACATTGATATCAGACACCACTTTATTCGAGATAATGTGGAAAAAGGTAAGGTTGAAGTTGATTATGTACCAACAAATGAACAATTGGCTGATGTATTTACTAAACCTCTTCCTGAGGAAAGGTTTATGTATTTACTAGGACAATTAGGTATGTTGAATCCTTAATCTTTATTAAATTTCTTTAAAACTGAGCACTCAGTATCACTCCTGTTGATACTGACCACTCAGTATCACTTGTCTGTTATCATTAAAATTTAAAATTTTTATTTTTTTTATTAATTTCAAGAGTAAATTAATTGTTTTTATATTTTTAAAATTTTTTTTAACTTCATTTTTTTTACTCGGTATTGGGGTATGACGGCTCTTACACCGAGCTTAATCCTCATACTGCTCAAACGGTAACCTTTCTTAATAAGAAAGTTACCGTTGGCAGAGGATAAGGCAGTCAAATCAGCCGTTTTTACTTCCCAATACCTTAATTATCTTTCAAATCTCCTATAAATAACCGTTTATTTTTACTTCAAATTTTTTAACTGTTATTTCTTTCTTTCATCTTCAATTCTCTCTGCGATTAACGATTTCACTTTCTCTTAGCAAGCAAATTCTTTCAAATCAAAATCACAGATGGCGAATTACACTTTTGTTGCTCCAGACGTTCAATCGGAAATCCAATTCCGAAATAATGAAGTACCCAGGTTTGCGAGGAACAACATCACAGCAAATTTCAATATTCCTCAAGCCTGGGCATGCCAAGAGTTCACAAACATTGTGACTTTTCTGAAAAATTGCCCAATTGCTCGTGCACTGACCTTGTCTCCTCGAGCAATTTACCCAGAGATGCTATGCGACTTTTGGTACTCTGCTACACTCGATTCTCCAGATATGATTGCTGGGTGGGTAATTAGAGATCAAAGAAGGGCATTTGTTTCTACTGCAATCATTCGTGAAGCACTGAGACTTCCCGCCCAAGCTCAGTATGACCCATTTGTTGATAGATCAGAGGCACGCTCTGTACTGCCTTTTCTGGGTCGAAGAGGAACAACGGGCACAATCAAAAGAAATGAATTTGGTCCTATGTGGGGTATTCTTATCACCACAATCATTCGATGTATGACCCACAAGACGGGAGCTTTGGACCAAATAAACGAATTTGGGATGCAAATAGTACATGCTCTGTACTATGGAAGAAATATCGATTATGCTCGCCTAATTTTCAATGAATTAGCTACACTGGTTCGAGCAAATACAAGGGAATGCAATGTCCCTTTCTGCAGATTTCTATCACTCATCTTTCAACACTCAATGCCCACACAGATTTATGATGATTTTCACAGTCCAAGAGTTGATCTTCCTCCACTCAGTGAGAAGATTTTCTTTTACAGACCAAGAGAAGGAGAACCTCTTCTAAGTCCTCCTATGTGGGCCATTGTTCAAGAACATATAAATGATGAAGAAGATCTGTCTGATACTGAGTCAGACAATGATGATGATGATGATGATGATAGTGGAAATGGAGCACAGGCAGGTCAAGATATTGAGATGCAGGATGTCCCACAAGTTCAAGAACCAACTATCTCTCCACCTGCACAAGATCTTGCTGTTCCTCATATTGAAAACATTCTTGAAACTGAGTCCTCAGAAGACACACCACTGGTCCTTCGAAGAAGAAGAAGGAATGTTTCTCCTATCATTATGGGCAACTTATCATCTGAGGAGGTGCAGCCTGCAAATGTTCCATCATTAACTGCATCTATTCAAGCCCAAAGCTTTATTGCAGCCACCGCTGACCTTCCAGGTCCAGAACAAGCTCCACCTGCTCAACCAATTGAGGAACCTCATGTTCCTCTTGATGTGGAGATTCAATATGCACAAACTGCACTGGAAGGTGCTCAGCATGACAGAGGGGTCGGTATTGAAGATGTTGGTGCTGCACATCAACAAACACATGATCCTGTACCGACCTCTGCAGATGCTCGAAGGGAATCTGACAGAGTCTCAGGTATGAATTTCTAAAAAGCCTTAAACTTATATATATATATATTTCATTCCCAAATAGAGACTAAGTATTGGCCAGTACCAACTCAATACTGACCAAAGTCTCAAACGATCTTTCAAATATATATCCTCTTATGGCCAACATAGCTAGCCCACTGCTGCTATGCAAAATTCATATACTGAGCACACTAAATTGATCATTGTCAGTCTACAGTTGTCTCAACATTTAAAGAGACAATGGTGGTTGATGTCATACTGACACCCACTGGTGCTGCTTGAATAATGTCCAACTTATTTTTGAGTTGGGTAGCATCATTCAAGAAATGATCCCAAACCCTTAAGCCACAAAATCCAAAAATATCCAATGGGGTTTAGCCACATTTCTGTTATCACTCTCATACCGAGTGATAAACATTGAAAACAACAAGAAGCACATCCCAGGCTTCGAATTCCCACACCCAAACCTTTTAGTAAATGTGACTTATCCTATACTGAGCTACTTAAATTTTCACACTCACCTTCACTAAAATCTTCTTACACATGCTATGCACAAGTCCACAATATTTCATCCTATACCAGATGAAATACAGACTTCACAAACTCTGTTTATATGATTGTAGAATTAAACAACACCACAATTCTATTTGATAAACCTTTCATTCTAACCAGTTTTATATTTTTTGTTTCTTTAGCACCATCTGTGCAGGGTATTCAGGCATCTCAAGCTGCAGCAGATCAAGTGACTCTGCAAGCAATCATGCAGCACATTCTGGCCATCCAACAAACTCAAAATGTAATACTAGCCAGAATGGACAAGATGAGTGGTGATATTGATCTAATAAAATAGTCAGTATCACTCCTTCAACAACCACAGCAGCCTCCACAAACTCCACCAGGTTCACATGGTGATCACAATGAAGAAGGAGAAGGAGAAGGAGGTGCTGGTGATACAGATGCTGCAACTGAGCCCATGCCCTCCCCTACTCTTGAACAACCTGAAGGGGACATGGGTGGTGATACTGATCCTCTTCCCTCCTCATCAAATGATAACAAAAAGGGGGAGAAGAGACAAAGAGATACTGAGGTTGATCAAACTGAGCCATCTGCTCAGGGGGAGAAAAGAAGAAGATTGAATGAAGATCAACCTCCACAACAAGAACAACAACATCAGCAAAGCCCTCATACTGAGCCATTTCGCATTCAGTATGAGAGAAGAAGACAAAGAACAAGGTCAGAATTACAAGTTCAAGACCCACTTGAGCCATCTGCTCAGGGGGAGACTCATACTGACCAACCACAGCAAACTTTTGAAGAGAATAATTTACAAATTGTGGTATATAGGCCTTTCATCTGGCCTATTGCTGATGATGAAGATGAAGAACCAGATTTAGTAAACTATGCACTAAATGTGGTAGAACAAGAAAGTTCTTCATCATCATCCTCGGATGATGAAGAACCAGAAAATCTGGTGATTAGAAGAAGGAGCTCCTTATCAAGAAGACCTATCAATGCTGTTCTCACTTCTTCTGAATCAAGTGAGGAATCTGCTCCTCTGGTAACAAGACAAAGAAGACCTGTTCTTACAAGGGACAGTGATACTGAGCAGGTTCCAAGACTGACTCCTTAACAACTCTGGGCAGAACAAGAAAGATTTTTATATGAGCAAGAGTTGGGAGTCAAAACTGAACCAGAATCTGACCCAGATACTGATACTCTTGGTCCCTCACATAGAATCTCAAGAAAGGGTCCAGACCATATTCAACATTATTGGAATATGGTTGCTGCTAGGACTCAGTATAAGGAACAAAGAAAGGAGTTCTTGAGGACCAAAACATTTCAAAATGTAAGGGGGATACATTGGTTAAATCTGGATGTTAATAAAGTAAAAGTGAAGCTCAAAGAAGGAAGAATTACTATCACTTGTACTGGCTTAACCAGTCCCCCCATGAAGATATTTATTCATGACATTCAAAGAATTGGTCTTCAAGACTGGGTGAAGATCACAAGACTGATCAAAGAGCTTCCAAAGAAATCAACCTATGATCAAATAGTCTTGGATGAGATCTGTGCTGTAGCTGCAGTATGTTATGAGAAGGACTTACTTCATGAAATAGAGTACAGAACACTCAGTGTGATGACTGAGGCTTACTCAAACAACAGACCAGAATGCCTCCATACATACAAGTATCTTAGAAAGTACCCTCTTCCTCCTAACCTTCCTCCATACATACAAGTATCTTAGAAAGTACCCTCTTCCTCCTAACCTTGTATTTCAGGATCAAAAGAGTGTCATATATCCAACTTCTGGATATATGTATACTGACTCAGAGGATAGAGAGTGCTTCATTTCTGAAGAAGATCTACCAAGAGCTCAAATCAGTCACCTTGTTGGACTGAAATGGATGATCACCAAGAAAGAAGACTCTTGGTTCAGAAAGAAGATTGTTGCAGTACTGAATAGCAGAAGGGATGAACTCAAAAACAGAGAAGAGTTTGTCCACATCAAACAAGAAGTCTTCTATGAGAATGAAGCCATCAACAGCAAATGAAGAAGAAGATATTGTTACCTATGCTGTTGTAATTTTTTGTTTTTTTCTTTGTAATTGTTTTGTTATCATTAGATAGGGGGAGATTGTTAAGGCAAAAAGCCTTACCCCTTTGGATCTTAAGATAACAAAAGAACCTAGACTAGCTTTGAATAATATGTAGAATAATATAGCTAAGTTTAGGTCTGATACTGAGTGATCAGTATTGGAACTCAGTATCAGTACTCAGTATCAGATAGTGATACTGAGTAGAAGGACTGAGTGATACTCAGTATAGTAACGGACTAAGATCAAATCCCTTGATCTTAGTCATTTTCCTTACTTAGTCCTTTGGTTACTCCTTTGCTCATTATGTAAGATCTCTATAACATTATAAATAGAGATCATCTTGCAAAGGAGTACTTACCAATTTACTTTTACACATTCACATCTTTTGTAATTGATCAGTGGTCTTGTTATTCCGCAACAAGCCACACTTAGTGGATTTATACATTGACCATATTCTTGTGTTATCACTTTAATATTTCTCTAAGTATAATATTCTATCAATTAACATTATAAACCAGGGTTGTTGTGACCTAACATTCTAGTATCACATTATACATACTTTCACACATTTTCAATTTACTATCTTTATCAAAATATTTGTTAATAAAGACTGATACAACATCATACGGACTTTCAAAACTATTTGCTATGTACCCAGTTTTAAAGTCTCATGTACTCACCTTAGCAAATAAGTGCTCCAACCGTATTCTTTACGTCAGTTTCCTTGCTTCACAATTCGGTCAACCTTCCAAGACCTCACCAAATGCCTAATACAACAATCACAAGATTATCAACATCACATTCTACTACCAATGTGTCCATCTATCTCTAGATAACACTTATTAACTCATTTCCCCCAATTATGGTGATTTACCAAACCCTAGGTTTAACCAACCCTTAAGATTCTTACAAATCATAATCATACACTTGCTTCCTTTGATGTATACCATCTATGGAGTGTTTACAACCTTTATTTAACCATAAATCACCAATCCAAGAACTAGGGTTTCAAACCCATACATCAAAATGCATAGATCTTAAGCTACAAAGATCAAAGAGTGAAGATATACCTTTAATCTTCAACTAGGAGTGAAATCTATCAAAGATTTGAGAAGAAATCAACCAAGATCTGCACTAGAGCTCCAAAAATCGCCAAAGAGGTATCTAGGGTTTGAAAATAGCACAAATGGCTGAAAACCCGATTTTAATGCTGCACGCCACAAGTTCACGGCGCGAACATAGTTCGCGTCGCTAACTTTCCATATCGTGAACTTTTCCCGATCGCTACCTAGTCGCGAACTCGATCAATCAAAAACCACAAAATCGCTGTATGGAGTTCCCGATCGGGAACTCGAGTTCATGGCGCGAACTCTTCACTACAGCAGGCTGCACTTTTCGGTTGACATCTCGACCCGGTTTCGTCCATAACTTTCTCGCACGGCGTCCAAATGACACGAAACCAATTCCTACGTTCTTTAAACGATTTATCCTTATTTATCATATTTTTAATAAATTTATTTATTCACAAATTTCGGGTTGTTACATTACGTATATATATTATGGGGTAATAATCCATAAAAAAAGATCCTTATTTATAAAAAGCTAGAAAAGGGTTGCATTTTCGTAACTTATACATATATGCATGCATATACAACCATATATGTATATAATACATATATAATTAGACCATATATATTATATATATGCATATATATATATATATATATATATATATATATATATATATACACACACATATATATACACATGCATTTTACGTAACTTGCATTTGCATTTTCATATCGGAACTTGCATTTTCGTTTACGAAAATGCATATACATACTGTATATATATGTGTGTATATATATATACATATAGAGGATATACATGTGAAAATATATATATATCTATAGTCTAAATATTTATGTATATGCACATATATGTATGTATATGGATATTTATATGTATGTTTTACGAAAATGCAACCCTTTTCTAGCTTCTTCAAATAGGGATGCTTCTTTCTTGATCCATATTCTATATATATGTACATATTATAATAAAAAAATGAAATATTTACATGATATATTAAAAATTATAATAAAAATTATAACCATATAAAAGAATTATATATTTTGTGTATATGGGGAGCTTAAATGAGCTTAATCGAGCCGAGCCTGCGAAAACATAAACGAGTCGAGCTCGAGCTTTACATATAAGGCTCGAAAGAGCCAGAGCTCGAGATCGAGCCCTCTAAAACTTAAACGGGCCGATTTCAAACCTAGTCAAGCTTGGGCTCAGCTCGACTCATTTACACCCCTACCTATGCGCATGTCGACAGGACCGACCATTATAAGAAAACGACTAAAGACATGCACAATGTTACATCTTTTACATGTGATAAAATAGTGTGTGATACGAGTTAACTGACAGGACAATACATATTTTTTGGATATTGATACAAATATATCGTAAAGCTGTTTTTAAAATAACTTAAATTAGGAAGCCATGTATCTTAAAAGGTAAAAGTAAGAATTATGCTAATAACTTTTATGCAAAGCAGAAAAATAGTACTAGTAAATAGTAGGTCTCAATCACTGAGGATCTCCTCCAATTCCTTATGTCGGTGATTTGAAACGTTTGAATCATCACCATTTTTAGCAATTTAATGTTCACCTTCACCCCACTATGTTTTACATAGGTACACACTATAAATTATAATCATTCATATTTTTTAAGAGCATAATGTACCATTCATGTATACATACCCAAGTTATTAATGGGCTTGTAGTTAGCTTAATGGTAGCGGGTATTAGATGTTCATATATTAATATGTAGTTATAAGTTTTAATTCCACCGTGAATAATATAATGTAAAATTTTAAATAGTTAAAAAGATGTGTTTTTTGTTGTTTAAAAGAATATACTCATAGTCTCATACTATACACGTTAATGCACACCCCACTGTGTTTTATTTATTGTATTGTGTTCTACTTATAAATATGTTTTACTAAATCAAATTTAAAAAATGAATACATTCAATCCTATTTTAAATAAATAATAGAAAAAAAGTATTAATGAATAAAAATTAAATGTTATTTGAAGGGGTAAGTGATAAGTTTTTAGTATTTATGTTTATTAATTATATAAATAGATAGATGACATCTCGTTAAACTTAATAGATTTCATATTTTAGGTAAATTATCTACACATATATATTTATTATTTAATTTTGAGATTAAAGAAAAATTGTCAAACATTTACCAATAAGAAATCATATTTTATAATTGTTATTAAACGTCACCTAATCTACTTATATTTAACACAAATACTATCGCATGAAACCCGATGTCGAATCTACACAAATCAAAATATATTTATTATTTACAATCATAAATCATGCATTGATTCAATTACCAAGTATACAAGAGATGCCTTTTAATTAATAACTAATACGAAGTAATAAGAATTAAGAAAAAGAAATATAAGGTAGAAGAACAATAACGAGCTGTCTAGTGCTGTCGTTTTCTATTTCCATACGTTTCTGTTTCTATTTCTTGTTTTGTTTTTGGGTTTTTGTTTTGTTAATGGGCATTAATCTCATCGTCCTACAATCACTCTCCATTTTCTCTCTTTCTTCAATCGCTACTTCATGAAGAGGCTAGTAAGTACGTTATTTCTTTTTTTAATTTCATCAAATTTTCAGTAATACATCTCGCAGAATCATTCAATTCCAGTGCTCTTGATCTGGGTTCTCTTTCTCGATCGTAAATCATCCTTCCCTCGATCTCAATTTCAGTTCCAATTGGCTCTCTCTTTTTGTAAATCCAGTTTCTCGATTTTAATTTCCTCATTTTGATTGCGTACAATTTTAGGTTTTCTTACTTCGATTTGAGGTTTTTCTAAGTGGGTTTTGTTTTAAAAATTCCAAGTGTTCTGAAATCAAAGTGACGGGAAACATGGATCTGATCTTTAATTATGTAATTGTGCATCTACATTTTCCTTTTAATTCACTCACATTGATCTTTGAAGTACGAAAATTTAGATTAATTTGTTGTTTTCCAACAAAAGGGTACTTATATTGTATATCTATTTATTTACGTCATTGTTATTGTGTTAGATGCTGATTAAAGCAGTGAAGTGTTCTTTCAAACCAAAAGGGATTAGGGATTTAAACACATATCTTCTTAAATAACAATTAAAAAATCTACTTTGATCACACATTGTCTTCTGATCTATCTGTTTTGTTTGATTTTTTGTTTTCATTTTTCAGTTACCTATGTTCTACTCACTTCTTCAAAGAAGTAGTCTGATATTAGTGTAATCGAAGTTCAGTGTAATCAAATTTTGAGCAATTAGCATTTTAACAAACTATGAAAACTCAATTAATTGATCAAACTATGTCGATATTCGGATGTCTACAAACAAAATTTGATAGAAACCTAAAAATTTGTGCTTTATGATGTAATTTCAAACTTTCATTGATTCATGACTAGCTCATGATTTCAGTAACCGTAAAATCCGTTAAAGCTCCGAAATTTACGAATCAATAACAGTTTTCTACTATTACTTTTTAGTGGAGGGTAAAAGTTATATCAAAATCTTGAATTTTTACTATATTTCATTGAATTTTAGTTCCTTGGATACCTCTTCTTTTTAACGGAATGAACATAATAGATTAAACCTTACTACAATTGGCTAATTATTATTTTTTTCTTTTTATTATAAATTTAGGATGTTTTCTTTAAAGACATATCCAATATGCTTTGTTGAAAGTGGACAACAAATATAAAACACTGCTGCATAGTTGAATCCTTAATATGGATCTTTATTTACCTTTTTCTTTATGTCTCCTTTTTTCAGGTGGTTTTATTGCTTTTATTTGTAACATTAATTGACGGTATTGAACTTTACAATGGTGAAGAAAACGCGTGTAATATTGAAAGACATTTAATTCCTCGACCTCACAGTGTCTCAATTTTGGAATTTGGTGCTGTTGGTGATGGGAAAACATTAAATACAGTTGCATTTCAAAATGCAATATTTTATCTCAAATCATTTACCGATAAAGGCGGAGCTCAATTATATGTACCATCAGGAAAATGGCTTACGGGAAGTTTTAATCTTACTAGTCATCTTACCGTGTTTCTTGAAAAAGAGGCTGTTATTCTTGGATCACAGGTTCGGGTTTTGATTTGATTTTTTTTTTTTTTTTTGTCTTTAGTGGGGTGGTGATTTTGACCCGTTTAGTTATGTATGGGTCGGTTCGGGTTATGATACTTGATGTTTATGTAGGATATTGAGCATTGGAAGATTATTGACCCGTTACCTTCTTATGGGCGAGGTATTGATCTACCGGGTCAAAGATACCGTAGTTTGATCACTGGAGAAAATCTTGTCGATGTCGTGATTACAGGTACACACATTTTTCCATTTCCTAAAGGTCACAAAATCAGTTGGATTATACGGGTTGGGTCGGGTCTTGTTGACCCGGAACTCTTTATTGTCCAAAAGTGCATCTTTTAAAAAAATGAAAAATTAGCTAGTGCGTCAAGTACGGTTACAGAAAATTTATTGTTTCAGAAATAGCTGATAGTATTACATAAAATAATTATTATAAGTATATGACTTGAAATTGCCACCTGTGATATGTTGTAAACAATTATTTCCAGTTAATTCAGTTTTAAATTTATTTAAAAAAATTTGTGCAGGTGACAATGGGACGATTGATGGACAAGGTTCTATATGGTGGGAGAGTTTTGATTCTAATAGTTTGAATCACAGTCGTCCTCATATTGTTGAGTTTATTAACTCTGATGACATTGTTATCTCAAATATTACCTTTTTAAATTCGCCTGCATGGACTATTCATCCCGTATATTGCAGGTATTTTTTCTTTAAGAAGCTAAATACATTTTCTAACTTTTTTAATTTTTTATTTTGGCTCACTAACTTCAATTGTTTTTACTTTAAGCCAACTGTCTATATTATTATTATTATTACTATTATTATTATTATTATTATTATTATTATTATTATTATTATTATTATTATTATTATTATATTTATTTTAAAAAAGTGAAGCTAAATACGATTTAATGAGTTTGTTTTTGTGCAAATGGTGTACAGTAACGTGCTTGTTCAAAATATAACTGCATTGTCCCCAGCTGGATCGCCTTATACAAGTGGCATTGTTCCAGGTATGCTTGAATATGCGCGTTAAGGTGGCAAAATAGGCGGGTTGGATTATTGGGAAACGGGTCAAAATGTGTTGAATTGATTACAAATAAAAATGATACTTTTAAGATTTAAGATAATAATCCAAGCATTTGATTATGCTTTGGATGGCTATCGAGTATCATTGTGGTTTACTTGTTTGGCTTGTTTCATTTCGGGCTATTTGCATAAAAGGGTATCCAACTTTCACTAATTTATTTTCTCACTCACAAAAAGATACAATCTTTAAAAATATAAAAATATGTCAAACTTTTTTTATATTTTATTTTGGCTCACCAACTTCAATTGTTTTTACTTTAAGCCAACGGTCTATTTTATTAATAATAATAATAATTTTTTATTTATTTTAAATTTTGGTTGGTGGATGTTGCCAAAAATGGTCGTTTCCACATCAACATCACAAATACCAGTTACCCAAAAATTCAAAATATGAAATTCGTACCTTTTCATGAACGAGAAAATGTATATAATAGAAGAAAGTTGGTTACATTTATATACAATTATCTTTCTTTTTAATTTTATTTTTTACCCCTTTGACACGTTACAAAAAAAATTGCCACCTGTATGTATAGTTGTATATTCTGTTATTATGCTACAAAATAATGAATATTGTTTTTTCTTATTGTGGCGATGTCATTCATTTCAAATTTTCAGATTCTTCCGATATTGTTTGCATCGAAAATAGCAACATAACATCCGGTCACGATGCAATATCCTTAAAAAGCGGTTGGGACGAATACGGAATCAAATACAATCGGCCAACAACTAATGTACACATAAAAAACCTCCATCTTAAATCATTCACGGGGTCCGCTTTATCTCTCGGCAGTGAAATGTCGGGTGGCATTTCACAAATACTAATCGAAGACCTAAAATTACACGATTCAATTACCGGAATCTCGTTCTTAACCTCAAAAGGTAGAGGTGGTTTTATGAAAAACATCCTCGTATCAAATCTCAACCTTAAAAACATCATGCTTGCAATCAAATTAACCGGTGATATTAATTCTCACCCCGATGATCAATACGACCCCGATGCATTACCGATTGTTGACAGGATAAGTTTTAAGGATATAATCGGGACGAATATTACAAAAGCCGGAGTTTTTTCGGGTATTCTTGAATCGCCGTTCACTTCAATTTGTCTTTCGAATGTTTCGTTTGCTTTGAACCGTGAACTCGCGGACCCGGGTTCAGGTTCGGGTTCGGGCTGGGAGTGTTCGAATGTTTCGGGTTTTTCAGAAAACGTGTTTCCCGTACCGTGTACCGAACTCCAAACAATTCCTTCAAATTCTTCAGGTTGTTTTTCATTATGGACCCAAAAATTGCATAATTATAATCTTGTTGCTGATCTATGATATAAAGATTTCGACTTTTCAAAATTTGAAAAAAAGGGTATTATTTGTTGGTAGAGCGATTGTGTTCTGCTGCTGGATTTGAAGTCGGGTAAATTTCGATGAGAAATCTTTATTGGATTTGATGGAATTAAACGATGAATTCTTTTCGCCGGGTTGGTTTGTGTACAGCCTTTGTTTTCGGTTTCATGTGTAAGAAGAGTTTTGTAGCGGGCTTTTGTTTTCTTATATGTTTCTCTCATTCATCATGTTATTTTTCGTTTTGTAAATTTCATTTTTCTTGGGTTTCGAATCGAAGGTTGTTAAAATGTTAGTTGCATAAACTTTTTAAGTTATAAAGTGTTTCTGTTGTTTTTATCGTAGTTACTAACTTTCTCATGGTTTTAGTTTATGTTACTGGGAATATGTCCCAAAATAGGAAGTAACAATAAGGGGCAATTTGCAAAACAATGCTAGATATTACGTTTGGATTTATCGAACTTATTTTTAAAATAGAGGATGATTTTTATACCACATCTTTTAATCTAGTAATTGTTTTACATGCTTATGCAGTTGTTTTACATGCTTATACAGTTTGCATGAATACTTTTATATTGTGGTAGATGGATTAAAAAGTGTGGTGAAAATTAATAAATAGCGTATGCAAACTTGTTAAAACTTAAAACGTCTTAAATAAGTTGATAACTAAAAGCTGTATGACTTCATTCAAACACTCTGTAAAATGCAATTAGTTAGTGAACTTGTGAAAAAAAGTTTTTGTAGACCACAAAAATTATAATTATTGTACACACCACAATGTACCTGTTTATACCCAAAAAAAAAAAAAAATTGATAAATGAAATAGATTTTGAAGTGGAAGGAAAACAACAAAATAAAAAAGAACAGTTTTACCCTTTTCTGATTATTAATCAAATACGTTTTTTCTTCTTCATATTTAAGAAGTGCAATCGTGTCATCAGCTACTCAACTATCCTGGGGCCGCAAAGGCTTATTTTCTGATTTTGGATATCGGTTTTTCTAGAATATGAATTAATCGTGAAATTGATCACATGGTTATTTCTTGTAGCAAAAATTTTTTGGAAACTTGTTCATAACATGGAATTTGGGACCATAACATTCGTCGTCTACTTGCATGACAAAATATCCCTTCTTACTCACATAAATCAGTAATATTTTTGGATGGATTCTGTTCCCCATACCATACGATTCATACATTTGGATTCCACATAACCTTTTCCTTAGAAAGAAAAAAAAGTCATAAAAAACAAATAGTATTATTTCAGAACACAAAAGGTTAACTAAATAATAAAAAGATGAGGGAAGTGCAACTGAAAAAGCTTTATAAATTATCAACCTACTGGCTACTACCATATAAACACCCCGACAAATTATATACGAGCATGGTACTTGATGCCAACTATAGTAAAAAGTCGTTACAATGTCGTATACAGACGTTCAAATTCGACTTTTAAGTAAAAAAAACCATGAAAATAAAGGAATGTACTTTTCAATTTTATAATTAAATTTACAAAAAAGGACTTTCATAGTTTTGAACTACTTTTTAATATTCTTCAAGAGATGAAAAACATCTCCAGTTTTATTAAAATAGACAAGAAACTAGAAAATTTTCTGCAACTTTGGTTATCCCTAGATTTATTTTTATTTTTTATTGTAATCAGCTGTGTGGTTATCATGATATAAATCCAGGGGATGCAAATATTTTGCTGAAGCACATTAAAACAAATTAAAAATGCTGCAAGATACAAAATCAATAAGAAAGGGAACTCATCAAAATTAACAATGTAGTGTAGCAAATGAAGAACACGTACAACACAAAAAGTAAACGAAACATAAATGACGATTAAGCCTATATGATCATAATCAAGACGCTAAACAACAAACACAAGTAAAAAAGACAAAATTTATCTTAATTGGGGTGTGTGTTGAACCCAAGCAAATTCTTCTTTATATGCCAAATTTTCATCACAAGAAGCCTCACATGTATACACAACAATGGTAGCCCAATCAAGGGAGTTGTAATCGTTTTTAACATCAAAATAGTAAAGCAACTGTGGTAAAATCTGCACAAATAACAATAATAATTAAAATATTTGAATAAAAATATTTGAGAGGTTGTGTTGTATGCAATTAATACCTGAAATTCAAAAGCTAGATTGCTGCCACAAGAACTGCATTTAGGTATATCAGCTTTTGATGGCTGCCCACTTAACATGGGCCACAATGGTTTAGCAGTCTCGTCCCTACAATACCTGCAGCATTACCATTTACCAGAGTAAATATTATTTCATAAATAATAAATGTTTTGATAATATATTTTACAAAAACTATACTACTAAAATAATTATCTAATTAGAACAATTATCAATTCCTACAATCCATTTTTTAGGTTCCAAAATCACCTTAATACTTGATCTGGGGCCCGGGCTATTCTTTTGCGGAAATACGCCCAACTCTTTGCATCACCTACATCCTTTAACCAAAATTTAAATTAAAATAAATAAATTGTAATTGTTAAATCCTATGCATATTTTTCAAACATTTAATAGAATATATTATAATACCTCATTATCAGTAGGTAATGCCTTCCCGTATGCATTGCTATTTGATATTTCCATGTCAAATTCAGATTCATCCTCATTAATGATCTCATATTCTGGCCAGGTAACGTTGCTTGCAGCTGTTTACAATAATTAGAGTTTCAAAACCATTCGCCATGTTCCAATTTTAGCTAATTTTCATTTATATATTACTATTATTTGTTTTAGAAAAAACACAACCAAAGCCGATTTTATTAATATGCAAATTGTACCCATAAAAAAAGAAATAAAATACTAGCCTTTTAGTATATCATCTGAAGAATTGATGGATCCACAATTGGATGCCTGAAACGTAAGATCTATTGTTCTACATTGGCTTTTATGAGATGAACTCCAGTGAGTAGTCTAAATAACGAAAAAGAATAATAAATAAATAATTAAAAAATAAAAAAGGTTCTGCTAAAAGCAAAGAAATACGGGTGATAAATTAGAACCTGATGCTTCTTTGAACAGTAACGTGCTCTTTTGCAGTTACTACAAACTTTATCTCCTTTCCACGTACCACACCAACTACAAAGTGGAGCTACAAAAACATGCATTATTATGGAAGTCAGAAAAATTTAGCTTAAAAAAGGGTTCAAACGAGTCAAAAATTGCCCAAAGTGTGACCTTGAACATTTATTGGGGAAAAAAATTGTAATATAATTTTTTTTTATTGGGACAAGGGGTGTTTAGGGTCAACCCAATCCGACCCGTTTTGACCTGATAGCCAACCCGAAACACAATCTCCTTACCTGCTGTTCCTATAGGCTTGTCACTGCCATTGTTTTTAGGTGCTTCACTCGAGTAAAACTGATTTTCGCGAGGAAGTTGACACCTGAAGACCTTAATACTTGACAAAAAAAATACAAAAATATGAAATTAAAAATTGGAAAAAGGGAGATAAAATCTGGAAAGTAACAACATAATAATTATAAATAATAATAATAATACCTGCGAGATCCCTTTTCAGGGTGGTGTTTCCATTGCTCATGTTGGTCTTGTCTAAGGCATGACATTGATGTACACATGAATACAAATAAGGTTCTGTGAAACGTTGATTCTTTTTCAAATAAAGGTGCGTAAGCCTACAAAATAAATTATTAGACACTATTTTGATCGAGATCTCGAGTCTTTATTCCAATTATATAAATGATAGGTTAAAAGAGTAAATTTGCCACCAAAAACATATGAAAAGAGCAAATTTGCCACCAATGTTTTTTGGAAGACTCTAATATAAGTGAACAGGGAAACTTGACATCTAAGAACATAAAAACAAGGTAAATTTGTCATCATCTGCCACTTTTCGGTTTTATTGAGTCCATTTTTCGGTTAGACTGAAGAACAGTCACAAAGTATTCTTTTTTTCAATTGACATACTTTGCATGAAAAAACTATCAACACTGAGTACCGAAAACGCCCACATATCAATTCTTAATGCCAAATATGCAAAGTTTACATATTTTGAAGCTTTAATTGTATCATAATGGTAAAATGGTAAATTTAACATATACCTGTAGCAAGAATCGAAGAGGTTCACCACATATGTCACACAAACATGATTTACCAGATGGTAAGTTAATCGGATCCAACCAAGCCTAAATCAAAAGCAATAAGACATTTAAATTATACTCACAAACAGCTAATTAAAACAGAATTGAAATTTTAAAAGTGACTTTACAGGAGTTCCTCCAGCTTTGCTTGGAAATAAATGGCGAAGAAGCGACCATTCAAATTTCGGTTTTTCAACAAAACCTAACGTAACAGGAGCTTGTTCTTCGTCTTCGTCATCTTCATCATCATCGTCGTCGTCATCGTTTTCCATTGCAAATTCTTCATCGTCTTCATCAAGTGATGAAATTCGCATATTGTTGAATTTAACTAAGGAATCATCGGTCCCAATCCTGCTTAATTCTTTAGACATATCTGGAGAATTACGGAAAGCAACCTAGGGTTTCGAAATTGATTTCAACCGATGGCAGGTTTGGGGGTAAAAAAGGGTTTAGGGTTTTGCTAAATAAAACCAGAAAATAGTCGCTAGCTTTTATAGTTGGCCCTCTAAAGTCTAAAGTTTTTGTTAGCAAAAACATTTCTTTAAAAATTTAGTACATATATATCTAAAAATTATCATTAAAATGCTAAAACATTATAAAAAACTTGTACACAAATAAATATGAAATCATGTGGCAGTCAGCAAGCTGCCTTTTATAGTTGGCCCTCTAAAGTTTTCATTCGTTTATGACATTTACGTTTGTTTATATTTATTTAGCCGTTAAAAGATCGAACACAAGTAAACATGAACATACTCATCTTCTTGATAAACGAACACAAACACAAAAATAATTTAACTTTAATACCCAAACCGGGTAACCAAACATCGACTATTTGAGTTCATCTTTTTTTAATACCAAAAATAATTTATTAGCGTACTAGCAAGTACAAAGCATGGGCAGGATTACAACTGACCCAACCAAGCAAAAATTTAATTATATCCTACTAGTGATCCAAGTATAAGTAAAAAGTAGAACATTATCCAAAAGAAAATGAACCAATGGTTTGTCAGCGTTGAATGAACATGGGATTCGTTAACTGCCATATGATTTCATGTTCGAGGTCCATGTCTTACAAATAATAAAAGAGGTATGCAATACATCATCCAGGATCAAGCAAGATAATTACAACAAAGATGAGTACTATATTAGTTGATTTTTGTGATATACAACAGCAAAAATAAAATCCTTTCTGTGCCTTTTGTTTTTGAAGTCCAAATTTTACAAGTAGTGAAAGAGGTATGTAATTCCATGTACATCGGCCCAGATCAAAACAAGGTGTAACAGCAAAGATCATGTGTTCTTTTCCAAAGCTGACAAAGCTGGCGTGAGGTAGTTATTTGCTTTGTCGGGTAGATGTGCCACCTGTACAAGGAAACACATACACAAGTATGACTTTTCTTTCTATAACTATAATTTGGACTATTATAACTGGATGTACGGGCTCGATCCTTACCAGCTCATATAACTCCTTTCCCGGCTCAGCAACATATTCATAGCATACCTGTTCATAACCGATCAATTCCAACTATATAATTTAAGATTAAAGTAAACAACATTGTACCGACATCGAAGCTCTTGTTTCTTGCAGTCGAGTCATGCAATGCCTTTACACAGATATCAGCCACGTCAGCACAACTGATCCCCTGCAATTAGCCCTAATACTAATTAAGCATGTGCATCATTTCAATTTCATTAATAATGAATGATTTGTTTCCCACCTGAGATATCCTGTTTCCTTGGTCAAATATGAGAGCGCGTTGACCACCAGGTTCTTCCTGAATAATCAAATGTGGCTCGATCGAATTGTGGCTTATATTCAAAAACCTAGAAAAGTTAGTTATGATGAACATGAACTCACCATTAACGGACCAGGCCGAATTATTGTATACCCAAGGCCTGATTTTCTCAGAGAATCCTCTCCAGCCTATACAGATCTCAAGAAAGAGAAAAGTTAGTAATAACGCGATAAAACATTAAAATATAAATATGCAAGAAAGAAAGAATGACCTTTTTGGCTCTCAAAACCTGCTCCCTTCTGCTACTTTCTATTCCTGAACCTGTACACGAGACTAAGATGAAGTCCGTTTCTTGTCCAGTCTGCAAAACAGATTGTTACTCATATCCTAAAACCGCTAGAGAAAGTTTATGAAACAAAAATTTAAAATGATACATTTAAAGGATATAACAAGATGCAAAATACTTACCGGCAATGCTTTTATATATTCCAAAATCAATTTGAAGCTTCTCAAGTCCTGGTTCACTCCAACAGGTGCTTCAGATGGTCTCTATCAAAGTCAAAATAACTCAACAATCAAACTCATAGCAGAATGCTAGTTCATCCGATAAAACGATACAACTTTTATGTATAAATCAACTTAAATTCACCCATGCAAATAAAGGAGTGCTTGTTAATCTTGTTTAACCACGAACAATAAATCTAAAAGGATGAAATAGAACCAGTGAACCTATTTACTAGACGTAAGAATGCGATTAAGTTTGACAACACAAAGGAAAAAACATGAGTAACATGGGACTGAATGGTTAATATGGAAAACGGACCTGTCTTCTGGGTTCGAACCGTATGGTCAATGTGTGTATGAGGAACGGGTCCAATGGTGGGTCAGCTGGATTCACTGGCCGAAACGAAGAAAATGGTACTCTTACCTAGCAACACAAATATGAGACTGTCAAAAGCAGAATAGTTAAATAAGAGTGTTAAATGGTATTATTATAGGACTCACCCTGCAAAACCCTACTTTTGTGGTAATTCTAGAGAAATAAAGATTGCTGATCTGGCTCGTGTCTGGTGAAGAATGGGATTCAAGAATTAAAACATATGACCTTCCATTACCCCCTACAGAAAGTACCAGACCTTCATACCTGAATTAACACATATGACCTGAATTAAAACATATTATATTTGTGCCAGCTGGACCATCAGCTATAATACCTGTCCAGCGTGCTACCAAGAGGAAGTGATAACTTAGTTGACAGTTCCACATATCCTCCTCGTGTAAAAACATAACCTATTTACATACCAAAACTTAGGCAAAAAAGACCTCTAGGAAATATGTTTAGTTACTATCAACAAAATGTTTGTACCTGAAAAAACTGCATCTCCACTCTCGCTGCACTCAAATTTAGCATCCATTCCTCCATCATATTTAGCAGCAACTGCATCCTGGAAATAAGTTCCCTTGCGTACCTCCCACCCGTTCAACGAATCTGCAGACTTGAACTTTGCAAGTAAAAGTTTGCTTTTGCTGCTTTTTCCAGCTCGCAACTGTGCTAGCTTATTGTTGTAGTCCTGAAAACTCTAGAATTAGGTAGCTCATAATGACCAATTTTACAGGAAAAAAGAGAACCTGAAAGGCTTTGCTGAGGTTGTATACACCCTGATAATCAACTCTGTTGAGATCCACAGTTATAGAGGATCGAGCAGTGGCACAGTAGATTATCTTGTTGCAGCCTTCTACAGCAGACCTTAGAGTGGCAGGATCTCCAACATCACCAACCACGATCTTAACAGAAGTTGGCAGCATGTCCACAACTTCTTGATCCAAATTCCTCACTAGAGCCTAATTCAAACGGTAATCAAAATCATATTGGACTTGCGACCAAAACATAGGGGGATTCTCAAATCCCATAGAAAATAGTAATCACTATATTGATACGGGAGATTTAGCATTTGCGCATTAACTAACTTGGAAAGCGTTTATGTGTGTGTGTGAGTGACCTATTTTGAATGAAGTGAGGTAGCCAGGGATTTTATATGCTAACAGATTAAGGGGAGAGAAAACAGACCTTGACGGAGTAGCCCCTGAGCATGAGCTTGCGGACAACAATGCGACCAACACGGCTGGTAGCACCGATTACGAGGACGATGGTGTTCTGAGCCCCTGGGATTGCAAATTCGCACATAGGGCCACCCTCCTGAATAAGAAGGCTGCTCTCGTCGTTGGTGCGGGTGGTCCTAGAGATCTGCCCCAGTTCTGAGAACTTGCGCCACGCCTCGTCAAATATTTGCCTAGACCGTCTCCCTAATCCAACGGGGTTCGCGTCGACCAGCCTCTTCATCACAGAGACGCTCTGACTACCATCCTCCTTGTCATCACCCTCATCCTCTTTTTTCTCATCGCTGCCAGTCTCCGGAGGAGGCGGCGGCGATGAAGCCGCCATCGAGAATATCAATCGTCTGCGAGGATGAGCACTCCAGCAATTGAAATCGCTATTGAGAGAGAAATCATTGCCAATTCTCTTCTGGGAGCAATGGCCAAATCCAGAGGTTGTAGCGGAGGTAAGTGCCGCAGTTGCAGTTGTCATTTTTCTCCAGAAACGATGGTCGATCTTCTTCCTCCCCCTTGTCAATTTGCAAACATAAACTCATCCATCCAGCCACATAATAAGGATAGAGAAGATGAAACTTGAAAAGGCGGCCTTTGTAGAATGTGGCACCACAATTTGCCACGTAGACCTGCTTAACTTCACTCCCTGAGTCACCAGTGTTTGGTACCAAAAGTAACGGAATGGATAATTTTCAAATGAAAAATATTTGTTTCTTCACTATATGTACTAACGAAATCACGCAATAATGTACTTCCTCCTTAAATTCTCATTTTTCTTGGTACAATTTTTTAGACTATAGTTAGTGTTGAGGTATTTAGTATTACTTTTGATTAAAATATAAGGTTTAATTGGACAGAGAAAGTGTTTTATGAGATAGTTAGTGGTAAAAGTATTGACAATAATATTACTTCCTCCGTATCAAAATAAGTGACACAAATTGGCTTACACGTTTTTTGAGGTAAAAGATTAAAGTAGAGGTTTAAATAGATTAAAGTACATAGTTAGTGGAGAATGGGTCCCACTTTCCTTGAATAAAGTGATATTAATGAGTTTTAAAAGTAAAAGTAAGGGTATAAGGGTAATTTCACTTTATTAAAGTGGATAGTTAGTGGGTATGGGTCCCACTATTTTTACCAAATAAGGAAAGTTTTCAAAGTGTGTCACTTATTTTGATACACCCTAAAATGGAAAGTGTGTCACTTATTTTGATACGGAGGAAGTATGATATTAAGTGACCCCCTTAAGTTTGAGAAATGATAATTTTATTTAGGGACAAAACTTGAAGAAGAAATGAGAACTTTATTTAGAGACAGGGGAGTACAATTTAATATAATTTTTTTATAAAAACATTTCAATACATTATTCTGTTACAAAACTAGTTTTAATTAAAATATTTTTTGCATTTCAAAATTACTACAGGGTATATTTATAGTTATAATCTTTATTTGAAGTTTTTTTTGTGATTTTTAACTATGTTTTTCTATTTAATATTTGAAATTTTATTACTTTGTATTTATTATTAAGCTATTTACTAACCAAAACTATCTATATTTTAATAACATTTAAATGACATTTTCTATTCGTCATAATAATCTAACATAATACAATGCAATGAATTATTCAGTTATGTTATGTGTATTTACTTTATCCATTTCACTAGGTTATAACCCGTAAAAATCACGGGCTGTGGCTAATTTTACTTGTTATTAATTTTAATATAACGCGACGTTTGTAAAATCAAGGGCTGGTAAATTTTCAAAATTGGCCATTAATTACATGAATATTACATGTAGTTAGAAAATGTGTAATGCTTTAAAAACGGGAGTATCTTGATTGATCCTTATGAACTATATTAACTTTGTATGATTTAACAATACTTGATAGAAAAAGGATAACTTTACATTAACAAATTATAAAAACAAATCAATATACTTATTAATAAGTAAATGTTAAAACGTCATGAAACAATTTGATTAACAAAATAGCGATTACAAAACAATATAACTATAAAAAGTGAGAAAATTTAAGGTAGATTTTGGAACACTTCCTTGAATACAACATTTGATGTTTTATTTGTTGGACCACCATTCTTATCTTCTATTACTATCTTCAAACCTTGTCTGCTCCTCACTCTAGATAACGCCACATATAATTGTCCGTGTGAAAACACTGGCTCTCTCAAATACAGGCCAACCTTTGATAATGATTGTCCTTGACTCTTGTTTATGGTCATAGCAAAACATACTGCCATGGGAAATTGTCTTCGTTTAAACTTAAATGGAATCTTGCTGTCTGATGGTGTAAGTGACAATCGTGATATAAAAGTGCGATATCCAATGTTATTTCCAGATATAACAACTGCTTCAATACACGGGTTCCCAATGATATGATCTGAAGTCTGGTACCATTACATAAACCACTTTTCTGATCAATGTTTCTTAATAACATAACCGGAACACCAACTTTGAGAACTAACCGATGATTTGGCAAACCCGAAACTTTAATACCATTTAACACATCCGGCGAGTATAAACTTTCATCAAAATCGTCATTCAAAAATTCGGAAAGACATATGCTGTCTGAACTTAAATATTCCTTTTCTTCTCCTGGAATCATTTCTAAAAAACGATCATTTATATCTTTTACAACTTCGTTTTTTGGTGTTAGTATTGCTCTTTCTTGAAAATATCCAGAAGTATTTATGTTTTCAAGCAGTGAAGGATAAACAAAATTAATTAACGATGTTAACGGGTCTGGTGATTCTGAGATTAGAAGATCATGTGGAATATCAATAATTGCCTCACCATCGTTCGGTCCACCAATTTTCCCTTCTCCAATATCTAATAACCAATTTGCAAACGATGTATCAGCTATATCACTTCCTACCGTTAACCTCATGTTTTTTGTTAGCTTTCTAACTTTGCAATTATCCCATATATACGAAGAACTTATGGACGCATTTACAATGTCTTGTCTAGAACCGTTTGGGACAACAGACAGAACTTGTCTAAAATCTCCCCCAAGCACAATCACTTTGCCTCCGAATGGTAGGTCATTGTTCCCATTGTTGTCATCACTTAAAATATCTTTCAATGTTCTATCTAACGCTTCAAATGCATGCTTATGAACCATTGGCGCTTCATCCCATATTATAAGACTTGTTTTCTTTATTAACATTGATACATCGTTGTTTGCCTTTATAGAACATATTGAATCTTCATTAAGATAAAAGAGGATATGAAACCGAGAGTGAGCAGTTCTACCTCCAAATAGTAACAAAGAAGCAATTCCACTTGAAGCAACATTTAAGACAATTTGCCCTTTAGACCTGATTGCAGATGAAAGTGTTCTCCATAAGAATGTTTTACCTGTTCAATTTTGTGGAAATATCATTAGTTATTACATAGATATATTTTAAAAATAACATAAACAATAAACAAAAGGTGAAAATAAGTAGTTAATGATGATGAATATTTTACATGTTCCGCTGTAACCATAAACAAAGTAGACACCCCCTTGACCGGAAGTAATTGATGCCATGATATCGTCAAAAATGCCTCGTTGTTCATTCGTCAGAGCATGCGAAAATTGATCAAATTCAGTTTGTAGTGTTGTCCTATCGTAAGACAGCTCGTCTGCAATCATACGATTGTTTGAAGAATCCAATGACTCGTCGTCAGGATACGGCATAGAAGTGTAATTTTTCAGGCTGGAATTGTTACTAATTAAAATTGATTCTATCTCGTACAACGTCAAATTTTGAATTTGATTATCTATAAGTGATAATTCTGATAGGAAATACAATATGTTAGATCTATAAAAAAATAGAACAATACAACTTATTTAAATAATTAAGTATGAAAAAAAAAGTTTTATGTAATATTAAAATTGAGTTTATTACGTCGATTCTTTAACCTTCGTTGTTGACGATACAAAATGCCATCTGATAGATATTGCCATGTAGCTTCCCATACAACTTCTGGTCTAGACAAAGAATTCATCATCAACATGATTGCAAATAAAGATCGTAGATAATAACCAGAACCGGAAACACTTGCTTCTTTAATAGCATCTGTTAGTCCCAAGACTAAGTAAATAAGATTTGATGATCGATAGCCAAGAAGAATAAATATCAGCTGAAGTATGTATCTCAGCTGAAGCAAGTATATACAATAAACCTTCAGCTGAGTACGTACTTAGCTTTAGGACAACAAGTCAAATCAGCAGCTATTAACGAGAGTTCATTCGAAGTCTATGACCAAAGGACAAAGACAAGAAGAAGACTATTCAGCTGATTGTGGAATCAGCTGATAGTACCTGCTGCAGATGAAGACTTAAAGGAAATGTTCATTGACACCTTGAACATTTCCCTTTCCCGCTCAAAGAAGAAGAAAACGATGAAGATCTTCTATTTTGGAATAGAAGATAATGTCAGTACATTATCATCGTTTGTCCCTCCAAGCATGTAAAGAGAAAGTCAACTATTTCTGTACTTATGTAGTACACATTTCACTGTGCGTCAGAAAGGGTACCGGAAGTAGTTGACACAAAGTACACTTGGGACAATAACTTGTGCAAGAGCATTTAATGATCCATAGACAAGTCCACATCGACGAATAATATATTTACACGTCGTCAAACTTGTGGACAAAGGAACATGGATCTTGGGCTATAAATACAGACGTAAATGCTTGCATTTACACACACCTTTTAGAAATCATAGCACAAGAACATTCCCTGAGAGTTAGTTATTTGTCTAAGTATTAACTCCTCCATAGTTATTACTAAGGCATTAATATCAGCTGTTAGTATTAGCTGACATAACTCTCAGTGCATACTCTTCTAGTTTTTGAGCGATCTAAAGTGTCATTTCAAGTATAGAGTTTTAGTTAGTTGTGTACTATCTATTTCCGCAAACTTTGTACTGTATTAAGTTGTTTTAATAAACTCTTAATCATTGAAATCTTGTTGTTCATTTATCTTATCTTCGTTACTCGGTCATAACGCAACACGTTTGTGTTGTTGGGATCCTAGAGAAGATCACTTACGATCAGAGGCTTCATCAGCTTCTGATCTTTATTCTTTTCATTTTCAGATTTGCAGTGTTTATCAAGGAACTCTACCAACATTCAGAGCTCCTAGTCGAACACTCTCGGCTGGTCATATCCTCCTTCCCTTTCATTCTCTCTCTGCTGATTTCTCAACAAGTCAGCAGACTTCAAAACGACAATTTCGTTCTCCGGGAGTTAGTGCTGGCTCCAAACCTCTGCGTAGCTCCTCGAATAATTCATTATCTGTCGTTGTAACAAGGGAACAAACTCCACTAGCAACTTCAGTCCCTCAACAGACTGTTGGTGAAGTTTTCAGCTCAACCTAAGCCACCCGTGAGTCAGCTGCACACACACCACCCCCAATTTCTTCATCACTCCCTGAGTCTTCAGCTGATGATAGATTGACTGGAAACCAAGTCAATCTTGAAGCTGAGCCTTCTGTTTCCCACGACGTCACCGGCTTAAACCAGCAGGTGATCAAGGAAACCACCACCGCCAATGAAGAGACAACTTTAAACCAAGTTGTTACTGAGGCACTAACCCCAGCTGCCAGTGATCGCGAATGTACTCGCCAACTGAGCTGTGAGGCAGCTAACCCACCACCCAGAGGAACTTTTCCTCCAGTCTCCATACCAGTATCGCCGGCTGGTGAGACCGAAGCTCCAAAGACTCAAACAACATTTCATCTAATGTTTGAGTCGACTGATGATGTTATTCATTCTTACTATTCGTCTTCCGACGAAGAACATTATGAGCTTCAAACTGTTTTGACAACTGAAGTCGACACGTCTGTTATAACCCCAGAAGTTTCAGTTGGACCCAACCCACCCCCCATAGTCCCTGAGCAACCCATAGGAGCCATTCCTCCTAACTCAGGAACAGTCACTCCCACAACTGAGGTTACCCCTCAAGCTGGAGACATGCCGGACCCCTTCCCCCAAAGCGTCCAAATGTCCCATGCTGAATCCAGCAAAGCTGGAGGACACATTCCCATCAGAGCCGTTGCTGCTCTGATGTCTAGAGTTGTTACATCCCAGATTCGACCTGGGATGGCCACGCTGACTAAGTAGATGGACTCCCTTCGCAGGGATGTTCCAAAGAAGTTTGCCCAAACTGCTGAGAAGCTCTCTTCCAGCATAACTTCTCTGCACACTGAGGTTCACACTCAGGCTCCTCAGCTGGCTCTTCTTTCTGATCAGATTCGCCTCAACACTAGCGGGTTCATCTCTCTCAACGACTACGTGCGTCAAGGGTTGAACTCTCTTCGCGATTCTGACAGAGTCGATCAAGACCAACTTCTCTCCGAAGTTCGGGACAGCCTGGCTCTTGCCCAATCAAAGCAAGAGTCTCTGCTGACACTTACTCATAGCCACCTTTCTAAGGCTAATGAGGAGTCAGCTTCTGCTGTGTCCACCAGGTTGGACAAAATGGAGACTGAAGTCAGCTCGCTGAATTCCCAAGTCGCTGGTCTCCAAGGCACCCTTAACCTCTGTAACACCCAAAAATTTACAAGATTTTTAAAATTTTTGAAAATAAAATTATAATCAAAAGGTCTCATAAATAAATCTCAGATATTAATATTTAACATTTAAAACGTATTTATTGCGGAAATAGTTAAGATAAAGTAAAGTGTTTTAAAATATTAAATGATGTCCACATCAGTAATGAAAAGATACAGCGGTCAACCGTCCACCTTCTCCTTTCCTTTGCTGGTACCTGAAACAATGTGGGGGAAAGTTTGGGTCAGCTGGGGAAGCTGAGTGAATAATTCTCAAAATGCAAACAATCATAACATACAACACATGAGGGCACATCGGTGTACTCCTACTCCGAATCTACTCGATTAATTACTCAGATTTATTTCTCAGATTTTATTACTCAGATTTTAATTTATATAGCGCGCTAGTGTGACTTGGGGCGAGAGATCAACCTCGACCCGCCTCACACCACCTCAACACCTGTACTCTTCGGTGTTGAGTCAAAAGGCCTGGCACCAGTACTCTTCGGTGCCAAGTCAAAACGTCTGACACCAGTGCTCTTCGGTGTCAAGTCAGATATATTATGTTCAATGTTTAACTCAAAACTCAGAAACTCAGAACTCAGAAACTCAGAACACAAGATGCTAGGTCACAGATAACTCAGATAACAGATAACTCAGATAGCAAATATGGTGCAAGTAATGTAACACGTAAGTCATGCATGTATAACGTTAAAACTGAATACACGGTGAGAATACTCACCTCGAGAAACGTAAGCTCCAACGGGTTCACGGGAAGTCAAAGGTGCAGCAAGTTATCTCCTAGACGGACCTAAAACATAAATCGAATTTCCGGATTAAAAGCCCATCTCTTAACTCTATTTCAGAAACTGGCAGCACCTGTCAGTTTCACGGAAACTGCCATAATTCCTAAACGGTGCAGTATATTAATCCCAAATTTTTACCATGAAAAGTAGACGACCAGAACTACATATCTCTGTGAGACGGTCACTGGCCAAAACAAACCCTAAGGTGCTGTTTGGTTCGCTGGAATGTAATGGAATCTGAGGGAATTGGAATCCAATTCCATCAGATTCCAGTGTTTGGTTCAAAAAAATGGATGGAATTGGATTCCTAAATGATGGAAATATTCCACCAAATGAAGGAATCTCAATTCCATCCAAATGTTGATGGAATTGAATTCCAAGGTTTGATGGAATGTTCTTTTACCTTTATACCCTTTATACTCACCACCACCATCACCACCACCGCCACCACCCACCGCCGCCGCCGCCACCCGCCGCCGCCACCACCACAACCGCCATCGACCACCACTGCCACCATCCACCGCCGCCACCACCAACCACCGCCCACCGCCACCGCAACCACCACCGCCACCACCACCCACCACCACCACCGCCACCGCCACAACCACCACCACCACCGCCACCGCCACAACCACCACCACCACAACCGCCACCACCACCACCACCACCACCACCACCACCCACTGCCGTCGCCACCACCCACCACAACCACCACTTACCGCCACCGCCACCAACAACCACCGCCACCCACCGCCACCACCATCCACCATCCACCAACACCTACCACCCACCCACCATCACCACCACCCACCAACCACTACTAGTAATAAGAGTAAATTCGTCATTTTAGATAATTTCAATTCTAATTCAAGTCAATCAAACAGAATATTGAATTGGATTCCAATTCCCTTCTATGCCAACCAAACAGACTATGTAATTGGATTCCAATTCCTGACGGATTCCAATTCCTTCCTAGATTCCAATTCCATCAAAAACATTCTGCGAACCAAACAGGGCATAAGGGTCTCAAAACAGTGTCGCAAGACAGACAAGTTGCACAGGTCATTTTCCTAACAGCAGCATATTAAAATGGTTATAACTCCTAAACCATAATTCGGATTAACGAGAGGGTTGCGGCGTTGAAAAGCTAACTCAGAAACCAAGGTCCCAGAACGGGCCGAAAACCCTAAAGATTATTTTAAGCACCTCAAAAACAGTTTAGAACAGGAGGGCAGATTCTGCCAGAAAAGTGTTGATTTATAAAACCCGTTTGAAATCCCGACGCCAACCTGTCTATTCCCGAGACACCCGACAGTCTCGTAAACCCTTTTTATCACAGTAACTTATTTTCACAATAATCTAATCGATTTGTTTAATAGAAAACTTTTAATCGGTTTCCGTTTTTCTCGATCAACAAAATGACTAGTAAATCATCAAATGGTTTTTGCCCAAACCTCATCCGCCCTTTAGGAAATCAGTGACTAAACCAATCATGACCCGAGACAAAATAGATTAATATGGAACTCGATGGAGACGACAACCAAAACTAACAATTTCTCGGTACCACAATTAACCTAGTAAAACTCGATAACCATTGCCCACAACAACAAATTAATTAGACAAACAACTTAACATAACCCGACACTAATGCTTTTTAAAAAAAAAAAATATACCGAGACTTCAAGGATATTATTTATATGGGTTCCTCAAGCTCGGCTTGATCCAAATTCAAAACTAATGAAAGAATAAGAAAACGCATAAATTACCATGCCTGCTTGCTAGCTTGCTTAATTAATTGACGAGCCTTGTTGCTTGCTTAATTAATTGACGAGCCTTGTTGCTTGCTTAATTAATTGACGAGCCTTGTTGCTTGCTTGCTTCCTTACGTCAAACAACCACCGCTTGAAATATAAATTCCACCGTCCCATGTGAACTTTTCTTTACTGACTCAAGATATTAACATTTCACTACCTTACAAATTGAGATTTCTATGACCACCATAACATCTCACCGTCACAAAATATTATCATCACCATGCCTTGTTGCTTGGCGGTGGAAAAATACAAGTATATTACTTCCTCCTTTTTGCTAATAATCGAACAAAGGAAAGAATTGGTTGCCGACACACAATTGGAAGGGATGGAGTGGTGATACTGCCGATAGGTGAATTGTGGAGATTAGGGTGAAATATTTGTTTAAGTATGATGCCAAATGGGGCTTAGGATTAATTAGAAATCGGGCCTAGCATCTTATTAAATTGTTGGGCCAAAACTTGTCACTCGAACCCAAACTCTACAAACTGAATACGGACTAGAGGAGGGGAGATTGGACTCGGCCCGGGCCTTTGGCCGGCCTCGCTCGCCATTGGATCGAACACGGGACAACAGACTTAGACCAACACTCGGGATTTCATTTGTGCTTAGAGTTGACGGGATAATAAACGTCTAAGATAAATAGTTAGAATTACATTTAAACTTACATTAAGGAATTAAATGAACTAATGAACTCGGCCCGCTCTTTAAGTGACCGAGTCAAGACCCGAAAATGCGAATTAAAACGTCTAATAAAAAAAATGAACCGTCCAATTACAGGTCGCCTGAATAATATCAATTATAAATAATAAAAATGTGATTAAAATAATATTATTTAATTAATACAAATTTTGGGGCGTTACAACTCAACTCCACTTGAAATAGACTTCGTCCCCGAAGTCATCGCTCGGAAAAAGCTCAGGGTAGTAATCTCGCGTTTCAGACTCATCAACGGCACACATTATGCGATAAAAAAAATGACAAAATTACAAAAAGAAAGGAGAATTCTTCAAGGTGACCTACTCGATCAGAATAAACTCCGGCTCTTGCAGATGCGCATACAATTCGTCCATCACTGGCGGCGCAAAAGTTAAGGATAAAAGAAATAAAACGAATGTTCTCTAAGGGCCTCGGTTTAACGACGAAAGGGATGTCAAAAATGACACACCATAACTCCCGATACTATTATGAAGACGTATTCTTGCTCTCGCAGTCGAACACAGTTGCTGAACTCATCGGTTAACGTTGTGTTGAATCTCCGATTCAACTCCACTTGGAATTTGCTACGGATTTGTTGATGATGTTAGATGATCTCGGCGTGGAACTTGGTCATTCAATCCATACTCACTACCACACACGGCTCTCTCATGGCGATAACAATAAATTTTTATGGGATAACTTTCCAGCATAGTTTCAACAAATTATTACTTTTACATTGTATCAACATATAAAATATTATTATTAGCAATCTCTACCAATAAGCACTATCTCAAGGTCCTTTACTCTATGGGGCATTAATTCGTTTTAAAAACAAAATGAACGGTTTAGCGGTACACACCGCTATCAGACAACACACCACAAGTACATAATTCACATAAATATATTTTATCACACATAAACTTCAAATAGTAGGCAACTCATGCCACTTACTCAAATTGCATACACTCAGACTGCATTTATCTCAAATTTCCATTACTTGCTTTTAACTCAACACAAGCTATATTATTAATTTAACTCAAATCTCGCTTAACGACTTATCACAAGTCGCACGAAATGCCCATTTTTCACTCTTTGTGATCCCTCGCGTGATCAAATTTAATTAATAGGCTACAAGAATATATAATTTCTCTTTTAGGCCGCATTATTAGTTCTATTGTTAACTCGTGTTTAACAATTTTCCGTTAGCTCTTTTTAATATTACTCGCTCAGCTCATTTTAATGGTTTTATCATTTGACTTGTTAATTGTTTTCTCGCTTTGTTCTCCTTTGAATTGTCTCTTGATCGATTTGACCAACATTCCACCCATTAATCTCATTAAATTTTAACTCTCAAACGCCTCAATTTAATATTTTCTCTCCACTTGGTTAATTAATTAACTCGATAATTTTCATGCACTTGATTATTCAGCTATTTTCTCGTTCTCACTATAAAGTTTTCTCATTACTTTATATTTTTATTGTTTTCTCGATTTAGAAACTCATAGCATTTTACTAAAATTTTATTACTTGATCCACTTATATTTTTCTCATGTGCTCTTTTTAATAACTATTCTTGATTTAATATTTACTCAATAACATATAATGTTTGATGACGTTTAATTTAATAATTTAACTCAATTTAATAACTATTCTTGATTTAATATTTACTCAATAACATATAATGCTTGATGACGTTTAATTTAATAATTTAACTCAATATTCCCCTTAGTTTCAATTCAACATTTGGTCAAATAAAGTTTTGTCATTTGATTCATTATAATCATATATTCGTTTAATTCAATTCATTAATTTCTTACAGTTCGGTAATTTCCCAGTAATAATAGATTTTCCTCATAATTTATTATGGCGATCTTTTCAAGACCGACTCATTAACCAATATTCTTATTATTCTAAGTTTAAAATTTCTCGATTTATGAATTTCTTACAACTTGATAATTATACCATTACATGAAATTAATTATTCTTCATTATTCTTATAAATACTCTAATCACATGCGCATATATCTATCACTCAACACAATAATTTGGCTCCACAATGTTCTCAACTGGAATTTTATAATTTTCTCATAATAGTGTTTTCCTCAATTAACTCGATTTGAATAATTCATAATAAATTCTCCTATTTTAATAACCTCTTATCATCTCATTATTTTCTCATATGAATAGTTTCTCGATTTAAAAGTTACTCGTATAAACTCATATGAATTATTCAAATGAATAGTTTCTCGATTTAAAAGTTACTCGTATAAACTCTCTAGCCAATAATATGAATATATATGCTCATAACAATTTTTATATATAATTCCCGATGATAATTATTATTATTTTGGAAATTGCCCTTTTTACTCCTACTCAACTCCACTTGGAGAAAACTCGTCCTCGAGTTTGGAACTAGTATTGTCTACCAAAATAAACAAGCAAGCATGTAGTCACACACACAATTAAGATACACATACTAATTTCACAATAACAAGCATTGGTCCATCGTTCCCATCAAAATCTCCCCCTAACCAACCAAAAGTCCTGTGTGTACGGTAATAGGGGCCCTCTATTACTTTCGACACATACTTTTGTTTGGTCACGAGTCAATCCCAAAGTTCACAACTTCCCACACATAAAAATAATCCACAACAAATCACACTCAGAAGAAAGAAAAGTTTACTTTCAATATCTGATAAATACAGATATGCACTCAGCTGTGGTTACTCAAAACCTCATAAACATTACTCAGAAATCATGCGTATATTTAGTCTCATACGCGATACTCGGATAACTCAGATTCATAGAAATTTTTCCACTTTGTTACTTTCACGATACGAATATCGTTTTATCTTCTACTCTTAGTTATCTCATTTGTCATTTCCCATGAATAACATTTACTCTTTCTCAAAATTTTATCCGATTTATTGCCGTCTCGAGCGACAATTAATATTTTCTAGTTCAACATTCTCGGTTAATTATTCTAATAAGCTTATATAGCTCGTTTATTGGCTCTGCGTTAACTTAACAATCTCTCACTGAACTCGTTATTCACATGACGTCTTGCACTCAACTATTTAAACCACTTACTCATAATGTTTTCTCATTTTATTTCAATTTAATGATTCTTAAATAAATATTAATTTGTTGACTTTTCAACCTGAAATTTTCTCAATTATTACAACTCATGGTATTCACGAATTGTTAATTTCTCATGTAATAAGTTTAATATAATCACTTCTCTTTTAACACTATTCAATAATTCTCTTTAATACATTCTATAGATTCTTACACAAATTTGGAATTCCATATTAATGTATCTTTTGGTTGCTAAATCTTGATTCAATAACTTCTCATTATGCATACTCATTTCATTATCAAAATTTGGTTCGATATCTTTTCGTTTAGCTAAAATGTAATTATTTCCCATTTTATTGACTCAATAATCATTCCTTTTACTCAACTTGGAAAATCCTCATAAAAAAAATTCTTAATCAATTTGATTTACTAATCTCTGTTTACTCGTTTAAATAACTCGGTCTATTAAGTGTTTTCTCCCATATGAAAGTTTTTAATATTCTCCCAATACGAAAATTTAATACTCCTATTTAATATTAGTAATTTTCTCCTTTCTCATTTACTCAAAGCATGCGAATTATAAATTAATATCTCGTTATTACACTTTTTGGTTAAAATTTCTCAGAATTTATAAAATCTCATTTCAACTCTATTAGATATTCCTCTAAATTGGAAACTTTTATTATTCTCATTAAAATTTATAATTCCTCTAGTATGCGTATTTGTATATGCATAAATATATTAAACACTGGGAATTAAAAAACCAGAATTTTACTCAGAATTATGCTCTAAATTATACTCATAATTATCAAACCTTGCATTCGTATATCTATATATACATAGTATTTGGTCGTACAATTCATATGAAATTTTCGTATGTTATTATAACTTTTAGGGTTTATTTCGCAGATGTAATCAGAAACAACACTCGGAAAAATATACTTAGAAAATAAACACAGAAATCTCAGACTACTCTACTCATCCATACTCAGAATACAACATACATCTCAGATAAATAAAAACTATTAAATATTACCAGCAATGGGAAAAGCGAGAGGTCGACGTGACATGCTGTATGCTTGATGTGGAAACTTTACTCAGAAAATATTTTGCTCAATTCGCGTTTTAAAACTCGAGACTCAAACTTGAGATTGAATCCACCCCTTGTGAATCCAAATCCCTCAAATCAGAGCTCTGATACCAACTTGCAACACCCAAAAATTTACAAGATTTTTAAAATATTTGAAAATAAAATTATAATCAAAAGGTCTCATAAATAAATCTCAGATATTAATATTTAACATTTAAAACATATTTATTGCGGAAATAGTTAAGATAAAGTAAAGTGTTTTAAAATATTAAATGATGTCCACATCAGTAATGAAAAGATACAGCGGTCAACCGTCCACCTTCTCCTTTCCTTTGCTGGTACCTGAAACAATGTGGGGGAAAGTTTGGGTCAGCTGGGGAAGCTGAGTGAATAATTCTCAAAATGCAAACAATCATAACATACAACACATGAGGGCACATCGGTGTACTCCTACTCCGAATCTACTCGATTAATTACTCAGATTTATTTCTCAGATTTTATTACTCAGATTTTAATTTATATAGCGCGCTAGTGTGACTTGGGGCGAGAGATCAACCTCGACCCGCCTCACACCACCTCAACACATGTACTCTTCGGTGTTGAGTCAAAAGGCCTGGCACCAGTACTCTTCGGTGCCAAGTCAAAACGTCTGACACCAGTGCTCTTCGGTGTCAAGTCAGATATATTATGTTCAATGTTTAACTCAAAACTCAGAAACTCAGAACTCAGAAACTCAGAACACAAGATGCTAGAACACAGATAACTCAGATAACAGATAACTCAGATAGCAAATATGGTGCAAGTAATGTAACACGTAAGTCATGCATGTATAACGTTAAAACTGAATACACGGTGAGAATACTCACCTCGAGAAACGTAAGCTCCAACGGGTTCACGGGAAGTCAAAGGTGCAGCAAGTTATCTCCTAGACGGACCTAAAACATAAATCGAATTTCCGGATTAAAAGCCCATCTCTTAACTCTATTTCAGAAACTGGCAGCACCTGTCAGTCTCACGGAAACTGCCATAATTCCTAAACGGTGCAGTATATTAATCCCAAATTTTTACCATGAAAAGTAGACGACCAGAACTACATATCTCTGTGAGACGGTCACTGGCCAAAACAGACCCTAAGGGTCTCAAAACAGTGTCGAAAGACAGACAAGTTGCACAGGTCATTTTCCTAACAGCAGCATATTAAAATGGTTATAACTCCTAAACCGTAATTCGGATTAACGAGAGGGTTGCGGCGTTGAAAAGCTAACTCAGAAACCAAGGTCCCAGCACGGGCCGAAAACCCTAAAGATTATTTTAAGCACCTCAAAAACAGTTTAGAACAGGAGGGCAGATTCTGCCAGAAAAGTGTTGATTTATAAAACCCGTTTGAAATCCCGACGCCAACCTGTCTATTCCCGAGACACCCGACAGTCTCGTAAACCCTTTTTATCACAGTAACTTATTTTCACAATAATCTAATCGATTTGTTTAATAGAAAACTTTTAATCGGTTTCCGTTTTTCTCGATCAACAAAATGACTAGTAAATCATCAAATGGTTTTTGCCCAAACCTCATCCGCCCTTTAGGAAATCAGTGACTAAACCAATCATGACCCGAGACAAAATAGATTAATATGGAACTCGATGGAGACGACAACCAAAACTAACAATTTCTCGGTACCACAATTAACCTAGTAAAACTCGATAACAATTGCCCACAACAACAAATTAATTAGACAAACAACTTAACATAACCCGACACTAATGCTTTTAAAAAAAAAAAATATACCGAGACTTCAAGGATATTATTTATATGGGTTCCTCAAGCTCGGCTTGATCCAAATTCAAAACTAATGAAAGAATAAGAAAACGCATAAATTACCATGCCTGCTTGCTAGCTTGCTTAATTAATTGACGAGCCTTGTTGCTTGCTTAATTAATTGACGAGCCTTGTTTCTTGCTTAATTAATTGACGAGCCTTGTTGCTTGCTTGCTTCCTTACGTCAAACAACCACCGCTTGAAATATAAATTCCACCGTCCCATGTGAACTTTTCTTTACTGACTCAAGATATTAACATTTCACTACCTTACAAATTGAGATTTCTATGACCACCATAACATCTCACCGTCACAAAATATCATCATCACCATGCCTTGTTGCTTGGCGGTGGAAAAATACAAGTATATTACTTCCTCCTTTTTGCTAATAATCGAACAAAGGAAAGAATTGGTTGCCGACACACAATTGGAAGGGATGGAGTGGTGATACTGCCGATAGGTGAATTGTGGACATTAGGGTGAAATATTTGTTTAAGTATGATGCCAAATGGGGCTTAGGATTAATTAGAAATCGGGCCTAGCATCTTATTAAATTGTTGGGCCAAAACTTGTCACTCGAACCCAAACTCTACAAACTGAATACGGACTAGAGGAGGGGAGATTGGACTCGGCCCGGGCCTTTGGCCGGCCTCGCTCGCCATTGGATCGAACACGGGACAACAGACTTAGACCAACACTCGGGATTTCATTTGTGCTTAGAGTTGACGGGATAATAAACGTCTAAGATAAATAGTTAGAATTACATTTAAACTTACATTAAGGAATTAAATGAACTAATGAACTCGGCCCGCTAATTAAGTGACCGAGTCAAGACCCGAAAATGCGAATTAAAACGTCTAATAAAAAAAATGAACCGTCCAATTACAGGTCGCCTGAATAATATCAATTATAAATAATAAAAATGTGATTAAAATAATATTATTTAATTAATACAAATTTTGGGGCGTTACAACCTCATTCTTGTAAAGCTAAATGAGGGTGCCGCTGTTGTCCGTCCTGCTTCAGCACCAGAGAGTACCCCTCTTCTTCGGGCACTCTCTGAGGGGGAGAAAGAGGCCACTTCAGCAGGTGAACAACAAGGTGAACAAAATAGTTCACAACCTATAGTCACCTCTGCTGTTGGAGCCAATACTGAAGACGTTTCAGCAAGTGATACCCCAAGAATTCCACCTATCACCTCTGCTGGAACACAAGAAGAATAAGCTGTACCCTCAACTGATTTTGTTAAAATTTTTTGATTCCTTTGAATCAGTTGAGGGCCCACAAGTCCAAGCCCCGCAAATCCAAAACCCTCAGCCTATTATACAAGAGATTCCTCATCCTGCTGAGGGGGAGCCTACATCTGTTGCGGTTAAAAACTTCGTCCTAAATGAAGTCGGAACCGCTGCTGATCTTGATACAACCATTGCCCTTCAAAGAAAAACTCATGAAGAGCTGTATCAAAAAGCTGAGGCCCAAAGAGCTGAGAACATTAGGTTGTTCAACAAATTTCTTTATCAGCGTAGGCAAGAAGCAAAGATCACCAGCGTAAGGGCCCCCAGATTCGATCCCAGCTCTCCTGATGAAATTGTAATAACAAGAGCTGGTGGAACTGTGGTCAATGAAAAGTTTCCTCTGAGCAAGATCAACTTCGTTCTCAACTACGATGAATGGAAAGAAGCTGAAGCAGCTGCCAGATCTGCAAAACCATCGCGGATTATAACAGATCTGGAAAACGAGATAAAATTCACAATCTACTCCTTCAAGACTCTATGCGATGAAATCAGGAGACAAGCTCCTGAGTTGTTATATCGCATACCTCCTGAATTGTGTGAATCTCAAGAAGCTGCTATCGGAGGATCTGCTGGTGAAAGCTCCTCAGCAAGAGGGGAGAAACGTAAGTCCGTTCTCCTCGAGCCCCTTGCTGACTCCAGACCACTGGATATTGGGTCATCAATCATATTTTTAAAACGACCAAGACCCAATATCACAAAAGCCATCCCCACGGGAGTTAAATTTGTCCCTGGGCTGATCGTAAAAGAACCAATTTATGGATTTTGCTATCTAGAGAAGAAGAAGGTGCAGTGCTTCCAGAGAGCAGATGAGTTGGATCTAAGTGATGTGGATCAACTTATGATCTATCACAAGCTGCTGAGTTCCTCCACTGAAGAGGGAAGAGAAATGAAGAAATTAATAACCTCAGCCTTCAACTCACTGTATCGCAATGTCGTTGGATCAGCTATATCCAAGGCATTATAGTTTTTTTTATTTTCCTTGTAATTTTAATTGCCTTATCAATAGAAAATAAAAATTTTGTAATATACTTGTAAATTGTAAAAAGATAAACATATACAAAAGAACCCTAAGGGTCAAAGCACATAGGTATACAGCTGACTTCCTCAGCTGAGTCATTACAGGGTTACACTTATACAGCTATTCGATTGCATCAAATAGGGGGAGATTGTTAGTCCCAAGACTAAGTAAATAAGATTTGATGATCGATAGCTAAGAAGAATAAATATCAGCTGAAGTATGTATCTCAGCAGAAGCAAGTATATACAATAAACCTTCAGCTGAGTACGTACTTAGCTTTAGGACAACAAGTCAAATCAGCAGCTATTAACGAGAGTTCATTCGAAGTCTATGACCAAAGGACAAAGACAAGAAGAAGACTATCCAGCTGATTGTGGAATCAGCTGATAGTACCTGCTGCAGATGAAGACTTAAAGGAAATGTTCATTGACACTTTGAACATTTCTCTTTCCCGCTCAAAGAAGAAGAAAACGATGAAGATCTTCTATTTTGGAATAGAAGATAATGTCAGTACATTATCATCGTTTGTCCCTCCAAGCATGTAAAGAGAAAGTCAACTATTTCTGTACTTATGTAGTACACCTTTCACTGTGCGTCAGAAAGGGTACCAGAAGTAGTTGACACAAAGTACACTTGGGACAATAACTTGTGCAAGAGCATTTAATGATCCATAGACAAGTCCACATCGACGAATAATATGTTTACACGTCGTCTAACTTGTGGACAAAGGAACATGGATCTTGGGCTATAAATACAGACGTAAATGCTTGCATTTACACACACCTTTTAGAAATCATAGCACAAGAACATTCTCTAAGAGTTAGTTATTTGTCTAAGTATTAACTCCTCCATAGTTATTACTAAGGCATTAATATCAGCTGTTAGTATCAGCTGATATAACTCTCAGTGCATACTCTTCTAGTTTTGAGCGATCTAAAGTGTCATTTCAAGTATAGAGTTTTAGTTAGTTGTGTACTATCTATTTCCGCAAACTTTGTACTGTATTAAGTTGTTTTAATAAACTCTTAATCATTGAAATCTTGTTGTTCACTTATCTTATCTTCGTTACTCGGTCATAACGCAACACGTTTGTGTTGTTGGGATCCAACAAGTAGTAGTACATGTTTCATGTTTTCACTCTTTTAGACTTGAGAGTTCGGTGGTCCAACTACAACTGCTAATGCTTCATTGGATCTTAACAAAATTGTGGAAGCCTTCGTAGTATAAACGCTATTCTTGTAGTACCGTAACTCAATAAACGCTCTTTTTGGCAAAGACACAAGGTACCATTTTTATAAAAAAAAAGTTATAAATGCTTTAATTAACATTTTTGATGAGTAAAAGTGTGAATTTGTTTAAAATGCAGCAACTTTTCTGATGTATTTCATGAAGATTATTTCATTACTTCATTGGCTAATGATTTTAAAATAATAATACTTCCTCCGATTCAAAATAAGTGATACACTTTGAGTTTCACGGTTTTTTAGACAAAAGATTATAATGATGATTAAATTAGATTAATTGGACGTTTAGTGAAGAATGGGTCTCAAGTCCTTTGAATAAAGTGACGTTAATGATGTTTAAAAGTAAAAGTAAGGGTAAATGAGTCATTTCACTTTGTTAAAGTAAATAGTTAGTGGTGTCGGTCCCACTATTTTTTTCCAAATAAGGGAATTTTTTAAAAATGTTTCACTTGTTTTGAATCACCTCAAAAAGGAAAGTGTGCCACTTATTTTCAATTGGAGGAAGTAATTAACTTCCAGATGAATTGATGAGTGCAACTAGAGTTCTTAAGCACTTTCGAAGTTGGTCAGGTATTGATCACTATCTGCAAGAGATTTCATGCGTATAGGATTATTATCAGGTATTAATTACTATTTACACTTGGCTATCTTTACTAATTATCCTTCTTGATTATCTTTTATTGGAAAAAAAAATATTTGTACAAAAAATGAATAAAGAATGGAAAAGTAATCTTTAATTTAATCTGCTTAGCTTATTCGTGCACCAAAATACGATACTAAAAAATTACGTTTTCATGCTTTTTCTGAAGCCCTATAATTTCCCCCCGTATAGAAGCAATATAATTTTTCCCCCATATAGAAGCAATGGGAAAAGTAAAATGAAATTTCTTATTTAGTTTGAATTATGAGTTTCTTTTATATGTTTACTTAATTTTTTTTTTAGTTGGTGGACAGAATGAGATCTTATGGTTCTTATATTGCTTTAAATCTGAGATATTAAAAAGACATGCACTATTTTAGTAAATGCACACATGATCTATCGATTGAAGAAGAAAACGAGCTTACAACTATTAGGTAAATTTATTATTATAAATGTATACTTTATGACATTAAACGTAGGGTTAATATATGATAATTACCTGGTTGACTCATTTTAATCAACCTACTACAGAAATTAACCTACACTTGATGACAATTAACCTAAATTTGGCAGCAATTTGACCATTAACTTGAATTTGGCAGAAATCTGAACAAACTGTTAAGGTTCCGCGTCGGGTCATGTTATTTTGGGTTTAAAACCAATTATAATGACAAAATAAGTAGCATCTATTTGATCCACAGATTGCCAAAATGGAGCAAATGAGTTTTACATGTCCAGGATGATATCTGACCCGTCTGCTAATAATTGGTATACGCGGGCTGCAATTTATCTTTAATGGGTCAAATAGACCAAATCACAAATCACAAATTGTTGTGGTAATTAAATTGTAAGTTTTTTGTTGTTGTAATGAGCTCATAATTTTTGTATTTATAAGCTCTGTTGGGTCCTTTGGCATTTGCTTTTGTTCAACGATTAATATTTAAAATCTTAAAATAGTGTTTAACCAAAATCACCCCTTTAGTATTGTTCAATCTGTAAATCACCCATATTGCTCTTCAATCAAGTCCTTGGTGCCTTCGGTATAAATTAATCTTTGTAAATTATGCATCAATTTATACATCAGGCTATTCATTTATGCTGTCTTTTTGTATACTCAATTTTTCACTCTTAGCTATGCTCTTTTTGATTGTGATTGTTTTGCTGTTTTTGTATTTTAAAATTTCTATATATATACTAGGGCTGCATAAATGTTTGATTTTTGTATGTTGTATTAATACCATAGAGCTGAGAACCATGTGAATCAAGTAGTGTAGTGAGTCACGCGGTTCTCGCATAGACCCTGTATAGTAGGTGAAAATTAAAATTCATATTTTGTTTTTACTTTATTTAAAATTTTAGAGAATCAAAATCCTTCTTTTTTTTTAATTTCACAAGTGTTGCTTCGTGTGTTGTTATCAAAGTTACCTTCCGAATTGATTTTGAGGGCTGTGATTAATACGACCCTTTTAACTACCTAGTTTTGCTACAAACACCCTTTTTTTTCTTGTTTACATTTACAAACCTCCAAATATATAAAAAATAATAATAAATAAATCTTTTTACAGAGCAGCAAAACATACCTTGTGACCACCCATTGTGTGCTCCGACAAGAAAATTTTGTTTTCCTCCTCTTATGAGTTAAGTAACTTATATACTGAAAAAAAATTCTTTTTTAATAATTATACGGTGACATGTTTAATGCTTCACCCAGAAAAAAAGCAATTTAAATTAATTATTAATATTTTTAATCTAATTTATACAAAACGTGTGTATCAAGTGATATGTGAACATATACTGAAAGCTTTTTTTCACTAAATGCTCCATAAATAAACCGAAGATAATTAACTTATACAAATATGTGTTACATCATGATTAATTTTCCAACTTTCATTTTTATCCTATTCTTGAAATTATCACGTTAAGTATTACTATTATCCTAAATTCATGGTATTAGAAAAATGTTAAACATGATATAGATTAGGGCTGTCAAAACTTGACACGACACGAAAAAAATACACGAAACGAAATGAAATTGGAACGAAACTGAAATTTGAATTTGAATTCGTGTTCGTGTCGTGTTCATGTTGTGTAAAACAAACACGAAGTCGTGTCGTGTCGTGTTCGTGTTCAAAGACTAACACGAAATTGACACGATAGTTATGATTTTGTCGTGTTTGTCGTGTTTTTAGCATGTAATAAGTAAGAAATTTGTTATTTAATTTGTGTTATCGTGTTTATTGTTTTTTTAATCGTTCCGTGTTCGTGTTAGCAAAATAAAACACGACTTCGAATCGTATTGTTTTCGTGTTGAAGGAATTCGTGTCGTGTCGTGTTATCCAGAAACACGAAACGATAGCACGATTTGACAACCCTAATATAGATGAGTAATAATGGCCCCATTGGATATTATGATGTCAAGTATATTTTTATTCTTTTTCTTCTAGTAATTAACTTATTACGAGTGTGTTTGGTTGCATTTCCACCTGATTATTTGATTAATACATTTTAAAACACAGGAAATCAATTAATATAATTTGAACATGATATATTTCATTTTTACAAAACCTTATTTATATGTCAAAATTAAGTAATTTACAATATAAAGAATGTTATTTATGTGTCCAAATTGGATGTATTTGAAGTTTCGGTTCCTTCACATAATTCTATCGTGTATCATTTAATATTTGAATTAATTTTCTCGTATCGATCTAAATGGGATAATAAGTAAAAAGTATTGAACTAGTAAAAATTTAAAACTAATTTCTTATTATACTGAAATTAATGAAAAATGACAAAACTATAATAGTATTAACTAGTAAAAAAGTACCCGCGCGATGTTGCGGGTATGTTCATTCAACGTCTAAAAGATTGTCTACATCTAGTAAACAATTCAGTTGTACAACGTTTAGTTATATGTATGACATATGTTATTATGCTTATGGTATCCAAATTGTTTTTATCCGTAATTATTCCGTATATTTTTGTATAATTTATTTTTAATTTGTAGAAGTGTGTGATACTCATGTAAACCAAAAAACTTTATTGTAAAAGTAAGATCATATAATTTATTATTTTAGAAATTTAGGCATCATTGATACCAACTTTGTATAGAAAATTATTAATAATAATATAAATAAAATATATTATTATTTTAAAAATTTAGGTTTCTTTGAAAGCTACTTTGTATAGGAATTTATTAATAATAATACTAATAATAAAAAAACATTAATAGCATTTATTGAATTGAAAATAAAAATTATTATACTAATAGTAATAATAGTAGAAAAACATCATTTTTGTTATATCGTAACATGAAAGTTTTGAGGGTAAATTATTATTTTTAGAAAAATCCTAGGTAATAAATATAAAAGTTTAGGGTAGTAAACTGTTATTTCAGAAAAGTTAAAGTTGAGGGGTCTAAACTGTAATTTCTCCAAAGTTGGAAAACTTCGCAGCTGTAAGGATTCGAAATAAAGACTTGTTGGTATCAAAATGTTGTCCTTACCGCTAGAGGGGAAAGATAAATACGGAATGAATCCGACTAAAACTAATAAATACACGAAACAAAACCCAGCTGTGTGGCACTATTCATCTATACTTAAATGTAATATATATATATATATATATATATATATATATATATATATATATATATATAATAGTTTTCTTTTGTGTATGTAAAGTAACAAGTAGGGGTGATTATCGGGCCAAAACGAACCGAACCGACATAACCAATAACCGATAACGATAAATTTTCGAAACCGAAACCGAACCGATAACATGTTATCAGTTTCGGTTCGGTTCCGGTTCGGTTCGGTTTCAGTTCGGTTATTTTAGGCCAAATGTTCATTGTTTTTCGAAAACCGAACCGATAGAACCGATAACCGATAACGATAAATTTTCAAAATCGAAACCGAACCAATAACATGTTAATGGTTTCGGTTCGGTTCGGTTTTGGTCGGTTTTCGGTTCGGTTTGGATTTTCCGGTCCAATTGCTCACTCCTAGTAACAAGTATTGTAAAGCCACGTGCGTTGCCACGGGAATACTTCGTTTTCATTTTTTTCACAACTTTTTCAATGTATTTATGTGATAAAAGTGATAAAAATCGACATACAATAAAACTATTTGAGATTTTGCAATGTTAGGCACTTGAGCTTGTTCAAATTAGTTGATATAAATTTGTTTTAAAAATGAAATAATTTATGGTGCCATACATCTAATTTTTTTTAAATGACAGGTTGAGAATTGTTCTTGTAGTCTTCACCAAATTTATGGTGTCATACATCTAATTTATGGTGCCATACATCTAATTTCATTACTTCATTGGCTAATGATGTTAAAATAATAATACTTCCTCCGATTCAAAATAAGTGAAACACTTTGAGTTTCACGGTCTTTTAGACAAAAGATTATAATGATGATTAAATTAGATTAATTGGATGTTTAGTGGAGATTGGGTCCCACATCCCTTGAATAAAGTGAGGTTAATGATGTTTAAAAGTAAAGAGTAAGAGTAAATGAGTAATTTCACTTTGTTAAAGTAAATAGTTAATGGTGTGGGTCCCAATATTTTTTTTTGCCAAATATGATAATTTTTTAAAATGTGTCACTTATTTTGAATCACCCCAAAAAGGAAAGCGTGTCACTTATATTGAAAGACACTTCAAAAAACTCGCGAAAAGGGGCGACTTGTGCCGCCTTATTGCGTTTTTTCTACGCCGCGCCTTAAACAGGCGCCATGACTTGTTTCGTAACGGCGGAGCCGCGCCTCACGCCTTGACGCCGCCATAACGCGTTTTTCAGAACCTTGCTAAAATCACATGTGAACTTCAAAGTGATTGATACGGAGGAAGTACTTGTCGCATTAAATTAAAAAGTAAATAAAATCCGAAATAACCCACTAAAAAGAAATCGGGTTTTCTTTCAAAGTTGTCTATATAAAGAGAAATATTTGCAGAATCTTCCTTCCCCCTATTTCCTTTTTGCATGAACTACCATCGTAAATTTCAAACTACCATCGTATAATTCTCACTGATTCCCAACATGATATTTTTGGGGGAATTTGCAGAATCTCTCTGCGTTACAAGAAATCTGGAAACACTTCTGCCACACCGAGTAAGTAGTTTTTTTTGTTGAATGGGTTACGATTTCCTTATTGATTAATTGTTGTTCGTTCGACAGTTTGAAGCAAGCCCGTGAGAAAGAATCCAATCTTCTAATTCATAACAAGAATGTTTGGGGGGATTTACGAACTATTTCAATTCAGCACAGGATTGATTAATTACGAGTAAGTAATTCTTTGTTGGATTGGTTTTCTGTCTTCGTCAATTGATTCTATTTTGTACTTTGAAGAATTCTAACTATTTCAATTCTGATTAATTACGAGTAAGTAATTCTTAATTTCAAAAAGTTATGGTTGAATTGTGTTCGTCAATTGATTCTATTTTGACAGTTTGAAAGTTGATCTTCGTATTTGAAGCAATAACACAAGATTGTAGCAATGGGATGCGTGAAATCTAAGGTGCGACCACAACCGGGTAAGTCCGATTTCTTTATTAATGGGGAATGGTTCTTGTAATTGAAATCATAATCACAATGTATCCCGTTAAACTAACTACACAAATACAATTGGGAAGATTACAAAACCCTAGTTCTTGAAAATCAAGAAATAAGAACACGGAAAGAGACAAAATTTGAAATAAAAAAAGAAACAAAAGTGATCGAAATGCAAAACCCCTTAATAAATTTGTTTTTTTTTTAATCTGGATTCTGGTTGTCGAAAGTCAAAATTGAAAGTCAAAATTGAACTTCTTGCAGAGCAACGTATCATCACAAAGCCAGTGTGGAGCTCTGAAGTTCCAATTACTCGAGCAACCCTTACCCAGATGCGTGAGGACTTTTGGTGGAAGGCCCCTGGCCGTCGTGGGCACCCAGGTGACATTTTTGTAATTTTTGGATTTGTTATAATAGTATTTGGTTTTTATCTTTTAAGTTTTTTTTTTTTTTTTTTTTTTTGCAAATAATTTAACATAAATAAATACTCAAATAGTGTTCTGAATAATTTCATTTGGTATACAAGTTATCTGGAACGCCCTGAGACAAGCAGTTGAGGCTCCTGATTCAGACACAGCCATTGGAATTTTGGATCAGGCCCGCATTACACTTCGGTACTCGAATATGTCTGAGTCCTATGACTATCGAGGTAATGTCAATATTTTGTTTAATTTAATTTATAATTATGAACATAAATTAAAATATCTTGTTTAATTTAATTTGATAATTGCAGGGCGCAAATATGAGATTCCCTTTTATGCACTCAGTGACCCATGGAATTTGATACCAGAAGAATGACCGCTTTTGTATTTCAATTCTTGTACGCTTTTCATGTATGATGTGCTTATTAGCTAATTTGACAAGAACACAAATTGTTTGATAACTTTCTTGGTATGCTACTTAAACCATGTTGAACGACAAATATAAGAAATCTTTTTCATATATTTTTATTCTGTTTTCACCATTAAATTATCATTAATATTTTCAAATCTAGGAAGGCAGTCATGAATAGATATTTGGAAAATGGCCCGTTTGACTGTAAAAGTCAAACTTCACCTCTCTCTTTTTTTTTTTTTTTTAATTGATGAAGATTTATAGTTTAAGTCAGAATATGTTACAATGATTTGTACAAGGTTGTTAGGACAGAAAGCTACACGGGTTATATGTTGGTTAGTGCAAATGGAGGCCCGAATCAACAACGAGGTGCTATATGTAATTTTGTAGATGGTGCAGGGTGGGTTATATGTTGGTTAGTGCAAATTGTTTGATCACTTTGTTGGTATGCTACTTATACCAAAATTATCAAACCCATGTTGAACGACAAATATAAGAAATCTTTTTCATATATTTTTATTCTGTTTTCACCATTAAATTATCATTAATATTTTCAAATCTAGGAAGGCAGTCATGAATAGATATTTGGAAAATGGCCCGTTTGACTGTAAAAGTCAAACTTGACCTCTCTCTCTTTTTTTTTTTTTTTTTTAAATTGATGAAGATCTATAGTTTAAGTCCGAATATGTTACAATGATTTGTAAATGTTGTTAGGACAGAAAGCTACACGGGTTATATGTTGGTTAGTGCAAATGGAGGCCCGAATCAACAACGGGGTGCTATATGTAATTTTGTAGATGGTGCAGGGTGGGTTATATGTTGGTTAGTGCAAATTGTTTGATCACTTTGTTGGTATGCTACTTATACCAAAATTATCAAAACCATGTTGAACGACAAATATAAGAAATCTTTCTCATATATTTTTATTCTGTTTTCACCATTAAATTATCATTAATATTTTCAAATCTAGGAAGGCAGTCATGAATAGATATTTGGAAAATGGCCCGTTTGACTGTAAAAGTCAAACTTGACCTCTCTTTTTTTTTTTTTAATTGATGAAGATTTATAGTTTAAGTCCGAATATGTTACAATGATTTGTAAATGTTGTTAGGACAGAAAGCTACACGGGTTATATGTTGGTTAGTGCAAATGGAGGCCCGAATCAACAACGGGGTGCTATATGTAATTTTGTAGATGGTGCAGGGTGGGTTATATGTTGGTTAGTGCAAATTGTTTGATCACTTTGTTGGTATGCTACTTATACCAAAATTATCAAACCCATGTTGAACGACAAATATAAGAAATCTTTTTCATATATTTTTATTCTGTTTTCACCATTAAATTATCATTAATATTTTCAAATCTAGGAAGGCAGTCATGAATAGATATTTGGAAAATGGCCCGTTTGACTGTAAAAGTCAAACTTGACCTCTCTCTCTTTTTTTTTTTTTTTTTAAATTGATGAAGATCTATAGTTTAAGTCCGAATATGTTACAATGATTTGTAAATGTTGTTAGGACAGAAAGCTACACGGGTTATATGTTGGTTAGTGCAAATGGAGGCCCGAATCAACAACGGGGTGCTATATGTAATTTTGTAGATGGTGCAGGGTGGGTTATATGTTGGTTAGTGCAAATTGTTTGATCACTTTGTTGGTATGCTACTTATACCAAAATTATCAAAACCATGTTGAACGACAAATATAAGAAATCTTTTTCATATATTTTTATTCTGTTTTCACCATTAAATTATCATTAATATTTTCAAATCTAGGAAGGCAGTCATGAATATATATTTGAAAATGGCCCGTTTGACTGTAAAAGTCAAACTTGAACGGTTAAGATTGAACGGAAGAGTGTAAAACTCTTCATTTCTGCTATCTCCTTTAAAGTTCTAAATTTGGCCCACCATGGCATCCCTCTGTCTTTTGCACTATCCTTGAACTCGAGTGTGTTGTCGAGAAAAACCGATACCATCAATGCCACCGTCGGCGAGGAGAAAAAGATGGTGTTGAGCAAATCATTGAACTGCATGAAAACATACATGTGAAATGACCAAATCACCCTTGTGTTTTCGTACAACAGAAATGTGAAAAGACCAACTTACCCATTCAGCTTTTGTATGTGAAGGACCATGAAGAGCGCCAGCTGTGTACTCCCTAAAGTATTCGGGAATCGATAAACCAAGAAAGAAAGATACGCCCACAATGAACAAGTTTCTCATTGAGTTCATGTTTGTAAATTGTAAGAATGATAATCCAACAGAAGCTGTAAACAAAACAGAAAAAAGACAAAGATTAATTTTTAATTAATCTTAAGAAACGGTTAAAAATGCTCACCGACGAGACCAAATAGCACGCAATACGCAGCAGCAAAAATCGGGAAAGGTACCGATGCGAATAATGCCCCAAATTTCCCTACGCGTTATAACAAGATAATCAAGAAACATGTACCGGATAAAGGGTAGTTTCGTCTTTTGACTTTTTTTGTAGAAGTAGTTGACTTACCTAAAATCGAGAAGAAAATCATGAATCCGGCTGAGATCTGAATGACTCTTCGACTACCAACACGAGTGCTTCCCAAAAGGCCAACGTTTTCTCTGTTTTTTGTAAAGATTTATGTTTTAGGTTATATTAGTCGAATATAAGAAAATGTAAACGATAAAATACTAAAATAAGTCGTACACAGAAACTGTTGAACCAGTTGCTGTTCCAAAGAGACCACTCAAAAGAATACCAATCCCTGCGTAATAAAAAAGTAAAATAAATAAATTAAAATTTAATACATATTTACAATTATTTTGTATTCTTTAAGGATTAAACGTTCACCTGCCACCCGATACCCCGACTGAGAACATGAGCAGGAGGTGGTGTAGCTCTTGCTAAACGGGCTGCTGCCTTATATGCACCCGTTGACTACATTAACAAAATAATCTTTATAAAATTAAATATATTTAATCCAAAAAGATTTATGATTTTGCTAAATACTACCTCAACAAGTGAGACTAAAACAGCAGCCATCATCCCAAAAGCATGCCCTGCTTCAAAAGTTGGTGCACCCCATTGAAGTGGATACGGGATCTTAATCCTAAATTTAAAAACATAATTAATATTTTTATAATTAATTTTCTATAATTAATATATGAAATTACTAACCATGGTGCGGATGATATGAGATCAGCTTTATCGGTTCTGCAATGCATTTGAGTTTGTTCTGGATGGTGTTTGTTTATATGCACCACTTGCAGTTAATATGTGCCCAAATTACGGCTATGCTTAAAACAAGTGCAAATCGTTCTAATATTGGCAGTTGCTTTGCTTGAAACTGTTTTAGGTACTGTTTTGTTTTTTTCCAACACAAAATTCAGATTATTAGATTAGGTTTTTTATTCATATAAATTAATTAAATTAATGTGTACCTGAGAGAATGTGATGAAAAGAATTAGCATTGGTATGCCAAATTCCACACATCTTCCCACCTGTCAATATTTATGCACTTAAGTATGCTTTGATCTATGAGGTCAAAGTCAAATAGTTTTCTTGAAAAAAGTCAGAACTGAAGGTTTTGCTAAAAATCTTAAGGCTCATCAATACTTCTAAGAAGTTGAAAATGAGTTTATATAAACTTCCGAGCAAGTTTGACTTTTTGGGGTCAAATATTTGTTGAAAATGAAACAGTTTGACCTTTAAAGTCAAACTGAGCTGGGTAAAGTATTCATAATTCATACCACTGGAAATCCTCTGTCAAAAAGACCAAAACCAGCCAATGCAATCACTGGAACCATTCCAACAGGGCTAAAGAATCTGAAATTAACGAAAAATTATCAGAATTTGATTAAAAAATAATTAATTTATGTAATTATTTTATTTACCTTGAACATATAGCCCAAAGCTGACTGTACCCAAAAATAATCTGCACACTCGATGCTACTATAAGTGCACCTTGTATAGCTCGCTGCGTAGCAAGAAATCTCTGCAAAGACATACACGGGCCCACACATGTCAAGAGTCCGAACATGGGCCCCACCCCTCAAAGTCGGGCTTACCGTTCTTACAGCACAAATTTGGCATTGTCAAACAGTAAAAGGATGGTTTTTATTAGGTGGGACACATAATACACCTACTCACAAATCACAATCTCCAAGAAATTGGCATATTAAGAATGTGATATCATAATAAAGTTCAGAAAATAATATCTTTTCATTTTTTATTCTTTTAAGATACAAAATATTTCAAAAAGATTAAAACTTTATGTTGCAAAATATAAGCTTAAAGATTTAGGTTTACCATATGATCATCCCCAATAGCAGCAAGAGAAGGGTCATGAATGATTGAGATTATAGCAACCATAAAAGCCCATGATCCACCAATTACAGTTGGTAATCTTGTTCCAAAGAGTGTTTGCAAGTATGTATTGATTCCTTGAACAAAAAGCAATGTTTGCACCACTCTCGCCTTATCACCCTGCAGATTTTAATGTACAAGTTGTCAAGCATGTGTATAAGGTACAACTGTTTAATGCATGTTGTCGAGGAAAAAAATTACCGAAGTACCACCCATCAAAGGAACTAGAAATGCAGGAATCATGACAGCACTCCCTAATGACAACATGTAATGGATTTCGGTCTTTGAAATTCCTTTTTTTTTTTCCATTATCTGAATTTACCGGTTTCAATCCGGTTTCGGAACAGAATCCACCCTACTTTTGAGGGATCCTTCAAAGCAAAGCTTTGACAATAAAGAGTTTTTTTTTTATATGTATAATGATTACTTGTCGTTTTATTTCATTGATATTGACGTTTTTAGACATATTCATCACCGTCATTATCGAGCAAATTAGGTACGTTTTATGTAGAAAATTATTATGATATTACTTAATTTGGTATTTGTTTTATATTCCAGGTGTTAGAGCCAAAATGTAGCTGAAATGGACCAAAAACGGAGCAGAAAAATGAAGTTTACAAAGTCTGAAGCATTCGTGACATGAAGATTATAGTGTTTGCTTATAGTGTAGAGTGTTATTATATTAATTAATTTATTCCAAATCGCAATCTCAAACACCCCTGCACCAACTGTTTTACCATCCCTGTTGCATAGATCACGACCCACAAATTCAAAAGACCCGACCCATCATCATACGTAATTGCAAGAAAAACAAATAAAATTATGTAAACACAGTTATATGAATATGTTAACATAACCATAAACAATAAAAACAGTGCAACTAGTAGGCAATCAAAAGTGTAATTATGATTTCAGATCGCCATTAATCAGTTAACTATTATCTCATGGAATGACATCAGAAAACTTCACGTTCGACGGAAAAATGAAACCTTGAGCATCCAAACGAGGCAAAGCCTACCAACAAAAAATAGCAATCAGAACAAAAATTAATGGCAAATAATAAAGATTTTATAACTGTTTTAGAGTCAAAATGATCATATGTGAAGTCGCAATAATCACTTTAAAATTGTAAATCCAAACAACTCCTTAGAGCACAAGTTATAGTGTGTACGTGTTAAATGTGTTTTTGTCTTTTAACCTGGTTTTAAACTCACCTCAAAATTACTCTCCCTCGTTTAACATTATTCTAACTTTGCTTTGGGACCCACAAAAATATCAATCACAAACAAAAACTTCTTTAACGCTAGTTATTCGAATGGCGGGGTACCGTTGGCGGGTGTTTGACGCCACCCACGGTGTGGGATTAGAGCCGCCAAATTCCTCTTAACCCCATCACCGAGTGCTAATAAGTAAAACGAAATGCCAAAAGAAGAGATTGTTTACCTGCGAACAAGATTTCCCAATTTTAAGCTCGTTTACATGGCGAAGCTTTAATATAAATCCTTTTAGTGTCTCTTCAAGGTACTCCGACTTCTTAAAATCTAAGTGAGCTTTGACTAAACCAGACACATTTAGCAACAAAACCTTCTCAACAAACAAATTAGATTCGATTCTTAGTGACAAAATATACGGAGCATTAATTTCCACAAGTGTAGGAGGAGGATCATCATCGTCATCGTACGTGTATCCAGAGATCACCAAGTTCTTAACACTCTTTGAAGTAATATCGAGCCGCTTATAACCATAACAAAATTCGAGTGTCAAAGTTTCCAATGCAGGACTCCCGGATAATATATTTTCAATCAAATCTTCATCTAATTTCGCGCGTGAAATATACAAACTGTTAAGATTTTTCCAACTAATCGCACCGGTTGGGTTCAGTTCGCAGTCTGCCAAATTCAGATTGGTTAAACATGAACTGATGAATATAGATTCGTCTAAAACAAACTTAGAGCTGGAATCCCGACTCGCTAACCTTAAATCAAGCTCTTCAACGTTGCAACTTAGAGCAAAACGAACCCAATTGCTGATTTGCGAGTCAAATTGACTATCATAACGGTTATTTAGATAGAGTTTTCTGAGCTTCAATTGGCGACATTGAGCTAGGGTTTTATCGATTGACGAGAAGCATTCGGAGCCCCACCAGTGTTGCGGTTTATGATCAGAATATTCAAAAGTAAGACTAGGAACATAATTCCAAAGATATTTCCATCGTTTAGAGAGTGAACTTGTTCTAATCGCGTGTTTTGTGGATGGTAAACGAGACAAAATTTCAGTAAGTAAGCAATCTGGTAACAAACTGATTCGATCTTCTTTTTCTTCTTCCTCCGTGATTTCCATGGCGGCAACACAGCAAAAGTTGAAACGAAATTTTGCTTTAAAACCCTCAAACTACAAAAAAAATAGACTTGAAAAATAAGAAAATTTAGACTTTTTTTTGTCTTATAACATTACTATATTATTAACTCAAAAAACTCTACCTCCAGTAATATTCTTATAAGTTTCATTTAGATCACAAAAGATACCATAAACCAATCACAATTTGCACATTTAAAAGTAAAAAAAAGAAAAAGAAAAAAACTTTAACATAGCATTAATACAATAGCATCAGAGTTTGGCGCCACCAAAATTACTTTAACCTACCCATACCCTTCGTTCGAACCAAAATTCTTTATACTACAAATACCTTTTTTTTCTTGTTTACCTTTCAAACCTCCAAATACATAAAAAATAATAATGAAATCTTTTTATAGACCAGCAAAACATACCTTGTGACCACCCATTGTGTGCTCCCGCAAGAAAATTTTGGTTTCCTCCTCTTATGCGTTAAATAACTTATATATACTGGAAAAAAAAAAAATCCTTTTTTAATAATTATCCGGTCACATGTTTAATGCTCACTCCGAAAAAGGGTAATTTAAATTAAATATTAATATTTTTAATCTAATTTGTACAAAACGTGTGTACCAAGTGATATCTATCTAATATTTTTAAGCCTGATTTGGAAACCGCTTATGATTTCCAATTGTTCGGAAATCATGATCTTTAATTGAACAAACTCAAATTGAATATTGGCTCAATGTTGTTGTACTTATCACAATTAAATCAATTGCAGAAACACAAATTTCATCAGCCAAAGTAAAAATCAGTATGCTTTAATTCAATATTATCGAATGCACTTACATAATATAAGCCGTCGTTTCCTCAATTTGAATACGAATTTGTATGTGGTTGATCAAATTTTTGTATGATTCAGGAACCGCATTTGTATACGTTGTATAGAAGAAACTAATTAAACTTTGTTGATGAAATACATCAATCGCATTTGAATACGACGGATCGAGGTGTTGGAAAATTGAGTTTTTATCTTGTAATCGATTAGGTTGAGGTTTATATTAGCAACAAACAGAAGCTTTGTAATCGATCAAGTTGAATTGATCGAATTCGTACCATACGAAGGAGATTTCGAATTTTAGCACACAAACCCTAATTGAGTTGTTTGCGTATGAGTTAATGGCAAGAATGGTAGAAAAAGAGGGTAACCTGAATCGGAACCGGAACCGCTTGGGAACCGGAGGTTCTGGATCCGGAACCTGCTAGGAGGTTCCGGTTCTGGTTCCTAAAATCAGGGAACCGGCCTAAGAGTTTCCGGTTCCGGTTCTCAAAATTAAAGAACCTGGAACCGGCGGATACCCTGTATATTTTTATTAAATACATAATATATAATATAATATACACTAAAATAAATGATTTTACCCAAATATATCAGACTATAGCTGTATTTTTAACAGTCCAAATTATATGCGTTGTTTTATCACTTATTGGGCCAGAAATTGGGGCTCTAAAATTATCCCAATTTACCGATTACATGAGTTAGAAATTAGAATTAGCCACTTAGGGTTTCATTTTATCTCGCCAGTCGCCACTTCTGCTCTCGTACTTACCTCTCCGCCTCTCTCGACCATAGCTGCACAACCGCCGCCATTCTCCGACCTCCGCCTCTCTCGTACGTGATATTTGTAATATTTAGTTAGTAATCCTTAAACCATATTTAAACTCGCTAAATGATATTTGTAATCGTTAGTTTGTGTAATTTATTGTCTTGTTTATTTAGTTAGTAATAGTTAAATGTGTATGAATTTAGAGACAGGGTAACCGGAACCTGCCCTGGAACCGGTGGATCTGGTTCCGGTTCCGAAAATTTAGGAACCCGTCTTCCAGGTTCCAAATCCGGTTCCTATATTCCAGGAACCTGCGGTTCCAATTCTGGTTCCGGTTCCGGTCGGAACCGGCGGGTACCCTGTTATGCTCACCCCTACCCGTGGTTTGGCCAAATTCACGTATGGTCCTTGTACTTCATTAAGTGCAGGCGCAGTACCCAAAGTATGCCCTTTTTTGCACTCGTGGTCCGTCCGCCCTAACAGCGTTAAAAATGTCCGTTAGTTGGAGGGCATCTTAGTCATTTTACATGTGTAGTCCACTCAAATATTTTATAATTAATTTAATTTTTTATCTTTTCTAGTTAGGGGGTGTTTGGGAAAGTTTTTTTAAAGGGGCTTATGACTTATTAGCTTATATAAGCTTTAATAATCCCTTTAAAAATAGATTATTAAGGCTTATATAAGCTAATAAGCCATAAGCTCCCTTAAATAAGCTTTCCTAAACACCCCTTTAATCTTAGTTCTATAATCCCATTGACTTCAACCACCCCCCTCCGGCGATCTCCAGTCTCCGGCCATCACCTTCGTCTCCGCCTCCACGTCCACCGTAAACCACCAAAATGAAAACGCCGGAGCAAGACCCGGAAACGCGCTTGTGAAATAGGGCCTTTGTTTGGTTATATCGAAGGAGGATTTGGGAGTTTCAATGTTGCCTCTCCGCAGGTTGCTCTCTCGTCGGAAAAAAACGCGTTATCGGTGAACCAGATATCGGGAAAACCCATCATGATGTACTGAAATAGAGATTCTGTTCAAACGATTTAGGGTTACGATTGTTTAAACGGAATGTTTGGTTCATGTTCTGAATTAGAGTTTCTGTTCAGAGGATTTAGGGTTCGATCTGGGCAAAACGATTTAGGGTTTCAGGAAAAAAGATCGCCAGAGATGTCGTTGGTTCTTGCCGGAATTTGGGGACGAAGGAAACCTCCGCCAATGGAAATCACAGACTTAATTCTTGCTGTTTTGGCATATTTAATACAATTAAGTTGATTATACATCATATCCGTCTCAAATTATACATCATATCTCGCTCACATCGTCGGAGAAGAAATTGGTCAAGTAATTAGGGTTGCAATCGACGGAGGTTTATGCCAAAGAAGAGGACGAGATCGAATTCGGGTTCTCCGGCGATGTGTCTCTCCAATCCTCATATCCATGTACAGTATCTATTACATCCGTCGCCGTCGCCATCCAACGTGATTTTGTGGAAGTTGTTTTGTTTCCAGCAAGAAATTTCATTAAGTTGTGGAAGTTTTTGTTTACATGATTTTGCTGAAATGATTGTTGTTTTGTTTGTATATGTGAACTGATCTGAAGAATTGAATTTCAATTGGTATGGATGTTGATTTAGATATGCTTTTTCTGAGAGTGTTTGAAGAAGATTGGGGTTTTTTTTATGAAGAAGATGACTCAAATTCTCAAACAGAGAGAGACTAGTGGTGGGGCACTAGATATGCCGAAATGACCAAAATACCCTCAACTAACGGAGTTAAGTTAACAGCGTTAGGGCGGAGGGACCACGAGTGCAAAAAAGTGTCAGAGCAAGTGTCAAAATTGTTTTCCATCAATTTTGAGCATCTGTTATGGCTGAACCTACATCATCAGATCTTCAATCATCTGGAAAACCTCCTAAACTCACTCAAACCAACTATCCCATGTGGAAAACTCATATGTTGTCCCACATGGTTACCTATCACCCAAAACTCCAAGATAACATCACGATAGGAATATATGTTCCCAAAACCCTCATTCCTGGTACGTCTGTGTAACACCTTAATTTTTAATACAAAACATTTGCCCAAGATAATCATTTCATAAATAGAAGACCAGTTCCAAAACACGGATTTACAAAAACCTTTGATATGAAAATCAGAGTATGAGGTTTGGTGTTACAAAATATATCAAAACCAAGGTTAAGCACAAATCCGCTCTAGTGATCTTCTACTCTAGGCCCCGCATATCACAATCCATGCGCACCTAAATCCTCGATCCAGAACCTGAGTACATAGCAAAACAAACAAGGAGTACGTGAGACATAAAAATGTCTCGTGAGCTACATGGGTTTAGACCCCAATAATATCAAGTATCACATCGTATATAAATACATATTTGTATTTACCAACACATCCTAGTCACTCTATGGTGACTCTATCGATCCTGCTTTCCTAGCATACATATCCAGTACATATATATATATGTACTAGAACACAGTCATATCTAATACATAAACATATATGTATTAGAACACAAGCGAACCTAATACATAAACATATATGCATTAGATTCCTAGATCACCTAGTACGCAAACATATGCGAACTAGAAGCACCCGTGTGCTTAGTGTACAAACATATGTACACTCGTCTCAGTGACCGGGATTACCCCCGCGTCACCACCATCTATCTCTAATCATAACTCTATCAGTTATGCCAGCCAAAGCCTTCGGCTATCACATCAGTCATCAAACAAGTTAGTTAAATATTATCAATAATATATATTAACTCAACACATAATAAGTCTACACAAACATTAAATAGACCGTTCATAAGTAATCAAAATACTTCATATACCTATGTACTCAGTAAAGTCCACACGTACTCACCTTATCAATAAAATGCTCCAACCGTATTCCTTACGTCAGTTTCCTTGCTTCACAATTCGGTCAACCTTCCAAGACCTCACCAAATGCCTAATACAATAATCACAAGATTATCAACATCACATACTACTACCAATGTGTCCATCTATTTCTAGATAACACTTACTAATTCATTTCCCCCAATTATGGTGATTTACCAAACCCTAGGTTTAACCAACCCTTAAGATTCTTACAAATCATAATCATACACTTGTTTCCTTTGATAATATACCATCTATCAAGTGTATACATCACTTATATCACCATAACCCATAATCCCAAGAACTAGGGTTTCAAACCCATACATCAAAATACATAGATCTTAAGCTACGAAGATCAAAGAGTGAAGATATACCTTTAATCTTCAACTAGGAGTGAAATCTACCAAAGATTTGTGAGGGATTCGACCTCAATCAGTCCCCAAGCTCGAAAATCACCAAAGAAGAAACTAGGGTTTTGATATGGCACCAAATGAGCCAAAACCGATTTAATGCTGCTCGATCAAAGTTCACGGCGTGAACTGAACTTCGCGTCGCTAACTTTCCCTACTCGCAAACTTCGCGATCGCTAACTGGTCGTGAACTACTTCACGCACAAAAGCCCAACCTTCGGTAGACAGTTCCCGATCGGGAACTTATCTTCGCGTCGCTAACTCCATGTGCAGCCAAGGCTGCACTTTATCATCCTTGTCTCGGCCCGGTTTCGTACATAACTTTCTCATACGGTGTCCAAATGACACGAAACCAATTCCTACGTTCTCTAAACGATTTATCCTTAATTATCATAATTTTTATAAATTTATTTACAAATTTCGGGTCGTTACAACTATCCACCCCTTAAAAGGATTCCGTCCTCGGAATCACTCAAAATTTCAATCCACATTCTACCGAGTATCCATTCTCATTCTCCCATGGTTATTACCATCAAAATTTCCCATTCCAATTTAGCCAACCACATGTATATAAACATTCACTTAACTCTGTTAGATCCGAACGGGTAAAAAATCAATCTTAAGCCTTTAATACCCAACGGGTCAAGATGACACAATTGGACCATAACGCTTCAAATCCTTTAACCGATCATTCTATTCACAAAACAATAACATGACATAACCATTACAATCATCTGATTGAATAAAAATCTAGCTTCGACCAAGTCGACATAATCTAACATTGTCTAATCTTTGACTTAAGCACAAAGTCAACTATACTTCAACAATTTCTTTACTTGTTAAAGGTTTCATTAATCATCATCTCCTTTACCATTGACCTTTTATTTATGATCCATCCATAACAATATACTCAATTCCCAAATTCAACTCTAAACACCCAACGGGTCAAAGTCACACATTCCGACTATAACTCTTTTAGTTATTCCATTAACCTTTTCACGTACATACAATCAACACATTATGCTCACAACATTCACTAATCGTTCATAACGAGGGTCAAGGCCCATCTTTGACTAAGTCAACCAATCACCAATTGGTCAACCTTGACTTTTTTGAAAAGTCAACCATACTCTTTCAACTAACCAATTTCATACTTACGGGCACCATCACTAGTATATCACTTCCGGTTCTACTCATTATTGTCCCCTTAACAATTGTCCCCGTTTTTCCACACTTTCATTTTCTCCCCAATTATCCGAGAGTCGTACATTCACATATGGTCACATCGACCTTTACCGATTCTTGACCAACATTTGGTCACTCAAACCATCACTTAGTTTTCTTTCAACCATCCTCGCGTCACAGCAATCAATTTCATAACTCTAATTCTCAATAACCGGAATTAGTTCTCATATCGCAACATATTCCACTATTTCATACACGTTTACCATACTTTGGTTATCAAATGATAATTTGATGACTAGGAGTTTCTCTTTCCTTCTATTCTGTAAATCGTAGGCATCCCCTACATTTACATGACCTAAATGCAGCCCGCATTTCGAAACAGGTCCTCATTTACCATAACATAATAGTAATACATCATTAACCATATGGTTCTACATTCGTTATACTCGCTCATGAGCACCTATATACATGAGTATACATATTTATCCTGCTAGTTCAATCTAAGCATCTCTACCGTGCACACATATGCCGTCCATTCATCTCAATCGTGCACATATACAAACATATGCATATGCCACACCAATACTATCTAAACATCATCATCATGCACATATACAAACATATGTATATGTCAAAACATCATCATCATGCACATATACAAACATATGTATATGTCACACCAATAACATATAAACATCATCATCATGCACTCTAGCACCTCTCCCACAAAATTCACATTATCGTTTTCTTTCCTATTCACATGTCTCCCATTGGACATACTACTTAGCACATTTCATATAATATTATATTTCCATTATTATATGCCTTCCAAGGCCATCACATAATGCACATGCATTGTACCCCGCGGTAACTAATAACATTCTCTAATTGTTATTTACCGTTTCACTTACACATTAACCGCCCTTAACCGGTTCATTTCCTTAACAATTTCCGAGTCTTTTGACACCGCCGGAGTAGTTACCACTACATTCCATTAGACATAATTCACCGGCCAATTCAATCATCCTTGAGTCAAACATTCGACTCCGACCCACACTTACAACCCATGACGTAGCACCCAATGGCCCAAGACTCGATGTTCTACCTTTTCACATTGTGGGACTTAGGAATATTCTTTTCCCAATCGTAGTCTTACACTACACTATGTCACATATTTTGATACCATTATCATGACCATTCACCAATAATTGCCTTTTTACCCTTAATGTTGAATCCATCAACCCCGTCACAAGACTTGCTATGGCTATGTGCCAACCATTACTCAACCGTTTTCAACGATCAAAATTCGCCATTCCCGACACTTATTCTTTTCCACATATTTTCCATTTATAAATTCTAAGGTGTTACTATACCTTAGTCATTCTTTCCTTTACCATTCACATATAATAATATTACATTACTCATCCGGGTTTACGCCGAATATCCAAGTTCCGTTTCCAAAGTTTCTATTTCTATAATTCTCATCCAACTAAAAATTCATACCAAGACTTAGTACTTCATTATACTATCATCCGCTTGATACCGATATTCACCGATATCGCGGTCCGACCTTTCATACTACTTATTAACATCGACCCTTGTTTCCTTACCACATATGACACTCCGGTCCATAATTCCTTCTAAAAATATAAATTTCCATACACATAATTAACCGGGAAGATTATTCCCAAATATATATTCACATCATACAATTTATCTCAAATTTCTATGAGTACCAAATCATGCGGCAATCCAACCGTTAAGCTATGATCACATAATATCTCAGCTTGGTGCATACCCAATCAATCCTTAACGATAACTACGTCAAGTTTCCTTTACCCCCATGGGCAATAAATTGCCTTTAAACTTTTCCCCATTTATTTCTAACTCCTAACTTCTAATAACACGTTCTACCCTTGAGGTTTTTCCCATTTACCTTCGTTTCACATTTTTCATCTAACCACCCGGTCGACACAATCTAGCTTTTTAACAAAGTCATGAGACATAAACAAAAAGTAGGACTCGATTCCACGATATATATGAGTTGACAAGAAGTTAATAGATAAAGTACCTGACACCCCATCGTGCGCCTCCTTTGCTTCCTCTCGGGTGAGTTGGAAGGATCGTCCCTTCACCTTCGCCGGTTCCACCTTCTTTTGCGACGTGGACACAAGTGATTCGGTTTTCTTCTTCGGGCACACGTGACTATAATGCCCTTTTTCATGGCACGAGTAACACTCGACCTCGGCCGCCGGTTTGGATCTACAATCCTGGGCCAAATGCCCTGTCTTGCCACAATCATGGCAACTCTTCGGTTCCCCTCGGCATTCGCCGGTATGATTCTTCCCACACCTCTTGCACGAGGCTACACTTTCTTGCCTAGAGAAGTTCGACGCGAATTTCCCCTTCTTGAAATTACCCGAGCCACTCTCAGCTTTCTTCTTCTCGCCCACATAGGCCCTCTCGGCAACCCTTGCCTCGTTCACCTCTTCCACACCTCGGGCGGCACTAATGGCCTCATCTAGCGTGACCGCCCTCTTCACCTCCAATTGATAATCCCAAGGTAGCCCACTAGCATACCTAACCACTCTCAACCTCTCCTCGGAGTAGGTCTTAGCAACAAACGGGAGTAATCCCGTGAACTCCCTCGAGTACTCCTCGACCGTCATATTGCCCTTCTTTAGGGTCACAAACTTTTCATGCATCTTCTCCAAATCCCTTTCGGGACAAAACTTCTTTCTCAATCTCGTGGTAAACTCCTCCCACAACATTCTCTCTATCACCTCCTTCCCGAGGGTCTCATAAACTATGTCCCACCACACCATAGCATCCTCTTTTAGCAATTGTGACGCGTACGTCACCATATCGGCTTTCTTGCACTTGCTACTTCCGATGACCCGTTCGGTCTCTCGGATCCACCTCATGGTCATCTTCGGGTCCGAACTACCCGTGTATACATTTGGCTTACAAGCCATGAAAGTCTTAAAAGAACAACCATCTCTTTCATCGGGCCGTGCCCTAGCATCACTACAACCACCCGTGGAGGATTTCTCCACTCGGGTGCCACCACCACCGGTTCTCTCATCCGACTTAGCCTCGGATTCGCGATCTCATCCCGACCTCTCACGGTTCCCAATAATGCGGTGCACCTCATCGGCCACCATCCCTTTGATTTGATCAATAAAAGTTTGGAGATCCGCCATGGTTACTGGAGTCTTATTAGCTCCCACCTCCGACTCATCCACTCGATGCATCGATGGTTGACTTTTTTGTTCAACCCTCTCGACATGATGTATCCCTTCCTCCCGGTTTTCCGGGGCTTTCCCACTTCGACGAGTGTTCACCATTTCTTTCGATCAAGACTATACGAAAGACATTAAACATTTAGTACCTCTTGTACAATCCAATAGTCACATAAGACTCAATATCCATAATCACATCAAATTTCGTAGGTCCCCTAGGTTCAACCCTAAACTTAACATAAAGTCTCAAGGTCAACCTATCGATCTCAAGGAATCTTACATTCCTAATGCTACCGTCTAAGACTAGGATGGACATCCAACCTAATTCACTTAAACAGTAGCTCTGATACCAAGTTGTAACACCTCAATTTTTAATACAAAACATTTGCCCAAGATAATCATTTTCATAAATAGAAGACTAGTTCCAAAACACGGATTTACAAAAACCTTTGATATGAAAATCAGAGTATGAGGTTTGGTGTTACAAAATATATTAAAACCAAGGTTAAGCACAAATCCGCTCTAGTGATCTTCTACTCTAGGCCCCGCATATCACAATCCATGCGCACCTAAATCCTCGATCCAGAACCTGAGTACATAGCAAAACAAACAAGGAGTACGTGAGACATAAAAATGTCTCGTGAGCTACATGGGTTTAGACCCCAATAATATCAAGTATCACATCGTATATAAATACATATTTATATTTACCAACACATCCTAGTCACTCTATGGTGACTCTATCGATCCTGCTTTCCTAGCATACATATCCAGTACATAAACATATATGCACTAGAACACAGTCATATCTAATACATAAACATATATGTATTAGAACACAAGCGAACCTAATACATAAACATATATGCATTAGATTCCTAGATCACCTAGTACGCAAACATATGCGAACTAGAAGCACCCGTGTGCTTAGTGTACAAACATATGTACACTCGTCTCAGTGACCGGGATTACCCCCGCGTCACCACCATCTATCTCTAATCATAACTCTATCAGTTATGCCAGCCAAAGCCTTCTGCTATCACATCAGTCATCAAACAAGTTAGTTAAATATTATCAATAATATATACTAACTCAACACATAATAAGTCTAGACAAACATTAAATAGACCGTTCATAAGTAATCAAAATACTTCATATAACTATGTACTCAGTAAAGTCCACACGTACTCACCTTAGCAATGAAATGCTCCAACCGTATTCCTTACGTCAGTTTCCTTGCTTCACAATTCGGTCAACCTTCCAAGACCTCACCAAATGCCTAATACAATAATCACAAGATTATCAACATCACATACTACTACCAATGTGTCCATCTATTTCTAGATAACACTTACTAATTCATTTCCCCCAATTATGGTGATTTACCAAACCCTAGGTTTAACCAACCCTTAAGATTCTTACAAATCATAATCATACACTTGTTTCCTTTGATAATATACCATCTATCAAGTGTATACATCACTTATATCACCATAACCCATAATCCCAAGAACTAGGGTTTCAAACCCATACATCAAAATACATAGATCTTAAGCTACGAAGATCAAAGAGTGAAGATATACCTTTAATCTTCAACTAGGAGTGAAATCTACCAAAGATTTGTGAGGGATTCGACCTCAATCAGTCCTCAAGCTCGAAAATCGCCAAAGAAGTAACTAGGGTTTTGATATGGCACCAAATGAGCCAAAACCCGATTTAATGCTGCTCGATCAAAGTTCACGGCGTGAACTGAACTTCGCATCGCTAACTTTCCCTACTCGCAAACTTCGCGATCGCTAACTAGTCGTGAACTACTTCACGCACAAAAGCCCAACCTTCGGTAGACAGTTCCCGATCGGGAACTTATCTTCGCGTCGCTAACTCCATGTGCAGCCAGGGTTGCACTTTATCATCCTTGTCTCGGCCCCGTTTCGTCCATAACTTTCTCATACGGTGTCCAAATGACACGAAACCAATTCCTACGTTATCTAAACGATTTATCCTTAATTATCATAATTTTTATAAATTTATTTACAAATTTCGGGTCGTTACAACTATCCACCCCTTAAAAGGATTCCGTCCTCGGAATCACTCAAAATTTCAATCCACATTCTACCGAGTATCCATTCTCATTCTCCCATGGTTATTACCATCAAAATTTCCCATTCCAATTTAGCCAACCACATGTATATAAACATTCACTTAACTCTGTTAGATCCGAACGGGTAAAAAATCAATCTTAAGCCTTTAATACCCAAACGGGTCAAGATGACACAATTGGACCATAACACTTGAAATCCTTTAACCGATCGTTCTATTCACAAAACAATAACATGACATAACCATTACAATCATCTGATTGAATAAAAATCTAGCTTCGACCAAGTCGACATAATCTAACATTGTCTAATCTTTGACTTAAGCACAAAGTCAACTATACTTCAACAATTTCTTTACTTGTTAAAGGTTTCATTAATCATCCTCTCCTTTACCATTGACCTTTTATTTATGATCCATCCATAACAATATACTCAATTCCCAAATTCAACTCTAAACACCCAACGGGTCAAAGTCACACATTCCGACTATAACTCTTTTAGTTATTCCATTAACCTTTTCACGTACATACAATCAACACATTATGCTCACAACATTCACTAATCGTTCATAACGAGGGTCAAGGCTCATCTTTGACTAAGTCAACCAATCACCAATTGGTCAACCTTGACTTTTTCGAAAAGTCAACCATACTCTTTCAACTAACCAATTTCATACTCACGGGCACCATCACTAATATATCACTTCCGGTTCTACTCATTATTGTCCCCTTAACAATTGTCCCCGTTTTTCCACACTTTCATTTTCTCCCCAATTATCCGAGAGTCGTACATTCACATATGGTCACATCGACCTTTACCGATTCTTGACCAACATTTGGTCACTCAAACCATCACTTAGTTTTCTTTCAACCATCCTCGCGTCACAGCAATCAATTTCATAACTCTTATTCTCAATTACCGGAATTAGTTCTCCTATCGCAACATATTCCACTATTTCATACAAGTTTACCATACTTTGGTTATCAAATGATAATTTGCTCACTAGGAGTTTCTCTTTCCTTCTATGTCACACCCCGCCAAAAATGAGTTTTACTTCATTTAAAATGTTTTGCGGAAGAACGGAGGTGTAACGTTCATGATTACATAGCAAAAATTAAGTAAACAAACAACCACGTAAATAACATAATGAGAATGATTTACCTTCTAAAAATGGAAAGTTTCCAAAAATAGTAGTTACTAAAAATAGTAAGTTTTGAAAATGAAGTGATTGTTCGTAAACTTAAATGTTCATTCATGGCTCACGACAAACCACTGCTCATATCCTCCAGTTCCACTGCACCTAATTACCTGGAAAAACATAAGTAAAAGGGGGTCAACAAATAATGTTGAGTGAATCCACAGAGCTAAAGTAAAGAGTAAAGTAAAGTAAAGTATTTTGCTACTCAAAATGTTTGTTATGAAAATGGTTTATGACTGAAAAATGTATAAGGTTCAACGCTCATATGATATGAGAAGTAAATATGAAAAGTGAAGTGTAATTGTAGAATATCTACAATTACTTGTTATGTTTATGAAAATGTGTTGAACAAGTTGTTATGTTTGACATCGCATGAACTGTTATCCCCAACAGGTAGCTAGTCTATTGAGTTAATATACTAACCCCTAAGTCCACAATCAACACTTCAACTCTAGTATGTTGTTATTTTATGGATATACACTCCCGAAAGATGTCTTGGATAAACCAAGTAATGATCAAATAACGTTGGGAGGATGAGTGTCAGCCAATAGTACTATCTGCATATCCATGGTATAGATCCACTAGTTAATGATTGCTGGCAACCTTAGTCCGGTATAATAATTGTTTGTCATGCCAATGCGATAATGAAAATGTATAGATGTTGTACAGTCATAGTAAAACAGTAGCAGTTGTGTTTATGTTTTCCACCCCAAAGTTTATAAAACGGTAAAAGAGTAAAAGGGGTCTGTGGACTCACCTGGGCAAAGCTTAGCTCTCGATAAACCTCAAATAATCTCATCAAAGACTCCTAGCGCCTAAACACAATAACGTTTCTAATTAGACTAAGCTAACACAGGCGATCTAATAACAATGATATATGATATGAAATTAATGTTTTGTGACATCGAATGAATTTGGGTTATTCGACCATAATTGGTCGAAATGAAATGAAATGAAATGGGCTTCGGATAGACTTAATGGGCCTAAATAGACTTAATGGGCCTAGATGGGCTTAATGGGCCATTAGGTTGGGCCACTTAGGCCTCTTATTGGGCTTAGGTCCAATTAGATTGGGCCATGGATTGGGCTTGGGCCCAATTGGGTTCGGTTTGGTATAAGTGGGACAAAGGTTTGGGCTTTGGTCCAAATGGGCTTGGATACTAATGGGCCAACTAAGGTTTGGGCCGGATAGACTAAGGTAGATCGATATGGGCCAAGTACGGGCCTTGGCCCGATTAGGTATTCGGGTTTGGGTCGATCGGTTGGGCTAAGATCCGGCCTTGACCCGGTTTGACTTATGGGTCAAAATTAGTCCATCCTAGAAGTCAACATTGGTCAAATTGTCAACAAAAGTCAATATGCAGCATAGCTCTGAATATTCTGACTCATGTGAGAGTTTGAGTACAACTCAACTTGGTTTGAATTCAAGGAAAAGGATAATGATTAAGGAGATAAGGATTAAGCTTTAAACTCTAAATTGAAGATAACCACACCACCAAAGGTGGTTTGGACGAAATTAGGGAGGCCAAGAAGGAGGGTTCGGCCACTTGATGGTCGGGACAACAATTGATGTGTCGGTTTGGAATAAAATTCGTTACAAGTCACATTTCGTTAATTATTTTGATTTATTAATTAAATACTACTTAAATATCATTATTAGAAATGTTTTGGAGTAAAAATGTCACCACAAGTAATATAAGATGTTGTGTTGACTAAAATAGTCAAACACTGATGTATGGTGAAAATGTTAAATGTTCGGTGAAGTAGTTATATGTTTGGATGCCAAAAGTAGAAATGAAACCAAATGTGGAAAGTTTCTAAACATAGAACTTCCTAAATATAGAAATGATATGAAATGAGGAAAGTTTCTAAAAGTAGAAACTTTCTAAAACTAGAAATAATACGAAATGAGAAATGTTTCTAAAAATAGAAACTTTCTAATATTAGAAATGATACGAAATGAGAAAGTTTCTAAAAATAGAAACTTTCTAAATATAGAAAGTAAGAAATGAAAAATAGTAACATACCCAAAATGTCGACTTGTCACATTCTCCCCTGGTTGAAGAAATTTCGTCCCGAAATTTAAGACAAAGAACGAACAGGAGAGACAACGAGAAATAGATGTGGATGATAAGCAGTACTCATATTGAGGCGAGTACAGAGAGAGTTTTGCAACGATTTCCAAAAACAAGAAGTGAAACGAATGACGCGATTAGATATGACCGATATTGGCACTCCATGCCGAGATACGACTTCTTTTAAGTAGATGCTTATGAGTTTTCCCATTTGATCGGTTTCCTTGATTAGGATAATATGAGCTGATTTGGTTAAACGATCGACAATTACGTGAATTGTATCATGACCACTAGACGTTCGAGGTAACTTGGTTATGAATTCCATTGAGATGTGTTCCCATTTCCATTCAGGGATCTCTTTTTGTGGTAGTCAAACGAACAGTTTCTAATTCTCTACTTTCATTTTCGAACATGTTAAACATTTGCTGACGTACACTGCAATCTCTTTCTTCATATTAGACCACCAATAAAGTTCTTTGACGTCTTTGTACATCTTGTCAGCACCGAGAGGAATAGAATAGTTGGATTTGTGAGCTTTGTTTAGGATGATATTGCGAACACTTCCATGATTATGGACCCCATATACGATCCATAAAGTATAGGGTTCCATCCACCTTTGCTTCTAGTTGCTTCTCCATAACACGTACGGCTTCCTTCTTCATGTTCTCTATCTCTAAGGCTTCAATTTGGAATTTATGAATTTGGGAGGATAGATTAGAAAGAATGGAAATTGGCAGGGCTCGAATACGACGAGGTTTGGGTTGCTCTTTCCGACTTAAGGCATCAGCTAAGACGTTAGCTTTACCAGAATGATATTTGATCTCGCAGTCGTAATCATTCATCAACTCTACCCATCTGCGCTGTCTCAGGTTGATCTCTTTCTAGATTGAATATGTGTTGCAGAGTCTTGTGGTCGATGAATATCATGCACTTGGTTCCGTAGAGGTAATGTCTCCAAATCTTCAATGCGAACACCACGACACTTGACTCGAGATTATGCGTTGTGTAGTTCTTCTCGTGAATCTTCAATTGTCGAGAGGCGTAGGCGATTACCTTGGTGTGAAGCATCACAGAAAACTACGAATTGTCGGTTCCTTCGGGAAGAGATAGAATTTGTGCGGAAAACATTATGGATTGTTGGGTTTGGAAGGCCGATTCTTGTTTTTCGCCCCAGAAAACTTCTCATCTTTTTGTGTCAACACCGTTAAATTTGTAGCTATCTTCGCGAAATTCTCGATGAATCTTCTATAATAGCCAGCAAGACCAAGAAATTGTCTAATTTCTGTTGGGGTCTTTGGAGCTTCCCAATTTTTAATAGCCTCGATCTTTGCAGAATCGATGTCGATTCCTTCTTTGCTAATGACATGCCCTAGGTATTGTACTTCACGCAACCAGAATTCACACTTTGACGACTTGGGATACAACTTCTCTATCTCCAACAACTCAAGAATAATTCATAAGTGCTCTTCATGTTCTGCTCTTGTTCGCGAATAGATTAGAATATGATCTATGAAGACGAAGACGAATTTGTCTAGATATTGCTTGCACACTCTATTCAAGAGATCCTTAAACACAGCAGGCGCATTGGTCAAACCACATAGCATAAACAAGAATATGTATTGACCATAGCGAGTCCTGAATGTTGTCTTGGGTATATCTTCATCACGAACCTTAAATTAGCGATAGATTGAACGGAGATCGATCTTGGAGTAGAAACTCGATCCTTGGAGTAGGTCGAATAGATCATTAATACGGGAAAAAGTATAACGATTTATAATGGTAGCTTGTTCAATTCACAATAGTCAATGCACATACTCATTGAGCCGTTTTTATTTTTAACGAACAGGGTCGGAGCTCCTAGGATGAGAAACTCGATCGAATGAAACTATTATCAAGAAGCTCTTGTAACAGAGAAGAAAGTTCTTGCATTTCAGACGGTGAAAGACGATAAGGAGAATGTTCGATAGGAGTGAATTTTTGGAATCGAAACGATATGAAATTCAACTTGTCTCTGAAGTGGTAGTCTAGGCAATTCGCCAGGAAAACAATAGGAAAAATCACGAACGATAGGAATGTCCTCAATCTTACGATCTTTGGACTGCTTGTCAACGACATGAGCAAGAAAGGCTTGGCATCCTTTATGAAGATATTTTGTGTTTTCATAGCATTTATGATTTTGATATTTTTGTTTCTTTGTTCACCTTGAATTATATATGTTTATGTTTTTGTTAAAGGGATTCGAATTTGTTTGTTGTGGCATAATATATCAGTATGGTTTTTAGATAACCAATTAATCCCTATGACGATAACAAAACTACCTAGCTCTACAGTCACAAGGTCAATCTCGAATATATGATTGTCTAGATTAAGCTTACAACTCTTAAGAAAATCTCACTAGACATAATAACTTGCCATCTGCTAATTCAATCTCATAACTGGCCACTATACACGATGATCCGATATCTAAGAATCTTTTAAAGTCGGTCAATACAAAACTCAAATCGGCTCTCGAATCGAATAAAATAGAAGCAAAATAAATGTCGATAATAAACGTACTGGTAACAGTATTGGGATCTTCGCGAGCTTCTTGAGCACCGATGACGAATTCTCGACCACGAATAATCTGACGATCATCGTTGTTGTTGTTGTTGCTCTGAAGATTTGGAAAAATGGTTACGATAGTGTTTTGAGTCACCACACTCGTAACAGACGAGAATTTTGGGAGGAGTATTAGACGTACACTTTCTGAAATTGTGTCCCTAACGGTCACATCTATAACACCTCTTACACTGATCGTCATGATGTCAATTGCTCTTGTTACACTTGGGATTGCTTCTAGCACACGATTTTTCATCAGGGGTTCGACTGATTGTTGTTCTTCTAGTTGGATGCAGCATAGCTCTGAATATTCTGATACTTGTTCCCTTTGTAGTTTGCTGATGTTGTTGTAGTAACGCTTCCCATTCTCGTTGCTAGAGGGGTCAAACGATTCGCTAGACACAACTAATTTATCTTTAAACGACCCACTTCTAATTGCATCATCTATCAGTCTTGTTGCTAGATTCACATCATCTTCAAAAGTCGTAGGCTGAGCGGAAGTAGCGTGAGTAGGAACAAGATCGTGTAGACTGTAGATATATCTCAACTCGATTGAACTCGGGGGAACCCATATGAAGAACAAGACGATAAAGAAAATTTTAAAGAAAGGAACTTTTATAGAGTAGACATAGTAGAAATATACGAAAAGAAATATGGGAAAATAGATACAGTAGTCATAGTAGTAGTAGACGTAATAGTAGTAGATGCTAAATAAGGAAATTACTAATTATAGTATGAAATAAATTTTTAAATAATCAAAATAAGATGATCTTTTTAATTAATAAAATAAGACTTTTATTAAAAACGTTTCCTAATAGTTAAGTTTTGAAAAAGATGACACATCCAGCCAAACTAGGTAACACGAAAATAACTAAGTAAAACTGATTTTTAAAATAGTTAAGAACATAAAATATTTGTATAATGAAAAGTTGAATTAGACGCGTGGCGACGACTCATCGTCTTCTTCTGGTTCATCTTCTACTTCAGAGTCTTCGTCAGGCTCTGACTCTTCTTCTGGTTTTGATTATGATAATGGTTCTGAATCTGGTACTGGTTCTTGTCGTCGAGGGGTTCTTGGAACTAAATTACGACGCGGCTTCACATGCGTAGAAACAAATAAAATACCGCCCTCAAACTTACAAAAAAAAAATTGGACATTGACCAATAGCTAGCGGCGGAGGACCATTTGGAATAATAGGGATATGACGTCTTCTTGGTTGTCGATGCCATAGAACAACTTGAGATGAAGGAATACTTATAGGAGTAGCAGTACTCTGATCACTATCATATTCGGAGTCGGACGAAATATCGATAACACTCGATAACGACATTCTAATAATATGTCGCAATACTGATAGAACATAAAATTAGGCACTCAGACGATATGCTAAATATTACTCTAAGGCAATACTAACTAAGGCAATGTTCTAATCTAAGAACAATGAAACTTCGGGATATGAGACTCAGCGTGCCATGAACATTTGTTTTGTAAAAGTTTTGATTTTCCCAAAAATCTTTTGTAGTTATAGACTAGGCATGCTAATTCACTATAACTTAAGCTCTGATACCACTCTATCACACCCCGCCAAAAATGATTTTTACTTCATTTAAAATGTTTTGCGGAAGAACGGAGGTGTAACGTTCATGATTACATAGCAAAAATTAAGTAAACAAACAACCACGTAAATAACATAATGAGAATGATTTACCTTCTAAAAATGGAAAGTTTCCAAAAATAGTAGTTACTAAAAATAGTAAGTTTTGAAAATGAAGTGATTGTTCGTAAACTTAAATGTTCATTCATGGCTCACGACAAACCACTGCTCATATCCTCCAGTTTCACTGCACCTAATTACCTGGAAAAACATAAGTAAAAGGGGGTCAACAAATAATGTTGAGTGAATCCACAGAGTTAAAGTAAAGAGTAAAGTAAAGTAAAGTATTTTGCTACTCAAAATGTTTGTTATGAAAATGGTTTATGACTGAAAAATGTATAAGGTTCAACGCTCATATGATATGAGAAATAAATATGAAAAGTGAAGTGTAATTGTAGAATATCTACAATTACTAGTTATGTTTATGAAAATGTGTTGAACAAGTTGTTATGTTTGACATCGCATGAACTGTTATCCCCAACAGGTAGCTAGTCTATTGAGTTAATATACCAACCCCTAAGTCCACAATCAACACTTCAACTCCAGTATGTTGTTATTTTATGGATATACACTCCCGAAAGATGTCTTGGATAAACCAAGTAATGATCAAATAATGTTGGGAGGATGAGTGTCAGCCAATAGTACTATCTGCATATCCATGGTCTAGATCCACTAGTTAATGATTGCTGGCAACCTTAGTCCGGTATAATAATTGTTTGTCATGCCAATGCGATAATGAAAATGTATAGATGTTGTACAGTCATAGTAAAACAGTAGCAGTTGTGTTTATGTTTTCCACCCCAAAGTTTATAAAACGGTAAAAGAGTAAAAGGGGTCTGTGGACTCACCTGGGCAAAGTTTAGCTCTCGATAAACCTCAAAGAATCTCTTCAAAGACTCCTAGCGCCTAAACGCAATAACGTTTCTAATTAGACTAAGCTAACATAGGCGATCTAATAACAATGATATATGATATGAAATTAATGTTATGTTTTATGTTTTGTGACATCGAATGAATTTGGGTTATTGGACCATAATAGGTCGAAATGAAATGAAATGAAATGGGCTTGGGATAGACTTAATGGGCCTAAATAGAGTTAATGGGCCTAGATGGGCTTAATGGGCCATTAGGTTGGGCCACTTGGGCCTCTTATTGGGCTTAGGTCCAATTAGATTGGGCCATGGATTGGGCTTGGGCCCAATTGGGTTCGGTTTGGTATAAGTGGGACAAAGGTTTGGGCTTTGGTCCAAATGGGCTTGGATACTAATGGGCCAACTAAGGTTTGGGCCCGATAGACTAAGGTAGATCGATATGGGCCAAGTACGGGCCTTGGCCCGATTAGGTATTCGGGTTTGGGTCGATCGTTGGGCCAAGATCCGGCCTTGACCCGGTTTGACTTATGGGTCAAAATTAGTCCATCCTAGAAGTCAACATTGGTCAAATTGTCAACAAAAGTCAACATTGGTCCACTAGATTTCGACTAGGGTTCGGTATTCGGATCAAGGGTTTAATCTAGCATAATATTTGGTCAACAAAGGTCAAATAGTCCACATAAGGTCAAATAGTCAACATACAAGTCAACTAGGGTTAGGGTTTGGTCTAGGGTTGGCCGAATGGCCAAACCCCGTCGGGTTTGAGCTCTAGATCGGCTAGGTTCGGTTTTAGGTGCTAGATTTGGCATAGGTTCGGATCTAAGGACTAGTTCTAGGGTTTAACATGTCAATTTCGAGATCTAAGGTTCAATCAAACGGATCTAGCAAGCAAAACAACAAATCAAGAACACCACACACACACATGAACCCGATCGGTTGAGAACATGCATGTGTGCTCGGTTTTCATGGCTAACCGAGACCATATGGCCTAGGGCCATGGTCTCGGGTTTGAAACAGTGATCAAGCAAGGACGAAACATGGAAAAACGAAGGTTAAAACATCATACCTTGATCGGAATGAAGAGAAATCGGCAAAAGGCTTCGGGTTGCTTGGATCGGACGAACGAACGAAGGGAGTATTTGGGTTGTGTATTGCGGCCAAATGGGAGAAACTCGGGGCTGTTTTGGGGGTGTATGGGACGAAATCAACAAGGGAAAAACGGAGGCTTGTGGGTCTTATTTATAGTGTGGCTATCTAGGGTTTCATGTGAGAGTTTGAGTACAACTCAACTTGGTTTGAATTCAAGGAAAAGGATAATGATTAAGGAGATAAGGATTAAGCTTTAAACTCTAAATTGAAGATAACCACACCACCAAAGGTGGTTTGGACGAAATTAGGGAGGCCAAGAAGGAGGGTTCGGCCACTTGATGGTCGGGACAACAATTGATGTGTCGGTTTGGAATAAAATTCGTTACAAGTCACATTTCGTTAATTATTTTGATTTATTAATTAAATACTACTTAAATATCATTATTAGAAATGTTTTGGAGTAAAAATGTCACCACAAGTAATATAAGATGTTGTGTTGACTAAAATAGTCAAACACTGATGTATGGTGAAAATGTTAAATGTTCGGTGAAGTAGTTATATGTTTGGATGCCAAAAGTAGAAATGAAACCAAATGTGGAAAGTTTCTAAACATAGAACTTCCTAAATATAGAAATGATATGAAATGAGGAAAGTTTCTAAAAGTAGAAACTTTCTAAAACTAGAAATAATACGAAATGAGAAATGTTTCTAAAAATAGAAACTTTCTAATATTAGAAATGACACGAAATGAGAAAGTTTCTAAAAATAGAAACTTTCTAAATATAGAAAGTAAGAAATGAAAAATAGTAACATACCCAAAATGTCGAGTTGTCACATTCTCCCCTGGTTGAAGAAATTTCGTCCCGAAATTTAAGACAAAGAACGAACAGGAGAGACAACAAGAAATAGATGTGGATGATAAGCAGTACTCATATTGAGGCGACTACAGAGAGAGTTTTGCAACGATTGCCAAAAACAAGAAGTGAAACGAATGACGCGATTAGATATGACCGATATTGGCACTCCATGCCGAGATACGACTTCTTTTAAGTAGATGCTTATGAGTTTTCCCATTTGATCGGTTTCCTTGATTAGGATAATATGAGCTGATTTGGTTCAACGATCGAAAATTACGCGATTTGTATCATGACCACTAGACGTTCGAGGTAACTTGGTTATGAAATCCATTGAGATGTGTTCCCATTTCCATTCAGGGATTTCTTTTTGTGGTAGTCAAACGAACAGTTTCTAATTCTCTACTTTCATTTTCGAACATTCTAAACATTTGCTGATGTACACTGCAATCTCTTTCTTCATATTAGACCACCAATAAAGTTCTTTGACGTCTTTGTACATCTTGTCAGCATCGAGAGGAATATAATAGTTGGATTTGTGAGCTTTATTTAGGATGATATTGCGAACACTTCCATGTTTATGGACCCCATATACGATCCATAAAGTATAGGGTTCCATCCACCTTTGCTTCTAGTTGCTTCTCCATAACACGTACGGCTTCCTTCTTCATGTTCTCTATCTCTAAGGCTTCAATTTGGAATTTATGAATTTGGGAGGATAGATTAGAAAGAATGGAAATTGGCAGGGCTCGAATACGACGAGGTTTGGGTTGCTCTTTCCGACTTAAGGCATCAGCTAAGACGTTAGCTTTACCATAATGATATTTGATCTCGCAGTCGTAATCATTCATCAACTCTACCCATCTGCGCTGTCTCAGGTTGAGCTCTTTCTAGATTGAATATGTGTTGCAGAGTCTTGTGGTCGATGAATATCATGCACTTGGTTCCGTAGAGGTAATGTCTCCAAATATTCAATGCGAACACCACGACACTTGACTCGAGATTATACGTTGTGTAGTTCTTCTCGTGAATCTTCAATTGTCGAGAGGCGTAGGCGATTACCTTGGTGTGAAGCATCACAGAAAACTACGAATTGTCGGTTCCTTCGGGAAGAGATAGAATTTCTGCGGAAAATATTATGGATTGTTGGGTTTGGAAGGCCGATTCTTGTTTTTCGCCCCAGGCAACTTCTCATCTTTTTGTGTCAACACCGTTAAATTTGTAGCTATCTTCGTGAAATTCTCGATGAATCTTCTATAATAGCCAGCAAGACCAAGAAATTGTTTAATTTCTGTTGGGGTCTTTGGAGCTTCCCAATTTTTAATAGCCTCGATCTTTGCAGAATCAATGTCGATTCCTTCTTTGCTAATGACATGCCCTAGGTATTGTACTTCACGCAACCAGAATTCACACTTTGACGACTTGGGATACAACTTCTCTATCTCCAACAACTCAAGAATAATTCATAAGTGCTCTTCATGTTCTGCTCTTGTTCGCGAATAGATTAGAATATGATCTATGAAGACGAAGACGAATTTGTCTAGATATTGCTTGCACACTCTATTCAAGAGATCCTTAAACACAGCAGGCGCATTGGTCAAACCACATAGCATAAACAAGAATATGTATTGACCATAGCGAGTCCTGAATGTTGTCTTGGGTATATCTTCTCCCACAAAATTCACATTATCGTTTTCTTTCCTATTCACATGTCTCCCATTGGACATACTACTTAGCACATTTCAAATAATATTATCTTTCCATTATTATATGCCTTCCAAGGCCATCACATAATGCACATGCATTGTACCCCGCGGTAACTAATAACATTCTCTAATTGTTATTTACCGTTTCACTTACACATTAACCGCCCTTAATCGGTTCATTTCCTTAACAATTTTCGAGTCTTTTGACACCGCCGGAGTAGTTACCACTACATTCCATTAGACATAATTCACTGGCCAATTCAATCATCCTTGAGTCAAACATTCGACTCCGACCCACACTTACAACCCATGACGTAGCACCCAATGGCCCAAGACTCGATGTTCTACCTTTTCACATTGTGGGACTTAGGAATATTCTTTTCCCAATCGTAGTCTTACACTACTCTATGTCACATATTTTGATACCATTATCATGACCTTTCACCAATAATTGCCTTTTTACCCTTAATGTTGAATCCGTCAACCCCGTCACAAGACTTGCTATGGCTATGTGCCAACCTTTACTCAACCGTTTTCAACGATCAAAATTCGCCATTCCCGACACTTATTCTTTTCCACATATTTTCCATTTATAAATTCTAAGGTGTCACTATACCTTAGTCATTCTTTCCTTTACCATTCACATATAATAATATTACATTACTCATCCGGGTTTACGCCGAATATCCAAGTTCCGTTTCCAATGTTTCTATTTCTATAATTCTCATCCAACTAAAAATTCATACCAAGACTTAGTACTTCATTATACTATCATTCGCTTGATACCGATATTCACCGACCTCGCGGTCCGACCTTTCATACTACTTATTAACATCGACCCTTGTTTCCTTACCACATACGACACTCCGGTCCATAATTCCTTCTAAAAATATAAATTTCCATACACATAATTAACCGGGAAGATTATTCCCAAATATATATTCACATCATACAATTTATCTCAAATTTCTATGAGTACCAAATCATGCGGCAATCCAACCGTTAAGCTATGATCACATAATATCTCAGCTTGGTGCATACCCAATCAATCCTTAACGATAACTACGTCAAGTTTCTTTTACCCCCATGGGCAATAAATTGCCTTTAAACTTTTCCCCATTTATTTCTAACTCCTAACTTCTAATAACACGTTCTACCCTTGAGGTTTCTCCCATTTTCCTTCGTTTCACATTTTTCATCTAACCACCTGGTCGACACAATCTAGCTTTTTACCAAAGTCATGAGACATAAACAAAAAGTAGGACTCGATTCCACGATATATATGAGTTGACAAGAAGTTAACAGATAAAGTACCTGACACCCCATCGTGCGCCTCCTTTGCTTCCTCTCGGGTGAGTTGGAAGGATCGTTCCTAGCAAACATATCTAGTACCTAAACATATAGGTACCAGAAGCACAATCATATCTAGTACATAAACATATATGTACTAGAAGCACAAACATGTCTAATACATAAACATATATGTATTAGAACCTAATATACCTAGTACCAAACATATGCGTACTAGAAGCACCCGAGTGCTTAGTGTATAAATATATATACACTCGGTGTATAAACATATATACAACCGCTGAGTGACCGGGGATCCCCCGTGTCACCACCATCTATCTCTTATCATAACCTAACAGTTATGCCAGTCAAAGCCTTCAGCTATCACATCAAACGTCAAACAAGTTAGTCATCTAACAATAACGACATATAATTAGTTCAACACAGTGTGAACGTACCTGTATGGCCCCATGGACCCGATCATAAGCAACCCGCATTTACTTCTACATCTATGAACCCAGGGGGTCCATCATTACTTATTCTCATAAGATACATTTCTTTTTATCGATATCATAATACTTTTATCTCTTCTTGACCATAATACATATTTATTACCAGTCGATTCATATTGTTTTACATACATATTCGTTCCTCACTTTTATTAGTAAATCTTACCAATTAGGTACTCATTACTATGAAATCATTATCAATTGCTTTACTAATACATATTTATTAATAAAGACTCACTATCCATTCATTTAATTAATAATATTTATTATTATGGTTCATAAATAAGGATTTCATAATTACCTTAGTTTATCATATTTACTTCCAATATCATCAACCATACTAGACATATTCTAGTATCACAATATACCTACTTTCTTATCATTTTCAGTCACTATCTTTATCAAACATTTATAAATAACGACTTATAATGTATCACATGTATTTTCAAAACCATTTACTATGTACTCAGTTTAAAAGTCTCATGTACTCACCTTACCAATGCTTTCCAGATCACGTTTGTTAACCCGAATCCTTGCTTCACAATTCGCTCAACCTTCCAAGACCTCACCAAATGCCTAATACAATAATCACAAGATTATCAACATCACATACTACTACTATTGTGTCCATCTATCTCTAGATAACACTTATTAACACATTTCCCCCAATTATGGTGATTTACCAAACCCTAGGTTAACTAACCCTTAAGATTCTTACAAATCATAATCATACACTAGTTTCCTTTGATAATATACCATCTTTTAAGTGTAAACATCACTTATATCACCATAAACCATAACCCCAAGAACTAGGGTTTCAAACCCATACATCAAAATACATAGATCTTAAACTACGAAGATCAAAGAGTGAAGATATACCTTTAATCTTCAACTAGGAGTGAAATCTACCAAAGATTTGTGAAGGATTCGACCTCAATCAGTCTCCACACTCGAAAATCGCCAAAGAAGAAACTAGGGTTTTGATATGGCATCAAATGAGCCAAAACCCGACTTAAAGCTGCTCGACCATAGTTCACGGCGTGAACTGAACTTCGCGTCGCTAACTTTCCCTACTCGCAAACTTCGCGATCGCTAACTGGTCGTGAACTACTTCACGCACAAAAGCCCAACCTTCGGTGGACAGTTCCCGATCGCGAACTCCCCTTCGCGGCGTGGACTCCCTAGTGCAGCAGGGCTGCACTTTTCGATTGTTGTCTCGACCCGGTTTCGCCCATAACTTTCTCATACGGTGTCCAAATGACACGAAACCAATTCCTACGTTCTCTAAACGATTTATCCTTAATTATCATAATTTTTATAAATTTATTTACAAATTTCGGGTCGTTACATTCTGAAATACCATAACACTATGTGGTGAAGTCTGAGGCTCAGTGGACAGACGCTGAAAAACGTCTTGTTCATCTTGAGAACAAGGGTCGAGATATGGTTTTTCAAGCAGTTGGTGATGAACTGTATCACAATATTCAATTTGGTGACTCAGTTAAAGAGATGTGGGAGAGGCTGGCTGAAGTTTATGAAGGCACATCGGTTGTGCGTGAACATAACAAAAACATGCTCATACATGATTATGAACTGTTTAAAGCCAAGCCAAGTGAGACTATAACTCAAACTTTCAATCGTTATAATATTCTGTTAAACGAGCTGAAGTCTCATGGGGTTGATAAGGACGATATGTCCAAAATGTGTAAGTTTATGGCAGCCTTACCTTCTAAATGGGCTACCATCATAACTTGCATGAGTACATCTCCTACTCTGAAAGATTATACTCTTTCGTCTCTCTATGGTATGTTTCTAAGCCATGAGAGAACTGTACTCAACAAATTTCAACCTCCAAAGGACTCTAAAGTGAGTTCCGTTGGATCTTCGACTGCTCTTGTCTCCTTAAACAAGCCTAGCAGAATCGAATATCCCCCATCAGATGATGAAGCTGACAACACTTCAGCTGTTGGTTTGTTCAACATGCCTGAAGTCAGCATTGAAGAAGTCGATGAAGACGAAGACAACGATGCCCTTATATCTGAGCTTGCCTTACTTGTCAAAAACAGAAAATTCTTCAAAAACAAGTCTGGCTCCTCAGCTAGAGGCTCGAGTAGAAGATCTATCTCATCAGCTGTATCTTCTAGACCCTCTGGAAGTACACTTGACATCTCTGAGATAACTTGCTACAACTGCAACAAGAAGGGACACTATGCTAACGACTGCAAGCAGAAGAAAGCTAGTTCATCATCTTCAACTGGTGAGTCCATTAAAGAAAAATACAAAAAGCTACAAGCCTTCACCAAAAAGATTCTAGAAGAAAAGAAGGCACTTGAAGGCAAAGCTGCTGACAAGGGTCTCGTAGCTGAAACTCATGATTGGGCTGACTCTGGTGACAGCTCATCTGATGACGATGAACAAATGGCCACAATGTGTTTGATGGCTCGTACTGATGATGATGAAAGTATTACAGCTGATGATGCTAGTTCTTGTAACACCCGTATTTTTAAAACATCATTTAAATCATTTAAAATACAATTTCCCAATATTCGTCACATTGCCCAAAATACAGTTTAACAAAAACTTTAAAACTTATATCAGAGTTTACAAAAATACGGTGTCACCAAGTATATCAAAACCATAGGCAACGGGATCTACCTAATAGCTCCCGAGCTAAACATCTCTAGGCCACTTCTAGTGCAACCTTCTAACACTTCAAACCGGTACCTGAGTAGACAGCCACAAACAAACGTAGTACGTGAGACAAAATAGTCTCGTGAGATACATGGGTTTTAGACCCCAATAATAATAGTCATTTCATAAATATATAAACATATATAATAACTACATAAATACCGTCTAGTCACCCTATTGTGACTCTAGCTACCTTGCTTTCCTAGCAAACATATCTAGTACCTAAACATATAGGTACCAGAAGCACAATCATATCTAGTACATAAACACATATGTACTAGAAGCACAAACATGTCTAATATATAAACATATATGTATTAGAACCTAATATACCTAGTACCAAACATATGCGTACTAGAAGCACCCGAGTGCTTAGTGTATAAACATATATACACTTGGTGTATAAACATATATACCACCGCTCAGTGACCGGGGATCCCCCGTGTCACCACCATCTATCTCTTATCATAACCTAACAGTTATGCCAGTCAAAGCCTTCAGCTATCACATCAAACGTCAAACAAGTTAGTCATCTAACAATAACGACATATAATTAGTTCAACACAGTGTGAACGTACCTGTATGGCCCCATGGACCCGATCATAAGCAACCCGCATTTACTTCTACATCTATGAACCCAGGAGGTCCATCATTACTTATTCTCATAAGATACATTTCTTTTTATCAGTATCATAATACTTTTATCTCTTCTTGACTATAATACATATTTATTACCAGTCGATTCATATTCTTTTACATACATATTCGTTCCTCACTTTTATTAGTAATTCTTACGAATTAGGTACTCATTACTATGAAATCATTATCAATTGCTTTACTAATACATATTTGTTAATAAAGACTCACTATCCATTCATTTAATTAATAATATTTATTATTATAGTTCATAAATAAGGATTTCATAATTACCTTAGTTTATCATATTTACTTCCAATATCATCAACCATACTAGACATATTCTAGTATCACAATATACCTACTTTCTTATCATTTTCAGTCACTATCTTTATCAAACATTTATAAATAACGACTTATAATGTATCACATGTATTTTCAAAACCATTTACTATGTACTCAGTTTAAAAGTCTCATGTACTCACCTTAGCAATGCTTTCCAGATCGCGTTTGTTAACCCGAATCCTTGCTTCACAATTCGGTCAACCTTCCAAGACCTCACCAAATGCCTAATACAATAATCACAAGATTATCAACATCACATACTACTACTATTGTGTCCATCTATCTCTAGATAACACTTATTAACACATTTCCCCCAATTATGGTGATTTACCAAACCCTAGGTTAACCAACCCTTAAGATTCTTACAAATCATAATCATACACTTGTTTCCTTTGATAATATACCATCTTTTAAGTGTATACATCACTTATATCACCATAACCCATAACCCCAAGAACTAGGGTTTCAAACCCATACATCAAAATACATATATCTTAAACTACGAAGATCAAAGAGTGAAGATATACCTTTAATCTTCAACTAGGAGTGAAATCTACCAAAGATTTGTCAAGGATTCGACCTTAATCAGTCTCCATACTCGAAAATCGCCAAAGAAGAAACTAGGGTTTTGATATGGCATCAAATGAGCCAAAACCCGACTTAAAGCTGCTCGACCATAGTTCACGGCGTGAACTGAACTTCGCGTCGCTAACTTTCCCTACTCGCAAACTTCGCGATCGCTAACTGGTCGTGAACTACTTCACGCACAAAAGCCCAACCTTCGGTGGACAGTTCCCGATCGCGAACTCCCCTACGCGGCGTGAACTCCCTAGTGCAGCAGGGCTGCACTTTTCGGTTGTTGTCTCGACCCGGTTTCGCCCATAACTTTCTCATACGGTGTCCAAATGACACGAAACCAATTCCTACGTTCTCTAAACGATTTATCCTTATTTATCATAATTTTTATAAATTTATTTATTTACAAATTTCGGGTCGTTACAACTATCTACCCCTTAAAAGGATTCCGTCCTCGGAATCGCTAAGAATTTCAACCCACATACAACCGAGCATTCCGCTCTCATTCCCTTGTGGTTATTACCATCAAACTTTCCTCATTCCCGTTCCATTAACATTACATATCCAAACGTTCACTTAACTCCGTTAAGTCCGAACGGTCAAGACCCAATTTTTTAAACTCATAATACTCAAACGGGTCAAAATTTCACAATTTGACCAAAACACCGACATTCTCTCGACCGATCTTTTTCATTCTCATAACAATGGTATGACACAATCATACCATTAACTAGTTGATTTAAACAAACGTCAAACTCTAGCTTCGACCCAACCGATATATCCCGACATTGGTATATCCCCACATTATCAACCCTTTGACTTAAGCACAAAGTCAACCATACTTTAACATTTTCCCTTCTCGTTAAAGGTTTCATTAATCGTCCATTCCTTTACTATCGTCTTTAATTTCCTGATTTTATCAATAATCATATACTCGGTTCCCAAGTTCAACCATAAACACCCAACGGGTCAAAGTCGCACAATCCGACTGTAACTCTTTTAATTATTCCATTAACCTTTTTCACGCATATACCATCGACACATTATGCCCTCAACATTCACTAATCGTTCATAATGAAAGTCAAAGCCCATCCTTGACTAAGTCAACCAATCACAAATTGGTCAACCTTGACTTTTGCGTGAAGTCAACCAAACTCTTTCAAACTAACAAATTTCATGCTCACCGGGCACCATCACTAATTTATCACTTCCGGTTCTACTCATTATTGTTCCCTTAACAATTGTCCCCGTTTTTCCACACTTTCAATCTCTCCCCAATTATGCGAGAGTCGTACATATACATAAGGTCACACCGAACTTTACCGAATCTTAACCATCATTTGGTCACTCATGCCATCATTTAGTATTCTTTCAACAACTTTGCATCACATCGATCAGTTCTATAACTTTTATGCTCAATTATCGGTATTATCTCCTACCGCGACACATTCCTCAATTTCATACAAGTTTATCATAACTTGATTACCAAATGATGATTTGCCCACTAGGAGTTTCCCTTTCCTCCTATTCTATGAATCGTAGGCATCTCCTACACACGCATGTCCTAAATGTAACCCGCATTTCAAACCAAATTCTCATTTACCATAACATAATAGCAATACTCATTAACCACATGGTTCTACATTCATCATATAAACACATAAACATATACACACATATAGATATACACACATATATCACGCCAATTCAATCTAAACACCTCTATTGTGCACATATACAAACATACGTATATGTCACCAATACCATCTATACATCTCTATTGTGCACATATACAAACATATGTATATGTCACACCAGTACCATCTATACATCTCTATTGTGCACATATACAAACATATGCATATGTCACACCAATACCATCTATACATCTCTATTGTGCACATATACAAACATATGTATATGTCACACCAATACCATCTAGTATCCATCTTTTTACATCACGTACCTTTGCTACTTTCTCACTCATTCAATCGCCCAATTATTCATCATGCATTCTAGCACCATTCACATAATATCACATTATCGTTTTCTTTCATATCTATCATGTTTCTCATTTGACATATTACTCAACGCGATCCACATGACACTACCTTTTCATCGTCATATGCCTTTGAAGGCCATCACATAATACACATGCATTGTATCCCGCGGATAACTAATAAAATCTCGTCTCTCTTACACATTAACCACCATTAACAGGTTCATTTCCTTATTACGAAATTTCCAAATCTTTTTGTCACTACGGGAGTAACTATCACTCCATTCCATTAACCATAACTCGCCGGTCATCCCGGTCATTCTTGAGTCAACCAATCGACTCTGGTCTACACTTGCAACCCATGACTTAGCACCCAATGGCCTAACACTCGATTTTCTACTTTCATACATCGTGGGACTTATGACTATTCCTTTCCCGATCGTAGTCTTACACTACACTACGTCATACATTATCACGCTATTGCTATGACACTTTTACCGACAATCTTCTTCTCACCTTAGATTATCAAATCCATCAATCCGGTCACATAACTTGCTATGGCTACACGCCAACTTTTACTCAATTGTTTTCAACGATTAAATTTCGTCGTCCCCGACGCTTATTCTTTTCCGCATATTTTCCATTTATAAATTCTAAGGTATCACTATACCTTAGTCATTCTTTCCTTTACCATTCACGTATAATATTACATTACTTATCCGGATTCCCGCCGAATGTCCAAATTCCATTTTCAAGGATCTTATTCCAAAAAATTTCATCCATACTAACAATTCTTATCAAGACTTAGTACTTCATTGTACTACTACACTTCTGTTAGAAATACTCACCATATCTCGTGTCTCATCCTTTATACTACATATTAGTATCAACCCTTATACCCTTACTACATGCGACACACTTGTCTATACTCCTTTCCAATACATACTTTCACACACATCACTAACCGGGAAGACTATTTCCAAAAAAAAAATAAATCCCCATGTCATACGACTCGTCTCCAATTTCTAAAAGCACCAATTCGTGCAACAACCAAAAAATTAAGCCATAATAACATAACATCAATCTTCACCTAAGATCTCCGAGGTTGCATCATGAACCCCCCCCCCCCCCTCAAGATTTCCTTCCGGGAAGACTTCCCCTTTCAACTCACTCGTGAGTTCCTTTCACAACATATTGTACCGCACTCTCTTTCCCAAAGTTTCATACTACACGTTCCACCGTGTCAACGCCTCACCCTTTAATTATATGGATGTCAAACTCATCATATCTTTCTTTCTTCGCTTGCTACTCCCTAGCACTTGCTCAATCCTCCGAATCCACCAATCGTGACCTCCGGTTCAGAACTTCTGAATTACTCAACGGTTTTACATGCTATGAAAACCTTATACAACATTCTTCCATTTCTTCTGACTAGGTCTTGCTACCCTTTTATGTAGACACTTCCCAGTACGGGATTCACCATTTGATTACTCTTCCTTCATATGGGTATTGGAATCATTCCACCTACCCTTATTTATTCAATTATTCAAAAATCTTGTTCATATCCTAATTCACAACTCTTTCCAATTTAATGGAGCTCGTCCACTTTTCAAATTCATTCCTTCTCCATACCAACGTATTCAACAAACAAGATTCAAACAGTCGACTCAACAGTCGAAAACAATACAATTAGATGAAAACATGGCATTTCCCATAGGGGTCGACCCTATCATACCAATGCCCTACGGTCTCAAAAGACTTCACATTGCACATTTCATAACAACTTCTTAGGTCCCCTAGGTTCAATCCTAAACTTAACATAACGTCACAAGGTCAACCTATTGATCTCAAGGAATCTTACATTCCTATTGCTACAGTCTAAGACTAGGATGGACATCCAACCTAATTCACTTAAACTATAGCTCTGATACCAAGTTGTAACACCCGTATTTTTAAAACATCGTTTAAATCATTTAAAATACAATTTCCCAATATTCGTCACATTGCCCAAAATATAGTTTAACAAAAACTTTAAAACTTATATCAGAGTTTACAAAAATACGGTGTCACCAAGTATATCAAAACCATAGGCAACGGGATCTACCTAATAGCTCCCGAGCTAAACATCTCTAGGCCACTTCTACTGCAACCTTCTAACACTTCAAACCTGTACCTAAGTACACAGCCACAAACAAACGTAGTACGTGAGACAAAATAGTCTCGTGAGATACATGGGTTTTAGACCCCAATAATAATAGTAATTTCATAAATATATAAACATATATAATAACTACATAAATACCGTCTAGTCACCCTATTGTGACTCTAGCTACCTTGCTTTCCTAGCAAACATATCTAGTACCTAAACATATAGGTACCAGAAGCACAATCATATCTAGTACATAAACATATATGTACTAGAAGCACAAACATGTCTAATACATAAACATATATGTATTAGAACCTAATACACCTAGTACCAAACATATGCGTACTATAAGCACCCGAGTGCTTAGTGTATAAACATATATACACTCGGTGTATAAACATATATACCACCGCTCAGTGACCGGGGATCCCCCGTGTCACCACCATTTATCTCTTATCATAATCTAACAGTTATGCCAGTCAAAGCCTTCAGCTATCACATCAAACGTCAAACAAGTTAGTCATCTAACAATAACGACATATAATTAGTTCAACACAGTGTGAACGTACCTGTATGGCCCCATGGACCCGATCATAAGCAACCCGCATTTACTTCTACATCTATGAACCCAGGAGGTCCATCCTTACTTATTCTCATAAGATACATTTCTTTTTATCGATATCATAATACTTTTATCTCTTCTTGACTATAATACATATTTATTACCAGTCGATTCATATTCTTTTACATACATATTCGTTCCTCACTTTTATTAGTAATTCTTACCAATTAGGTACTCATTACTATGAAATCATTATCAATTGCTTTACTAATACATATTTATTAATAAAGACTCACTATCCATTCATTTAATTAATAATATTTATTATTATGGTTCATAAATAAGGATTTCATAATTACCTTAGTTTATCATATTTACTTCCAATATCATCAACCATACTAGACATATTCTAGTATCACAATATACCTACTTTCTTATCATTTTCAGTCACTATCTTTATCAAACATTTATAAATAACGAATTATAATGTATCACATGTATTTTCAAAACCATTTACTATGTACTCAGTTTAAAAGTCTCATGTACTCACCTTAGCAATGCTTTCCAAATCGCGTTTGTTAACCCGAATCCTTGCTTCACAATTCGGTCAACCTTCCAAGACCTCACCAAATGCCTAATACAATAATCACAAGATTATCAACATCACATACTACTACTATTGTGTCCATATATCTCTAGATAACACTTATTAACACATTTCCCCCAATTATGGTGATTTACCAAACTCTAGGTTAACCAACCCTTAAGATTCTTACAAATCATAATCATACAATTGTTTCCTTTGATAATATACCATCTTTTAAGTGTATACATCACTTATATCACCATAACCCATAACCCCAAGAACTAGGGTTTCAAACCCATACATCAAAATACATAGATCTTAAACAACGAAGATCCAAGAGTGAAGATATACCATTAATCTTCAACTAGGAGTGAAATCTACCAAAGATTTGTGAAGGATTCGACCTCGATCAGTCTCCATACTCGAAAATCGCCAAAGAAGAAACTAGGGTTTTGATATGGCATCAAATGAGCCAAAACCCGACTTAAAGCTGCTCGACCATAGTTCACGGCGTGAACTGAACTTCGCGTCGCTAACTTTCCCTACTCGGAAACTTCGCGATCGCTAACTGGTCGTGAACTATTTCACGCACAAAAGCCCAACCTTCGGTGGATAGTTCCCGATCGCGAACTCCCCTTCGCGACGTGAACTCCCTAGTGCAGCAGGGCTGCACTTTTCGGTTGTTGTCTCGACCCGGTTTCGCCCATAACTTTCTCATACGGTGTCCAAATGACACGAAACCAATTCCTACGTTCTCTAAACGATTTATCCTTATTTATCATAATTTTTTTAAATTTATTTATTTACAAATTTCGGGTCGTTACAGTTCTTATAAATGGGTCAACATTGTTCATAAAAAGGTAACCTCTCTAATCTCTGCTGAGGCTACTAAAGCCAAAGATATTGTTGATTCTATTATTTGTGACTTGCACTTCATTGATCAGCTGAAAGGTGAATGTTTGGATAAACATAGTGCTATTCTACGTGAAAATGCATTTTTAAAAGAACGTTTAATTGACCACAAAACTTTAAAAGAAGAACTTTCTGAAACAAAATTTATTAACTCAGTTCTTCAACATGATCTAAGTGAAAAAGTTAAAGAACTTGAAGCGATTAAAAAGATTTGTGAATCATGGTCTCGTTCATCCAAACGTGTGAGTGAATGTGTTAACTCACAAATCCCGAGTCAAGTATAAGCTGTACTAGGAGGAGATTTCCTTGCTGCAGCCGCTGTACCTGACAGCAGTACAGATGATCTGTACTACTCATCAGCTGATGCTTCTATGCCAGCTGAAGAGTTGGTTTTTGGTTCCTTCATTAGGTCTACCAAAACCTATGCTACTGAGATGTCCTCAGAAGATCCTTCTGTAGCTACTGGTGAAGAGTCATCAGCTGACTCCTCTGCCATGATAGTCAGGACACCTACTGTAGTCATTGTTGAACCTAGAAAATCTATCTTGGGTTCAGCACCTGCTGCCTCTTCTGCTAGATCTCAGCAGAAGACTAGAAGAACAGTAGGAAAGAAAACTGTTCTTACACCCTCCAAGGTGAGCCAGTTGGAGTTTGTACTCGAGCTGGAAAGAACAAAGGTAAGAGTATTCCTAAGAATACTCCAAGTCCTTCTTCAGCTGTGTCTGTCAGACGGCTGAAAGGAAAGGTCAGCAAGCTAACATCACTCGTTCAAACTCTGACTATCTCTGATAATCAGAAAATGAAAGGTATTTTGGGTCCAGTTCCCAATCCTATTGACTCGCCCTCTACTCCACTGCAAAGAAACAGAAAATGCTATAAGTGTGGAGATCGTGGGCACATGGCAAGTGAGTGTGACAGCACATGCCTGAGACCTTCCCCAACTTCAGTATATGAGCCTACTGAAAAGCCAACTTCTGTGAGTCCCAGCGGGAAGTCACAAGGACCCACCGAAGTGTGGGTGCCTAAAAAGAACTAACTCTTTTAATTTGTGTGTAGGGTGATGAAAGCAAACATGTCTGGTACTTAGACAGTGGTTGCTCGAGACACATGACTGGTTACAAATCCCTGCTGGAAGAGTTTGAAGTTTGTGATGGTCCCTCGGTAGTTTTTGGTGATAATGGCAGAGGCTCAACTGAAGGTTATGGAACCATTTCCAATGGATCCGTAAAAATCACAAGAGTTGGTTATGTAAATGGGTTGAAACATAATCTTATCAGCATTAGCCAACTTTGTGATGCAAAGTTCTTAGTGAACTTTAACGAATACAGAGGAACGGTGACATATAAGAATGGAAAGGTAGTATTAGTTGCTCCAAGAACCAAGAATGTCTATTCACTTGACATGAATCCTCAAAATCAAGAAGTCTGTCTATTTTCTCATTCTACTGAAGAGCTGAATTGGTTGTGGCATAAGAGGCTATCTCACCTGAACTTCAAGAATATATCGAAGCTGGCTCGAGGTCAGCTGGTGAATGGTCTGCCACAAATCAAATATGAAAAGGATAAGCTTTGTTCAGCTTGTGAACAGGGCAACCAACATAAAAGCTCCTTCAAATCAAAGCAATGTTTTTCCATCGACAGCTGCCTACACATGCTCCATATGGACCTTTTTGGCCCTATGAGTACTGAAAGTCTAGGTGGAAAGAAATATACACTTGTTATCGTTGATGAATATTCACGATATACTTGGGTAATATTTCTTCGTCACAAAAGTGATGCAGCTGAAGAGATTATCAAGTTCATCAAAAGGATGGAACTTCTAAATGGGTCTAGAGTCAAGATGCTGAGATCAGACAATGGTACTGAATTCAGGAACAAGACTTTAGAAGATTTCTGTTCAGATGTTGGGATCTCCCAAAACTTCTCAGCTGCAAGAACACCTCAACAAAATGGTGTTGCTGAAAGAAGGAACAGAACCCTAATAGAAGCTACAAGAACAATGCTTGCTGAGTCAAACATGCCTAAGCAATTTTGGGCAGAAGCTGTTAACACAGCGTGTTTTACTCAAAATAGGTCTCTCTATGTGAAGAGACACAAGAAGACTTCTTATGAGATTTTTCGTCAGAGGAAACCATTCATAGGTTTCTTTCATGTGTTTGGCTGTGTGTGTTTTGTGTTAAACACACGAGATCTGCTAAGTAAATTTGACTCTAAAGCTGATGAAGCCATTTCCTTGGGATACTCCACTCTATCCAAAGCATATAGAGTTTTCAACAAAAGAAGACAAACATTGGAAGAGTCCATAAATGTTACTTTTGAAGAACACTCAAAGGCTATGAACCCCACCTCTGCTGACTCATCTGATGCATTTCAGAGATCAGCTGAATCATCTCCTGATGATACAGCTGAAGCATACTCCGATGCTTTAAACCTCTTTGATGTTCCCATAAATGAATCAGATGAGACGTTCCATGATACTCCTACATATCTTGTAGATATCACAGCTGTTCAACAAGAGATTCCAACAGCTAGAGCATCATCCAAGGCTATCTCTAAGCCACCTCTTCATACTTCAAGAAGATATGTTCGAAATGAAGTAATTCATCTTGTTGAGCAGTCAGCCGCTCAACAAGGATCTAATTCTGCTGAATCTTCCTCTTCTACAGCTGCTCCTCAATCTAAGTGGACCTCAGAACATCCAATTGAGTTAATCATTGGAGATCCACAACAAGGAGTTGTTACAAGAAGTAAAGCATCATGCAATCTTTGCTTATGGTCTTGTTTTCTAGCAACTGAAGAACCGAAAAATATTAAAGCTGCTTTAGAAGACTCAAGCTGGATTCAAGCGATGCAGGAAGAACTTAACCAATTCGAGGTCAACAAAGTATGGCAGCTGGTGCCCCCACCAGCTAGAAAGACTATAATTGGTACTAAATGGGTATTTAGGAATAAAATGGATGAAGAAGGTGTGGTTATTCGCAACAAAGCTAGACTTGTTGCACAAGGATACAGACAGGAGGAAGGAATCGATTTTGATGAAACGTTTGCTCCAGTGGCTAGGCTTGAGGCAATTAGAATATTTCTAGCCTATGCTGCTTACAAAAACTTCACAGTTTTTCAAATGGACGTGAAGAGTGCGTTCCTGAACGGGAAGCTGCAAGAGGAGATATACGTTAAGCAACCACCAGGGTTCGAAACTCCTAAGTATTTAGACTTTGTGTTTAAATTGGATAAGGAGCTGTATGGGTTGAAACAAGCTCCTCTTGCATGGTATGATACACTCTCCACGTTCCTCATAGCAAATGATTTCACCAGGGGAAAGATTGATAAAACCTTATTCGTTCGCAAAATCAAAGGTGATATCATTCTTGTTCAAATTTATGTGGATGACATAATTTTTGGTGCTACTGATGAAAAACTTTGTAGACGCTTTTCTAAACTTATGTCTACAAAGTATGAGATGAGTATGATAGGTGAATTAACGTATTTTCTTGGCTTACAAGTTAAGCAATCTAAAAATGGAATTTTTATCAAACCAAGAAAAATATATCAAAGATCTTTTAAAGAAATTTGATATGAATTCATCATCATCCATGAGAACTCCAATGGCTCCTCTAAATAATCTAGATGCTGACATAACTGGTAAGTCAGTTGATGTCACATTCTATAGAGTAATCATTGGATCATTACTCTATCTCACCGCTAGCAGACCAGATATTATGTTTGCTACTTGCATGTGTGCTAGGTATCAAGCTGATCCTAGAGAATCTCACCTAATAGCTGCAAAAAGAATTTTGAGGTACCTTAAGGGTACTCCAAGCCTAGGTCTTTGGTATGCCAAAGACTCAGGGTTTGATCTAATTGGCTATTCAGATTCAGACTTTGCAGGTTGCAAAATGGATAGAAAGAGCACCACTGGAGGATGTCAGCTGCTTGGTGGAAAGCTAGTCAGCTGGACAAGCAAGAAACAAAGTACTGTCTCTACCTCCACAGCTGAAGCAGAATACGTTGCTGCTGGAAGCTGCTGTGCTCAAGTCCTTTGGATGAAGAATCAGCTTGTTGATTTCGATATGAACTTCTGCAAAGTTCCTATCTATTGTGATAACACGAGTGCTATTGCAATCAGCAACAATCCAGTTCTTCATTCTAGAACCAAACATATCGACATAAGGTATCATTTCATTAGAGATCACATTAAACAAGGTGACGTAGAACTCCACTTCATTTCAATAGACTTTCAGCTGGCTAATCTATTCACTAAGCCTTTAGATGAAAAACGATTCAATTTTTTGATCAGCGAGCTTGGTATGTTGAATGCTTGAATCAACTGCTGAAGTACTATCAGCAGCTGATAAGATTCACCTTGTCACTTAGTACATTCAGCTGACTAAAACCTTTTGAATATATCAGTCAGCCGAATAAAATCTCTCAAATGAAAACTTATCGTGTTTTATAAGTTAAAACGTTTGGTTCTCCCATAAAAAGGCATCTTTTAACCCTATCCATACGTTCTCTGTGGAAAATATTTCCACTCGAGTGAAAGTATTTGGCATTTATGTGGGACAAGACACCCTGACACAGAAATGGCTCCACTACCCTGACACAGAAACTGCTCCACTATCTCACACTGTCACATCCAACCACCTTTGCACGATAACCAACGTGTCTATAGTTGGTTTGTAACTATCCATTTATGAACCGGTTTAAATTCAAATCTTTACTCAAATCGACCCATAAATCTCCTATAAATACCCACCTCTCTTCTTCACTTCAACCTCTTCACTCCCACAATTCTCTCTATAAAACCCTCTATTTCTAACCTTTATCTTTCTTCCCTCTCTCTCCCAAAATGACGAAGAAAGCTCAAAAGGTTTCTCTCACTAGGGCTGCCATTGAGTTCTCTCAGAACTCAAACCTTGTAGCCAACACTTCCCCACCTGATGATCTTGTCGATATTTATCGACCGGTTGGGACGTTTGTGCGTCACTGCCCTATCGGTGGTGCATTTACCAGATTCACCAAGAGTATCATCGAACTCTTGCGTGATTTCTGGATGTCCGCCTCCACTTCTGGAGACGACATCACTGCGCAAGTAGGGAATCATCAAATCACCATTACTATTGATGATTTCCGAGTCGCTTGCGGATTCGATTATCTGCAACCTGGAGAGAAATATCAGCACACTAAATTTGCTGATGAAGCTAAAGCGAGTCTAATCCGTATCACTGGATACAGATTAGAAAATGAAGAAGACAAGGTGCTGATCTTCAAGAAGTCTCAGCTGACGAGACCCTGGGCCTATTTCTTTACCCACATCATTCAGGGTATAGGCGGCAATTCCGGGTCTCACAACCAGTGCAACTCCAGCATGCAAGTCTTTGCTGAAGCCCTAGTCACCGGTCAGCGGATCGACTATGGGAAACAGGTTTACGAGGAGGTCAAGACCAAGCTGAAAGGCAAGGGAAATCATATTCCCTATCTTCGCTTTTCACACTCTGCATCGCACATGTGATGCTTGAAAAGCTGCAGATAGATTATGAAGACATCCCTGGGGAATCGGTGATGGTCCGTTCCATCTCCAACATCATCTTCCAAAAGAAGGATGATGAGAAGGCATTTCCCCTCAACTCGTACATGTTGAAGATCATAGATGATCGAGTCAGATCCAAAAGGGATCGAAAGAAGGGCGCAACATCGAAGAAATCTGCCCTACAAGAAGGTTCGTCCTTTTCTCATCTGAAATGTTTTCCATCATCTGATCGTACACAAAATGTTGATGGAAATACCACCACTTCCAATGGGATCTCAATGCCCATTAACGTGGAAAATGTGGAAACGGGTGATATTCCACGTGGTGGGAAGAAGCGGGTGAAGCGATCTACTCACCGCCCTCCTTCTTCCTCTTCATTCTTTTTATCATCTTCTTCCACCTCCAACGCCCCTGTTTCTCCTCAGCTGAGGGTAAGAGGATCTGCTACCCGTGGAGATGTTGATGATGTTGAGCTGGCGATCGCAGCATCATCAGGATTCAGCCGGAATCCGTTGGGCTCTCACTCGAGATCCCAATTGGAAGGATTACAATCAGAAGCTATGCCAGCATCTGAGAGCAGTCCTTCTCATTTTCACTCTTACAGTGTTTTTCCAGGAACTCCACCAACAATTGGAATTCCTGTCCAGACACTTCCGGCTAATCCTCTTTTTCTCTCTTTTGCTTTTCAACCTCCTTCTGCTGATTTCTCAACAAGTCAGCAGACTTCAAAATGGCAATTTCGTTCTTCAGGAGTTAGTGCCGGCTCCAAACCTCTGCGTAGCTCCTCGACTGATTCATTATCTGTCATTGTAACAAGGGAACAAACTCCACAAGCAACCTCAGTCTCTCAACAGATTGTTGGTGAAGTTTTTGGCTCAACCCAAGCCACCCGTGAGTCAGCTGCACACACACCACCCCCAACTTCTTCATCACTTTCTGAGTCTTCAGCTGATGACAGATTGACTGGAAACCAAGTCAATCTTCTAGCTGACCCTTCTGTTTCCCACGACGTCACCGGCTTAAACCAGCAGGTGATCAAGGAAACCACCACCGCCAATGAAGAGACAACTTTAAACCAAGTTGTTATTGAGGCACTAACCCCAGCTGCCAGTGATCGCGAAAGTAATCGCCAACCGAGCTGTGAGGCAGCTAACACACCACCCAGAGGAACTCTTCCTCCAGTCTCCATACCAGTATCGCCGGCTGGTGAGACCGAAGCTCCAGAGACCCAAACAGCATTTCATCTAATGTTTGAGTCGATGATGATATTATTCAGTCTTACTACTCGTCGTCCGACGAAGAACATTCTGAGCTTCAACCTGTTTTGACAACTGAAGTCGGCACTTCTGTTATAACCCCAGAAGTTTCAGTTGGACCCAACCCACCCCCATAGTCCCTGAGCAACCCATAGGAGCAATTCCTCCTAACTCAGGAACAACCACTTCCACAGCTGAGGTTACCCCTCAAGCTGGAGACATGCCGGGCCCCTTCCCCCAAAGCGTCCAAGTGTCCCATGCTGAATCCAGCAAAGCTGGAGGACGCATTCCCATCAGATCCGATGTTGCTCTGATGTCTAGAGTTGTTACATCCCAGATTCGACCTGGGATGGCCATACTGAGTAAGCAGATGGACTCCCTTCGCATGGATGTTCCAAAGAAGTTTGCCCAAACTGCTGAGAATCTCTCTTCCAGCATAACTTCTCTGCACACTGAGGTTCACACTCAGGCTCCTCAACTGGCTCTTCTTTCTGATCAGATTCGCCTCAACACCAGCGGGTTCATCTCTCTCAACGAGTACGTGCGTCAAGAGTTGAACTCCCTTCGCGATTCTGATAGATTCGAACAAGACAAACTTCTCTCTGAAGTTCGGGACAGCCTGGCTCTTGCCCAATCAAAGCAAGAGTCTCTGCTGACACTTACTCATAGCCACCTTTCTAAGGCTATTGAGGAGTCAGCTTCTGCTGTGTCCATCAGGTTGGACAAAATGGAGACTGAAGTCAGCTCACTGACTTCCCACGTCGCTGGTCTCCAAGGCACCCTTGACCTCATTCTTGCAAAGCTAAATGAGGGTGTCGCTGTTGTCCGTCATGCTTCAGCACCAGAGAGTACCCCTCTTCTTCGGGCACTCTCTGAGGGGGAGAAAGAGGCCACTTCAGCAGGTGAACAACAAGGTGAACAAAATAGTTCACAACCTATAGTCACCTCTGCTGTTGGAGCCAATACTGAAGACGTTCCAGCAGGTGATACCCCAAGAATTCTACCTATCACCTCTGCTGGAACACAAGAAGAAGGAGCTGAACCCTCAACTGGTTTTGTTAAAATCGTTGATTCCTTTGAATCAGTTGAGGGCCCACAAGTCCAAGCCCCGCAAATCCAAAACCCTCAGCCTATTATACAGGAGATTCCTCATCCTGCTGAGGGGGAGCCTACATCTGTTGCGGTTAAAAACTTCATCCTAAATGAAGCTGGAACCGCTGCTGATCTTGATACATCCATTGCCCTTCAGAGAAAAACTCATGAAGAGCTGTATCAAAAAGCTGATGCCCAAAGAGCTGAGAACATTAGGTTGTTCAACAAATTTCTTTATCAGCGTAGGCAAGAAGTAAAGATCACCAGCGTAAGGGCCCCCAGATTCGATCCCAGCTCTCCTGATGAAATTGTAATAACAAGAGCTGGTGGAACTGTGGTCAATGAAAAGTTTCCTCTGAACAAGATCAACTTCGTTCTCAACTACGATGAATGGAAAGAAGCTGAAGCAGCTGCCCGATCTGCAAAACCATCACGGATTATAATAGATCTGGAAAACGAGATAAAATTCGCAATCTACTCTTTCAAGACTCTATGCGACGCAATCAGGAGACAAGCTCCTGAGTTGGTATATCGCATACCTCCTGAATTGTGTGAATCTCAAGCAGCTGCTGTCGGAGGATCTGCTGGTGAAAGCTCCTCAGCAAGAGGGGAGAAACGTTGAGCCCCTTGCTGACTCCAGACCACTGGATATTGGGTCATCAATCATATTTTCAAAACAACCAAGACCCAATATCACAAAAGCCATCCCCACGGGAGTTAACTTTGTCCCTGGGCTGATCGTAAAAGAACCAATTTATGGCTTTTGATATCTGGAGAAGAAGAAGGAGCATTGCTTCCAGCGAGCAGATGAGCTGGATCTATGTGATGTGGATCAACTTATGATCTATCACAAGCTGCTGAGTTCCTCCACTGAAGAGGGAAGAGAAATGAAGAGATTAATAACCTCAGCCTTCAACTCACTGTATTACAATGTCGTTGGATCAGCTATATCCAAGGCATTATAGTTTTTTTTATTTTCCTTGTAATTTTAATTGCCTTATCAATAGAAAATCAAAATTGTGTAATATACTTGTAAAAATTGTAAAAAGATAAACATATACAAAAAAACCCTAAGGGTCAAAGCACATAAGTATTCAGCTGACTTCATCAGCTGAATCATTACAGGGTTACACTTATACAGCTATTCGATTGAATCAAATAGGGGGAGATTGTTAGTCCCAAGACTAAGTAAATAAGATTTGATGATCGATAGCCAAGAAGAATAAATATCAGCTGAAGTATGTATCTCAGCTGAAGCAAGTATATACAATAAACCTTCAGCTGAGTACGTACTTAGCTTTAAGACAACAAGTCAAATCAGCAGCTATTAACGAGAGTTCATTCGAAGTCTATGACCAAAGGACAAAGACAAGAAGAAGACTATTCAGCTGATTGTGGAATCAGCTGATAGTACCTGCTGCAGATGAAGACTTAAAGGAAATGTTCATTGACACCTTGAACATTTCCCTTTCCCGCTCAAAGAAGAAGAAAACGATGAAGATCTTCTATTTTGTGTAACGACCCGAAATTTGTAAATAAATAAATTTATAAAAAATATGATAAATAAGGATAAATCATTTAGAGAACGTAGAAATTGGTTTCGTGTCATTTGGACACCGTATGAGAAAGTTATGATCGAAACCGTGTCGAGACAAGGAACAAAAGTTGCAGCCTGCCTGGGGAGCAGAGTTCGCGATCGCGAATGTTCGACAGAGAATTTTGGGGTTTCTGATTTTGAGAGTTCACGACTCGAACTCTAAAGTTCACGACACGAACTTCGCGCGTACCAAGAGTTCACGACTCGAACTCTGAAGTTCGCGAGACAGCAATAAAGACGGGTTTTGGCTCATTTAATGCCATTGTTAACCCCAGTTTCTCTCCCAACAAGTGAGTATACGTTTTTGAGTGTAAACCATCATTTGGAGTCGATTTCTTGGTCAAATCTCGTGAATCTTCACTCCTTGTTGGAGATTAAAGGTAAATCTTCACTCTTTGATCTTTGTAGCTTTAGATCTATGGATTTATTGGCTTGGGTTTGAAACCCTAGTTCTTGAGTTGGTGATTAATGGTTAAATAAAGGTTGCATACACTTAATAGATGGTATTTTAACAAGGGAATCAAGTGTATGGTTTGGATTTGTAAGAATCTTATGGGTGGTTCAATCTAGGGTTTGGTAAATCACCATAATTGGGGGAAATGTGTTAGTAGGTATTATCTAGAGATAGATGGACACATTGGTAGTAGTATGTGATGTTGATCATCTTGTGATTATTGTATTAGGCATTTGGTGAGGTCTTGGAAGGTTGACCGAATTGTGAAGCAAGGATATTGGCGTAAAGAATACGGTTGGAGCATTTTATTGCTAAGGTGAGTACATGAGACTTTTAAAACTGAGTACATAGTAAATGGTTTTGAAATACATATGATATTTCATGTGTCTTTATTAATAAATGTTTTGATAAAGATAGTGACTGAAAAGATAAGAAAAATAGGTATACTGTGATACTAGAATATGTCTAGTATGATTGATGATATTGGAAGTAAATATGATAAACTAAGGTAATTATGAAATCCTTATTCATGAAGCATAATAATAAAGATTATTGATTAAAAGAATGGATAGCGAGTCTTTATTAATAAATATGTATTAGTAAATCAATTGGTAATGATTTTATAGTAATTAGTACCTATTTGGTAAGAATTACTAATAAGAGTGAGGAACGAATATGTATGTAAATGAATGTGAATTGACTGGTAATAAATACGTATTATAGTCAAGAAGAGATAAAAGTATTATGATATCGATAAATAAGACATGTATCTTATGAGAATAAGTAAGGATGGACCTCCTGGGTTCATAGATGTAGAAGTAAATGTGGGTTGCTTATGATCGGGTCCATGGGACCATACATGTACGTTCACACTGTGTTGAACTAATTATATGTCGTTATTATTAGATGACTAACTTGTTTGATGTTTGATGTGATAGCCGAAGGCTTTGACTGACATAAGTGTTAGGTTATAATAAGAGATAGATGGTGGTGACGCGGGGAATCCCCGGTCACTGAGCGGTGGTATATATGTTTATAGACCGAGTGTATATATGTTTATACACTAAGCACAAGGGTGCTCCTAGTACGCATATGTTTGGTAGTAGGTATGTTAGGTTCTAATACATATATGTTTATGTATTAGACAAGTTTGTGCTTCTAGTACATATATGTTTATGTACTAGATATGTTGTGCTTCTGGTACCTATATGTTTAGGTACTAGATATGTTTGCTAGGGAAGCAAGATCGATATGGTCACTAAGGGTGACTAGCCCATATTGATGTGAAATATATATGTGTGCTTATATATTTATGAAATGATTATTATTATTATTGGGGTCTAAAAACCCATGTATCTCACGAGACTATTTTGTCTCACGTACTACGTTTGTTTTTGTGGCTATGTACTCAGGTACAGGTTGGAAGTGATAGAAGGTTGCACTAGAAGTGGCCTAGTGTTGTTTAGCTCGGGAGCTCGTAGGTAGATCTCATTTGCCTATGTGTTTGATATACTAGGTGACACCGTATTTTTGTATACTCTGATAAAGGTTTTTTTTAAAGTTTTTGTTAAGCTGTATTTTGGACAATATGTCAATTATTGGGAAAAATGTATTTTAAATGATTTAAACGATGTTATAAAAATACGGGTGTTACAACTTGGTATCAGAGCTATAGTTTAAGTGAATTAGGTTGGATGTCCATCCTAGTCTTAGACTGTAGCAATAGGAATGTAAGATTCCTTGAGATCGATAGGTTGACCTTGAGACTTTATGTTAAGTTTAGGGTTGAACCTAGGGGACCTATAGAAGTTGTTATGAAATGCGCAATGTGAAGTCTTTTGAGACCGTAGGGCATTGGTATGATAGGGTCGACCCCTATCAGAAATGCCATGTTTTCATCTAATTGTATTGTTTTCGACTGTTGAGTCGACTGTTTGAATCTTGTTTGTTGAATACGTTGGTATGGAGAAGGAATGAATCTGAAAAGTGGACGAGCTCCATTAAATTGGAAAGAGTTGTGAATTAGGATATGAACAAGATTTTTGGATGATCGAATGCGTGAGGGTAGATGGAATGATTCCAATACCCGTAGGAAGGAAGAGTCATCGAATGGCGAAGTCCGTAGTGATAAGTAGCTACATAAAGAGGTAGCAAGACCTAGTCGGAAGAAATGGAAGGATGTTGTATAAGGTTTTCATAGCATGTAAAACCGTTGAGTAATTCGGAAGTTCTGAACCGGAGGTCGCGATTGGTGGATTCGGATGATTGAGCAAGTGCTAGAGAGTAGCAAGCGAAGAAAGAAAGATATGATGAGTTTGACATCCATATAATTAAAGGGTGAGGCGTTGACACGGTGGAACGTGTAGTATGAAAATTTGGGAAAGAGAGTGCGGTACAATATGTTGTGAAAGGAACTCACGAGTGAGTTGAAAGGGGAAGTCTTCCCGGAAGGGAATCTAGAGGGGGGTTCATGATGCAACCTCGTAGATCTTAGGTGAAGATTGATGTTATGTGATTATGGCTTAATTGTTTGGTTGTTGCACGAATTGGTGCTTTTAGAAATTGGAGACGAGTCGTACGACATGGGGATTTATTTTTGGGAATAGTCTTCCTGGTTAGTGATGTGTGTGGAAGTATGTATTGGAAAGGATTATAGACAAGTGTGTCGCATGTAGTAAGGATATAAGGGTTGATACTAATATGTAGTATAAAAGGATGAGACACGAGATATGGTGAGTATTTGTAACAGAAGTGTAGTAGTACAATAAAGTACTAAGTATTGATAAGAATTGTTAGTATGGATGAAATTTTTTGGAATAGGATCCTTGGAAATGGAATTTGGATATTCGGCGGGAATCCGGATAAGTAATGTAATATTATACGTGAACGGTAAAGGAAAGAATGACTAAGGTATAGTGATACCTTAGAATTTATAAATGGAAAATATGTGGAAAAGAATAAGCGTCGGGGACGACGAAATTTAATCGTTGAAAACAATTGAGTAAAAGTTGGCGCGTAGCCATAGCAAGTTATGTGACAGGATTGATGGATTCGATAATCTAAGGTGAGAAGAAGATTGTCGGTAAAAGTGTCATAGCAACAGCGTGATAATGTTTGACGTAGTGTAGTGTAAGACTACGATTGGGAAAGGAATAGTCCTAAGTCCCACGATGTATGAAAGTAGAAAATCGAGTGTTAGGCCATTGGGTGCTAAGTCATGGGTTGCAAGTGTAGACCAGAGTCGATTGGTTGACTCAAGAATGACCGGGATGACCGGCGAGTTATGGTTAATGGAATGGAGTGATAGTTACTCCCGTAGTGACAAAAAGATTTTGAAATGTGGTAATAAGGAAATGAACCGGTTAATGGTGGTTAATGTGTAAGAGAAACGAGATTTTATTAGTTATCCGCGGGATACAATGCATGTGCATTATATGACGGCCTTCAAAGGCATATGACAATGAAAAGGTAGTGTCATGTGGATCGTGTTGAGTAATATGTCAAATGAGAAATTTGTTAGATATGAAAGAAAACGATAATGCGATATTATGTGAATGATGCTAGAATGCATGATGAATAATTGGGCGATTGAACGAATGAGAAAGTAGCAAAGCTACGCGATGTGAAAAGATGGATACCAGATGGTATTGGTGTGACATATACATATGTTTGTATATGTGCACAATAGAGATATATAGATGGTATTGGTGTGACATATACATATGTTTGTATATGTGCACAATAGAGATGTATAGATGATATTGGTGTGACATATACATATGTTTGTATATGTGCACAATAGAGGTGTTTAGATTGAATTGGCGTGATATATATGTGTGTGTGTGTGTGTGTATATATATATATATATATATATATATATATATATATATATATATATATATATATATATATATATATATATATATATATATATATATATATATATATATATATATATATATATATATATGTGTGTGTGTGTGTGTGTGTGTGTGTGTGTATGTTTATGTGTTTACATGATGAATGTAGAACCATGTGGTTAATGAGTATTGCTATTATGTTATGGTAAATGAGAATTTGGTTCGAAATGCGGGTTGCATTTAGGTCATGTATGTGTAGGAGATGCCTACGATTTATAGAATAGGAGCAAAGAGAAACTCCTAGTGGGCAAACCATCATTTGATAACCAAGTTATGATAAACTTGTATGAAATTGAGGAATGTGTCGCGGAAGGAGATCCAATACCGATAATTGAGAATAAAAGTTATGAAATTGATCGATGTGATGCAAAGATGGTTGAAAGAATACTAAGTGATGGTATAAATGACCAAATGATGGTCAAGAATCGGTAAAGGTCGGTGTCACCTTAGGTAAAGGTGCGACTCTCGGATTAATTTGGGAGAAATTGAAAGTTTGGAAAAACGGGAACGATTGTTAAGGACACAATAATGAGTAGAACCGGAAGTGATAAGTTGAGGATGGTATCCCGTGAGTAGAAAATTGTTGTGGGATAAAGTATGGTTGGCTTTATGCATAAGTCAAGGTTAGTCAAATTGGGATTGGTTGACTTTTGGTCAAAATGGACCTTGACCCTTACTTTAGACGAATAGTGGATGTCGACGGCATAATGTGTTGTTTTCATGTATGTGAGAAGGTTGATGGAATAGTTGAAAGAGTTGTAGTCGGATTATGCGACTTTGACCCGTTTGGGTGTTTTCGAGTTGAATTTGGGAATCGGGTATATCATGATTGATGAATCATAATTAAAAGTCGATGGTAAATGATAGGATGATTAATGGAAATTTTAGCAAGTAAATAAGTTGTTAAAGAATAGTTGACTTTGTTCTTAAGTCAAGGGTTAGACAATGTTGGATTATATCGACTTGGTCGAAGCTAGATTTTTATTCAATCGAATGATTGTAATGGTTATGTCATGTTATTGTTTTGTGAATAGAATGATTGGTTAAAGGATTTGAAACGTTATGGTCAAATTGTGTCATCTTGACCCGTTTGGGTATTAAAGGCCTAAAATTGATTCTTTTGACCTGTTCGGATCTATCAGGGTTAAGTGAATGTTTATATACATGTGGTTGGCTAAATTGAAATGAGAAGAGTTTGATGGTAATGACCACAAGGGAATGAGAACGGAATGCTCGGATAAAATGTGGATTGGAATTCTTAGTGATTCCGAGGACGGAATCCTTTTAAGGGGTAGATAGTTGTAACGACCAGAAATTTGTAAATAAATAAATTTATAAAAAATATGATAAATAAGGATAAATCATTTAGAGAACGTAGAAATTGGTTTCGTGTCATTTGGACACCGTATGAGAAAGTTATGGTCGAAACCGGGTCCAGACAAGGAACAAAAGTTGCAGCCTGCCTGGGGAGCAGAGTTCGCGACCCGAACTATAGTTCGCGATCGCGAATGGTCGACAGAGAATTTTGGGGTTTCTGATTTCGAGAGTTCACGACTCGAACTCTAAAGTTCACGACACGAACTTCGCGCGTACCAAGAGTTCACGACTCGAACTCTGAAGTTCGCGAGACATCAATAAAGACGGGTTTTGGCTCATTTAATGCCATTGTTAACCCCAGTTTCTCTCCCAACAAGTGAGTATACGTTTTTTAGTGTAAACCATCATTTGGAGTCGATTTCTTGGTCAAATCTCGTGAATCTTCACTCCTAGTTGGAAATTAAAGGTAAATCTTCACTCTTTGATCTTTGTAGCTTTAGATCTATGGATTTATTGGCTTGGGTTTGAAACCCTAGTTCTTGAGTTGGTGATTAATGGTTAAATAAAGGTTGCATACACTTAATAGATGGTATTTTAACAAGGGAATCAAGTGTATGGTTTGGATTTGTAAGAATCTTATGGGTGGTTCAATCTAGGGTTTGGTAAATCACCATAATTGGGGGAAATGTGTTAGTAGGTGTTATCTAGAGATAGATGGACACATTGGTAGTAGTATGTGATGTTGATCATCTTGTGATTATTGTATTAGGCATTTGGTGAGGTCTTGGAAGGTTGACCGAATTGTGAAGCAAGGATATTGGCGTAAAGAATACGGTTGGAGCATTTTATTGCTAAGGTGAGTACATGAGACTTTTAAAACTGAGTACATAGTAAATGGTTTTGAAATACATATGATATTTCATGTGTCTTTATTAATAAATGTTTTGATAAAGATAGTGACTGAAAAGATAAGAAAAATAGGTATACTGTGATACTAGAATATGTCTAGTATGATTGATGATATTGGAAGTAAATATGATAAACTAAGGTAATTATGAAATCCTTATTCATGAAGCATAATAATAAAGATTATTGATTAAAAGAATGGATAGCGAGTCTTTATTAATAAATATGTATTAGTAAATCAATTGGTAATGATTTTATAGTAATTAGTACCTATTTGGTAAGAATTACTAATAAGAGTGAGGAACGAATATGTATGTAAATGAATGTGAATTGACTGGTAATAAATATGTATTATAGTCAAGAAGAGATAAAAGTATTATGATATCGATAAATAAGACATGTATCTTATGAGAATAAGTAAGGATGGACCTCCTGGGTTCATAGATGTAGAAGTAAATGTGGGTTGCTTATGATCGGGTCCATGGGACCATACAGGTACGTTCACATTGTGTTGAACTAATTATATGTCGTTATTATTAGATGACTAACTTGTTTGATGTTTGATGCGATAGCCGAAGGCTTTGACTGACATAAGTGTTAGGTTATGATAAGAGATAGATGGTGGTGACGCGGGGAATCCCCGGTCACTGAGCGGTGGTATATATGTTTATACACCGAGTGTATATATGTTTATACACTAAGCACACGGGTGCTCCTAGTACGCATATGTTTGGTAGTAGGTATGTTAGGTTCTAATACATATATGTTTATGTATTAGACAAGTTTGTGCTTCTAGTACATATATGTTTATGTACTAGATATGTTGTGCTTCTGGTACCTATATGTTTAGGTACTAGATATGTTTGCTAGGGAAGCAAGATCGATATGGTCACTATAGGGTGACTAGCCCATATTGATGTGAAATATATATGTGTGCTTATATATTTATGAAACGATTATTATTATTATTGGGGTCTAAAAACCCATGTATCTCACGAGACTATTTTGTCTCACGTACTACGTTTGTTTTTGTTGCTATGTACTCAGGTACAGGTTGGAAGTGATAGAAGGTTGCACTAGAAGTGGCCTAGTGATGTTTAGCTCGGGAGCTCGTAGGTAGATCCCGTTTGCCTATGGTTTTGATATACTTGGTGACACCGTATTTTTGTATACTCTGATAAAGGTTTTTTTTTAAGTTTTTGTTAAGCTGTATTTTGGACAATATGTCAATTACTGGGAAAAATGTATTTTAAATGATTTAAACGATGTTATGAAGATCTTCTATTTTGGAATAGAAGATAATGTCAGTACATTATCATCGTTTGTCCCTCTAAGCATGTAAAGAGAAAGTCAACTATTTCTGTACTTATGTAGTACACCTTTCACTGTGCGTCAGAAAGGGTACCGGAAGTAGTTGACACAAAGTACACTTGGGACAATAACTTGTACAAGAGCATTTAATGATCCATAGACAAGTCCACATCGACGAATAATATGTTTACACGTCGTCAAACTTGTGGACAAAGGAACATGGATCTTGGGCTATCAATACATATGTAAATGCTTGCATTTACACACACCTTTTAGAAATCATAGCACAAGAACATTCCCTGAGAGTTAGTTATTTGTCTAAGTATTAACTCCTCCATAGTTATTACAAAGGCATTAATATCAGCTGTTAGTATCAGCTGACATAACTCTCAGTGCATACTCTTCTAGTTTTTGAGCGATCTAAAGTGTCATTTCAAGTATAGAGTTTTAGTTAGTTGTGTACTATCTATTTCCGCAAACTTTGTATTGTATTAAGTTGTTTTAATAAACTCTTAATCATTGAAATCTTGTTGTTCATTTATCTTATCTTCGTTACTCGGTCATAACGCAACACGTTTGTGTTGTTGGGATCCAACAGCATCAATGTATTCTCTGTCGTCATCTAATAGACCCCTTTGAAAACAGGCATCTCTAAATGTAGGATATATAACACCATCTACCTTACGGATATCTTCAAAAGATTTTGGACCTTCCACTTTGTTTAACAGGATTCTCAAAAAATATGCTTCGCCAAGATTAGGAGGAACTGAATGAATCCGACCGATAGAATACCCCTGCTTGCGTCTCTCCCAACAGCGCTTGTCAGGTTTCAAAACAAACATTGTAGGAAATTGAATGTAGGTAAGTTTTGCTGCTTCTTCATCCATGCTGTTACATTTCATCCAAGATAAAAGCATCGAAGAAGCAACTGATGGTTTATTAAGAACATTTTCCGTCTGATCAGATGAACCATAAACAATAGTTTGTTTACCAGGAAGATGGAAAGGAAGTCTAATGACAGAAGGAGTCCTCTAATGGACATCAAACCCATAAATTCTCCATATAGCTTCACAAGCAGAAAGATATCTACAATCGTAATATTGTTTTTTTTTTCGTCTACCAAATCTGGATTTTGTTCTGCATTGTTGCTTTGGACCACCTCAAGTGTAGCTCTATCTGGCCCTTTGTTAATATATTTAAACAAATATTTTATTGCACCAGTTTGATTACACCATTCAACATTAATGTGAGCTTCATATCTTTTCAGAAGATAAGGGTTATATGCAACTACACTTCTGTTATCCAACTTCACTCCAGATTTTTCAACAAAAGCCCCATTATCTCGTCTTCTATATAAAGGGTACTCATTTCCATCCGATGATGTTTGATTATAAAATTTCTTCGGAAAATTCTTCGAGCATCTATTGTCTACCATACACGGGCAATGTCTGTTTTCACCACCACATGGTCCATGAATCATAAACTCATTCACAAGCGAGTACAAAGTTGGATCTTCAAGAATGTTAGGAATCTCTGCCGAAATGAATAGATCTATCTTTTCAACTGTATGAAGCTTAGCAGAAGAATGTAAAAATACACATATATGACTATGAGGCAACCCACGTTTTTGAAATTTAATTGTATAAACAACTGCAAAAAAACATATCATGAATATAAATTAGTTACGTATTGAAGTTATAAAATATATGTTGTCAATAAAAAAGAATATTTAAAAATAAATTAGCACTATTACTAAATACTAACCTGCTTGAATCTTTCCAAATATTTCGTTATCCTTTATATCTTTCATCAACGCGTCCAACTTAATTTTAAATAACCTACATAGGATGTCAGGTTTGTCTTCAGCACGAAGAGTTGTGTCATTAAGAAACCTTTTGACTTCTGGCCATTTTGGATTGCATGTTACAGTTATAAAAAAGTCAGGATATCCATACCAGCTACAAAGTGCCATGGCGTCTAAATAATTCTGTCTCATATAACGTGCACCACCAGTAAAATAACACGTTTCCCAATGTTTGATAACACGTTTCCCAATGTTTGATACGTTTTGATTACCCAAATTGTTTCCCAATGTTTGATACGTTTTGATTACCCAAATTGTTTTCATTAAGTAAATTCTCGAATGTTTCGCATCGGAGATCTGCTTGTTTAGGGCGTACGTAATTTAAACGCTCGGTATCAATCATAGTAAAAGCATCAACCGCGAACTGTTGATACAACCTTCTTGAATTAAGAATTAATGAAAATATATGATCTCTGTCTTGAATTCTGTACGCGAACCATTCTCGCATGGTACACTTTGCCCATGATATATTTTCAGTATCAACAACATCTCTATGAGGAATGTCTGTTCTGTAACCATCTTCACCAAACGGAAGTATTATTGGATACTGAAGAGCAAGATATTTTGGATGTGTCTCATCAACACGTTGTAAAGATCCAGATTTAGTTTGTACAATAATATCTAAACTTTTATGTGTATCTCCAATATCTCCAACAATTAACACGGCAACCTCCGAAGCGGTGGGTATATTGTATGTCCTCCCATCCTGTGCCCTTTTCCCCAAAATACGTAATTTAAGATCTAATTGAGGGTTATTTTTTAATGAATCTCTAACCATCCTGTAAATCTGAACCAAACGATTTTCAGAATTGAAGAATTGTTTCACATCTTTTATTATAGCAAGTTCGATTTGTGAATCAGCTAATGAAGTCTTCTTTGTTGATGAACTGAATATAAGAATATATAAAAAACATCGAGTTAGCGTAAAAATAATAGTTTAGCAAAAGTATGAAATAAAATGTTAGATATAAATATTTACCCAAAACATGATTGTCTATTTACGTCTTCATTCTCGGTATCATATATGTATAACTGTGAGAATTTAGGTTTAGCTCCATGTGCAGGTAGAAGACTTCCGATGTTATGATTATTCTGACCCCCTAGTCTGAATATGTATGGGGCATTTCCTTTATTGATGGACTCATCAACCTTTCCAGTCATTGAGGTGAATGAAAACATGGAATTAAATCGACGTATGTTCTTGATGAAGTATTTACTCTTTGGATCTGACAAACGAAATAGATTTTGGTAGCTAGGAGGTGGAACACCTAAATCTGGCAACTCAACCTTGCCATAATTACAACACATAGAAAAACTCTTATTTGCAGTTTTTCTGCATCTTTTTACTTCATCTTTCCAAAATTTTGCATAACATACTGCACATTTAAATGTCTGATCACCATGATCGAGGTAATCTGTTTAATAAAAATAATATGTGTTATAAAATAAATATTTAAAATGTAATTCATGATATCATATTTTATATCACGTTATAAAATAAATATGTTATGAGTATTACCTTTCGATATACCTTTGTGTTCATTTGGAACAATATCTTCAACATTAACATCTTCATTAATGGTTAAATCAAGTACTGGAATTTCAGATATATTTACACTCTTCCTTTTCAGTTTATGACTACCAGAAGGTAACTTGGAAGGCAATGAACCATTAATAATTGTATTAGATTTTGTAGCAGTAGGAACATTTGTTGTACCAAATTTTGGCCCTTGATTTGATAATGGTGTTATGCTATTGTGATTATTGGTAGGAGCAACTGAAAATTAAGAGTGAACTTAAAAAATTATTATATTTTTATAAATGAATCTTCATTAATTTTTATTGATAAAAATGTATTTCAAATTTATATTAATTAAAAGTAAATTAAAAGTAAAAATACGATATATGTAACTTACCATTCGAAATTTCAGATAACGGCGTAACAAAATTTTTCGATGAAGATGCACTTTGACGAATTGTGTTGTATCCAAAATTTGGTGTTTGAAAGTTGGCATTTTCATTTCCTAAAAAATAAGCTGCCGACTTATTTATTGGCGTACCATATCCTGTACGATCCAACGTAACTGCATAAAAAAGAATTTATGCCATAATATAATTTTCCTGCAAATTATTTATAGTGCGTTGTTAAAAAAAATGCTAAATAGATATGGGTGGATAATTAAGAAGTTACATAGTATTTTTCCTTATTAAGGCAGACATTTGATCCATAATCTTAATCTTAATAATTGTATACATTCAGCAAGTATGTTGAGCGTAAATACATTTGGTCCTTTGACTATCAAAAGTGAAATTTATTATTTTGTAGAAGTTTTGTAGGGCTGCTACTTGTGTATCTAAGACATTCATGAGCAAAACAAACATAGGTGTAGCTGGTTTTCTATCAATTAATAATAAACATATATTCAAAAAAAATTCTTCATTAATTTGTAGAAATTAAACTGTATCAAAATTAAACTTAATAAGAAATAAAATAAAATAAAACTACAATATATGTCACTTACCATTTGAAATTTTTGATATCGGTGTAACAAAATTATTCGATGAAGATACGGTTTGACGAATTGAATTATGCCCAAAAACATTTGGTTGAAAATTGAAATGTTCCTTTCCTAAAAAAGTAGCTTTCGAGTTATTTATAGGCGTACCATATCCTGTACGATCCAACGTAACTGCGAAAAAACAATTTAATATAATAATGTAATTTTCATGGTTAAATAAAACAGTTTAGTTAAGTTACTTTCAAATTGATATAAAAAATTAAACACTAATATATAATAAAAAGGGAAAATTTATATGAATTTATAATTAAGAAATATAAATAAAAAATAATTTGTTAAAATGTACAATACCATTGGAAATGTTAGATACCGGAGTCCTAAAACATTCTGTTGAAGATGTAGTTTGGCGATTTGAATGATCTCGAATATTTGAATTTTGATATTTGAAATTCTCCCTTCCATGTATAATAGTTACTGATTTATTTATAGTTCTTACATGTTGATGTGGATTAAAATTAACTGCAACAAAATATAACATTAGTTAGCCAATATATGAAATAAATAAAGTATAATTATAAGATACCATTTGGCGTCGACATCATAAAACTTGAATTATATGAACTTTGTATACTTGATATTGCTGTATTTGTTTTGGATTTCTTCCTATCCAAATACTCTTTTCTGATTTTTCTTCGCTCTCTTGATTCATTAGCACGGATGGTTCGATTATGTGCATCCGATGGATGTTGTATACTTGATGTGGTAGATAATTGTTTGAATGCAATCTTCTCCACAACCACTTTTCTAGATTTTCTTTGAAGATTACCATCCATAGAATCCATATTAACTTTTATTTAAAAAAAATAATCAATATATATATATATATATATATATATATATATATATATATATATATATAATATTAAAAAAATGAAAAAGTTGAAAAATAAACATAAACTGAAGTGGAGTGGAGTGTAGTGTAGTGAGTGTCGTTCCAAACGTTTCGTATCTGGTCCGGTATCTGAAAATTAAGACACATTAAATTAGAAACATTAAAAAGTACAAAAAGTAAAAAAGATTATAAACTTAAACTACGATTTATAATCCTACTATACAGGCTGTTTGGAATAATTTTAATTTAAATTTTGTTATTAAAATGTGGTCCAAGTCTTTATCTTGCCATTATAGGCCAATTCTAAAAGTGTATGCACATTTATAGGCTAATTCTGGTTTTTAGGCCAGTTGTAAAATATACATAGCCCATATCATTTTTTGTAAATGGGCTGCACATTTAGAGCAAAAGGGCAACAGAATTATCGTTTGTTAGAGCGGCTAGGGTTGTGGCAATTCGAACGACGAAACAACACACGCTCTCAATTCCTTCGACCCGAGAAATGAATTAGCCTCTCTACTCACCCTCTCTTTCGGTTATTACTCACTCCCCAATTCGACTTCTTATTCCAATTTATAGGGCTTCAGTTGAGGTTACTGGTCTGATGATTTTGATTAGATCTAAGGCGATTTTGTTCGTGAATTGACCGTATTTATCCCAGCCGATATCGGTTATTTGAAGGTACAATGGATAATCAATTTCTGTATGTTAATTTATCAATAGTTTGCAATATTAAGAATAAAAACGATGGCACCATCGTTATGCTGGTTTCAGTTAAATAAAGAGTCAAATGGTTGCCAATTTTATATTTAAAACATAAAATTGGAGTTTGATCCAATGTCTTTGGGAATTTTAATGAATGTTTAGCTGTAAATGTTTTACTTTTTTACATGAAATAAACAAAACACGGTTAGGTTGTCATGTTGATGAGATTAGAACGAATCCTCTTTCATACCCCATCAAACATATTTGAAGAAGTCGCAAACTTGACCTTCACAATGGCTTATTTTGTTAATATTACTAGACTACTCGAGCAATTCACTTGGGTGAAATCCGGTAAAAGTTTGGGTTATTGTAAACGGGTGGGATTTTTTACTTATTTAACCCTAAGCATATGATTTACAAAACCCTTTATATCTAACCCTTAATCAATATTATGCATTTTGAGGATTCCAAAATTAGCAAAAACTATTAGGGCATAAAAAAGATGCATAGGGGTTAACTACTAGAAAAACATCCTAAAATCATGACTTCTATAATCATTGTACGATATTAGCAGCTTGAAACACTAAAACAGCAATGGCTTAAAAATAAATTAATGTTTTTGATGGTACCTATAGCATATTGATTTAAAAGATATTGAATACAGATTTACCTAATGCAGGTCTTCGAAGAGTATGATTGCTGTAGCAGGTCTTCGAAGAGTATGATTGCTGTTGCAGGATCAATTTACTGCGGATTGAAGGCTTTGTAAGGTAATATTGTTATATTTTGTTCCTCCAATATGGTGACTTTATATAAAAAAAAATATGGTTGCTTTCATATTTTCCATAATAAAATGCATTTAAATCAACATGTAAATCCCATACATTGAAATTGAAATCTTTCTTAAATTAAAGTTTCAAAAAAATTGAATTTTTCCATATCTAGAGCATCGGTTAATTGTTAGCTAATAATTAAATCCGGTAAGTAATTTTTTCCATATTTAGATAATAATTTCTTATTTAGGTTTGCTAATATGATTTAATTTTAGGAATCACTGGTTGTTAGTTTATTTTGTAAAAAGTAATTTTTTTTATTAAACCAAATTACATTTCCAAATTTATAAGTTTTTTACTTTTTAACATAATCGATAAAATTCGATTAATTTAAGAATTTTGGTTTTTTATACCGTACGTAGTACAATCAATTATATAAGCCATTTTTTATTTGGGATTATATAAATTACGTCACATTAATGATTCTGTAAATAGGAATTTCATCATACTTATCATGATTATCATCATAAACTAATTTAAAAAAACTCTAAATGTACAATTTAGAGTAATAGTATCTTAAATTTTCAAATGTTTATATGACTCCTAAAATTTGCATTTTAGAAGTATTATATATTTGTTATTGTATATGTAATAAGCATTCAAAGAAAACAATCACAATTATAAAAGTAATGATACTTAAATCCCAAAATGATCACATTGTCAAGAAAAAAACATCCCAAAACACCAATATCTCTAACACATGAAAAAAAAAAGGTTTAAAATTGATCAACTTCAAAATAATAATCTTCACTTCTCGACTTTTGGGATCAAAAGTCCATTGCCATCTGGACTTCTGCGTGTGTCCATCTTCCTAGACTTTGAAGTTGAATTTAATTCATGTTCACCAACCTCGAAACAATCATCTAAATTTCGTTTCAAATTCCCATTTGGACTGAAAACTTTAATAGGACTTGTTGCAGTTGATTATTCAATTGGGAGCGGTGTGATATTATCACCAGTTTCGGAAAACACATCCTGCAAAATACAAAAATAACGATTTATATCTAAAGTTCAATAATTTGTATAATTACGTATAGTATAAACTTACTTTCAAAACATCTGAATTCACTTGATCTGAAGTACCAATACTAAATGGTTCCAAATTCTCAACCTGGTTATTAAAAAAATATATAAAAAAATTATTTAATGAGTTTATAACACAAGTATATGTTATGATCAATTACCTGCTGATTGGGCAACTTTTTCTCCAACTCTGATATGATATCATTATTTTCAGTGAGAACGGAAATACCATATACGTTATTCCCCCGCTTGACATTAAATGTTTTTATGCTCAACTTCATTGCTAATTTCAACCCTTGTAGAGAATTGAAGTCTTCAGGATATTTGGCATTCATTAAACCATCCTGCATATATATTTGTAAATATAAAAGTCATGTAAAATTACAAATATATCAAATAATGTAAAAATAAATCTACCTTGTTGATTTTTTCCGCATAAAATTTAGAGGTTTTTCCAAGCAACTTATTTGCATCACGATCAAACAAAGTTACTGTTAAAGAGCCTGTGTGATCTTGAACACGAAGAGGGATTTTAAACCTTGATGTTGAAATGTAATTAGTTTTTACATATATATATATATTTTAAAAATTAAATAAATAGTCTGCAAAATATCTAATAAGTAGCTAATGCATACATTGTGATAGTCGATTTTTTTTTCGATTTACAGTCCTCGTTTGGACACTCCTTTATTTCCTACTCGTCAACACCTTCTGTACCATCATCCTTATCCGTTACCACCCATTTCGTTTCACAAGCACGTCTACCATGGATACACGCATCATAGTACCACTCCACATCTTGCTCTATTCCATCATCTATTTTTGCTCTATTCCATATACAGTACATACCACAATAACCTTTTTCCCCTGGTTGATAAATAATCGAATATCAATATAAACAAAATTAAAATAAAATCATAATTTTTTGGTATATGAAATGGTACCTCAACGGGCACCAAAATATCAGCAATAGTCACAAGTTCAGTGTTATTCAAAAAATCATCCTTAAGCGAGTATGAGGATGACACCATTTTGGTGATTGATGATGGTTTTGGACTATCAAGTCCAGATGCAGCAAACAGTCTAATGATAGTTTTTATACTTATTAATATAAATTAATACTTTAAAACATTGAAATTATAGAATTAATATACTTTTGAACTAACTTACTTCTCTCTGTAGTCATTAATTTTGGGCAACTTATTGTTGATGAAAATTCTTGTTATTCCAAAATAGGATGTAACCGTTATAGAACCTAGTAATGAATCAAATTTATTTAATTTAGATAAGAGGAAGACGAGTTATATACTGGATATAATTATTGAAATATAATCTATTAAATATCAGCAAGTACCTTTGTAAATGTTTATTTTTGCAAATTGCAAAATAATTATAACACTATCATTTGACTTCGATTTCTTTATGTAGTCAATCATTGAATGTGCATTTTCACCCCATAATGTCAACTGGAGTTTTGAACCCCTAAAAAAAGAAAACGATGTAAAGAAAATAAGTCATGTAAAATTAATTGATATAGTAATGAATTTAAAACGAACTCTATGTTTCTTATTATGACTTATATGATGAATATGAATTAAGAAACGAAAAGGGTAAAAGGAAGAAACTGACCGATTGATTGAGTGTCACTCAATTTGTTTGACTTGATAGTCTCAAAATCTTTAAATTCAAATCCATGCAAAGATCCAGAAAAGTCTGAGCACTGGTTGACTTTTGTCTTTGGCAGAATGCTAATTTTGCGATGATGTTCAGTAAATTTAAAAGGTGAGATGTTTTTGCAAATACTTGCTCCGGTTATGAAATAAGAAGCATCCTCTTTGAAATTGTTCTTGAAGTGACCGAAATGCTTGTTTTGAATGTAAGCCTGGATCTTATTACCCTAATCAAATAATAGAAATGCAATATATGTAAATTTTCTAGTCATTCATAACAATTATCATTAAACATTTAAGGGATGATGTTATGCGTGTTCGTCCATTAATAGCATTTCCATAGACAATATTTGACTTTTATTTCTAGGATCATTGTAAGGCCACTTCCTAATGACCCTGACTTTAAGTGTAAAGTGATTCTTAAAGTCGTCGATATTCCTTATAAGCGACACTTGGGAAGAAGACATTGTCCTGAAAAAGTAATAAACAATATCAGGGTTAGGGTTGTAATAAAACAACCATTATGTATCTGCATATAAAATGTGTGAGTAAAATGATACCAGGATATCTTCTTTTTTTTCAGGAATGCTGAGTAGCAGGTTTAAGCTTGTGCAAAATATCGTATAGAGCAGCTTTCTGAATGACAATAAATCGAGTAAATGCAATCTCATTTATATAGGCGGGGGCTCTGAATGATTTGAAAAAAACAATATCACGGAATTATAGGTTCCTAATAACTACCGCTTAATTCACGGAAATTTAGTTTCCTAATAATTCTTGCAAATAAAGTTTCCTAATAAATTAGTTGGTTGGCAAAAAAGTTTCTTAATTATGTGAAATTGTTAATAATTATTCGAAAATAAAATAATTTCATACCATAATTACCTAGTTTTTTTTTGCAGAATAAAAATGGGCGGGAAATCACGAATTGTAGCCAATAAAATGCTGCCATGTGTCATTGCGGTTCACTAAAAGATGCCACGTGGCACCCTAAAGCTCCTTTTATTATATTTAATAGATTTTGTTCAATCAAATAGACAACACAAGAGAATAAACTAGCATAATACATGCGTAAAGCGATAGCAATAATAAGTGAGATTTTCTAATATATGTTACAGTACGGGTCATTCAATATTTGTCCGCAACCAATTCATCTAAATTTAGTTTGCATCACTATGCCATATTATCCATATGAGTATTAGACATTATGTAGATACCTACTATGTACTTGGGCCCAACCAAAAACAATGGGCTCTAGGATATAGTTTAGCTTGCTTCCTAAGTGAAATAGAAAAAATCGGTTTGCGATTTGATCCAAAACCGATTTGAAATCATATTAGAACCGGGTTGAAGTATACGGGATCGGATTAGATTCGATAACGTCGGAGTGAGATCCGTTCGAGTATTCGTGGGGTAAAAGGTTTGAAAAATGGATTAAGGAAAACATGATTGGGGAAACCATATTCAAAACTGAATTCAGGTATTCATAAGTGATTTGGAGTGTCAAATATATAAAAAATGAATTCAATCCGGTTTTGATCTGATCCGGTCCAATCCAGTCCGTTTTCTACCAGATCCAATGTCATCAGCCCAAATAAGGTTTCAATTCAAACCGATTTCAACCCAATTAAAGAGCAACATTACTTATATGGGTGATATATATAACACCACAACTTAAATTAAAGAGCAAAAGCATAAACAAATGAAATGGAGAATGATCAAAGAATTAAATGTATGATTGAAATGATCACATGGGAATCCACATGGATCGGCATGTGAATTGCACCACACAACTTGGGGAGCGGAACTCAAGGTACGTAAAAGCTTTTACTAATCCACTTGGTTAGTTCGTACATGCATCCTGTCCTTTCCTTAATTTACGCCCCTAGCTTCATATTTCCACTCTTTTGCATGCATAGTTAATATAGTATAGATCCTCATTAATTAATTATTCCATTTGTCCAATGATTAAGTTATCATTTCTATTTTGCACAAAAATTAAAAAATAAAATAAAATTTTAACGAAATATAATCTACTCCTATTTTGTCCACAGCGGGACTTGAATCCATGACATATTGGTCATGAACAACACCTTACATCGAACTCCAACACCACTAGACTACAAGTCTTGGGCTTAAAAGATAGTTAGTGTTGGATACTTTATAATAGTTTGATTAAAATATAAGATTAGTTTAGAAAGAAAAAGTCTTTGGGCCACAAAAAATAATATTTTTAGGGAAAATGAGAGTTTATTTTAAGTGTACTTATTAAGGGGGTGTTTGGGAGAGCTTATTTAGAGAGCTTATGAGCTTTTAAGCTTATTTAAGTTTAATAAGCATTACTTAGTGTTTGGTTGAGCTTATAAGCTTATGCTTATAAGCTTATTTAGAGGGTTTTAAATAAGCCATTTTGGAGGGGATTATTAGCTTATTTAGAATTTTTACCTCCTTACCCCCTCTTTTCATCAATCAAACATTTTTTATACAAGCACGACTAAACCAAACAATTGAGCTTATTAGCTTATTAAAAATGTCATTTTTAGTCATTTTACAATTAATTTATATAAGCTTGTAACACCGCAAAATTTAGAAAGCGTTTTTTTTAAAAGGTGTGCGGAAGCATAAAGATAATAATAAGTTTAGGTTTAGGTTTACAAACCAAACGTCCCAAAATAAACTCCAAAACAATAATATTTAAACGGTGTCACTTAACGACATGACTCATTTTACAAAACATATCCAATTGAGCTTGGTCAATCATCCCGTCCAAAGCACCAATCAACCTGAAAAGATTCAACGAGGGAGGGATTAGCACAAAGCTAAGTGAATGGATATAATCTACAAATTCTGTAAAGCCCAACAAGCAAGCATAAACATCTCTACGATCTAAAAGTCACATAACCACATAACACTGTTTGTTCAAGAAGCTCGGTGGTGGTCCTGCAGGAGCCTAAAACCATCGTCGGCCCAACGACGGTACCCGAAAGCCTGTACCCAACTCACAGGTAAACCCCCTTACGTGTAACGCATACAGGTAAGGTCCGAATACCACGATTCGTCGATACACTATGCCCAGCCGATATCCTTCCGACACTGACTTCTCAAACCTCGGTCACCTAGTTCAAACCGAGTGGTTGCTACCAATCAAGCAAAGCCTCTTCACCTATGTGCACATAACCTATTTGACTCAACACTAGCAAATAGGTACCAAACAAGCAAGCTAGCTACGAAAAAACTGCATCAAAAGTATCACATGCATGTTCATGTCGCGAACTACAGTTCGCGTCGTGAACCCCGGTTCGCGTTCAGGAACTTGTCGCGAAGTTGTTCACGACCAAACCCAAAATTCTCTGTCCACAGTTTGCGATCGCGAACCCTAGTTCGCGTCGCGAACTCCCCAAAGCTGGTACATTTCCTGCGTTTACAACAAGTAGGGGTGCTTATCGGGCCAAAACCGAACCGAACCGATAGAACCGATAACCGATAACGATGAATTTTCAAAACCGAAACCGAACCGATAACATGTTATCGGTTTCGGTTCGGTTCAGTGTCGGTTCGGTCCGGTTTCGGTTCGGTTATTTTAGGCCAAATGTTCATCCTTTTCCGAAAACCGAACTGAACCGAACCGATAGAACCGATAACCGATAACGATGAATTTTCAAAACCGAAACCGAACCGATAACATGTTATCGGTTTCGGTTCGGTCCGGTTTCGGTCGGTTATCGGTTCGGTTCGGTTTTTTCGGTCAAAATGCTCACCCCTAACAACAAGTATGCAAATACCACACCAATTGTAACCAAACACAAGTTGGAGGTTAAATCCAATCACCGTAACCTTCTCTTTGTCACCAACTCAGTAGTCTTATGTCACTGAGTTGTCCTCCCGTTTCCTGTGAATCCAAAGGAATACCGAATTAGTATATAATTCCACCAAAATTATAAACAATGTTAAATATACATTTAACACTAACACTTGCACCAAATGGATAATTAAACACTTGCAACATCATATAAACATGTCATGACCATTCACACTTACACAACAAATCAACTAACACACATACATCTTTTACATCCAAAAGGGTCGAAACCACATAATTGTCAACATGACCATTTATTACTTCTATAATCTTACAATAAACTTCTACATGACATTAGACAACTTTTCATGCTAAACTCTAACAATTCAAGTCTCATTGTTACGAAAACCCATATAGTCATTTTAACACAAATTACCCGAACGGGTCAATTCACATTTTAACTTTAAAACTTCCAAATACAACTATAATTGCTATAATTATACCATTTAACAATTCATAACTAATTAATCATTTTCACAAAGATTAACTCCATTTTTAACCCAATTTACCAACTTCCAACTAACTAGTTCATATTCTCACATAAACCACCCAAACACTATAAAACTAGTATTTTTTATTAAATCTCATAATATTTGACATAAATCATTAAATAACATTTCTAGCATGTTAATTTAACCTTTCTAGTAATAAAAGTCATAAAACACATAAATGACATTTTACACCAATATAACAACTAGTTCATTATTTAAACATAAAATACCAACTAGCTCTTTAACTAACAATTTTGACCCAACACTATCACAACTAGTCATTTTATCAAATAACACAATAGTTGATTATAAATCACAACTAATATATTCCACATGTCATTTAACATAGTTAGACATAAAATCCATAAATCACAATCTTACTAGTTATAAAACATAACACAAGTTTCCTTGACATATTAAACATAAAACATCCACCAATTTCATCATCTAGCAAAAAACCCACTAAAATGACAAAACCCTAGTTCATCACTTTTCAAGAACACTAAGAACAACTAACAATAATTTTCATGCAAACAACCTAATAAATCCATACAACCATAAACATGTCCCTATCCTAACCAAACTAACAAAATATCACAAAACCCTTATATATCATTTTATGCAAGTAATCAAAGAACAAAGCTTTACCTAGGAATCACTTATGAAACCGAGATTCAATAACCAATGAGGAGGAAGAAGCTTGAAATCTCCAAAGATCACCAAGATCACTAGAAAGTTTAGAGAGAGAGATATTATGGATGGTTGTAATGGATAAGGTGCAAAAAGGAAACAAAAGGGAAAAGGGTCCTCCCCCTCCCCAATCTGCCGAGCTCACCAAGGGGGGGTCACTTTTTGATTTCTTTTAGTTTTTTTAATTTTTAAACAATACGATATAAAAAGTCCCGTTCGTAGTTAAATTATTTAAAATACCAAACGAACTCCATTTTCAAAGACGATTATTCGGAAACGATATTAAAAGGAGAATCCAAAAATATAAAAATCATACATTCATTTAATCATTTCGGTAATCGGATATTTTAATCCCTTGATTAAAATATCACAAAAGGACAAAAGATCAAACAATTCATTTTACATTTAATCAATTTATTCCACATAGGGTCATATAGATATTTATGAAATATCAATATATACCTAAAACTACTAGGCCGGTTTTAGGATGTTACAAAGCTCCTCCAAACACTTTATTTAACAAAAGCTTATTAACTTTAATAAGCTCATAAGCTTATAAGCTAATAAGCATAAGCTTTTTAAATAAGCTTTCCCAAACACCCCCTAAGTTTGAGAAATGAGAATTTTATTTGCGACAAAAAAATTAAGGGGAAATGAGAACTTTATTATAGGACGAAGGGGGTAAAACTTTCATCAGTACGTATTCCTTTATAAACGGGCTCTAGAGTTAGCCAAGCTTTGCTGGTGATATACTCGACTAAGCTGTTGACTTGATCGTTTCTGAACTTTCTCCTAGTTATTTGGTACATGTTTACCTACGTAATGGATCGAACTTACATTTTTTTAACTTCATATTCAATTCCTAGTTAATTTCCTTTCCTTTTCTTTTTTAATTTAAAGAAATTAAAAAGCCAGCTTTTACCAATTAAAATGCCAAATGCATACAGAAAAGGACAGTTCATGCTAAGGTTGTCTCATTTGCAACAAATTAAGTAGATACATATATATAAGGGAATTGATTTATTCAAGGCATGATTTACTTCATCTAAGGCAAATTAAGTTAATTGAAATTTATACTTTTATAATTTTCCTCATTTTTCTTAAGAATTAACCCTAATTGCACCTACTATTTCTTTCTTATTCACTGTTTCTCTATAGTTTGTAGTCCGGCCTGTATTACATCAAGAAAAATAAAAAAGGTTGATTACAACAACTAAAGTATACTATCAAGCTTTTACAAATGGAAAATAATTAATTATAAGGAAGAAGAAAGAAAAGTAGATAATGAGTCTTTTAATGTGATATAGTAGAGAAGAGACGGGATGAAGAAGAAAAGAAAATGGAGAAAACTATAAGGTATAAATATCAAAGAATTTAGTTTGCCTTATATCAAGTAAAATATGCCTTGAACAAATCATTACCCTATATATAAAGACGTACATAGTACGTGTTCATTGTCTTAATCAAGCTGGTTTATAACTAAGTAATGATAGTGTGATTGTTAGGAATATTCTAGATAATATTCATTTAGATTTGATGTGTCAAAACTTGGAAACTACAAGGACCTAAATCGTTGATATGGAATTCAAGATTTGAATGAAGATTTAGGAGATAATGATAAATGTAAAAGATTTAGTATATCTTTATAGAATTCAAAAGATTTAGTAATTATCTTTTCCTTATAAGTCTTAGGTTCTCTATTATATAAAGAGACCTAATGACATAGAATTAGTCGTTCTTGAAACCCACGTTTTATCAAAAATGTGTATGTGTGTTCTTTAAGCCCCAATTTCATCTTATGATCATGTTACAAGTTTAAAACCGTTCAACATATTTTATGTAGAATTGGGGCTTTTAGTGATGAAAATAATGAAAAACCTTGTTTAAACAATACAAATATGTTCGTTTAAATTCCGCAAGTTTTATTATTTGTAGTTGTATATTCCAGATCAAGAACTAACTATTCTTGAGCCTAAAGGTCGATTTATATAGAGTTGTTCTAAACTCATCAATTGGTATCAGAGAGAGGTGGCTCCAGATCTGGAATGAAACAAATATCTATCGATAATTACAGGAAGAATCAGACATATTTGAAGACGGAATTTAATGGTTTATGTTCTTATGAACAAATCTATGATTTGAGAGGTAACGAATTTTTTTTATGTTAATCCTTTTTACTACCAAATTGTTGGAATTGGTGAATGTGGGAGACTGCAGAAGTTATAGATTGCTATGCCTACAATTTAAGAAGGAAGTTGAATATTTAAATATTTAACGTGGATCTCATGATTTAAAAAGGAGATTTTTTTTTTTTGAAACGGCAAAAAGGGAACTCAAGCGAAAGGAGCTTCGGCAAAGCCATCACCCCTAGCAAGAGACCCGAAAACTAACATAAAAGCTAGCAAGAAGCTAGACAAAAGAGTACATCAAACAATACAAAGAGAGGGATTACAACACCAATTAGGCCAATTAAAATCGACTCTATCCTTATACCGCCTATTTTTACACCATAAAAAAGAAAAACTTTGAATGTTGCTGAGAATGAGAACCGGAATCTGGGCAGCACCGTTTCTGAAGATAAGATCATTGCGGGATTTCCAAACGACCCAAAAAAGAGAGTAGATAGCAGCGAGGAACATGTCATTTTTAGCACCCACGAAACCGTTAGTTGCGCCCCAAAGAAACATATCCTCCAATCGAACCAGGTTGGCACAATCAACCCCCCACCACCGGCTGAAAAGCCTAAGAACCGAGGCAGAAAAAGGGCATCCACGGAAAAGGTGATCTTCAATTTCGAAATTGTCACCACAAAGCACACAAAGGTCGTTAATACAATGCACCCCCTTGCTCGATAAGTTAATAATCAATTTGTAATTACCACGCCTTCTAAGAGAAAAAAAAGGCGCGGGTTATTTTTTTGTGGACGCACGAATTAACAGGCAGAAACAAGGGACGGACACCATTAGTTACTACTGGTATACCGTTTGTTGATGTTACCACTGGTCATTAATTGTTACTACTGATCAGTAGTAATGAGGAAAGTAGCAAGTTACTACCGATCTTATTAATTCGAATTTTGCTACTGATCCTCATGGGTACAAATTTAGTACTGATTTCTTCCTCATAACCGATACATCATATTTTGGAAAACATGACACACACCATGTTCGTTCCATACTACAGTTTATTGATACCATCCGGTCTAATCACTTATTATTATTTATTCTCGATAAAAAGAGGATGAAAATAACTCGTGATATTAATGTGAAACGAATCACATTATTCACACACACAGGTTGAAGGCTTGATGAAGATAAAGGAAGTAGGTTTATTTGTTACATATTTGATCTTCATTAGTCAATTACAGAAGAAGATATATTTAATTTTGTTTGAAGAAGAAGTGGAAAGTCTTACTACATAAGATGTTATGTATTGATGTAACTGCAATTCAACAGAATCTTAACGAAAAGATATGTTGAAGGCCAAGAATATCCTTCATACAAGATATGATGTTGCTGATTACTTGATTTAGACGGGATGTGATGCATAGTTTGATAATCTACTTTAACTTCAAATAGAAGATGATTTATTTTCAATGTAATTGATATAGCCTCGAAGACACAAGAATGATAGAATACTTTCAGGGGAAGAAAAAGTGTTGATCATTCAAGGAGAATTTCAAGTTTCAGATTTGTATTTGATTATGTCAAAAAGGGGAAGAGACTTGAAGATTCCAAGCTAATTCTATAAGTTTTGTCAAATCAAATAGGGGAAGATTTTGTTAGGAATATTCTAGATAATATTCATTTAGATTTGATGTGTCAAATCTTGGAAACTACAAGGACCTAAATCATTGATATGGAATTCAAGATTTGAATGAAGATTTAGGAGATAATGATAAATGTAAAAGATTTAGTATATCTTTATAGAATTCAAAAGATTTATTAATTATCTTTACCTTGTAAGTCTTAGGTTCTCTATTATATAAAGAGACCTAATGACATAGAATTAGTCGTTCTTGAAACCCACGTTTTATCAAAAACGTGTATGTGTGTGTTCTTTAAGCCCTAAGGTCATATTATGATCCTGTTACAAGTTTAAAACCGTTCTACATATTTTATGTAGAATTTGGGCTTTTAGTGATGAAAATAATGAAAAACCTTGTTTAAACAATACAAATATGTTCGTTTAAATTCTGCAAGTTTTATTATTTGTAGTTGTATATTCCAGATCAAGAACTAACTATTCTTGAACCTAAAGATCGATTTATATAGAGTTGTTCTAAACTCATCAATCGGATGGTATATATGAGTTGATAAACTAGCTAGCAAGTATTAGCTAGGTGATTGATGAAAATAATAGAGCAATTTTATTATGTTATCAAGGCGATGCATTAAACTTAATTAAGTAGGTATATATATAGCAGTAGGAACCAGACATCTGTTGATATTGATAATGTGAAGGAAATATATAGATGTAATTAAACGACCAAAAAGAGAGACAGACAGATGATGGAATGAAGTCATCGACAGTACAAGGGAAGGTGGGGTACTGTTGGAGTGGTAGGAGGGGTCTTAATTAACTGAGAATCAAAAGTGGAGCTGTGATGATGAGAGGATTGCTCTGGTTGTTGATCTAGCTCGAATAATGAAGATGCTGAAGATGAAGATTTGAGGGTTGGACGTTGATGTTTCTTGTTGATCACGTTTAAGATTTCCTCAAAGAGAGGGACGTCGCAAGGGATTTTAAGGATTCCCTCTTGCTGGAATCCAAACTCTTCTTCCGCGTCTCGTAAGAGGATGCTGAAAGCTTGGTGTGTCAAGTAATCTGTCGGGATTACAAACTTCTTCATCGCATCTTCTGATCTCCCAACCCAGACAGCCAGGTATCCTTTTCGGACCACATCTTCTTGACCCGAACTGCTGCTGCTGATATCTGAAAATGATAGAGTTTTCTTCAGGAATTTGTTTAGACCTTTGGTGGCGCCCGTTGTCTTGTTGATGGTAGCTGCAGGAGCAACATCATCATCATTGTTGTTGGTGTTGTTGTTGTTGTTCTTGCTGGCAGCCTTCTTCCATTTCTTAAGCATCTGTTGAAGCCGTACAATGTCTCTGATTTTGTTTGACTTCTTTGCTGTTGGTGGTAATGCTACATGATCCGCCATATCTGCTTATTCCTAGATTAGCTAGCTTCCTGTAAGATCGACATATCAAGAGAGATCGATTACTTTCAAGTATATAATGTCTGTGTGATAAACGATGGATGCCTACGATATATATATATATATATAACATGTATATGCATGTATATATAATGTAATTAATTTGCGAATTGGAGATCTGGAAAGGTCGTTGTCATGTTAACCTGTAAGTAGGTGCCCACTATTAAATTACTTATATTTGTAACTAGGTATTAATTTAGAAATATTAATCTATTAGTTTGTTTATTGAAAAAAGAGCTCTGCTGATTAATAACATATTGTTAATTGGGTTTATATTAATATTGTAAACAAGGGCCGGGAATGATTAGAATTGACGATTGGTAAGGTTCAATCATGGATGTATGCACTGATTGGCTAATCACTCGTGGAAGTCAACTGCTCTGCCTACCTCCCATCTATCTAATCCAATTTTTCAAAACCTACTCGGCCCGATAAGATGGTTAGATCACGGATCAACTAAGAACATATAAAAAATAATTATATAAAATACGTGTACATCATGTTGTAAAGTTTGTAAAATATTATATATTTGAAGTAAAGAGAATAAAAACCGGTCAACCCGGGTCACTAGTTTTCACAATAACCGGTCGGGTCGATTATAAGCAAAAACCTGGTCCCTGTTGAACCGCCTCTTACATCGGGTCCCGGTCAGGCCCGTCCCTAGGCATGGGCGACAAGGGCGGCCGCCCAGGGCCCACAAAATTTAGGGGGCCACTTTTTAAAAAATCAACTCATGTATATATATGTGTGTAAACTTATTTAAATCAAGGTAAGTCCAACGGAATATTGAAAATCAGCCGACTAAGGGTTCAATCAAACATTTACTTGGGGATTGGGGCGTCACTATTAATTTGGCGGAATTTTTTTAGTTATTTGGAAAAAATTACTTCAGGGGCCTAATTTTAAGATTTTTCCCAGGGCCCAAAAATTAGTTGGACCGGCCCTAGTCCCGGTTGAACCGCTTCTTACACCAAGTCCCGGTTGAACCGGCCGAGTCAACTTGGGGTTTAAAACACTAATCTGATTTATACATATTTGCATTTTTATTTTTATTTAATCCATATATAACATATAATATAATATGTATAATGGGATGTGGAATCTCCACGGCAAAATGAAGCAAAATGATTTGTGGGTATGTTCTCTTAAAAAAGAAGCAACTGGTTTTCCCCATAAAGTCTGCACACAAACACATGCTTGGTCAAATGGCAATGAGAGGCCCGTATTTGACGTACAGCTAATCAATGCCAATTGCCATGATAATTAAAGTTGGGCCTGAAAGTATGTTTAGATAATAGTTTTACTTTCATTGATCAATTGGTGCATTAGCTTCAATTCTTTCTTCCGTACACATGGATCTGTATTATTAAGTGAAGGGGTCATGGATCATTTACCCTTTCTTAAAAGTCAAAAGCATGTGATTATGGAGATCCATGTGAAGCTTTCTTAAAAAGACTATTACACTAATTGAAAGGGGAAGGTTCTAAAATAACCATGGCAATTATAGTTTTGCCTGCGACATGTACCATATAGGTGGTGGTTGTGATAGTGATTAGAGGTCTCAAGTTCGAATTATGTATAATGCATATTTTTATAAACATAAATCTTTTCTGAAATAATAAGTGTTTTGATTGAAAATTAAGTTTTATTAATTTGAAAATATTTCAAATGCATTACATATAGTAAATATACGAAGAAAGTGGAGGAGTGAGTACGTTAATTAATTAGTGATGAAGACAAGTTGCTTAATATTGACAATCATATAAAGAGTTATTAAACAATGATGGGGTTTAAGTTCCAAGAAATGCATGTGGCCTCGTTCCGCAATCCATTCCACTACGCAGCAGCATTATTAATTCAGTCTAATTCATCTTGATTAAGCTATATATTGTCTGTTTTAACTTTTAAGCACCGTACAATGTCGGTGGTATAATAACTATCATAAACGAAACCGGTATGATTTGGAACTTCAAAGTTACACTTGTATCTTCATTAGTTATTCCGTCCATATTCTGCATCTGCACCCGAGGAGTGAGTAGTGGTTTAGCGAAAATAACATCAAGTTGATCCTCTAAAATTAAATTAGTCAATGGCCCATGAATTCGTAGTTATTTAAAATGACAAATAGTTCCTAAAGTATTAAGATTTGTAAATTCTAAGTTATTCTATGTTGTTATTAAGTTACATCGGCATAGAAAATGAAAATGAAGAGGACTTGCATAAGAAAGGTCCTAGATTGTTATTAACTAGTTGGCTTTCTCCCGCGCGTTGCCGCGGGGGATTTTCATGTGATACCGAAAATATTGTTTATTAATATTTACAATACATTCAAAAGATCGTTGACTGATGTTTGTTTGTTTGCTAATTTTCATATGATACCGAGAGAAGTTTGTTCGCTAATACTTAACCCGCGCGATGCCGAGTGGGATTTTTATATGATGTACAAAAAAATGTATATTGGTATTTATACCATATTTTTAATAATTTGGGTGTTATAAATAATTTGAATTGTAAAATCAAGTTGGTAAATGTTATATTTCTAATTTACATATTACAATTTTTAATTTATGTAATCAAATTGTTAAAAAGAGAAAAAAAGAGTAAATTGTAATTATCGAAATTTAATTAGTTATAAGAAAAAGAAGTGTAACGACCTGAAATTTATAAATAAATATATAATATAAAAATATGATAATTAAGGATAAATCATTTAAAGAATGTAGGAATTGGTTTCGTGTCATTTGGACATCGTACGAGAGAGTTATGGACGAAACCGTGTCGAAGGAAACAACAAAAAGTGCAGCCTGTTTAGCAACACCGAAATAGCGTCGCTATTGGGAGATAACGGCGCGATTTTTCATCACTAAACAGAAAATCGAATTCGCGTTTATAGATAGCGACGGAAAAAGTTGGAAATAGCGACGCTATTGGGTAATAGCGACGTGATTTTAGTCGCCGGTAGCATTTAAATCGGGTTTCTTGTCATTTAATGCCAAAACAAACCCTAGCTTCTCTCCTAACAAGTGAGTATACGTTTTTGAGTGGAAAAGGTCGTTTGGAGCCAATTTTGGGGTCCAAATCAAGTGATTTTGCTTCCATTGTTGAAGATTAAGGTAAATCTCTTCTTTCTCAATCTCTAGATGTGAAACTTGGGAAATTTGGTTGGGTTATTGTTAACCCTAGCTTGATGAACTACTTCAAATGGTTAAATAAAGCTAGTTAACTTAGATCTATAGTATTTCACCATGGGAAATGGGTTGTGACTTGGATCTATGGTGGTTTTGAGTTTTATAAAAATTAGGCTTTTGTAAAATTGGGGAAAATGATGCTAGTAGTTAACTAGTGGTAAAATATGTGGTAAATGGTGATGTTTGATGTTAAAACTTGTATGGTTTCATGATTAGGGCATTTGTTGAAAGACTTGGATTCTACAAGTCTTGAGAAGTGAAGATTTTGTTCAAAGAAACACAAGAGGATTAAGCTTGGCTAAGGTGAGTACGTGATACTTTTACTGGGTACATAGCAAATGATTTTGAAAACCATGATGTTTTATGAGTCTTTATTAATAAATATTTTTAATAAAGATGTGATTGAAAAGATAAGAAAATGTGAATAATAGACTATTTAAGTATGTCTAAAATGATTGACTATTTTGATAAGCAAGTATGATTATATAAATTGTTAATGAGTTTTTATTAACAAGGTAATGATTGAGAGTATATGATATGGAGTTTTATTAGTAAATACATTAATAAAACCAATGATGATGATTTTTAATTAATAAGTATTTATTAGTAAAATTATACTAATAAGAGTAGTGATTTACTTGCTAAGAGTATATGCATAAAGTGACTAGTAAGATATACATTTCTAGTCAAAGTAAAGTTAAAGCTATATGATTTTTGATAAATGATAAATATATTATATTTATTAAAGGACTTGGCCGGTAAAGTCGGTAATGAGAATGATAAATTAAAAAGAATGATATGATAATTAGAATAGGTGTATTCTAATTGTTGTGGAATAAGATGAATGGAGCTAATGCCCATATGTGATGAATGAGATATCCGGAATAAGACTGCCCAGAAATGGGGGAGCATGAGACGTCTACTTGGGGTGGTACCTCCCTGCGCAAAGAGTAGAATGTCACAGTTTACGACACCCAGTGTTGGGTGAGCATGACGACCCGGCAACGGGGAGAGCTTATGAATCTCGGTAAGATGGGGGCTCCCAATTACCTTGATAGTTTACCTATGACATCCCATATCGGGAGAGTTGGCTTCGGAGAGGTCCGTTGCGTATGTGATAAAGAAAGTGTAAGCTTGGAGATAGCTTACAAATATGTGATTAGATGATGAATAAGCTTATGGTAAGCCTATTAGTTATGCGATTAAATGATTAGAAGATGAGTATGAATTAATAGAAATGAGGAGGATAAGTATTTATATTGGTATAAATATTATTTTATAAATCTTTTTGAGAATGGGTCGAAAACCCATGTATCTCACGAGACGATTTTGTCTCACGTACTACTTTGTTTTTGGCTATGTACTCAGGTTCAGTATCGAAGGATTAGGAGGTCGCGATAGAAGTGGCCTAGTGTCGATTAGCTCGGGAGCTCGTAGGTAGATCCCGTTTATCCTATGGTTATGATATTGTTTTGTAACACCGGTTTTAATACTCTGATAAACTTTTAATGGTTTTTGTTAAACCGTATTTTGAGATATTGGACATTTTAATATTTTTATTTAAAAATATGTTTTAAAAGATGTTTTAAAAATTGAGGTGTTACAACTTGGTATCAGAGCTATAGTTTAAGTGAATTAGGTAGATTTGACCTCCCTAGTCTTAAGCTATGCTAGTAGGACCATATGTTTTCTATAGGATGTCCATGATTAGCCTTTTGAGACAGTAAAGTATGGGTATATTAGGTTCGATCCCTAAGAGAAAAGATAATGTTTTGGGCTTTATGGGTTATGCTTGACTAATAAGTCAATCTTTGAATTCTCATGGTTTAATATGTGGATATAGCAAATGGTGAACCCAAGAAGTGGAGAAATCCCACGAGATCATGAGACGGATTCAAATCGAATCCCGACTCATCCCGGTAATAATAGAGAGGGTTCCGGTTTGGATGCAAACCAAACCCCGGTAACTATGGAAGCTATCCAGAAATTGTTTACCCAAATTAGGGAAGTGTCGAATGAGGATGTGAACCAGATCATGACTAACCGGTTCAATGAGGAGAAGAATGATAATTCTAAGTCCCGTGAGGGAAGTAAGTCTTCAAGTAGCAAGACCCGTACCGAGGAGCCATCGACCGAAGAAAGCGATGATTCGGGGTCGGAGGAAAGGGAAGGATGTACATACAAGACATTCATGACGTGCAACACCGATGTGTATTATGGAAGTTCGGAACCGAAGTTCACGATGCGTTGGATTCGGGAAACCGAGCAAGTACTAGAAAGTAGCAAGTGTTTGAAGAAAGACATGGCCACTTGTGCATCCCGACAGCTGAAAGATGAAGCATTGACATGGTGGGATACCATGTATGAGACTTTGGGTAGGAAAGTGTTGTACAAGATGTCGTGGAAGGAGTTCACGAGTAGGTTGAAGGAAAAGTTTTGTCCCGAGAGAGATCTAGAAGAGTTGCAAGAAGAGTTCATGTTCATCAAGAAGGGTAATATGTCGGTGGAAGAGTACACCAAAAAGTTTACGGGATTACTTCCGTTTGTAATCAAGTCTTATCCGTCGGAACGTTTGAAGGTGGTTCTGTAGGCAAATGGACTACCACCAGAGTTTGAATTGGAAGTCAAGCGAGCGGCCACGTTAGATGAGGCCATTTGTATCGCTCGAGGTGTTGAGAGGGTTTTTCGGTGAAAGGCACAAGAATCAGCATTAAAAGGGGAAAAGAAGAAGCTCGATAGTAGCTTAGGATCAACGAAGAAAGATAATTTCAAACCGAGTTCGTCAAAGCATGGTAGTATTGGAAGTTGTCAAAGTTGTGGGAAGAATCACCATGGGGAATGTAAAGCAAATACGGCTATATGCTTCAAGTGTGTAGGGCCCCGAGCAAAATATTGCAAAGTAAGGAACCTCGAGGAAGTGGAATGCTACACTGGTCATGAGGTGTGTTGGATCCCAACAACACAACCGTGTTGCGTTATGGCCGAGTGACAAAGATATGATAAGTAAATAACAACAAGGTTTCAATGATTAATAGTTTTATTAAAAACAGCTTAATACAATACAGAGTTTGCAGAAATAGATAGTACACACTACCTAAAACTCTATACTTGAGTTAACACTTTAGACCGCTCAAACTAGAAGAGATAAACACTGAGAGTGATATCAGCTGATATCAACAGCTGATATTAATGCCTTAGTAATAACTATGGAGGAGTTAATACTTAGACAATAACTAACTCTCAGAGAATGTTCTTGTGCTTATGATTTCTATGATACTCTCAAGGCTAAAGGTGTTGTTATAAATGCAAGCATTTACATCCGCATTTATAGCCACGGATCCATGTTCCTTAGTCCACAAGTTTGACGACGTGTAAACATATTATTCGTCGATGTAGACTTGCCATGGATCATTAAATGCGATTGCACAAGTTATCGTCCCGAGTGTACTTTATGTCCACTTCTTCTGGTACCTTTTCTGACGCACAGTGAAAGGTGTACTACACAAGTACAGAAGTTGTTGACTTTCTCTTTACATGCTTGAGGGACAAACTATGAAGTTGTACTGACATTATCTTCTATTCCAAAATAGAAGATCTTCATCGTTTTCTTCTTCTTTGAGCGGGAAAGGGAAATGTTCAAGGTGTCAATGAACATTTCCTTTAAGTCTTCATCTGCAGCAGGTACTATCAGCTGATTCCACAATCAGCTGAATAGTCTTCTTCTTGTCTTTGTCCTTTGGCCATAGACTTCGAATGACCTCTCGTTAGTAGCTGCTGATTTGACTTGTATCCTAAAGCTAAGTACGTACTCAGCTGAAGGTTTATTGTATATACTTGTTTCAGCTGAGATACATACTTCAGCTGTTGTTTATTCTTCTTGGCCGTCGAGCATCAAATCTTATTTACTTAGTCTTGGGACTAACAATCTCCCCCTATTTGATGCAATCGAATAGCCGTATAAGTGTAACCCTGTAATGATTCAGCTGAAAGGAGTCAGCTGAATACTTATGTACTTTGACCCTTAGGGTTCTTTTGTATATGTCTATCTTTTTACAATTTTTACAAGTATATTACAAAATTTTGATTTTCTATTGATAAGGAAATTTAAAGTACAAGGAAAAAAAAACTATGTCTTGGATATAGCCGATCCTAGGACATTGTGACATAGTGAGTTGAAGGCTGAGCTTATTAGTTTCTTCATTTCTCTTCCCTCTACAGTAGAGGAACTCAGCACCTTGTGATAGAGCATCAGTTGATCCACATCACATAAGTTCAACTCATCTACCCGCTGGAAGCAAGGCAGCTTCTTTTTCTCCAGATAGCAAAAGCCATAAATTGGTTCTTTTACGATCAGCCCATGGACAAAGTTAACTCCCTCGGGGATGGCTTTTATGATATTGGGTTTTGGTCGTTTTGCAAATATGATGGATGACCCAATATCCAGTGATCTGGAGTCAGCAAGAGGCTCAAGGAGAACGAACTTACGTTTCTCCCCTCTCGCTGAGGAGCTTTCACCAGCAGTTTTTCTGACAATAACAGCTTGAGATTCACATAATTCAGGAGGTATACGATATGCCAACTCAGGAGCTTGTCTCCTGATTGTATCGCATAGAATCTTGAAGGAGTGGATTGCGACTTGAATCCTTTCTACCAGTTCTGTTACATTCCGCGATGGTCTCGCAGTTCTGGCAGCTGCTTCAGCCTCTTTCCATTCATCGTAGTTGAGAATGAGGCTGATCTTGTTCAGAGCAAACTTTTCATGGAGCACCGCATTCCCAGCCCTTGTTATAACAATTTCATTAGGGTAGTCGGGATCGAATTTAGGAGCTCTCACGCTGGTGATCTTTGCTTCCTGCCTACGCTGATCAAGAACCTTTTTGAACAACCTAATGTTCTCAGCTCTTTGTGCTTCAGCTTGTTGATACAGCTCTTCATGGGCTATCCTTTGAAGGGCTATTGATGTATCAAGATCAGCAGCGTTTCCAACTTCATTTAAAATGAGGTTTTCAACTAAAGCATATGTAGGCTCCCCCTCAGCAGGATGAGGAATCTCCTGTGAAATAGGCTGAGAGTTTTGGATTTGCGGGGCTTGGACTTTTGGGACCTCAACTGATTCAAAAGAATCGGCGATTTTAGTATAACCCGTTGAGGTTTCAGCTTCTTCTTTTACTGTTCCAGCAGAGGTGATAAGTGGATTTATTGAGCTTTCACCTACTGGAATGTCTTCAGTATTGGCTCCAACAGCAGAGGTGATTATAAGTTGTGAACTTTCTTGTTCACCATGTTGTTCACCTGCTGAAGTGGCCTCTTTCTCCCCCTCATAGAGTGCCCGAAGAAGAGGGGTACTCTCTGGTGCTGAAGCAGGACGAGCAGCGGCGACACCCTCATTAAGCTTGGCAAGAATGAGGTCGAGGGTGCCTTGGAGACCAGCGACTTGAGAAGTCAACGAGCCGACTTCAGTCTCCAACTTGTCCATCCTTATGGACACAGTAGAAGCAGACCCCTCAATAGCCATAGAGAGGTGACTATGAGCAGTGGTCAGTTGATCGACAGCTGTAAGAAGAGGAGACACCTTGGAAGTCAAGGTATCCATCTGTCGATCAAATTTAGCTTCTGTGGCTCGAGCTTCGGAGAGAAGCTTGTCTTTTTCGACACTGGCAGATTCACGAATAGAGTTCACCTCTTGCTGAAGATATTCTTTGAGGGAGGAGAACCCTTTGGAGGTGCTATGAATCTGCTCAGTAAGAAGAGCCAGCTGAGGAATCTGAGTGTGAACCTCAGTGTGCAGAGAAGTTATGCTGGAAGAGAGTTTCTCAGCAGTAGCAGCAAACTTCTTTGGAACATCCCTGCGAAGGGTGTCCATCTGCTTACTCAGCTTGGCCATCCCAGGTCGAATCTGGGATGTAACAACACTAGACATCAGAGCAGCAGCGGCTTTGATGGGAATGCTTCCTCCAGCTTTGCTGGATTCAGCATGGGACACTTGGACGCTTTTAGGGAGGGGGTCCGGCATGTCTCCAGCTTGAGGGGTAACCTCAGCTGTGTACGAAGGTGTTCCCGAGGTAGGAAGAAGAGTTCCTATGGGATCCTCAGAAACTATGGGGGGAGGGTTGGGTCCAACTGAAACTTCTGGGGTTAAAACAGAAGTGCCTACTTCAGTTGTCAAAACTGGTTAAAGCCCAGATTCTTGCATCTCTTCATCATCTGAAAAGATGTACTGCTGAATGGGGATATCAGCAGAATCAAACAACATATGAAATGCTGTTTGAGAATGTGGTGCTTCAGTCTCAACGATCGGTGAAACCGTTATGGAGACTAGAGGAAGAGTTCCTCTGGGTGGTGGGTTAGCTGCCTCACAGCTCAGTTGGCGAATACGTTCGCGATCACTGGCAGCTTGGGTGGTTGCCTCAGTAACAACTCGGTCTAGAGTTGTCTCTTCATTGGCGGTGGTGGCTTCCTCGATCACCAGTTGGTTTACGCTGGCAACGTTGTGGGAAACAGAAAGAACAGCTTCAACATTGACTTGGTTTCCAGTCAATCTATCATCAGTTGATGACTCAGTAAGTGATGAAGAAGTTGGGGGTGGTGTGTGTGCAGCTGACACTCGGGTGGCTTGGGTTGAGCCGAAAACTTCACCAGCAGTCTGTTGAGAGACTGAGGTTGCTTGTGGAGTTTGTTCCCTTGTTACAACGACAGATAATGAATCGGTCGAGGAGCTACGTAGAATGTTGGAGCCGGCACTAACTCCTGAAGAACGAAATTTCCGTTTTGAAGTCTGCTGACTTGTTGAGAAATCAGCAGAGTGGATGAAAGGCAAGGAAGAAAAAGAGACAGCCGGAAGTGTCTGGACAGGAACTCCAAGTATTGGTAGAGTTCCTGGAAAACACTGTAAGAGTGAAAATGAGAAGGACTGCATTCAGAGGCTGATACTGCCGCTGACTGTAATCCTTCCAATTGGGATCTCGAGTAAGAGCCCAACGGATTCCGGCTGAATCCTGATGATGCTGAGATCGCCAGCTCAACATCATCAACAACATCATCATCTCCACAGGTAGCAGACCCTCTTCCCCTCAGCTGAGGAGAAAAAGGGGCGCTGGTAGTGGAAGAAGATGATAAAAAGAATGAAGAGGAAGACTCAGTGCGGTGAGCAGATCGCTTCACACGCTTCTTCCCACCGTGTGGAATATCACCCGTTTCCACAATTTCCACGTTAATGGGCAAAGAGATCCAAGTGGAAGTGGTGGTATTTCCATCAACAGTTTGTGTGCGATCAGTTGATGGAAATCTCTTCAGATGAGAAAAGGACGTACCTTCTTGGAGGGCAGATTTCTTCGATGTTGCGCCCTTCTTTCGATCCCTTTTGGATCTGACTCGATCATCTATGATCTTCAGCATGTACGAGGTGAGGGGAAATGCCTTCTCATCATCCTTCTTCTGGAAGATGAGGCTGGAAATGGAACGGACCATCACCGATTCCCCTGGAAGGTCTTCATAACTGATCTCCAGCTTTTCAACCATCACATGTGCAATGCACAATGTGAAAAAGCGAAGATAGGGAATGTTATTTCCCTTGCTTTTCAGCTTCGTCTTGACCTCCTCGTACGCCAGCTTCCCAAAGTCGATCCGCTGACCAGTGACTAGGGCTTCAGCAAAGACTTGCATGCTGGAGTTGCACTGGTTAAGAGACCCGGAATTGCCTCCTATACCCTGAATGATGTGGGTAAAGAAATAGGCCCAGGGTCTCGTCAGCTGAGACTTCTTGAAGATCGGCACCCTGTCTTCTTCGTGTTCTAATCTGTATCCAGTGATACGGATTAGACTTGCTTTAGCATCATCAGCAGATTTAGTCTGCTGATATTCTTCACCAGGTTGCAGATAATCGAATCCGCGAGCAACTCGGAAATCATCCAGAGAAATGGTGATTTTTGATGAGTTCCGACTTGCGCAGTGATGTCGTCTCCAGAAGTGGAGGCGGACATCCAGAAGTCACGCAAGAGTTCAGTGATACTCTTGGTGACTCTTGTAAAGGCACCACGGATGGGGCAGTGACGTACAAACGTCACAACCGGTCGATAGATATCGTCAAGATCATCCGGTGGAGAAAAGTTGCCTACTAGGTTTGAGTTCTGATAGAACTCAATAGCAGCCCTAGTAAGAGAAACCTTTGGGGCTTTCTTCGGCATTTTTAGGAGAGAGGGAAGAAAGATAAAGGTTTAGAAATGGAGGATTTTTGGAGAAAGAATTGTGGGAGGATGAAGGAAAAGTGAGGAAGAGAGGTGGGTATTTATAGGGGTTTTATGGGTCGGTTTGGGTAAAGTTCGAGTTTAAACAGGGTCATAATTGGATAGTTACAAACCAACTATACACACGTTGGTTATCGTGCAAAGGTGGTTGGATGTGACAGTGTGAGAAAGTGGAGCCGTTTCTGTCAGGGTAGTGGAGCCGTTTCTATGTCAGAGGTCTTGTCCCTCATAAATGCCAAATATTTCCACTCGAGTGGAAATATTTACCACAGAGAACGTGTGGACAGGGTAGGAATATGCCTTTTTGGGAGAACCAAACGTTTTAACTTATAAAACTTGATAAGTTATCATTTAAGAGATTTTATTCAGCTGACTGATAGATTCAAAAGATTTTAGTCAGCTGAATGTACTAAGTGACAAGGTGAATCTTATCAGCTGCTGATAGTACTTCAGCAGTTGATTCAAGCATTCAACATACCTAGCTCGCTGATCAAAAAGTTGAATCGTTTTTCATCTAAAGGCTTAGTGAATAGATCAGCCAGCTGAAGGTCAGTTGAAATGAAGTGGAGTTCCACGTCACCTTGTTTAATGTGATCTCTAATGAAATGATACCTTATGTCGATATGTTTGGTTCTGGAATGAAGAACTGGATTGTTGCTGATTGCAATAGCACTCGTGTTATCACAATAGATGGGAACTTTGCAGAAGTTCGTATCGAAATCAACAAGCTGATTCTTCATCCAAAGGACTTGAGCACAGCAGCTTCCAGCAGCAACATATTCTGCTTCAGCTGTGGAGGTAGAAACAGTGCTTTGTTTCTTGCTTGTCCAGCTGACTAGCTTTCCACCAAGCAACTGACATCCTCCAGTGGTGCTCTTTCAATCCATTTTGCAACCTGCAAAGTCTGAATCTGAATAGCCAATTAGATCAAACCTGGAGTCTTTGGCATACCAAAGACCTAGGTTTGGAGTACCCTTAAGGTACCTCAAGATTCTTTTTGCGGCTATTAAGTGAGATTCTCTAGGATCAGCTTGATACCTAGCACACATGCAAGTAGTAAACATAATGTCTGGTCTGCTGGCGGTGAAATAGAGTAATGATCCAATGATTCCTCTATAGAATGTGACATCAACTGACTTACCAGTTATGTCAGCATCTAAATTGTTTGGAGGAGCCATTGGTGTTTTCATGGATGATGATGAATTCATATCAAATTTCGTTAATAGATCTTTGATATATTTTTCTTGATTTATAAAAATTCCATTTTTAGATTGCTTAACTTGTAAGCCAAGAAAATATGTTAATTCACCCATCATGCTCATCTCATACTTTGTAGACATAAGTTTAGAAAAACGTCTACAAAGTTTTTCATCAGTAGCACCAAAGATTATGTCGTCCACATAAATTTGAACAAGAATGATATCACCTTTGATTTTGCGAATGAATAAGGTTTTATCAATCTTTCCCCTGGTGAAATCATTTGCTAGGAGGAACGTGGAGAGTGTATCATACCATGCACGAGGAGCTTGTTTCAATCCATACAGCGCTTTATCCAGTTTAAACACATAGTCTAAATACTTATGATTTTCAAACCCTGGAGGTTGTTTAACATACACTTCCTCTTGCAACTTTCCATTTAAGAAGGCACTCTTCACGTCCATCTGAAAAACTGTGAAGTCTTTGTAAGCAGCATAGGCTAGAAATATTCTAATAGCCTCAAGCCTAGCCACTGGAGCAAATGTTTCATCGAAATCGATTCCTTCCTCTTGTCTGTATCCTTGTGCAACAAGTCTAGCCTTGTTGCGAATAACCACACCTTCTTCATCCATTTTATTCCTAAAAACCCATTTCGTACCAATTATGGTCTTTCCAGCTAGTGGAGGCACCAGCTGCCATACTTTGTTGACCTCGAATTGGTTAAGTTCTTCCTGCATCGCCTGAATCCAGCTTGAGTCTTCTAAAGCATCTTTAATATTTTTCGGTTCTTCAGTTGCTAGAAAGAAAGACCATAAGCAAAGATTGCATGATGCTTTACTTCTAGTGACTACTCCCTGCTGTGGATCTCCAATGATTAACTCAATTGGATGTTCTGAGGTCCACTTAGATTGAGGAGCAGCAGTAGAAGAGGAAGATTCAGCAGAATTAGATCCTTGTTGAGCGGCTGACTGCTCAGCAGGATGAATTACTTCATTTTGAACTGATCTTCTTGAAGTATGAAGAGGTGGCTTAGAAGTAGCCTTGGATGATGCTCTAACTCTTGGAATCTCTTGTCGAACAGCTGCAATGTCCACAAGATATGTAGGAGCATCATGGAATGTCTCATCTGATTCATTTACGGGAACATCAAAGAGATTTAAAGCATCGGAGAATGCTTCAGTTGTACCATCAGGAGATGATTCAGCTGATCTCTGAAAGGCATCAGACGAGTCAGTAGAGGAGGGGTTTAAAGCTTTTGAGTGTTCTTCAAAAGTAACATTTATGGACTCTTCCAATGTTTGTCTTCTTTTGTTGAAAACTCTATATGCTTTGGATAGAGTGGAGTATCCCAAGAAAATGGCTTCATCAGCTTTAGAGTCAAATTTACTCAGCTGATCTCTTGTGTTTAACACAAAACACACACAGCCAAACACGTGAAAGAAACCGATGAAAGGTTTCCTTTGACGAAAAATCTCATAAGAAGTCTTTTTGTGTCTCTTCACATAGAGAGACCTATTCTGAGTAAAACAAGCTGTGTTAACAGCCTCTGCCCAAAATTGCTTAGGCATGTTCGACTCAGCAAGCATTGTTCTTGCAGCTTCTATAAGGGTTTTGTTCCTTCTTTCAGCAACACCATTCTCTTGAGGTGTTCTAGCAGCTGAGAAGTTTTGGGAGATCCCAACATCTGAACAGAAGTCTTCCAAAGTCTTGTTTCTGAATTCAGTACCATTGTCTGATCTCAGCATCTTGACTCTAGACCCATTTAGAAGTTCCATCCTTTTGATGAACTTGATAATTTCATCAGCTGCATCACTCTTGTGGCGTAAAAATATAACCCAAGTATATCGTGAGTATTCGTCAACGATAACAAGTGTATACTTCTTTCCACCTAGACTTTCAGTGCTCATGGGACCAAAGAGATCCATATGGAGCATGTGAAGGCAGCTGTCGATCGAAAAACACTACTTTGATTTGAAGGAACGTTTGTGATGTTTACCTTGTTCACATGCAGAACAAAGCTTATCCTTTTCATATTTGATTTGTGGCAGACCATTCACCGGCTGACCTCGCGCCAGCTTCGATATATTTTTGAAGTTCAGGTGAGATAGCCTTTTGTGCCACATCCAATTCAGCTCTTCAGTAGATTGAGAGAATAGACAGACTTCTTGATTTTGAGGATTCATGTCAAGTGTATAGACATTCTTGGTTCTGGGAGCAACTAATACTACCTTTCCATTCTTATCTGTCACCGTTCCTCTATATTCATTAAAGTTCACTGAGAACTTTGCATCACAAAGTTGACTTATGCTGATAAGATTGTGTTTCAGCCCATTTACATAACCAACTCTTGTGATTATTATGGACCCATTAGAAATGGTTCCATATCCTTCAGTTGAGCCTCTACCATTATCACCAAAGACCACTGAGGGGCCATCACAAACTTCAAATTCTTCCAGCAGGGATTTGTAACCAGTCATGTGTCTTGAGCAACCACTGTCTAGGTACCAGACATGTTTGCTTTCATCACCCTGCACATAAGATAAAGAAGTTAGTTCTTTTTGGGAACCCACACTTCGGTGGGTCCTTGTGACTTCCCGCTGGGACTCACAGACGTTGGCTTTTCAGTAGGCTCACATACTGAAGTTGGGGAAGGTCTCAAGCATGTGCTGTCACACTCGCTTTCCATGTGCCCACGATCTCCACACTTATAGCATTTTCTGTTTCTTTGCAGTGGAGTAGAGGGCGAGGCAGTAGGATTTGGAACTGGACCCAAAATACCTTTCATTTTCTGATTATCAGAGATAGTCAGAGTTTGAACGAGTGATGTCAGCTTGCTGACCTTTCCTTTCAGCCGTCTGACAGACACGACTGAAGAAGGACTTGGAGTGTTTTTAGACACACTCTTACCTTTGTTCTTTGCAACTCGGGTACGAACTCCAACTGGCTCAACCTTGGAGGGTGTAAGAACAGTTTTCTTTCCTGCTGTTCTTCTAGTCTTCTGCTGAGATTTAGCAGAAGATGCAGCAGGTGTTGAACCCGAGACAGATTTTCTAGGTTCAACAATAACTACAGTAGGTGTCCTAACTACCATGGCAGAGGAGTCAGTAGATGACTCTTCAACGGTAGCAACAGAAGGATCTTCTGAGGACATCTCAGTAGCATAGGTTTTGGTAGACCTAACAAAGGAACCAAAACCAACTCTTCAGCTGGCACGGAAGCATCAGCTGACGAGTAGTACAGATCATCTGTACTGGTTTCAGGTACAACGGCTGCAGCAAGGAAATCTCCTCCTAGTACAGCTTGTACTTGACTAGGGATTTGTGAGTTAACACATTCACTCACACATTTGGATGAACGAGACCATGATTCACAAATCTTTTTAATTGCTTCAAGTTCTTTAACTTTTTCACTTAGATCATGTTGAAGAACTGAGTTAATAAGTTTCGTTTCAGAAAGTTCTTCTTTTAAAGTTTTGTGGTCAATTAAACGTTCTTTTAAGAATGCATTTTCACGTAGAATAGCATTATGTTTATCCAAACATTCACCTTTCAGCTGATCAATGAAGTGCAAGTCACAAATAATAGAGTCAACAATTTCTTTAGCTTTAGTAGCCTCAGCGGAGATTAGAGAGGTTACCTTTTTGTGAACAATGTTGACCCATTTATAGGTGCTAGCATCATCAGCTGTAATGCATTCATCGTCATCAGCACGAGCCATCAAACACATTGTGGCCATTTGTTCATCGTCGTCAGATGAGCTGTCACCAGAGTCAGCCCAATCATGAGTCTCAGCTACTAGACCCTTGTCAGCAGACTTGCTTTCAAGTGCCTTCTTTTCTTCTAGAATCTTTTTGGTGAAGGCTTGTAGCTTTTTGTATTTTTCTTCAATGGACTCACCAGTTGAAGATGATGAACTAGCTTTCTTCTGCTTGCAGTCGTTAGCATAGTGTCCCTTCTTGTTGCAGTTGTAGCAAGTTATCTCAGAGATGTCAGGTGTACTTCCAGAGGGTCTGGAAGAAGCAGTTGACGAGATAGATCTGCTACTTGAGCCTCTAGCTGAGGAGCCAGACTTGTTTTTGAAGAATTTTCTATTTTTAACAAGTAAGGCCAACTCAGATATAAGGGCATCATTGTCTTCATCTTCATCGACTTCTTCAATGCTGACTTCCGGCATGTTGAACAAACCAACAGCTGAAGTGTTGTCAGCCTCATCATCTGATGGTGGATATTCAATTCTGCTAGGCTTGTTTAATGAGACAAGAGCAGTCGAAGATCCAGCAGAACTCACTTTAGAGTCCTTTGGAGGTTGAAATTTGTTGAGTACGGTTCTCTCATGGCTTAAGAACATACCATAGAGAGATGAAAGAGTATAATCTTTCAGAGTAGGAGATGTACTCATGCAAGTTATGATGGTAGCCCATTTAGAAGGTAAGGCTGCCATAAACTTACACATTTTGGACATATCGTCCTTATCAACCCCATGAGACTTCAGCTCGTTTAACAGAATGTTATAACGATTGAAAGTTTGAGCTATAGTCTCACTTGGCATGGCTTTAAACAGTTCATAATCATGTATGAGCATGTTTTTGTTATGTTCATGCACAACAGATGTGCCTTCATAAACTTCAGCCAGCCTTTCCCACATCTCTTTAACTGAGTCACAAAACTGAATATTGTGATACAGTTCATCACCAACTGCTTGAAAAAGCATATCTCTACCCTTGTTCTCAAGATGAACAAGAAGTTTTTCAGCGTCTGTCCACTGAGCCTCAGACTTCACAACATAGTGTTCTGGTGTTTCAGAAGAACCAGGAATGAGGGTTTTGGGAACATATTTTCCTATCGTGATATTATCTTGAAGTTTTGGGTGATAGGTAACCATGTGGGACAACATACGGGTTTTCCACATGGGATAGTTGGTTTGAGTGAGTTTGAGAGGTTTTCCAGATGATGGAAGATCTGATGATGTAGGTTCAGCCATAACAGATGATCAAAATTGATGGAAAACAATTTTGACACCCGCTCTGATACCAGTTGTTGGATCCCAACAACACAACCGTGTTGCGTTATGGCCGAGTGACAAAGATATGACAAGTAAATAACAACAAGGTTTCATTGATTAAGAGTTTTATTAAAAACAGCTTAATACAATACAGAGTTTGCGGAAATAGATAGTACACACTACCTAAAACTCTATACTTGAGTTGACACTTTAGACCGCTCAAACTAGAAGAGATAAACACTGAGAGTTATATCAGCTGATACTAACAGCTGATATTAATGCCTTAGTAATAACTATGGAGGAGTTAATACTTAGACAATAACTAACTCTCAGAGAATGTTCTTGTGCTTATGATTTCTATGATGCTCTCAAGGCTAAAGGTGTTGTTATAAATGCAAGCATTTACATCCGCATTTATAGCCACGGATCCATGTTCCTTAGTCCACAAGTTTGACGACGTGTAAACATATTATTCGTCGATGTAGACTTGCCATGGATCATTAAATGCGATTGCACAAGTTATCATCCCGAGTGTACTTTATGTCCACTTCTTCTGGTACCTTTTCTGACGCACAGTGAAAGGTGTACTACACAAGTACAGAAGTTGTTGACTTTCTCTTTACATGCTTGAGGGACAAACTATGAAGTTGTACTGACATTATCTTCTATTCCAAAATAGAAGATCTTCATCGTTTTCTTCTTCTTTGAGCGGGAAAGGGAAATGTTCAAGGTGTCAATGAACATTTCCTTTAAGTCTTCATCTGCAGCAGGTACTATCAGCTGATTCCACAATCAGCTGAATAGTCTTCTTCTTGTCTTTGTCCTTTGGCCATAGACTTCGAATGAACTCTCGTTAATAGCTGCCGATTTGACTTGTATCCTAAAGCTAAGTACGTACTCAGCTAAAGTTTTATTATATATACTTGTTTCAGCTGAGATACATACTTCAGCTGTTGTTTATTCTTCTTGGCTGTCGAGCATCAAATCTTATTTACTTAGTCATGGGACTAACAAGGTGGGACACTATAGTAGTGCGTGCCCGAGGAAAAGAACCGACACGTCAGCATCAAACGCCAACAGGAATCGGGTGAAGAAAACTCATGGAGTCGCTTCAGGTAATTCGTTTATGAGGTTTTTGATATATGATTAGGATTTAATTACTTATATGTCGCACAATTTAGTGCGTATGTGATCTGCGTGTGAAAATAATTATAGATGGAATGTATGATGTGAAAAATAAGTTTGGGAGATAATCTCCCCGGGTTATTATGTGTATAGTCGAATGGGTTGGCGACCGGTATGTCGCGAGAAATAAGGTTATGAGGGATTATGTTATCATGGAATATTGAAAGGTGGAACACGAGTGTGGTAAATGTTTTCAAGAAGAGGATGGTAGTAGAATGAAGTACTAAGTGTTAGTGAGAATCGTGAAGTACAAAAAAAATATATGCATATATAAAACGGAACCTTAGATATTGGATATGATCGATTGAATGTTGGCAAATAGCCATAGCAAATGTTGTGTCAGGGATGTCAGGTGTGACATCAAGAGTGAATAATTTATCTTTGGTAAAGGTTTATAGAAAAAGTATGATAGTGTACGTATGGGTACCGATCGAAGTCAATTGGTTAACTCAAGATGACCGGGTGAAAGAAAGATTAGAAGTTTTAGTAACGAGGGAATGAATCGAATAAGGGCGATTAATAAATGAGTAGATTGGTGGAAAGCACAAGAAATGATTATGTGTATACCATGTGGTATAATGTATAAGTGGGAAAATTGAAGGTCAGTTATGAAAGAAAATGATAGCATGATGCTAAGTGTAATGATGCACACATGAATTTGAAGGGTTTCATTGTGCCTGATCGACCACTTGGGTCAACCTCCTAGTATGCTTGGTTCGACCATACTGACCAAGAACATGAACTTGTTCTTGACCGGTTAAAACCAACTAGTTGATTTAATCCCTAAAAGCGGAAGTGGGATTAAACCTAATCCTTAAACCCTAAAGGATTGGGATGTTGGAAATCTAGATTAGATTAACAAGAAAGAAACCTTGTACGAAAAACTCGAACACACACACATACTTGTGTGTGTTCGTCGAACACTCACCAAGAACCCTAGGGTTCTTGGTGTTCTCATTCGATCGAACAAGAGGAGAGGAAGAAAGGGTGTTCCATGAAACGTACGTTGGTTAATGCTTAAAATATGTCCACTGATGATGAACACAACGAGCGATCCTCTAGATGATCACTTGCAACGATCTTGATCTTCGAAACTCGAAGAACACGAAGAACGAACGAAGAACGAAGAACACAAAGAGTTGTGTTCTTGGTTCGGCTGAAAATCGAAGGGAGGGGGAGAGGGGATTTTCGTATGGTGATCAAGGGGTTTTAGGGTTACCCTAAGCCTCTTATTTATATACAAATAAGTTACGCTTAGAACCCTCTAGTTATATTAATATTAGATCTTTAATTAAACTTCCTTTTAACACTTCCATCCCTTATAGTTTAACTAGTTTATTATTGTTGCACTTAACTATTAAATGTCTAGTATTAATACACTAATAATTCGGTACCCATATACACGAATTATATACTTGTATTTATACTTTTAATAATTAATTATATAATAACCTTTATATAATTTATACAACAATATTATCCAATTACTTATATGATTTAATAGCTTTAATCACATTATGGATAATCTATAATTAACACATTGTATATTTACTCAACTAGTAAATGTACAAGTACTTGTATTAATTAGTTAGTTAAACTAATCTAGTAATAAGTTTAAATTAACTTAATACTTAATTGATTCATAATGACTATTATGAATCATTCCTCTTCGTAGTATCATTGCATATCTTGCTCGTATTACATGCACTCACTGGTGTGACCCTTAAGTGTTTCGTAGGCATTGATGTATCATCATAGGTTGACTAACTGTGCACATAAATCCTTCAGAATTGTATGCAAGATGGGATAGTATTGTATGAGTCTTGTTAGATCGGAGGCTTTCCGGTTAACGGGATTTGATGAGTCACTTTGGATTGGAGGCTTTCCGATCATTGTGACAGTTTGGAGTCGTGACGGATTGGAGGCTTTCCGATCATCTCGATAAGATAGTCAAAGTATAATTTGTTATTTAGGGGATATGATGTTTGTATCGGACGTATGTAGAACCGTATGGTTAATTATCGTTATGATTTTATGGCAAGTGAGAACTTGAGTTGAAAACACAGGTTGTGTTTAAGTAGAAGTATGTGTAGGAGGTGCCTACAAGTTCATGGAATATAAAAAAGGAATGCTTTTAGGAAGCAAAGTTTGTTAGTAGCCAATGAGTAGTGAAAGATGTATAATGGGTGGTTAGGCCACAATTGGTTATGATCGAGGCTCTAAAGCCGATAATCGGGAAGTTCAAGTATGGTATAAGGATGTTTGAAGGAAATTATGAATGGTATAAGAATTTGAATGAAAGTTAAAGAGTAATAGAGATCGGTATTGCTTTAGATGGAAATTGTTGATCAATTGTAGAAAATTGAAATCGAAGAAAGGAAAAACAATTGAGAAAGGAAATTTAGATATTGAAATCGGGAATGAGAACCTTGGGAAGAGATGTCTCGGTAATAAAGAATATGTGAATTTTGCAAAGTAAGTTTGACTTTATTCATAAGTCAAGGTGGGTCAACTAGTATATTGTTGACTTTGGTCAAAAATTGGGTTTTGAATTTCGTTTAAAATGGTTAGACAAGGATAAAGACATAAGGTACCATCTACATGTGTATGAAAATGGTTAATTGACTAACGGAAATAGTTATAGTGTGCGACTTTGACCGTTGGGTATTTCGAGTTGAATTTAGGAATCGAGTATGATTGTTGTTGGACCGCGAATGTAAGGTCGATTGTAAAGGAAATGATAATTAATGAGACCTTTAGTGAGTAAGGAAATTGTCAAAATATTGTTGACTTTGTGCTTAAGTCAAAGATTGGACAATGTTGACAACTTGGTCAAAGCTAAGCGTTGACTATTGTTTTGGTTAATTGGCTATTATTAATGATTGAGTCATATCATCCCTATGTGGATAAAAGGAATTAGTTAAATGATTGAAAGTGTTATAGTCGAGTTATGGAATTTTGACCCGTTTGGGGTATTAAGGGCTTAAGATGGATTTTTGACCCGTTCGGGCATAACGCTGTTAAGTGACTTTAAATGTACAACTGTTATTGGACCATAATGGGGAAAGTTCGCATGTAATAAACACGAGAAAATGGAAGTGGAATGCCCGGGGTGGAAATCTTTGAGTTGATTCCGAGGACGGAATCCTTTTAAGGGGTAGATAGTTGTACCGACCCGAAATTTGTAAATAAATAAATTGTATAAAAATATGAAAATCAAGGATAAATCATTTAAAGAGCGTAGGAATTAGTTTCGTGTCATTTGGACATCGTACGAGAAAGTTATGGACGAAACCGTGTCGAAGGAAACAACAAAAAGTGCAGCCTGTTTAGCAACACCGAAATAGCGTCGCTATTAGGAGATAGCGACGCGATTTTTCGTCACTAAACAGAAAATCGAATTCGCGTTTATAGATAGCGACGGAAAAAGTTGGAAATAGCGACGCTATTGGGTAATAGCGACGCGATTTTAGTCGTTGGCAGCATTTCAATCGGGTTTCTTGTCATTTAATGCCAAAACAAACCCTAGCTTCTCCCCTAACAAATGAGTATACGTTTTTGAGTGGAAAAGGTCGTTTGGAGCCAATTTTGGGGTCCAAATCAATTTATTTTGCTTCCATTGTTGAAGATTAAGGTAAATCTCTTCTTTCTCAATCTCTAGATGTGAAACTTGGGGAATTTGGTTGGGTTATTGTTAACCCTAGCTTGATGAACTACTTCAAATGGTTAAATAAAGCTAGTTAACTTAGATCTATAGTATTTCACCATGGGAAATGGGTTGTGACTTGGATCTATGGTGGTTTTGAGTTTTATAAAAATTAGGGTTTTGTAAAATTGGGGAAAATAATGCTAGTAGTTAACTAGTGGTAAAATATGTGGTAAATGGTGATGTTTGATGTTAAACCTTGTATGGTTATATGATTAGGGCATTTGTTGAAAGACTTGGATTCTACAAGTCCTGAGAAGTGAAGATTTTGTTCAAAGAAACACAAGAGGATTGAGCTTGGCTAAAGTGAGTACATGAGACTTTTAGTGGATACATAACAAATGATTTTGAAAACCACGATGTTTTATGAGTCTTTATTAATAAATATTTTTAATAAAGATATGATTGAAAAGATAAGAAAATGTGAAAAATAGACTATTTAAGTATGTCTAAAATAATTGACTATTTTGATAAGCAAGTATGATTATATAAATTGTTAATGAGTTTTTATTAACAAGGTAATGATTGAGAGTATATGATATGGAGTTTTATTAGTATATACATTAACAAAACCAATGATGATGATTTTTAATTAATAAGTATTTATTAGTAAAATTATACTAATAAGAGTAGTGATTTAATTGCTAAGAGTATATGCATAAAGTGACTAGTAAGATATACGTTTCTAGTCAAAGTAAAGTTAAAGCTATATGATTTTTGATAAATGATAAATATATTATATTTATTAAAGGACTTGGTAAAGTCGGTAATGAGAATGATAAATTAAAAAGAATGATATGATAATTAGAATAGGTGTATGCTAATTGTTGTGGAATAAGATGAATGGAGCTAATGCCCATATGTGATGAATGAGATATCCGGAATAAGACCGCCCAGAAATGGGGGAGCATGAGACGTCTACTTGGGGTGGTACCTCTCTACGCAAAGAGTAGAATGTCACAGTTTACGACACCCAGTGTTGGGTGAGCATGACGACCCGACAACGGGGAGAGCTTATGAATCTCGGTAAGATGGGGGCTCCCAATTACCTTGATAGTTTACCTATGACATCCCATATCGGGAGAGTTGGCTTCAGAGAGGTCCGTTGCGTATGTGATAAAGAAAGTATAAGCGTGGAGATAGCTTACAAATATGTGATTAGATGATGAATAAGCTTATGGTAAGCCTATTAGTTATGCGATTAAATGATTAGAAGATGAGTATGAATTAATAGAAATGAGGAGGATAAGTATTTATATTGGTATAAATATTATTTTATAAATCTTTTTGAGAAGGGGTCGAAAACTCATGTATCTCACGAGACTATTTTGTCTCACGTACTACTTTGTTTTTGGCTATCTACTCAGGTTCAGTATCGAAGGATTAGGAGGTCGTGATAGAAGTGTTCTAGTGTTGATTAGCTCGGGAGCTCGTAGGTAGATCCCGTTTATCCTATGGTTATGATATTGTTTTTTAACTTTTAATGGTTTTTGTTAAACCGTATTTTGAGATATTGGACATTTTAATATTTTTATTTAAAAATATGTTTTAAAAGATGTTTTAAAAATTGAGGTGTTACAAGGAGGTAAATTGTAAGTATCCAATTTCTATTTATCCTTAGCCATATCATATATGTATTACTTTGTGTAGAATTATGCTACTAATTTAAACCCCACAAATTTTAAGATAAAAATAAGATCATGAAATTTGTTATTTTGGAAAATTAGGCTTCACTGAAACCAATTTTATACGTATAAGATTACTAATAATAATACTAAAACTATAAGTAAAAGATAAAAAATATTAATTTCATTTATCGTATTCAAAGTAAAAATTATTATAATAGTAGTAGTTAAAGAAACTATCATTTTTAGTTATAGATGAATTTATTAGTTATATAAAAGTTTTAAAGTTAAACCATCGTTATTAGAAAAATCTAGACATTGAACAATAAAGTTTAGGGTATTAAATTGTAATTTAAGAAAAGTTAAAGTTTATGGAAGTTAATGAATTTTAGCAAACTTAATTGGAAGGGAGAAAAAGAAAAAAAAAAAAAAGAGAGAGAGGAGTAGTTAAGACTCGAGACCTTGACATCTGGTTCAAGAGGAGACGTGCTTTACAAGCTCGGAAAGACTCCGCATGTTTTATATTCCGTTTACCACTACTAAAAACACTAAAACTATTTATAAAAAAAATTAAGGTGTGTGCCACTATTCATGCATGTTGCAAAATGTATTATAAACTAGTTGGTATTTTCCGCGCGATTCCGCGGGGGATCTTCATATGATACCTAAAATACTATTTTCCAGATGATATTATCGATTAAAAGATATCAAATATTTAATTCTTAATTATCAGTAGCAAAATACATATCGTCACGAGATGCTCTACTACGAACATTTGTAGGATAATATTATACAACTAAATTAAAACAAAAGTTAACAATTAATCATATCACATCAAGTTGTTAAATGTTATAGTACCTCTAAGTAGGCCTGTGCAGAATCAAAAAACCGGACCAGACCGGTTATAACCGGACCGGACCGAGGACCGGGAAAAGTGGATTTGAGGGACTGAGGACCGGACCGGTGGTCGACGGTCGGTTTCGGTTAACTTCCGGTTTCATTCGGTTTTGAACCGGTTAGAACCGGCTGTTTCTACATTATATCGGGCATATTTCATGCACTGCTTTTTGCATTGTTTCTAATACATATATAGGTTAGAACCGGCTGTTTCTAATACATATATTAACTAATTAACATGTTAATGATAGTTCGAGATATACTATGAATTATTTTCTACCAAAATTATGGTGTGTGTATAACAATATAAGCATAGGCATATTGAGATAGCTAATACTAAAATCATCGAGCATTATGCAAATATGTCTATGTTTGTTATTACTGGTTTGGAATATGCTCTCAACTTCGAGCTAATTTCGTCGGAACATATATCATATATTTTAGTGGCCAAATTAGAAGTTCAGTAAAACCATGCACGTATAAGAATTAATAATTAAGACATATTATACAATTAGAATTATACCTAGATTTCAGAATCACTATTATCGGATTCCAAGTCCGACATATTACTGATTGCTGAGCGTGGAACGATGAAGATGAAAGAAGAAGTCGTAGAGGCGTAGAGCAGAAACGATCAAACGAATTAGAAGTCGTAGAAGTACCCAGGGAACCGGAAAAGGGTTTTTTAATTGCATATTGGGCTTAAAAGTAATAAGGTTGGGCTTAACAGCTAATTGGGATCGATATATTACTAGGCTGCTAGAGCTAGAATCGACTAATACACACTGCAGTCCAAAATGTGACGGGTTTTTTTGGTTTCTTCCGGTTCTTCCGGTTTTAAACCGGACCGGACCGGTTTTGTCGGTTCTCAAAAAATACGGACCGAGGACCGCACCGGAAGCTACGGATCGGCGCCGGTTCGGTTCTTCCGGTCCCGGTCAGTTTTGGTCGGTCCCGGTTCAAACTGCACAACCCTACCTCTAAGTCACAATAGGTGATACAATTTTCATTTATAGATGTTTCAAAATAAGTGATACACTTTAAAACCTACCTTATTTGGTAAGAAAATATGACTCTTCCTTCACTAATTAACCACTTTAATATAATGAAATCTTTTGTACCCTTCCTTTTACTTATAAAATCATCAATATTATATCACATTATTAAAAAAAGTGAGACTCATTTTCTAGTAACTATTTATTTTTAACATATCTTAAATTTTATTTTAATTCTTTTGCCTCAAAGTTCGTGAAATATCAAATGTATCACTTATTGTGATACATGGTAACATATACGATGAGTATAATACAGTATAAAATGGTTATATTAAAAAAAAAAAGACATTTTAATAAGAAATGGGCAAACAAAATAAAGGGAAAAGAAAATGGTAAAAAAGAAGACTCCGGTTGCAAAGCTTAAAAAGCAAAAGAAATATGCAGATATATATTATATCTTGAAATATTAATATACTATAAACGTAAAAAAAAAAAAAAAAAAAAAAAAAAAAAAATCCTTAAAATCGTTCGTCAACAAAGGCGGCAAAGCTTTAAAGGAAAAAAAACACCCAGCAGGTAGGCACTATTCACTGAAGTTAGTAAATGCATGTTGCAAAATGTATTATAAATAATAATCAAGGAAAGAAAATGAGAACACAATCACATTTTGGTCCTCAAATCATCTAGTGAATCAATTTATGTATATAATCGATCACAAAAATGATATTACCACGACTCTTAACACTCGTGCAATTAGCAAATTAGGTATCAAGTTAAAACGAAGTATGAAACTATATAAGAGACAGTCATATAACTAAAACTAACTAAGCCCCTTCAAAATTGCGACAATTACGCTATACCCCCCTTGAGTTTGAGTTTGTTGCTGGATTGACCAGCAGGCTTACCAGACTCCTCCAAAATGCTGTACAAGTTTTGATGGAATAATATCCAAAAACAGTTGCAAGTTAAACTGTGAAAATAGTGTGAAGACTTTTTAACCTGAAACATGAGTTAACAGAGTCAAAGATGCATTCATAACATATACACACACTAAAGCCTAAAGTGAATATATAATAATGGTAATAAAATCATACTTTGTTTTCTTGTCTTGAGTGGTCTAAGTGGCTTTTTATTGGATATGAAAGCTGAAGGAAGAAGAGCATCTACAGCTTCCCTTTGTTGTTTCCTTTTACAAATACGACTACTACTACTACTACCACTTCCGTCCTCTTTTCTCTTTTCTCCTTCACCGCCTTTTTTACCCCCCACAGATTCATTACCTTTTTCACCGCCTTTTTTACCACCTTTTTTACCACCCTCACTGCCACCCACAGATTCATTACCTTTTTTACCCTCGCTGACAGCCACAGATTCATTTCCTTTTTTACCCTCAACATACTCAATTCCTTTTTCACCGCCTCTTTTACCACCCTCACTGCCAGCCACAGATTCATTACCCTTTTTAACCGATGAGTCGTGTTCCCTTCTTGGTTTTTTCTTTGTTTTATCTACCGACAAACTATCAGAATTGGAATTAAACCTCCTCCTCTCATCAGGATGTCTGTTCCCTTTCCCTTGTTTCTTACTTGTTGAAACATCAAACATGGAAGCATACGGCTTTTCAAGTGACACAACCAAATTCCTGTCTTTAGCATCCCTCACAAGTGCTCCCCAGTTCTTATTCGTCTGCAATGTCCTCACATTCCCCAAAACCCACAACGAGTGCTTAGCCCTCGTCAACGCCACATTCATCCGTCTCACATCAGCAACAAACCCAATGCTTGCAGCCGATGCTGCCCTAACTGTGGACACCACAAGCACATCAACCTCCCGCCCTTGAAAACCATCAACCGTGTTCAGCTCCATAGCTTCCATCACACACGCCCCAAAAGCAACCGAAAAACGTGAACGCAACAGGGAAAGTTGAGACCTGTAAGGCGTTATGATCCCGATCCTTCCTCCAGCAAACTCTGCTGGATAACTGTCAAAAACCACCACCAATATATGAGCAGCAGTTACAGTATCAAAATAAAAAAATATTAAATTTAAATACGTACCTCTTCCTGAAGAATCTAACAAGCTCGACTGCAGCATCAGCCTCACACTCATTGTAGAGAGAGCCAGAGTTGCTAGCATGGTGCTCCTGTCCATCCACAATGTCATACAACACATAAGGCCGCAGAGCTTCAGTCTTGTGAAATACTTTTTCTTTGCTACACATCCCATCACCATTCACTAACTTGCCATCATAGAAATGCAAAGATGGAAACCGGCATATCTCTGGGTGCATCCTATACTGCAACAGACACACTAACACAATTATCGAAAAAAGAATAATAAATTAAAAGATATACATATAATGAAAAACACAGTGTACCTGCTTTGTAAGCATAGTCACACGGTGACCAGCCTTCTGTAAACGTTCAAACATACTGCATTGGTATAGATATTTACTTGCAACATCCGAAAGCACGGTTGCAGGAAGCTGCTTCGGATCTCCAACCTTAAACAATACGTGTAAACGAATAAGTTTTGCACATTCAACAAAGAAAGTAGAAGTATAAGATTATTCAGTACCATAATAGTCTTGCTCCCCTTTGATTTTAGGAGCTGAAGAGGAATCAGAGTAGCCGGTTCCAGAGCCTATCAAGAAAGAAGTTAGAAATGAAATAAATAAAAAGTGAAGAAAGCAGGCAGGCGTACTTGAGCGGCTTCATCAATTACAACAGCATCAAACAAAGAAGACTCAGATGAAGAAGCGGTGAACTTATGAGCTTGCATAGATTCAGAGCACACTGAATACAGATCACCACCACAACCACTCAATGTGGTTATCACAACTTCAGCTTCCCTTAATATGGACTTTCTCAGTTTAAGTTTAAGAGCTTTTCTCTTCTCATGAAGTTTCTTCTCTCGTGCCTGAGCAGAGGCAAGATCTATGTACACAGCCTTCTTGTCACTGTACAGTGCTCTTAGGCGTCCACCTATTTCTGCATCAGACATTTCCTTTGCATCATCACCCATGGCAGCATCTCCATCGTTGCTTAAATTGGCCCGTTTGGCTTCAAGGAACCGAATACGGTCCACTAATTTCTCCAGCTTAGCACGGATAGCAGTTGAGGAATCCCCTTCACCCTTGTCTAAGTTTAAGCTGTCAGTCTTCATATCTTGAGCCAACCGGTGGTCAACAAGTGTGTCAATGAAAAAAGGTAGAGATGCTGGATGAAGTGTCTTTGCATTACCAACCCTAACAAGATACGGCTTGTACATTGACCCGTCACTCGCGTACAACCCGTCACTGGTGATTCTGGACACCAGTTCATCAACTGCAGCATTTGATTGGGCACAAATGAGAACCCGGCGACCTCCTCGTGTGTGAGTAGCTCTAGACTCATCATCATCCTTTAGCTGTTTGGCCAAAGCTGCATCCTGCCAGGCCCGTGCAATTGCAGCAGACTGGCTCATCTTCATGCTAGGTCTCGTTTCAGCCCGTGTATCACTAGTTAACGAAAGCAGAGCACTGACAATAGCCACTATGGTTCGGGTCTTCCCGGTACCTGGAGGACCCTGTATAAGAGATAGATCATGAGCAGTTCTCAAGTCCACACCTCCAATGACACTACTTATAGCTTGAACTTGACAGTCGTTAAAAGAAGATTCTAGAATCTGCTGTAAGGATTTACTCAGATTCATCTTTGACTTGGTATTAGTATTGGTAGGGTGGTTTTTAGGGTTTAAGATGACAGGAAGCAGGGGGATACTATGTATGGACGACAATGCCTGAAATTCTCTTAATTGGGAAGTGATGTTCATGATGCGATGAACGTACCACTTGCTTCTTTCCATCAGGAGCTTTTTAGCCCGATTTAACCGAGAACACCCGTTCTGAAGATACAACTTGATCATTAATATGCTTGACTTTCTTTTATAATCTTTCTCGCATCTTTCTACCTTTCCAACCATGTGAACCTCATGGGAAGAGTTTTTAAAAGGCTGTCTGGTGAGCAAGATGAGATCGTTTTCACCACAACTTCTAGAAGCTTCTAGGTCTTTGTCATCCTGAAGACACCGAACAACATGGAAGTCGTCAACTCTTTCGACAGACATGACAGACAGGCTTTCATCTGAAGAAGCCGTCTCCATCTCTGTAGATGAATTATGCAGCTGTGCTTTTAACTCTTCCAACACTAAAGGACGAAAGACTGCCATGTAATCATCAGGAGATTTAAAACAAACAGGAACCTCCTTCAAATTGGCAGCAGTTTGATTCTTGTCTGGTGTAGTGAAATAATCCATCTCCAGAATAGGTCTGAACCAGTCATCTAGCCTTACAGGCTTGAATCTCTGAAGCCCGTTTCGCAGTCTGTTTGCTTGAGAAGCTCTGTCTTGAAGCCCTAGGTTTAGCTGGATGACCTGGCGTTTTGGACCACCAAGTTTTGCCAGGTGTGATTGATGATGCCTTGCGGATTTTAATGCAAATTCCCATGGATCGTCTTTAGCATCAAACACCAACTCCTTGATCGCCCTATCGTTCTTTGCTGGAGCCTTTTTTTTAATATTATCATCCTTCTTCAAACGCTCACTTGGCTTCTTCTGCAGATCACTAGATTTTTCTTTCTCTTTGACCAAAAAAGACGGTTTGACTTTGGCCACATTATTCTTTGCCTCCAGCTTCTTATCCACTAACCCTATAGTATCAGTACCAACAACGGAAGAATTTTCCCTAATTACTGAAGCTCTTTGCTCAGTCTGTGTCTGTGTTGGTGTTTGTGTTTGTGTTTGTGTTTGTGTTTGTGTTTGTGTTTGTGTTTGTGTTTGTGTTTGTGTTTGTGTTTGTGTTTGTGATCGTGAACCTATAGATTCACCATGAGGAACAGTCACAGTGTCAACATCATCCGTTGCATCAATCTCATCGTCTGAAACAACTATTACACTCTCTCTCTCCGTTTTGTCTGAGTCCAAAATCTGCACATCTGAATCTTTGAAGGAAAAAGCTCCTAATTTCTCAGGAGAATGCTTCTTTATGTGCTTTAAGGCCTCAGTTTGCAACAATAAGTCTTTAAGGTTCGCTTTTTCATATGAATTACAAGCTACTTTATCATCATTCTTCAATGAAACAAAAAGACACGATAACTGCTCAGTTAATTCATCGATCTGAATGTTTTCTGCAACAACAAAAAAACAAAATATGAACTTAAATTTGCTGTGGTAGAAGGCCAGAAACCAGAGAAGAAGATATCAATACCAGACTGAACAAGTTTTTCAATGGCCATGATAACAGATGTTTTATCATCACACGACTTCTTAAGCAGATCAAGCACAGAAAACACTGTCTGTTTCCAATACCTAACTACAACAACAAGGGTAGACTTCCCCCAGTACATTAAATCATGAAGCCATTGATAGCTAATTGTATTCTTTACCAACATGTCTGAATCTCTTGGTATTTTGTGCATAAATAACTGGAGCTGTTGGAGAACGACAGGTAAGCATTCAAGTAAACGGATACAAGTCATCTGAAACAACAGAAAAGGAGATTAAAGGCAAGAAAACAATTAACATGATCATCCATGTTAATTAACATACGTACACTAAAGATTAGAAGACGATAAAATTTTGTACCTGTGAGATCTTGAAGTCAACAAAAGTCTTCCCTTCAGACAGGCATATGCAAAAAGAGGGCCATGCAGCTTCTGATAATAAGCAGGTAAACTTTTTCCAATGAATGGAATCAATCTTTGACGAATTTTCATCAAATGTAGGCTGATGTAGAAATCCACCTTGTGATGACAACTTTGATTCATCACGTTGTACCCCTTCTGTAAGTAGTTTGCAAAGTACAAAAAAGAAATGATGAGCACTTTGAAATCTTTGCAGCACCGAATCCAACAAAAGCTGAAAAGGATTAACAACCAAAATAAGACTAGATTAACAAAATTTGAATATAATGGATAAAATGATAAATCACAAAAAAAATACCAGATCCCGAGCATGTCTCATCCCGAGAAAGACAGCTGACATTGATGCAGAGCATGAGCACAGGAACTGCAAACAAGAAGCAAGACCTCGTGTGTTTGCAACTTGTTCAAGAATACGCCTTCCCACTTGCCTTGAATTCTGCAACCATATCATCAGTTACTTACAACTTACAACACTTGAATTATTACATAACTTTAAAGGGAGAAAAGTAATGTATTTAGTATTTACATCATCAGGATCAACAAGCAAAAGGATAAAGCTTTCAGCCATCCTTGGTTCCCATATCCACTGTTTCTGAAGCTCACTTTGTTCCATTCTTGCAATAAAATGAGATGTTAACCTCCTGAATGTTCTGATTAACGGGACACACATCGTTGCAACCTTGACTGAGTTCTTTGACTCACCATCATCAGAACCAGATGGTGTTCTCCACCCAAACAGATACGACACTTCTGGAGCTCGTGTGGTTAACCATTGTCCAATTGGAAGAGCCATCTCACTGCTAGTTTCGGGTTCAACCATAGAAAAACGAGATAAAGCCCATAAAACCGCCTTAGAAAATGAAACTGGTAGAACCTTGGGATCAATTTCAACTAACACATCAACCCACAGCATTGGAATACACATCCACTCCCCAAATTCGGTTCGACTCTGCATGCTAAACTCATTCCAGCAACTGGTGTCCTTATCTTCATTGTCATCTTCATCTTTGAAGTCAATGATATTCCGGTCAACGTCTTTGTGTAACTGACAGTGTAGAATTGAAGAGACTAATGCAGATGCATCAGAGACTATGATAGTTTGGATCAAATCAAAAGCAGGCTGTCTAAGAGAACTGTAGAGTGTTGAGTCCTTGAGAGATGCCACAAGAGAAGGACCCCTGTGCAAATTACTAGTTAGCGACAGTTGTTGTTTCTGTAGCAATTAGCAAGGGTATAACATTGCATACCACATGTGTGCACATTCAAAAGGTGGACAGGAAGGATTCATCTTGTAACCACGGTGGATAATGAGAATAGCAATCTGCAAAAAAAATTAAAAAATTAGCCATCAATTATCATGTACTTGATGCCAAAATCTAGAGGATGAACAGGTATACCTGGCAGGCCTTTTTCCTCATTAGAGTGCTGAAGTTGCTACTAACAGTCACTTGATGCAGAAGAAAATACAGAAAATGTATGCGTTGCTTTTTATGCTCCCCGTCTTGCAGAGCCTCAAGAGACTGCAAATACAATTATTAAGACCACATAAAATAATGTAGGGAAAAAAAGAAAGAAAAAAACATGCCTTGAGAAAAGGTGGGAAAAGATCAAATATTTCTTTGTGGCTCTTCTCGTCTTGAGTATGAAAACACTGACCCAGTAGTGAGTCACGCATTACACTTGGTGACAATGTTGCCCTTAACCACAGCTTACATCCTTCAAAAATAACAAACTCAGGAAATGAACATGCAATTCCAAGAGTAAATTTTATAGGTATAAAGACCAAGAAGAACATACCAAGCATGTCGAAAAGTAGTCTAAGGCAATTAATTGCATAAGAAAATTCAAGAGAATCATCAGAAATGTGGTTTAGTACAATGCTCAGAAAACTGGGATAGCGCTCCAAAATCCCTTCTTCAAAAGCATGAGGCTCGAGAAACCCTAGCCTTCAAAAACAGCAAACAAGAACATTAGGCATAATCATAATATTAATATCATATCAAGAATATAATCAATGAAAACAGTTTCAAAAGTTAGTAAAACTAAAATCACTACTCCCTACAGTGCCTTTAATCCAAGCCATACAGTTATTCGGTCCAGCTGCATCCTTGGCCTTGAGCTCTCAGCCACAACTTCTGTCTCTAGAAATAAAATGCATTTCTTAAGCAACGGCTGCAAAGGATCCAAGTCCTCTGCTTTCCTGGAGATAAAAAAAAATGAACAAATATCAGCTTTAACATTGATAGCTACTTGTCAGATCATGATGACATAGGCAAAGTAAATATCAAAATTCATATAATCATGATACCTCAACTTTCCCATGTATCCAGCTAAACGGAAGCCTATAGAACGACACCTTCTGGTCTTGAGGAAAAGTAGAGCATAAACACCCTTCATAAACCATTGGAAAACACTCAACATCTGTTATGAACAAAAAGGGATAAAAAAATGTCAAATGTGAAGTGTTGAAGCTGTACTGGGTACTGTTGATGGCCAGCCAGAGTGAGTTCATGAGAATCATCAACTGCTTCGATAAATATCTGGAACTCGTTGACCAAGGATTGGTCATCCAACAAGACGGGAAACATCAACACCTGCAACACCAGAAAATGACAAAATAACAAAGAAAAATTAAAAATATTTTTACACTTGAAAACAGTAAACAAACTTGAAAATTAGACGAAAAGATTACCTCATACATGACGCTAATAACTTTTGCATTGTCTTTGACCGCATCATACTTCCCCTGTGCTATTCGTGTGTTCAATACCTTTAACTGATTAGTTACTCGTTCTTCATCTAGTCTGCATAAAACATCAAGAAGAGGACCAATTGAACTCAACTCATACTCCATGGCGTAGGTGTCTTTGGCTTGATGATGCTGACAAATGCATTGCATGCAGTCTTGTAATTCTTCAGATACTCTTTTCCATAAAAGCTTAAGGGGAGAATCATGACGATCATCTTTGAAGTAGTTATAGAATGTTTCTAGAAGCGGCCCCATTATATCCCAGGAGCCACACCAAATATGGTCTTCTCTAGGAAGATATATCAAGAAGTTGAATGCATCGCCGAACCTGAATACATATAAATTTACTTCAAAATAAGTACATAAATAATGTTCCGATGGATTAAAATATCAGCATTTCAAAGTAACGGATAGCTAAGTGGAACTACATGTTGCAGAATGATCTTATCCAAGCTTGTTTTCCAATTAAGGTATCATGCATATGAACAATTTCATGTCACACTTGTACAGTAATTATATGTGTATTGATCATATACAGCTAACCAGCCTATTAAGCATAAACATATAGGAAGGATCAATTGCTTGCCTGCCACAGAGTGCTCAATAACACAAAAACAGAGCAGCCAGACTCGTATGCGACTATTAAACTGGTAATAGAATATAATACTCACCATATTTCTTTGAGATGGCGGATTTGAAGCTGTTTTGAGTGATCGAAATCGTTTTCATCGTCGTCGTCTTCTTCAATAGCCCTCCATCGGTCCAAGAGCTCTACCCTCGTGACAACTTTCTTCGACATATTGCAAGCGTAAGAATGAATATAACTAATCTACAAGCATTCAACCCTAGTTGACTGTATGAGAGGAATGTGTAAGCAGCAGGCGCTGGGAACCCGACGGAAAAAGGGCAAATGGTCAATCCAACGTCGGCCGGGTTGAAGCAGCAAAACCCTCTTTCGCCGGTCGAACTTACGCTCCTCCGTTTTCGAGTTTTAAACGAATCAAGAGGAACAGTCGAATAGAGAAAGGAAATGAAATTAAAATAAAATCAATTACTTTGTGTTGTGTTGTGTTCTTAAACTAAAAATAAAATAAGAAGAATGGGTGTAAAAATAATAGTACAATATATTCTTACTCACTTTTATCATCGAAAGTTTTCTTGTAAGTAGTTTATTTACTTCTGAGTAAAATTACATTTATCTACATCTTACTTTATTATACTTCTCATTTGAAGAAATTAAATATCGTTAGTGTTATCTTTATCTTTATATATAATAAACAAAAGGTTTAAAGTCACATGGCAACTCCTAAAGTCACATGGCAATTCCAAAAGTCACATGGCATATATAAAGCCACATAAGTCATAACAATCTTTTATGCACACCGTACAAGTTCTAATAAAATTGATTTTCACACCATGTTCTCTTTCTTCACATGGGTTTTCACTTTTCACAATCTCAATCCTTCGTCATCTCAATCCTTCGTCACAATCTTTTTTTTTTTTTTTTGCTACTGTTTTAAAGGCTTGCATCATTTTACACCATCAGCAGATCACCTTTAACAATCAATCTTATTAATGATTTCCGTTTATCATCGCTTTCATCTCCCGATCGTGAAAAACCCTAAATCGCCTTCAAACTTGTGTTCTTTCCCAATGGTAAACCATGCTGCGCTCCCCAGATACACAATCGCCCCTAAACCCATTTCATTTCACATGTCAACCCTCAACCTTAGACACTCTCTACAGACTTTCACGTGCCTTTCTCTTCTGGTTGTCTGGTATGTTGTCTACTTCACACAATTGAATCAGTGTTTCCTTATATTGTATTTTATGTGTTCAAAGATTGTTGATTTTAGGGATTTATCAGTTTTCAGATTTTAGGTAAATTTAATTAAATTTTAACTTTCAACAAAAATGATCCATTGTCCACCAGGTGTTTGATAAAATGCTCAACTCAATAGCATAGTTTTTCCTTTTCCATATACTGTAATTTATGTGTTCATGATAAAGCATATTTTTTTAATTTGTACTTTTGCAGATGTAAGTTGAAGCCAATTTTTGTATTTTTTTACAGGTAATGATAGTCATTTTTTTAGGATGTGCTCGAAGGATTCTTACTTAAACGAATAACAATTTTTTAGGAGGGTGTCTTAAATGGTAGCCAATATCCATGTTTCCATTATGCTTTCTAGAGATTGAAGAAGTAATTGTTATTGATTATCAAAGTTTTATGTGATTGAGAGAATTCAATTATATGTTTTATGACTGACGATTGATTTTTATGTTATTTTTTTTTTCCTTTTTAGCTTTGGCTGAGCTTCTTCACAATCCTTTGGATGAGGTATTAAACTCTGTTACATGATATTCTCATGAATTTTGTTTGATCACCGTTGATACTTATATTAATGTAGGCGTACTAAATAACGAAAAATATGGTTGTAAGATGTTGTTGGTTGAAGGCATATCACTTAATTTAACAATACATACATAATTTGTGATTAAAATAATATATCACTAATATTTTTTTATATTTGATGATAGATAATGGTGGTGTAATAACTCCTGATAAAATGATGGGGTGAATGATGGGGTGTATGTCCCTTGGGTACTCGGTAAAAAGCAACCTGGCCAACACTATCGATCAATGTGAGTAATTTTTTCAAGCACAAATATAGATTATAACTTCCCTTAAAATTTATAATTGTATTGTTATTCCAATATCTCGGGTACGAACTACGAACCATTAGGGTAGTCTTAGATAGCGTACAATTCATATAGATTCTTTTATGTTAAAGGTTGGGGATAAATTATAACTGTTATTGTTTTTCAGCAATAACTGTCTAATATTTGTAAAAATAACTTATTAAGTAGATGGTAAGATGGGCGGGTTGAGTAACGGGTCTGGTTTTCGTACGGGTCAAAATCAAGCTGAGGAATTTGCAATGGCAGTTGCTGAAGTACTCGAGTGTAAATGAGTTCATAAATCAAGAAAAAAACAGATGTGCAAGAAGTTAATACTTTAACTGATGCATCATTGTAAATTGATTATATCGGGTAGAGTTGACCTTTTGAGAATTCAGGTCAAAGATGGTTATGAGTTGGTCAGAACACAATGATTCATTCTGCCATGATTTATGTTCGGTAATTTAAAACTCCCCTATTAAACTTTTGTAATTTTATCATAAATTTCTTTTTCAAATTAAGCATCATTTCGGGTTACCCTGAATTTGCGGATAATCTTTTGGTTGAGTCATTCCTTAACCCGTATGATTCTACTGATGGGAAATTTTGAATATTTTTTAATATTGTATGCCCTTTTTACATATTTTAAAATATATATACTCCCCCCGTCCCACAAAAAACTTCTCATTTGACTTGGGCACATGTTTTTAGGAGATAGTTGGTGGTGGGGTGTTTGGTAATAAAATGAGATAATATTAATTTATTAAGTGGGTTCCTCCAATTCTCATATGGGAAGTTTTTTGTGGGACAAAATTTTTAGGTGAAATGAGAAGTTTTTTGTGGGACGGAGGGAGTATTAAATATTATGATCTGAATGTTATTTTCTAGGTGAACTTTGTTGCATTACATGATCATATGATGCTACATCATTTGGGTATGTGCAGATTCTATGAGAATCAAAATGGTCTCATTAGTCTTCCATATGAAAAATATCTCTAAAGATTCGGTAATCAGATTAGGCGAGCCAAAATATCTCAAACACCCAGAGGTGGTAAAAATAGAGACACTCAAAGTCAATGGTGTTTAGGATAGAATCATACAAGGTAGTATGCTTATTTTTCTAATACTTTTGGCAATTGAATGGGTTGGAGCATGACCCAAAACAGATTTCATACGTGAAGGGGCCAAAGATGTTGTCTACAAAGAGATGTTTTCTAATTAATTTTTGTCTGAAATTATAAATTGTGTTGGATGTGTACTATTTTTTAGCTTGAGAGACTAGGGCACTTGCCACATATTTTTACGAGGTAATCATGCAGACTTCCTAATTATTTACTGAGAAAGCCAATAGATATGACTATGTTTTCTTTTCAATTCGTTTGGAACTTATATTTATGACACTAATTAGTTGCAAAAAGTTGAAAACTTTAAATTAAAATTGTATCATTTTAATCTGACCTGACCGGTTTAGAATCAGAAGATTTTATAAGCCACCCGTGATTTATCACGGGTTATAGGCTAGTTATTAAATAAAAAAATAATTAATTATATATTATTTTAAAGTCGAAAGAACATTATAATTAAATTAACCCATTTGAAAAGATAATAATAGTAATACATAAATTTGCAATGTCATTTACAATTAAAAGTCTATTTTACCTAGCTATATACCTAATACATGTCTTTGATTTGAAAATTGAAATGACAAAAACGAAATAAACATAACACAAATGTACGTACATATGTGTAGAACACTAGAGCCCCATATGTGTAAACCCGAATTATATTTCACCCAAACTGAGCCTTACCCGACCCGTTTTCGGTACAATGAGAAACCCAATCGACATAAATATCCCCATTTGCCTCTTCGATCATCAAAGTAAGGGTTAGGGTTTCAGCATTTCACAGATTCGATCTATCAATTCCCTCCATCTGGAAATGGCGATGAGGAAATTTTTCAGTGAGATCAAGGGAATGAAAGTGAAAGACGTCCCGGCGCACGTGAAACCGATGGTAACAACAAGCAACGCCAAGAGTTATATCCAGAGAGCGTTGGATAATTACCATGCCAAATACATCCAGACCGACTCGATCGTTCCGCTCTATCATGTCTGCTTTGGCGGCTTGATCTTCTCTTACCTCGTCGCCCTTCCTGAGGAGCGCCGTCACCTCGAACACCAGCAACATGCCAAAGAGCACGGCGCCCACTGATTTGTTCATCCAATCGAGGTACATTCAATTTGTTTGCTCGTTTTTTTTTTAAATTATAGCTTATGAGGTAGACACGGTTTAAATCATCTGATGTGTGTGGACGTCAACGATTTATTATGGCGTAAAGGAAGTTTTATTTTGCTGTTTCTCCTTTTCTATTAGAATTTGTATGTAGAGTTCCGATTTACACCGCATATATCAAAACAATTGGATCTGACTGATTAAATTTGAATTGTATTTGATTTATGTTGATCAGTTGATCGTGATTTAGCTGGCCATCATCAAATGATTGTCATAGAATTTATTTAGATAACATTTGATGTTTGTTTATTTGGCTATTATTTCTGGAATTAGTGACATTGTTGCTTATTGTACCCCCTAGGGCAGGGAAAAAGTGGTGTTGGAAGCATGCTTTTTTCTTTCTCCATACCGAAATATGTGAATATCATTAGCAGTATTTTTAGGATACCAAATAGATCCAAAGTTTTTTTTTTTCCTTTTCCATTGCTTCTCCTTGAGAAACTCCAAAGGTTAGTTGGATGCTAATAACTATATAGATGTCTACACAAAATTATGCTACAAGGCCCCAATAACAAACTGAAGATTATGCTATGAGGTTCCTATGTAAGGGAGTGTTTGGGAAACTTCATATGCTTATTTTTACAAAAAAAAAAAAAAAAAGAAAGAAATAAAACAGTTTACTGGCTCCGTGACAAGACTCAACAAGTGTTGTTTTTACTGGCCATGCCCTGTTTAAATAGTCTTTTTTTACCCTGGCCAACTAAATAATTCTGCATGCCTTGTACTTCATTTTTGCAACTTGGGTGAAACTGTGATGTTTTAAATTATAGTAGTTATACCCTACCCACATAGCATGTAATCATGATTTTATCCCAAAACATCCTTTTTCTTTTGGTTATATTTTTATGGAAAATGATAATGACAGCCCTTAGGGCTATCATTAAGAAGGCAAAATAACAAAAGACAACCCCCCTGAATTTTAGGAATACTACTTTTTTAATCAATGTATACGTTGCCATGCATCGTTTTATTGTGCTGATGAATGAGAGACTGATAATACTTGCAGTTGTGTATAACAGTTGATCTTTTGTGATTGCAGGTTTTGGGAGGATCAGAATAATTGAAGTCGGCTTTTGGTCTTCAAAGGGACTGCCCAAAATAAATCACTTTCCTTTTTTTATTTGTTTGTGTGAAGAACTATACACATGTTGGACAGCATCTCTAATCATTAACTTTTCCGTTGTTGATGTTTTTACTTATATAACATCTTTATGTTTATGTTAATGCATGCGTGTGATTGTTGCAGTTTGAAACAGAGAGAAAAAAAGTAGTGAAATCTATATATTTGTAGTAGGGGTGATTATCGGGTCAAAACCGAACCGAACCGATATAACCGATAACGGTGAATTTTCAAAACCGAAACCGAACCGATAACATGTTATCGGTTTTGGTTCGGTTTCGGTTCGGGTAATTTTAGGCCAAATGTTCATCCTTTTCCGAAAACCGAACCGATAAAACCGATAATGATGATTTTTCAAAACCGAAACCGAACTGATAACATGTTATCGGTTTCGGTCGGTTTTCGGTTCGGTTTCGGTCGGTTTTCGGGTCGGTTTTCGGTTCGGTTTTCGGTTCGGTTCGGTTTTTTCGGTCCAAATGCTCACCCCTAATTTGTAGTGATAGAATTGGTTGAATTGTAGTTAGTGATGAACTGATGACTGATAAGAGGAGCTTATGTACAGTTTCCTTGACAGATCCTTTACCCTAGACTGATGGCGACACCAGCTTCAGCTTCTAAGGAGTTGATCATTACTAGTTCTTTCTTTGAAACTGTAAAAACAACAAAACCACCCATCTTCAATTGGTTAAGTTAGGTTCATCAATAACTGAAAGTAGTATTAAGAGATGAGATGATTTCTTTATTTATTACTCAAGCTTGGGAGTGAAAAGTGTTACTTTTCACCCGTGTGGATTGTTGATCTTCATCGGATGAGATTGAGGATGAAGAATACATATCTAGTAATGGAGTTTTGAGTTGTGGATTTGGATTAAGTTTTAGTAAAAAGTAGTGCGAGTGGTGGTGGGAGAGGAGCTTAGAGTAGGCCGTAGGGGTGTGTTTTGTTCTAGAATCGGTAAACCCGAGAACTGAAATTTAAAAATAAGAGAACTGAGAACTGGACCAGATCCGGTCCGGGTTGGTAATTTCGGGTTTAGAACTTGTAAAACGAGAAATTTTTATTTTTATTTTTTTCAAAAAATAAAATTGCTATGAAGCTTTGTTAAGTACTTGAAGGTAATCTTTCATATCGTATAACTGGGTTCCCTTCCATGCCCATATAAGAAATCTACCTTTCGATAACCATCGGCTGGTTGAAACTTCTCTTCTGAACATGTAGTCGTCGATCAGATAATTAATGATGCTCGTAAAGTGTTTGATAATACGCAAGTCAAGGATGTTATATTGCCTGGAAATCCATGTTGGATGTGTCTGGAAAAATATGGATATGCAATCCAACTTTTTGAATTCATGTCATTCTCTTGAAATGCTTTCTAAACATGATGGCTATTTACATTACGATTCTAAGGACTAAAAGAACTGGAACCGTACCAACAACCCTGAGAATCGGAATTGACAGAAAATGGGAAGCGATGACCGGACTGAAAACCAGGTCCAACTAGGTTCGGTTCGGTTCTTGTTTAGATTTTCGGTTTTATGTCACATCCTTAGAATAAAGCATAAGATGTGATGAAGGTCAATACTAACTATCATGTTAGCGCCACATCAAATTTTTACCGCTACCACCAAAAAATTATGGTGTGGAGTGTCCTGACAACTCACCAAACACTAGCTTTATTTATTATTTTTAATTTTTTAATAACATTAAAAATTAAATATATATAATAAAAAACTCACTGAGAAAAGAGAAAAAAACTACACTATTTTCAAATAGGGGGTGATTTTTCTACCATAGTTTTTAAGGTATGTACCACATTTAATGCTTAATATACTTGTACAGTTAGCTGTAAAATCTGTACTGTGTGGTATAATCATTAAAAGTTGTGGTGACAATATCAATTCTCTTTTCATAAATCAAGATAACTCAGTGGGTTTGGTCATTACTATTGAGTTTAGTCATGTTTCTAATGTGTTTAGTCAGATGAGAAAAAACTAATGTGTCTAGTGTCGATCATTTATGTCATTTTTAATCGAGACTTAATATATTCTTATTTATGCATAATAAAATTATGGATCATAGATAACTTCTTAGACCACCCGTAACGCTCGACCAAACCAGCGGTCGCGACCGCCACCTCCTCCGTTCCCGACGCGTCCCACCCGTTACAACCCTTGCTCGTCGACGCGTCGCCATAGCCCAACGATCGACTAGTCGACCGTTGGCAGCCCACTCCAACGGCTCCAAAACACACACTTCCAACCTAATTTTTACCCCTTTTTTTACCTTATAAATACCCAATCTTTTTCTAAAAAATTTCACACTTCTCATTTCTTTTATTCATACTTACTCATATCACACACATCACACACACTATACTAAAAATGAGTTCCGACGATGAAATGAATGTCGCTAATTTCATTTTTGGCGACGAGGAAGAGGACAGGGTTATACATCTTGGTTTTTTACAAACGGCGGCCGCGTTTCTTGAAGGTTCTAGTTCTAATATCCCTAGAACTCCTAGAAGATACGTGAATAGGGACCGTGGCGGTGCGAATGACCGTCTCGTGGCAGCCTACTTCGCTGAAAATTATTTTAATGTAATGTTTTAAATTATTTTTAATGTAATGTTTTAATTATTAATGAAATTTAAATTAAAAAAAAAAATTCCGAACGGTCACCCATTACGGGCATTTGGTCGCTGTCTGGTCGTGTGATTGATCAGGAGAGAGAAAGCTGATGTGACGCAGAGGTAGCAGCTTACACTCGAGTAAAACCCTGTATAATAGTAAGTTATGAGATTACAAACAGGCTCCTCGCCATGAGCTGTCATCACCGACTCCTGCTGTAAAACCCTTTGATTGCTCCAAATGCTGAACAGACCACCACATCGGTACATACTACAGTTGCATTTTAAACTCTAGCAACGCATCGATCGAGAGAGATGGTTAGGGCGGGTGCCGGAAAGCATAGGAGATCCACCAAGTTGGCATTCATATGCGTCTGCCTTCTCGGAGCAGCCCTAATTGCAGATCTACTTTGGGCTTCTTCTTCTTCACCATCTCTCCCTTACAAATCCGTACCATTGGATTGGCCGCCGCCCTCCGACTCCTTACCCCTACATCTTCCCTCCAATCACTCTCTCCAGGTATCTATCTATTTATCTTTCCTCATTATTTTCTTATGCAGTGTCATTACAAGTTCCTGTTGCTGATTTCATGGTAATTAAAAAGATGGATCTAGCATCACACGTATAACTATCGGTCCGCCCTTGTTGTTTTTGATGCTATAATTGACAGTCTCCTGCTTTATACGATTGAGAGATCAAAAGGCATGATTGTGATCCATTGCTTCATATATAACTACTATTTGAAACCTATTACAAGTTGGATATGCTACATAGAGCAATCAAGATGCTGAATATGAGATACATCCTTTCAATATCTGATGTCTTAGGTTATGTTTTTAGTTCCTTAAATGTATTTCATTTCCTATGAAATTTACCTCCTATACCCATGCTTTGAAATTTAGCTCCTAGGGCGGAAGGGTCTTGTAACGTAATGAATCTTTTAATGTGGTGAAATCTCAAAATAAGCTCGTTGGTCTTTTGCTGAGTTTGTTTTGTATATGTAGTTCATTAAATGCCTAATGTGGAATTGTGATATGTCATGATCCATTGATCATAGTGTTTCTTTTTCCATCTTTATTGTGTATAACTGTATATATAATTATTAAATATAAATACTATCGCTATTATTATTATAATCAATGACCTCATGTTACTTGTGGTATAATATGTAATTGGACTACTAATGAAGGGCACATTTTATTGTTATGTGACAGGGGGTAACTGATAAAGATAACAAAACAGGTATTCATGGGAGAGTGCTGTCCAAAACATTTGCTGATCTGGATGGACCACAACTAAACTGGGAGAAGATGGCAGAAGCACCAGTGCCTCGCCTTGATGGTGCAGCAATACAGATCAAGGATCAACTATTTGTTTTTGCAGGATATGGAACTATCGATCTGGTGTGCACACTTGTAGCTGTATTGCTTTGATTTGTTTGTAAATGGTTGTAAGATGATAAGATATTTTATCTGATTGTATCGAATTTGCAGGTGCATTCTCATGTTGATATATACAATTTCACAAGCAAGACATGGGGTGGAAGATTTGATATGCCAAAAGAGATGGCACATTCACATCTAGGAATGGTGACAGATGGCAGATATATTTACATAGTGACTGGACAATACGGTCCACAGTGTCGAGGACCAACAGCACATACATTTGTGCTGGATACTAAGACCAAGAAATGGCAGGACATGCCACCGTTACCAGTGCCTAGGTATGCACCAGCAACCCAGCTTTGGAGAGGAAGACTGCACGTGATGGGTGGCAGCAAAGAAGATCGATACACGCCAGCTGTCGACCATTGGAGCATTGCTGTCAAGGATGGGAAAGTTGTAGAAAAAGAATGGCGAGTTGAAGCTCCCATACCTCGTGGTGGCCCACACAGGGCTTGCATTGTGGCGGGTGAGCGGTTATATATGATTGGTGGTCAAGAAGGTGATTTTATGGCCAAACCTAATTCGCCTATATTCAAGTGCTCCCGAAGGAACGAGGTAGAAAATTCATTAAATTGTGTCTGATGTGATGCTAAGTGATATTATTTTATTGTATCTGATTGAGAATGTGTATATCTATGGCAGGTTGTGTATAGTGATGTTTACATGATGGATGATGATATGGAATGGAAGGTTTTACCTTCCATGCCAAAGCCTGACTCCCACATAGAATTTGCTTGGGTGGTTGTCAACAATACTATTGTTATTGCTGGTGGTACTACTGAGAAACACCCGCAAACCAAGAAAATGATTCTTGTTGGAGAAGTTTTCCAGTTTCAGTTGGATACGTTGGTAAGTTTTCAGTCTGGAACCATGTACGTATATGTTTTAGAGCCCAAATTGAAGAATATTGATAATGTGTTATGCAGAAATGGTCGGTGGTTGGGAAGCTTCCTTATCGTGTGAAAACGACACTGGTAGGGTTCTGGGATGGATGGTTGTACTTCACCTCGGGACAACGCGACAGAGGGCCGGATGATCCTACTCCCAAAAAGGTCATTGGGGAGATGTGGAGAACAAAACTGCTTCTCTCTTGATCCCACTTTAATGTTTAGTATTACCGATACTTGATTGTTGCATTTGATATATATACAAGCGGGATCCACACATGTAAAAATAGGAACAAATCATGTCATTGTCTTCTGTGAGTAGGTAGGTGTAGGTGATACAAAGTGGATATTTTTGTGTCTCGGCTCATCTTTCTTCTAAAATCATTTGTTATTTATGTACCCCAACCTCCATTTACTTAGAACAAACCAAAACATCAAGGCAAATATGAAGTCTGGTGATACTTAAATAAAGAGTTTATCTGCTATAAATATAGAGTGAATTCATATATGCAGATCTCAACTTATTTTGTTTTTGCATACACTGCCAATTCTGCAAGTATTCATATAAATATAGAGTGGTTTTGGACAAAAATGTAACCTCGAAAGCAGGACCACAGAGTGTCAAGCATGTTGGGGTATAATTTGAACGAGAGAAATAGTATATGTTCCTGTTTTATCCTCCTAGATTACACATGTGTAATTCTTTTTCTTCATATGATTTTAACCCTTGTCTTAGGAAGATAAGTAGGAACAAATTATAGAAACATATGTCTTTCAACAAGGTCCCTTGATATTTTGTAGGCAGAAAGAGATGATGGAAGGATGTAGAAATAGGACCACTCAGAGAGACAGGCCCACTTCCACTTGTGCTTGCTTCCACCCTCAGCAGCACTTGTACTGTATAATCTACCGACATTTTGGATGTACTCCTTCAACTTGAGTTTTAAATGTTACAAATCCCTCTTTTAAATTTCAACAAAAAAATTTACCTGATAGACATACAAAAGTACCTAATACCAGTAAAAAGAAAGAAAACAAGTCAGGCAGGATATAATAGTAAGTATGTACAGAGAAGAAGCCTCATTAGGCGCCAATTGGTGTGTCCAAAACAAACCTAATCTCATTACCAAGGGAATACATACACGACTAACATTGTTCATTCTATCTTGTAGGCTCCATCCATGAATACAACTTCTGATTAAATAGTGTGACGATTGATTACATTGACGATTAAGCTTATCTAATAATACATGAGCTCCAACACCATTTAAACAATTAGGGCATGCCCACCAGAAGTTGTACAACAAAAAGTTCTCCATCAAACCTGAGACCAGCAGGTTGAGCAGGCTGGAGGATCCCATCCACCATTCCACCAAACACATACAAATAACATCCAGATTCATCTGCACAAGCTCGATGGAATGATCTGCTTCTGGGCTGATACCCATCCTCACATTTTAGCCTTCTAATGGGCTGCCTTGAATTATTTATGTCCAACAACCAAAAGTCATCCTTCCTGTGCCTGAATGAATCTTCTCCACCATAAATAACCACTCTCCCGCCTAAAATCAAGGTGGCTGAATGTCCAACCCGCGGAAGAGAAAGCCCGCCCGGTATATTCTCTAGCTCAAACACTACGGGCACCCATCCCAAACGGGCTTCAGATGAATCAAAATACCAGACATCGTTTAGCACCTCATAACCCGTTCCTCTTCCTCCAAATAGAACCGTTTTGCTTCCTCCAATGTAGGTCAGCGTGTGCCCTGACCGAGGTGAGGGAACCGGATGACTCACGGTTTCATGCCATGTCCCAAAGCAAAGATTCTCAGACAGATCCAACACCCACGTGTCTCCTAGTCTCATCCCAGATAACCCAATACCTCCATGGATAAGCATCCTTCGATTATCGATTGAGCTACAAGCATGGGCTCCACGAGTTGGGGGTGCAACTGGGCCCACATCAAGAAGTCTCCATGATAATCTCCTGTTACTCATCCCTGTTGCTTCTCGTGCTATCCATGTGTCGTTCTGACGGATCCCACTATCGTTGATTCCTCCAAACAGGACTAGACAATCGCCTATTGCAACACATGAATGACCAAACCGCCCGCTCGGCCCATCTAATATAACTCTTTGCCAATTAATCGGCCTCCTGTGCCCGTTTCCTAGATGTGCTATCCATGTGTCATCAAGATGTCGTCCTAAAAGCAAATCAAAAGAAAGATTCAATACAACAAATGTGAAATTATTGTTTGTTCCAGACACTGAGAATTAAGGCAGTAAGTCAAGAAAAAACAGCAATACTCTGTGATTCTATATCATTTAATACTAGCTAACACCTGCTCATTCAAGAAGCACAATAGTTGAGAAAATGTTATGATGCAGCACAGTAATATACATGTATATCTAAACCAAATGAAAAGGAACAATCATGTCTGGTTATATGTAGACTCAGATCTGTTATTGATGTTGATCTATAGAATCAAGTGTCACTATTACAAGATTTGTTTCAAGTGATGTTTATATCTTACAAGACTTGCACCTTAGATGGTAGATTTCGAGCTTGATAAGCATATAGATATAACTGGTGTGGTAATTATGAATCGGCATTATTTACAATCGATCCATTACGATTGCTACCAGTAACATGTAATGATCAAACAAGATGAATAGGAAGGAAGAGTAACTGACCTCCCTCAGATCCACCACCGTAGAGAACGAGACATCCTGAGAAAAAATTGAGAGAATGAGAAGCTCTGGGGGTAGGGCCAAAGGAGGAGGCATCGGCGAGATTAAAGCAAGAGACTCGATCCAGGTTACGGAGGCGCTGGTAGAGTCTGTTCCAATCAAGAGACAGAGGTGAGGAAGATGAATTAGAATATGAATTGATGAGGGCATCGACGGTGGAGTGACCCCAATCTCTGGTGCAGATGGACTTCCAGAGAGTATTGGAGCGAGTGAGGGTGATGGTTTTCTTGCAAGTCATGGCAAACGATAGGATTGATTCGAGTGGTAACAGCATAAGAATGGAGAAGAGGTGGTCGTGTGATATGTCGGTTATCAAGGAAGCAGCATCACCATTGTCAACGATGATTTTGCTATCGGCCATGGATGATTGATGTTTCAACTGAAGCTAATAATAATTAGGGCTTCTTCTTCTTCAAGTCAAGACTGGAGAGGAGTGGGAGTGGGTACCAGCCGAGGCCCGTCGTCATTTTCAGATTTTGTATGCTTGTGCAAAGAGGAGTGTGGAGTATGAAGAGTAATCAATCTTCTTATAGTACCAATTATAACAGGGATCCATAGAGACATAGGTCGATAATTAAGTGTAGTACCAAGTTGTGATTTTAAGTGCTATTAGACATCTCCAATCAACCTCTATTAACCCCTATATCTCTATATTTGAAGTTTAATCTTCTCCAACTCACCTATATCCCTCACTCTAAATATAGAGTGAGAGAAAAGCTCCCTCTATATTTGAAGTGAGAGGGTATCCCCTCTATCCATACCTCTATCCATAAATCCCACACATCATTCACTAATTCTCTATTGTGATGTAAAATATATTAATTAAAAATATGATTTCTATGGGTCCTACTAGTTTTAGAGGGATTAATAGAGTTTATGGTTGGAGTTGAGGTTATATTTAGAGTGAATGGACCCACCAATTATAGAGATAGAGTGATTTTTATAGAGTTTATGATTGGAGATGCTCTTATAAACATAAATTAATGTATATTTAATAGGTGTGTGTTAGCGTAACAAAATTATCATGTAATTTTCTACAATTTATCATGTGATTCCTCCTATTTAAAAAAAGGAAAAATGACATCTTATAGTTAGTTTTTGAAAAAAAAAAAGGTTATAAAAGTAAATAAAAGTTAAGGTATCATCTTATTAAATTAATGAGGATAATTAGTGGGAGTTTCATTACCTTTATCAATTGGAGTAAGTTATAATATTACATTACTTATTTTGAAACGAATAAAATATTAGTTTCAAACGAGATTAAATGTACCAAATACTGTTCGATTTACCTTATTGTTTTAGCTTACTATGCATTGCTTATTAGCTTTATTTGAGATTTTGTTAGTAAATTTAGATCCCAAATCTTATTAGTTTATTTGAGTTGGAAATTAAACAAAAGAATTCATTATCCCTTTTATATAACAAACCTCCTTTTTATTATATTTTTTGGTATCTTACCGATTTATAAGTTAGAAACTAAAACAAGTACTCAACAAGAGTTTATGAGCTTTATTTTATAAACTATAAACACCCCCAAATAAACATAAGTTTATCATCCATATTAAAACGTGGATATTACATGTTGCTGATTGCACATGACTTATTGCAGCACAGATACATTTTACTAAAAAGTTATACTTTAACTCCCAATTATTTTAAATGTACCTAACTTCAGTCGATGTTCTATAGTGTGTACACAATTTAAATCTTCGTTATTGTTAGTATTAATCTCTTAGAAAATATAAACAACATACTTAATGTAACTGGTTACCAATACAAGAGGTAACCGCTAATTATTTTAGTAGTGTTTGGTTTTGATAGACCGACGTTTGTTTTGTGGATACTAGATGATAACTGTTGGAACAAAATCACAGATCAACTTATTACTGATGCTGCAGTTAGTACTGATAGGGCAGAATTACTTATTACTGATGAGTTGATACTGGTGAAGTCTATAACTTAGTTACTACTGATCAAGGCATATTGAAGATACTACTGATCATTAGTAGTTACTACTGACGATGTATCTGGACTTACTACTGATCACCTTACTTACTACTGACGTTGCAAACTTACTACTGGTGATTAGTTTTACTACTGATAACGCGTTTATGGAACATATCAAGTCCGAGATCTTCGTAGAGATAGTTATAGAATGTAATTCAATGTATATCTTTATAATTCGAATGTAAATCAAGTATTAGAATAACTAGGGTAAATAGTTAGGCTTCAAGGACTATTATAAATAGTTCCTTACGAATTGTAAACGTACGTGTGTATTGTTAATCGATAATATACATTGAAGCTTTTTGTGAAACTGTGTTCTTAATATTCTCGCATATTGTTCTTACAGTTCATTGTTCTTAATTCATTGATATAGTGTTGATCCGCTGCAACTTCTATTATCAATTAGATCTAAGGTGTTTATTAACTCGTTCATAGTTAATCGATCCTGACAAGTGGTATCAGAGCTTATTGGTTCTAGATCTACGAATTTTTAAGAACAGCAAAAAGTTTTAATCTTTAAAACACACACATTATTAATCATGACTGATAATAATGAAAGCACTCAAGCCAACAAAATCCCTATACTCACTCCCAATAACTTTGGGATGTGGAAGAATCGTATTAAGCAATACATGCTTATTACTGATTATTCCATGTGGGAAGTTGTCATTGAAGGAAACAAAACTGGTCCGGCTCAAGCAAGCAGCTCTGCAACTGAAGCATACAAACTTAAACGTGAGAAGGAGAAGAAAGACAAAGGCATCGAACTCAAAACTCTAAGCACACTCCTACTGGCCATTCCTAATGACTATCAACATCTCTTTGTTGAATATGATGATGCCAAGGTGCTGTGGCAAGCACTAGAGAAGAGATTCGTTGGAACCAAGAGCACCAAGAGGAACATGAAATCTGTTCTCAAGCAAGACTTTGAAAACTTCAAAGGAAAGCCCAATGAGACACTCACTCAAGTGTTTGACAGATTCAACAAGCTAATTGGTGAACTTAACCAGGTTGGGGTTAAGATGGATCAAGAAGATGTCAACATGAAGTTCCTAAGGTCTCTTAATGAAGAATGGGCCATGTACACAGTGATGTACAGACAGAGAGATGCACTAGAAGAAAAGGAGTTAGATGAACTCTACAATGATCTCAGAGTATTTGAAACTGAGGTAAATCAAAAGAACCCTTCTATTTCTTCTAATAATGCTGCATTTGTATCTAGTACAGGTCAAGGTCAAGAAACTGCCACAGGAAAGGCTGCAGATTGTGAAGATGCTGCAAGAGAATCCTTCTTCACTAGTCATGTGCATACTGCACTGGAACAATTGAATCCAGATGATCTTGAGGAGATGGATCTTAAATGACAGATGGCTATGCTGAGCCTAAGAACCAACAGATTCTTAAAAAGGACCGGTAGGACAAGTCTCAACTACAACAAAGGTGACAAAGCTGGATTTGACAAAACTAAAGTCAAATGTTACAACTGTAACAATCTTGGTCACTTTGCAAAAGAATGTCCTCAGCCAGACAAAAGATCAAAATCAACTGCTCTTGTTTCACAACAAGGACAAGGCTATGACTGGAGCTTCCAAGCAGAAGAGCATGCTCAAAATCAAGCTCTTATGGCCTTTACTGACAACAAATCTGAGGTAAAACCTAAACCTTGTACTTCTGAATGTGTTAAAATTGTTAAAAATTTAGAAAAAGAAAACACTAAATTAAATGAAGATTTAGCAAAAGCAGTAAGAAGAAACCATGAATTTGATGGTGTGATTGCTGATCAAGAACATCAGATAAAGGTGTACCAGATGATTGATCAAAGGATAAAGGAAGAATTACTTCAAGCTGTAGATGAGAAAGAGTTTTATGAATTAAAAAATAAAGAATTAACAAGTAAATTAGAAGAATGTCAACTTGAAATTGAACAAAATAAATTGACAATTAAAAAATTTGAAAGAAGTACTAAAATTCTTGATGAACTAACTAACAATCAAACTACAGAAAAAGTTGTTCATGAGGTGGGATATCATGCTGTACCACCTCCATATAAATTCATTCCTCCACTCAAAAATAGTTCAGAAAAAATAATTAATGAATTAAAAAATGAAAATCAAACTGAATCTAATACTGAAACATCTGAATCAAATGATTTTTCTGATGATGATAGAACTACAAATTCAATTGAATTTACAATCTTTCAAACTGAATCTCCAAACTCAATTAATACAAGTTTTCAAACAGCACAAAGTGAAGAAGATTCTCCTAAATATAATGGAGAAAATATACCAAAAATTTTAAAAAGGGGAAATGAAAGAAATAAAAATCAACTCTTAGATCAAAGAATACCTAAAGGTGCTAAAAGTAAGAAATTAAGATGTGTTATATGCAACAAAATGAATCATTTAGCAAATGATTGTCACTTCAATCCAATTAATTGTAAAGAATTCAAAGAATTTAAAACTTCCAAAGAAAAGGAAAAAACACAGAAGTTAAAAGATACTACTGGCCCTTCAGTAGTGAATAAAAATAAAACTCCAATTGCTGAAACACCAAGATTTGGAAGAAGTGCTCCAAGATTTGTGCAAAACAGAAGAGTTGGAAGCCCAAAGAACAGCAATTACTTCAAGAACAATGGAAAATCAAATCAAAATAAACAATATTTTAAATTTTCCAACACCAGTAAAAACTGTAACAATTTTACTACTGGTGTTAACCCTAATTATAATACTGTTTGGTACCAGTACAAAAACACTACTGGTAAAAACCCTAATTTCAAAAATACTACTGCTACCAAACCAAAATTTCAAAACACTACTGGTCATTCTAAATATAGTAAGTACCCAAATACTATTGGTCCATCAGTACTAAAGTATTCAAAAGCTAAGAACAATGGGTATAGACCAAGATCAGTAGTAGACACAACTAAAAGGTCAGTAGTAAAACAGAACATCAGTACTAAAAAGGTATGGGTACCAAAAATGTTTAAAATTAACTGTTCTAAATCTTACTTCTCAAAGGATGAACCCAAGACATATAAAGCTTGGGTTCCCAAACTTAACTGATCCTTTACTCACTTGTGCAGAGCATTCAGATCCCAGAAGAAGGAAGAACATGGCATATTGATAGTGGATGCTCAAGGCACATGACTGGAAATCTGCAAATTCTTAAAGATTTCAAGTTATTTGATGGAGGATATGCGGCCTTTGGTGAGAACCCAAAGGGAGGTAAGATTACAGGTAAAGGTACTGTTACTAATGGCAAAATTACCTTTGATGATGTATTTTATGTAGCTGAACTAAAATACAATCTAGTCAGTGTGTCTCAAGTGTGTGATAAAAAGAACAAAATTCTTTTCACAGACATTGAGTGCATCATTCTTTCTCCTGACTTTATTTTAGATGAAAAATATGTTGTTTTAAGAACTTAAAGGAGAAACAATGTGTATTGCCTGGATATAGGGGGAGAACTCATTTCTTCAAATGAGGTCAACTGTTTTATATCCAAGGCAAACACCACTGAATCAGAACTATGGCATAGAAGGATGTGTCACACTAATTTCAAAAACATGAACAATTTAGTAAAAAGAAATTTGGTCATTGGACTACCTCAAAAACAATTCATGTGTGATCATCATTATGTTGCATGCCTAAAAGGTAAACAACACAAGACTTCTCATAAGTCCAAATCTGTGAATTCTATTTCTGTTCCTTTACAACTCTTACATATGGACCTATTTGGACCTACAAATGTAATGAGTATTGGAAAGAAACAATATTGTCTTGTTATTACTGATGACTTTTCCAGATATACATGGGTTTTTCTTTCTCAGGACAAAGGATGAAACAAGTGAACTTATAAAGAACTTAATTGTTAAACTGGAGAATACATCTGATCAAAAAGTTAAAGCCATAAGATGTGATAATGGCACAGAATTTAAAAATGCTAACTTAATTAACTTTTGTGATCTTAAAGGTATTGACAGGCAATACAGCTCACCTAGAACTCCACAACAAAATGGTGTAGCTGAAAGAAGAAATAGAACCATCATAGAAGCAGCAAGATCAATGCTAGCAGATTCAAAGTTACCAATCACTTTTTGGGCTGAAGCTGTTAATACTGCCTGTTATGTTCAAAACAGAGTATTAATAGTGAAGCCACACTATAAAACACCATATGAACTTTTTAATAAAAGAAAACCTTCTATAAGTTTTTTAAAATCATTTGGTTGTCCTTGTACCATTCTGATTACAAGAGAACAAATTGGTAAGTTTGACTGCAAAGCTGATGATGGAATCTTTGTGGGATACTCTACTCAAAGCAAATCATACAGATTGTTCAACAAAAGACTAAGGATAATTGAAGAAAGCATCAATGTGATTCAAATTGTCATACTCAAAAGGAAGGAACATCATCTGTTAATACTGGTCAAGAAGAGATGAGATACATAATAGTTAATACTGCTCCCACAGTTAATACTGAGGACAATAATAACTCAAATTCTGGAACCAGTAGTAACTCTGAGAATGAGGACAGTAGTAATTCAAATACTACTGGTACCAGTAATAGTACTCAAAATACTACTGGTCCTAGCAATAACCTAGATTCTCAAGATACTACTGATCTCAGTAACAACAACAATACTACTGATCTCAATGAAGACAATAGCAGTAGTGACTCTGATCAAGATGATGATGAACCAAACATCAATGACAATGAAGGATCACTAGAGAAGCAACTGCCTGAGACAAATGAGTCCAATCTTGAAAATCAACTAGTGGTTGATAAAGTTACAACTACAAGGACTCAGAAGAACCATCCTTTAGACCTTGTTCTAAGTGATGTTAACTCACCACTGCAAACAAGAAGCAAATTAAATAAAAGCTTAACTGCAAACATGTGTAACATAAGTTTAATTGCTAATGAATGTATGTTTGAATGCTTTATGTCTCAGGATGAACCAAAGAAGATCCAACAAGCAATGAAGGACTCAAACTGGATTGAGGCAATGCAAGAAGAACTCCTTCAATTCAAGTTACAAGCTGTTTGGACACTTGTACCTCTACCCAAAGGAAAAAGAGCCATTGGAACAAGATGGATCTTTAGAAACAAGAAAGATGAAAGAGGTATAGTGATCAAGAACAAAGGCAGACTTGTAGCCCAAGGATACACTCAAGAAGAAGGAATAGACTATGATGAAGTATATGCTCCTGTTGCTAGAATTGAAGCAATAAGAATATTCCTAGCATATGCTTCATTCAAAAAATTCAAAGTCTATCAAATGGATGTGAAGAGTGCATTCCTATATGGGAAGATTGAAGAAGAGGTCTATGTCTGCCAACCTCCAGGTTTTGAAGATCCAAAACATGGTGATTATGTATTCAAACTGGATAAAGCTCTGTATGGCCTACATCAGGCACCAAGAGCATGGTATGATACATTATCATCATATCTATTGAAGAATAACTTTAAAAGAGGAGCCATTGACAAAACTTTGTTTACAAAGAAAGTCAAAGATGATATACTACTGGTACAAATCTATGTAGATGATATCATCTTTGGTTCAACCAATGATTTATTATGCAAAGAATTTGAAGAACTGATGCAGATTAAATTCAATATGAGCTCTATGGGTCCAATGAACTTCTTCCTTGGACTCCAGGTCAGTCAAAGAACAAATGGTATTTTGATAAACCAATCAAAATATGTTAAAGACATCTTGGAGAAGTTTGATTTGAAAGACTGCAAGAGTGCAAGCACACCAATGGAAACACACAAACACCTACATCCAGATGTTGAGGGGGAGGATGTAGATGAACACTTGTATAGATCAATGATAGGCTCTTTGATGTACTTAACTGCATCAAGACCTGACATTATGTATAGTGTGTGTGTGTGTGCAAGATATCAAGCAAGACCTAAAGAACTACACTTACAGGCTGTCAAAAGAATTTTCAGATACTTGAAAGGCAAACCATCACTCGGTCTATGGTATCCACATGATTCACCCTTTGAACTCATAGCCTACACAGATAGTGACTATGGAGGTGAATGTCAAGATAGAAAGTCCACTACTGGTGGATGTCAATTCTTTGGATCAAGACTGGTGTCATGGCAATGTAAGAAGCAAACAAATGTATCAACATCAACTGCTGAAGCAGAGTATGTAGCTGCATCTGCTTGTTGTGCTCAAGTACTCTGGATTCAAAACCAACTTCTAGACTTTGGTATCTCTATCCTTAAAACTCCTATTTTTATTGATAATCAAAGTGCTATTAGTATTGTGAACAACCCAATAAAACACTCTAAAACCAAACACATTGAAATAAGATTTCATTTTATAAGAGATTGCAATGAAAAGAAATTAATCAAAGTGGTTAAAATTCATACTGATGATCAATTAGCAGATCTTTTTACAAAAGCATTTGATGTAGGAAGATTCAACTTCTTGGTTAGCAGTATTGGAATGATTTTGATAAATTAAAATCTCACTTAAAATCATGTGTAAAGTTTTTGTTGTAAAAAGTTATTAATTTGTTTAAATGTTTTACTACTGGTAGGTCTGTATTACTGATGTGTAGGCATGTGCACAAAATACTACTGGTAGGTCAATACTACTGGTGTGTATTAGGTTTACTTAAATACTACTGGTAAGTCAGTACTACTGGTATTCACATATACTACTGGTATTGTGTGTTGGTGGTTACTACTGATGTCTATAGTTACTACTGATGTCAAACTCCTTAGTTACTACTGATGTTCGTAGATACTACTGACGTTGTCTTACTGACATCTAATTTGCTACTGGTCTTTCAGAATCAAAATTACCAAACTAACCCCCATGAAAATAACCGTTATGTTATGATTCGAAGGGCAACTTAGTCTTTTTGCAGGTTAAATCGAAAGATATAAAAGGCGGCAGTCGATTAGTTTAGCATTATCTTTACTTCGATTCACTAAATCCTCTCGATAAACCCTAGATTACGATAAAAAACCCTTCATCAGTAACAAAATTCTTAAGAGTATCTCTCAAATCAACAACAATGGCAACTCTACAATCTCTCAATATTCAAACAGATCTTAAATACTCAGAGTTCCACAATATGTGTGCGTTTCTACGCAATCCAGATGGTACAAAAGACTTTCGACCAATCGTTCAATTCTTAAAGAACTCATACATTAAGTTCGCTTTAACTGTGAAACCGAAAGCCTATCAACAACACTTGGTCGATTTCTGGACCAATGCTGAAAGAACAGAAGGTGCAACTGTACCTATGATAAAATCATCGGTGGATGGAAAGACGATCACAATCACAGAGCAATCAATTCGACACCATCTACAACTACATGATGATGCAGGTATGTTTACACTTCCTAAGGAATTCATTGCAGAAACTTTAAATAAAATGGGTTATGAGGGAAGACTTAACATAGTAACTTTTCAAAAAGGTCTTCTCTCCCCACAATGGAAATTTCTTGTACATACTATTCAGCATTGCATTTCTCCTAAAAGAAGTACTTGGAATGAGTTTAATAAGGCAATAGCCTCTGCGGTTGTCTGTTTATGCACAGACCAAGTCTTTAATTTTTCTTACATGATTTTTGAAGGTATGTTGGGAAATCTTAGTTCTCCAAAATTTTTAATGTATCGTAGATTTCTCCAACATATCATAAACTGTGAATTACAAAACTTGTCAACTCCTAAAAACATTTTTATCATTCCTGAGTTGAACAAGAAAGTTTTCTCAAATATGAGAAAACAATTTAAATTTTCGGGCAAGGAAACCCCTTTGTTTCCTAATATGATCAAAGATCAACCACTACTTGGAGAGGGTTCAATCATAGATACAACCCATATTGAACCTCAACCCACTCCATCACCCCCCAAATGCAGCCCAAACACCACCCCAAACAGTCACTCAATCACCCACAAATATAGAAGTCTTGAATGTGTCCCAGGAACTTGAAATAAATCCTCAGAGTGCTACTCTTCACTCTGTGGAAGACCTGCCCAATGTCACCCAAAATATATCCACAATCTATAAAATAAAGAAAACATCTTTAAAGGACACCAGGGGACAAATCGAGTCACACCCCAGGCTCAAAGAGTTGTCCTCCAAGGAGGAGAGAGGACATGAGGCGAGGGCTTTCACTACTGATGCCCCAAAGGTGGGTGCACATGACAGTGAAAACATCTCTAAGACCCAGACCTCGGCAACTTTAAGTGATGACTCATTTGAGGAATTACTTAAAGGACCCCGGTGCCAAGAAACCACAAGGGGGGCATCTCTGCTTCTTCTAGGAAGAAGAGGGTGTCTAAACAACCCAATGAATCACCAAGAAGTGATGAGGGTAGATCTATGGATTTGATGGATAGGATGGAAAACCTTAAAGCCAATGTACCATTCAGTGAGCCCGATGATCTTGCTAGATGGAGTGAGGGCAGTATTAAAACCAAACAATTGACGGATAAAGTGGATTCTCTTGAATCCACTGTACAAAATTGTCTTACATATCTCACAAATCAGGGGAAAACAATTGCAGTAATGAAAAGGCATGTTAATACCATCAACAAACGGATGAGGTTATATGAACACAGGCTTCATCAACAAACAAAGATTATAAGAAGATTGAAAAAGAAGATTGATGATAGTGAGGCTCCACCAGTTGAGCTCACTAAGGGGGAGAAGGACAACATTCAGAGTATGATTGATGAATCAATTTCAGCAGTAGCAACTTCTCTCCTCAATCTCAAAGAAAAAAATATTGATGAAGGCCCAGAAAAGATGGTTGTTGATGATGAGCCAATGGCTACTGCTCCCATGGAAGAACAAGCTGAAAAAGAAGTATCAGTAGTAACTCCTACTACTGATATCATAGCAGTACTAAATGAAGAAGAGGAAATAACTGCACCAAATACTACTGATGCCCTATCAGTAGTAACTCCTGAAGTCACACCAGTAGTAACTACTTTGGTTACTACTGAAGAGGAAGAACTGCAACTCCCAGAGTTAATTGAAAGGGATAGACATGTCATTATCTCCAAACCACCAACTTCTAATCAACCACTTATCATACCTGACATTGATGATAATGTGAATTGGTTTGCGGTAGATGAATGTACACTTCCTCCACACCCTAAAACTTTATCAGAAGATCAACTGCACTTGTTCTATCCAAAACTTCTGATTCTGGGTGTACCTGATATGAAATACACTCCACCTCCACCATCTGCCTGTATTGGAAAAGGAAAGGAAATATATGATGATGATTATCCAAACAGAGCCTTAGGTCACCAAATGATGAACAAAATTAATCATGTCAGATCAGAAAAGCGGTCAAGATGGAGGGTAAAACACAAGAAAATTTTGGAGAAAGTGGAGATGTATCAAGCTCTTGAGGAGAATAAAAAGAAGAAAACTCAAGAAACTAAAATTCCTGTTCAAGTACCTGTTCAAATAGAAGACATTCAGATAGAAGCTCAAAAACCAGAATTCAAGAGGCTTAGAAAAGTTGAAGAAGAACACATTAACTGTCTTGAAGATTTGGTTTCTGAATGCAAGAGAACTAAGAGTGAGTTAACAGATGATGTATTTGAACAGAAAGCTAATATGATTGATTATTTGAAAACAAAAGGGCATAGTGCAAAGTCCTTTGGCAGAATGAAGATGATGACAATTATTGAAAAATATTGTGCTGCCAAGAAAAAGGATTTGGTTGAACAAGAGGCAAAAGAAGAGAAGAAAGCAAATGCCCTAATTCCAATCAGTCCAAGTTTAATTAAAGATGGTAGTACATCAACTACTGGTTCCACATCAACTCCCAAATCAAAGAAGAGAAAGGCTGTTACTCAAGAACAGAGTACTCAAAAGAAGTCAAAAACACAAATCATTCATGTTCTTGAAGTGCCTGTTGCTCCCTTGCAGAACAACCCAATCATCAATTGGAGGGTTATGCAGAACAATGTTATAGAAATTGTAAGGGAAGATAAAATTGTTCAAAGATTTACTGGATGGTTACCATTGATCAGTTCATGTTCAAGAAGTGATGTAATCAAGCTTCTGATCATTGGAAAACCAAGGATGGCAAAGAAAACATGGAGAGAATCTGGTGCTGGATACTTAACAAGAATGATAGATGCTGCATTTTATCCAGACAACTACCCAGAACAGTTTACAAATCCAGGAAATGTTTATGCTTGGAATGTGATTCCAACTGCCAATATGTACTTCTTTGAAAAGTCAGGCAAAGTATGTGAGCTATACTTATATGAAAAAGAATATCCACATTCTGAGAAGACTATGTATAAGATATTCACAAATACAATGATGAAACCATATGATGCTGTTATGTTCCAGAACAAGTTGAATTATTTCACAAAGAGAAACAGCAAATACATCATTGAACAAAGACATCAACAGAATCAAAGAACATTGGAGAAAAGAAAGAAAGAAGAAGAAGAACAAAAGAAACTTATGTGATTGAAAGAGAATCAATAAGTTTAGGGGGAGATTGTTGGAACAAAATCACAGATCAACTTATTACTGATGCTGCAGTTAGTACTGATCATGTTTACTACTGATGAATATTATGCTTAGTACTGATGGGGCAGAATTACTTATTACTGATGAGTTGATACTGGTGAAGTCTATAACTTAGTTACTACTGATCAAGGCATATTGAAGATACTACTGATCATTAGTAGTTACTACTGACGATGTATCTGGACTTACTACTGATCACCTTACTTACTACTGACGTTGCAAACTTACTACTGGTGATTAGTTTTACTACTGATAACGCGTTTATGGAACATATCAAGTCCGAGATCTTCGTAGAGATAGTTATAGAATGTAATTCAATGTATATCTTTATAATTCGAATGTAAATCAAGTCCTAGAGTAATTAGGGTAAATAGTTAGGCTTCAAGGACTATTATAAATAGTTCCTTACGAATTGTAAACGTACGTGTGTATTGTTAATCGATAATATACATTGAAGCTTTTTGTGAAACTGTGTTCTTAATATTCTCGCATATTGTTCTTACAGTTCATTGTTCTTAATTCATTGATATAGTGTTGATCCGCTGCAACTTCTATTATCAATTAGATCTAAGGTGTTTATTAACTCGTTCATAGTTAATCGATCCTGACAATAACCCGTGATGAATCACGGGCGTCGAGACCAAATTTCTCAGTAAATATTATGTAATCAGTCACGCATTAAAATGTATATAAAAATAGTAAGTTTAAAAAGACACATGGGTGTACGTGGAAACCCAAATCTAGGAAAAAACCACGGGCTGATGAAGCCGAGAGTCAATCCATTATAATATTACAATGTTTACAAAAATTGACTAAAACAAAACGTACCGAAAGAACATAAATTATAATAAATTACCAACAAGCAACTATTTCTTCAAATTTTTTGAAGTACTTAATGGTAGACCACATTCAAAGTGTTGTTCGTAACCTTTTCATCTTTGTCGTATATCAATATCTTTAATCCTTTACGACTTTTGACCCTAAATACCGCAAGGTATAGTTGACCATGATTGAAGACACGTTTGGATAAGAAAATCCCCACATTTGATAACGATTGTCCTTGACTTTCATTGATTGTCATGGGAAAACAAACTGATAGTGGAAATTAACGTCTATTCATCTTCAATGGTAGTCTCTTGTCAGAAGGGCTCAATTTCATACGTGGTATTATAGTTTCATGCCTAATATTAGTTCCTGGTATTATTTGTGCTTTAATTACATGTTGATCGAGACTAAGGACTCTCAATCTTGTTCCATTACATAATCCAGCTGTCTGGTCAATATTTCGTAGAAGCAGAACAGGTGCACCGACTTTAAGTCTTAACAAATGGTTAGGAATCCCCGATAGTTTAAGAGTGTTTAACATTTCAGGTGAGTAGTAAGAATCGGTGTAATTATCATCCAGTCCTTCAGATTCACATATACTATCTGAACTAAAATAATTCGTGTGCTGACCAGAAATCTTTGACAATAAATAATCATTAATAAGTTCTACTAACTATCTACTATGATAAATTGAAATGACCTATGTACCCTTACTTTTACTTGTAAAAATCATTAATCTCACTTTATTCAATTATTCTGGGACCCATTCCCCACTAATCATCCAATTAATTTAATTTAACCCTCATTATAATCTTTTGCTTCAAAACCCGTGAAAGCAATAATGTATCACTTAATTTGAATCGAAGGAAATAATAATAGATAGAAAATAAATTCAAATTAATTGGTCAACATATAAAGTCTTAGGCTGACCACAATTTCGGTTGACATGTTCCTGTCATATATGCTAACATTCGATACTAAACAATTGCCACTTTAATTTTAGGTGTATGTAAACCTAATGAAATGAAAACGATAAATTACTATACAATCTTTCATTTTTAGTGGTATAATAAAGATGATATAGAAATTTTTTATGTAATTGACAAAATTTTCAACAAAAAATACGTCTAAATAACATACTTATGAGGATCACGAATCCTCAAATTAAGCTCAGACACATAAAAAAGGCCCCCCACCAGTATCCACCCAACATCAATTTCCACCGGGACTCTTAGGATTAACACCTACATGAATTTTTAGCAATGTTGTTTAGAAATCAACTAAAAAGCATGACCATACTTCTGGTACAAAGGCCAACCGATATGAATATACAGATCCTATCATTGCATATGTTAAGAGACATTAGTTTTCGTGAAAGGGTTGTATTTAAAAGATCGGAATACAAAGTCTGCATCCCAGAAGAAAATATGAGCAGATTAAAATTTGTGAGTTACCCAATAACCAGTCACTATGCCCCCTAAGATTAAGAGTTCAATCCAGTCACTCAAGCTCAAAAGTACATTCTTTAAACGAATTTAAAGCATCAACTGCCCAAATCAAGATATAGGTTATAACTAAATTGGGTCATTCTTGAAAACAATTAACAATTTCGCATAAATAATTTCGTCAGAATATCAAAATTTAAAACCGCATACCTTCAAATGGCAATTAGACCGAACGGTAGAGTAACACCAACCTTAGAAATTGAGGATAAACTGAATTACATAAACTGAATTGTGGCATGAATCTCCACCAATTCCGTCTTCTTAGTGCACCACCCGAAATTGTAGTGTATAAGAAAGCAGAGATGATAAATCATCTTACCAACGGCGGGAATTTTTAGTTTTGTACGTCTTCAATTCGAAATGGAAAGAACTGTGGGGAATTGTTTGATTAGGGTTTCAATTTGAGTTGCTGAAATCACGGCTTTACTGCGGAAGGGGCTTAAAAATAGAGAAGTTATCATACTCGATTCAAACGGGTAGAGATTAGGATTAGTCCAGTCAACATAGCTGATGTGGACAACATGAGGTGGCAAACATTCGGAAAAACTCTCTTTTAATATATATATAAAGATGAGTTTGAACAAACCCATGAAACAAAAGTTTAAGAAAACTCATGTACATGGATGCGTTTTATAAATCTTTTTTTCCTTAATCTCCTTCATATATCTCTTTCTCTTTCACCTCATTCACCTCTGTTTTTCTATAATCTTTTAATTGTAAATGATATTTAAATTATTATCTATCTCCTAATTTTTTTTTTTCAAAACATATATATATTCTCAATCTAAACCTTTATAAGGCTTTAGAATGAAAAGAAAAAAAACAAATAAATATAAGGCACTAACTTACATCTTAAACATTGCTCCATTCAAAAGCAAAAGGGCAATATGTTCCTTATAGATTAGTATAACACTATAACTATTCAAAAGCTAAAATGGTATACTCAAAATCAGGAGGCAAGATAGAAAACTTTAGTTTTACATTAAACTTTGGAAGCAATCTTCTTCAAGTGTTTGACTTTCTGAAAGTCTAGGGAATGATAATTCTTTTCAACTTCCCAAGCGAGTTGGGCCATACCATTAAAAGATGATTTTGCACCCTTCTCATTTGTCACTTCTCTAGGAAACGGGATCCGCACCTCAAATACATCCTTTTCGGGAGAATATATATGAATGTCCACCCCTAACCGATCAACCCACACCATCTTTGCTTCTGACACCTGAACAACCACAACCAAAACAAAAGGACAAGAATTAGTTACTAAATACAAAATCTCTAATTAATGAAGGTTCTTATGCAAACCTGGACATCTGAGTCCACATAGACATTGCAAAATCGGAGAATGTCTTCCATGTTATGTGTGTTTATCTCACCAACTAGATGCTCAGCAAAATCTCTAAGTGGATCAGCATTTGCTACTTTATACTCTGAACAACTAACCCACACACCATCCTGCATTCTCACCATGTACCATGTTTTATGAAAATGTATACATACACATCAGATTCTAATGGAAATTAACACACCTCCATGAAGTTGTCCATTTGAAGCACCCGTTCCACATCAAGAATGTGAATAAAGTCACTCTCTGCTTTTTCTCTGAACCTCTTTTCCCATAGCGACTGAACCTTCTGTCAAAACAACATTTTCATCCATAGAATTGCACATATTTTTGTCATCTTTATATGAAAATCTCTCTATTAGAAAGCTAGACCATATATATTTTTGTTCCAAAACATGTACCAAATTGCAATATCATAATATGTCCTATCCTATATGCATTGTGTAATTGTAATTACCTTGAAGACAGTTTGATCTTCGGGTCTGTGAAAGGTACCTTGAATGGTGCATTGTGTGGTTCGCATGCCACATTGCTCCAACTAAAGACGTAAGCTGTATTAATGTATATATACTTCTTACATAGTTCATAAGAAAGAATATGGATAGAGAAAATACCTGAACATTAAGGGTGGATCTTTTGTCGGAAGCGAAATGTTGGTGAGAGGCATTTAAGCAAACAATTGGCGTGCCATCATCAGGATCAACTGCAAATCGGACCCCAACACCAAGCGGCCAAGCGTCTTGTGCCGCCGGCGCAGTGGAAAAAGTGCCAACGGAGGATAACTCCATAATTGTTCTTGAAACCTCGGCGGCGGAGGGTTTATTACTGCTAATACTGGATTCTAAATAAGAGGTTGGCTGCGGAGCCACAGAAACGGAACATCTTAAAGGCTGCAGGGACTTGGGACATGATTTTGATTTGTATTTGCATATAGAAGGTTTACAAGGATAAGATGCAAGTTTGGGGGAGATGATTGATGGTAAGATTGAAGTACTCAGAAATTGAAGAACCATCATCAATTTAATTGAACTCAATTGGGTTTCTGTGGGTGATTTAAAAGCGATTCTGGATTATGATGTTGATAACGAATCTGGATTGGGAGAGACCGTCTAGGTCTAGTATCGCCAAATAGAAACAGACTCAACAGTTACGTCACACAAAATAAAATAGATAAAGAGTTGATTGCAAGAATGGTCCATGTGGTTTGGCAAAATTGCATGTTTAATCCTTGTGTTTTATTAAGTGCAGACGAAGTACCCATATTATGCGTTTTGTGCACTCGTGGTCCCTCCTCCCTAATGATGTTAGCTTTTAGCCGTTAGTGGAGACATGTGCCCCTCACATTATATGCCCCTCACATGAGGGCATTTTAGTCATTTTACACATCTTGTTCCCACCCACCATCTTTCTCTCTTTCTTCTCTTTCCCAGATTCTTCTTCAACACCTCCTCCAAATTCTTAACCCTAAAATATTGCATTACTTCAATTACCCTAAAATAAAAAATAATACATAAAAGTTCATAATTAATCACTTAGATAAAGTCTTTAAAAAGGGTTCTTGCATCATAATTTTAGTTTTGGAATCAGAGATGGAGAAGCGGACGACGATAAAGTCCGGCGACGATAAAGACAGTGTTGCTTCCGCTTGAGCAACCAAGACCCGCCACCAAAATGGTGTCTCCGACAAGTTTAGGTCGAGACCATGCAGGGCAGTCGGAGTTTGCCGGAGATGATGTAGGAAGAACAAGTTGACGGCTTTCTTCATATTCTTCTTGTTCACAGTGTGAATGATGAGTTGTTTGTTTGATTTTGAACAGTTTCGATCTCAAGTTTGAATATGTTTAAACACGAGAAAGAAGATTGATCTGTAATTGAAGAAAGTTTAAATGTTTTTGTTTGATTTTGAAATGATTTGGGTTTCTTAGAATTTAATTAAATTAGGAATTAAAAAAATTGGGGAAGATGAAGAAAATAGGTACCAAATCTGAAATTTTTTGATCTTTTATTTCAATGTGTACAAGATGTGTAAAATGACTAAAATGCCCTCATGCGAGGGGCACATATCTCCACTAACGGTCAAAAGCTAACATCGTTAGGGGAGGGACTATAAGTGTACAAAAACGCATACCATGGGTACTGCGTTTGCACTTAATGAAACACATGGATCAAACGTGCAATTTAGCCAAATCAAGGGACCATTCTTGCAATTAACTCAGAAATAAATTGAGGTAACAGTTTGATATAAACAAAAATGATGGACCTTTATTGTCAAAAAATAAAAGAAATCCAAATTACGTGTCTTTTAAGCACTAGAGACAACTATAGTTTGTTTATTCTCATATTTTTCTTAAGCTATAAATATAGATAAGAACTCTAACTGATTTTTTTTTTAGATTATAAAAATATTGTTGTATGAATTAGTTTTGTTTATATCAGTAGCTTTCATATGTTAAAAATCAAACAATTCTTTTATAGACTGCAAATTTTGTATCTACTTCAGAAAATGCATCAGTTACAAATATGGTCATATATCTTTTTACTGTAAAAAAAAACAAACACCATACTCTTTAAACCATTTTTACATGTTGGGGTGGGATCTAGAAGTCTATATATTAAATGAATAAAGTACTACATTAATTGAAAATAAGGCTTAAAAAGATAATATCTAGATAAATTTATTATTTATGGGAAGTCTATTTTGTAACCATTTATCTACCGGAAAACTTAAGGGTCAATTTCACTAAGTTAATAGAAAAACACAACATTTAGTGTCCACTTACATGCAAATTAGTATTTAAATAGATGCGTAATGACTTTTTAAAATTTGTAAGAGATTTTTGAAGCTGAAAATATTTTTTTAAATAATCTGTATTTCATTAACAAAGAAGAAACTAAATAACAATGAAAATAGGGCCCAAGATTCTTAATAAATATTACTTTCGTTTTAAAAAAACAAGAAGGCCCACGGGCTCCTTCTCTTTGAAAGTTGAACATTTTTGGGCCGCCGGTTTACACTGTACAGCCAACGTCTTGAATAACACCGCATCCCTCCCCCTTCTAGGGTTTTAGCCTTTTAGGAGGCACACTGATAACCTTCTCATTCGCTCTCGTCCTCAAGGTATCCTTCTCGCCGTTTTGCATACATTCTTCATCACATGCCTATTGACAACTAAGATTTCATCAATCCGACTTCTTTTTTGCTCGAAAAATCTAATTGGAAAATAACAGGCGTTAGCTAGAGAGAAGTGCTTGAATTAAACAGAGGTTCATGCTCTGTATAGGCTTCGTGTGTGTAGATTTTGCGTGTTTCAGATGCCCTGATTGCTTGATGTCGCAATTACTTTATAGTATATGATACCTTTGACTAAAATGAAATTTTAATCTGTTGTGCAATTTAGTTCTTAGGTTACTTTGCTACTATTCTTATTACTGTCAAATGAATTTGCATGTGATTTTATGTTGCCTTCTGATGGATCATTCACAACAGATAACACCCAATTTTCATCATAACCCAGCCTAGTAACAGGCCTTTTATTCACATACACTAAATCAGTATGCTTTATTGAACAGGTTTCTATAAATAAATTCTGTCAGGAACAAAACACGCTCTGAATCCTCTTCATCAGCATTAATCATGGTTAGTATTCATCTTGCTCCAGCTAAGATATCAATTTCACATTTTAAAAGTTTTAAGATTCACTGGCTGTGTTTTTGCTATGAATTTTGATTAAATGGACTATTTGATCTCATAGTTATAGCAATTAATTTCTTAGATATTCTGTGATTTAAATTTAAATTGGATCTCATATTTTGTTTCTTTGATGTTAAACTAAAAGCCTCAAGGAGATTACATAGAGCTTCACAGGAAGAGAAATGGATATCGCCATGATCATTTTGAGAGGAAGCGAAAGAAGGAAGCTCGTGAAGTTCACAAGCGCTCCCAAATTGCCCAAAAGGTTCTTTTTCACCTAAAGTTTTAGTTGAAAATTTGATAATTTCCCCCCTCAAAATTCAATTGTAAGGCACTAAGACAAGAAATACTAAAATGCATTTATATACTTATGGCTTTTCCAGTCGTTAGGTATCAAGGGTAAGATGTTTGCTAAGAAACGATATGCAGAAAAGGCGCAGATGAAGAAGACGTTAGTATCTCTTACTCAAAATTTCCAGTCTTAATTTTTCTGTTACGTTTCTTGAAGTTAATATATTTTCACTTGATTGAATAGACTGGCAATGCATGAAGAATCATCAAGCAGACGCAAGGTGGATGATAATGTTGAGGAAGGTGCTGTGCCGGCTTATCTTCTTGATCGTGATGCCACAACACGTGCAAAGGTTTGTTTTTGGTTGGTTTAAATGCAATGCAATGAATGCTAATTAGAAACAACATTATTTAGGTTCTTAGCAACACAGTAAAACAAAAAAGGAAGGAGAAAGCTGGCAAGTGGGATGTGCCTCTACCCAAGGTAAGTAAACATATATATTGAAGTGTTGACTTTGATGAGTTGACTTTTGGAATTGGTTGGTTAGGTTCGACCGGTGGCTGAAGATGAGATGTTCAAAGTGATCAGGACTGGTAAAAGGAAGACGAAGCAGTGGAAGAGGATGATCACAAAGGTGACATTTGTAGGGCAAGGGTTCACAAGGAAGCCTCCAAAGTATGAGCGGTTTATTAGGCCCACTGGGCTGCGGTTCAACAAGGCCCATGTGACCCACCCGGAACTGAAGTGCACTTTCAATCTGGAAATGATTGGTGTGAAGAAGAACCCTAATGGTCCAATGTATACCTCTCTTGGTGTTGTCACCAAGGGTACCATCATTGAGGTATCCTATTCTATCCTATCCTATCCTATCCATCATCTACACCTGTTTCTTGACTACTTTTACATTTTTCGTTAACTTTTTTTAATTTTTAATTTTAGGTGAATGTGAGTGAACTAGGTCTTGTGACACCTGCTGGGAAAGTAGTATGGGGTAAGATCTCATTATTATGATTATTGTTGATAAATGTTTAGGATGCTTATGATTGATGCTTTGGATGCAGGGAAATATGCTCAAGTGACGAATAATCCTGAGAATGATGGATGCATCAATGCAGTTTTGCTTGTGTAGACGATATGATTTTTGGTTGATGATTTAGGGGACTTTTTCTATGTAACTTCCTATGGTTCTTAACTTGAAAAATTACACTATTTCTGAAATGTTTCCTTTCCCATCATCCTTTTCCATTTTTATTTAAGAGTAAATTACAATGATTGTTTCTGTGGTATGCTCTAAATTTCACCTATGGTCTTTTACTTTAAAAAGATCTCATTTATCTTTATTAGCTCAACTGATCAAATGACATAGTAGTAGATATTTCACAATTGCATTCTTGAGTTCTTGCAAATCCCATTTCATCTTTCACATAACCATTGAACTTTCAATTGAGAGCAAACGAGTTGTGAAAAAATAATGTCTAGCAACCATCAGCCCCCCACCTTTGATCATCACTCACACCAACCCTTTGAAATTGAAAATATAATTTCCCTTACGACTGCACCTAACAGAAAAATATAACCCATCATTTGTCTAAAGCTAGTAGGTTTTTACCTCACGCAATTCTGCGAGAGATTTTCATATGATACTCAAACTAATGTTTTTGATATTTGTAGAAGTATAAATTTGTATTCTCAATAATTTGGGTATTATAGATAACGAGGAAATTGTTGGGCCGCGCGTTGCAGCGGAATTTAAAAAATACATAATCTTTGGATAAATATAACCTCTTTGATATTAAACACAAATTTAGGGGTAAAATTTATAATCAGAATAGAAGTTTAGGGGGCAAAATTGAACTAACTCATTTGTTTGTTAAATAAATACTAAAATTTAACTAAACCAAAAGTTAGAGGGCCAAATTTATGAACAATAAATTATGAATGGGAATTGTATATATAGGGTGTTGTAAAATTGATAAATTTTATATTCAGAGCCTGGAATTCAATTATGAAGTTGGCATGTCCACTAGTTTTTGTTTTCTGCGAGCCAGGTAAAGTACAAATAGACAACACAACTCAATTGGCACACAGGCCTGAACTTCCACCCAGTTGAAGATTGATAACCTTTGACTTTGGGTATGAATGGAAAGATCCTTCGCTTCCCATCATACAATTTATCCTTTTGTTTCGATTAGATAAGCTCTGTTAATTATGATTGACAAAACTAAGATGAAAAAATATCTTGTCAAGACCAATTCCTTTTATTATTATGAAAAAATACGACAACAAAGGCTTATCACAGAATCACGAATATTTTACACCAAAACCTAATCCATCATCTCTTTACATGAAATATATTATAATTTTTGGGTTCCTTATATTAATTTAAAGAACCTGGGAATCCTGCATACTCGGACCAAAGTATGTGCTGCTTTTGAGAAACAGTCTCAGACCATCAAATGTTTGCAATGCATCAGCTGTTCTGTTCATCATCCTTTTTCTTACTACTACTTAAAGGAATGTCTTCGCCTTACAATCCACCACAAATTGAAGAGGAAAAAAACATGCAGCATCCCTTATAATAAAAATATATAAAGTACAAGGGTCAGAATTTCATACCATCTAAAAGCCCAGATCCCTCCTTCAACTTGACTATGAAATCTAAATGTGAGAGCTTTCCAGTATCATAGCAGGCTGCCACTGCTACTGCTAGGCCATGAATCTTAGTTAAAATTAGTCAACTAAAAGCCTTTGAAGGAGGTTGAAAACAGGAACAGATCTCTGCTTTGATCCCTGAATGTTAGTTACATTGTTATTGTCAGCTCCACACAAATTATTAAGGCCTCGGTAACTATTATTTACAACATGCAAAACATCTCATGCCATGATATACGCTTATGACATGAAATGATATGCTTCATATCTTCCTATCCCATCTTTTCTTTGCACACAAATGACAAATGTGATGAAATGCCGAAATAGATAGGAACTTGAAAATGGATGTGAACTTAGTTGGTTAATATAGAGAGATATGTAATTAGATACGTGATTCATAAAGATATGATTAAAACCAAATAAAACTACAAAGTGATGCAGAAACATTATAGTAAGTGATGATGCTTAAAATGCATGTCTTAGTATGACAATTAGAATTACATGCAAGTAATGCTAATAATGCATTGTTCATGACTTGATGATGATGATATAATGCATGCCCAACAGCTATATGAAAAGAACAAGTACTAGTAGTAGTAATAACTTCTTTTTTTCCATTTGTCAATAGCATAGAGAACAGAGTAGCTTGCTACTGGTAACTAATAACTGCAAGTGACCCACCATCCTTCCTTCTCCCAAACGGGTTCTTTGAATATGTTTTCTATGGTTAAGGAATAACCATATCTCAAAACAAAAGATTCAAATATCAAGACCTACACTACACTACACATTCTTGAAAAGCAGCAAGAAAAAGGATATTGTATACGCATGCCAATAGAGCCAGAACTTGGAATAACAACACCCTGCAAGCTGTGGTGCACATTTGTTGCACTCTTCACATCCTACAGAAATCAACATAACATAGCACAAAAATATATAAAATATAAACGATACAAAACATCATTTAAGATAGACCAGGTCTATAAAAGCAAAAGAGAATCTCACTTCAAACTCAATAAAGCAGACAGTGTGCCTTTCTTGTCGCAAAACCTTCAGCTGCTTAAAACCAGGCTGCCTGCACAACTGCAAGTGTTAATTGACAGCACCATTACCAACCAATCAGTTAAGAAGGAAGCTTCTTACATACTGAAAAGCCCTCTTAGCTCTTCTTCGTTTATCTTCTCCCCAAGATTTCCAATAAACAAGGTATTGCATGGCGGATTATCTTTCACATTCTAAAAGTTTAAAACAAATCAAAAGAATGAAGTGATTGCTTCTTGGTTAAAATTCTCATTATCAATATCAATAATGGGAATTAAAAAAAGAGGCAGCATCACCTGAACTGGCATATACATGTTAGGTGGAGGAGCAGGAGCAATTGGCACTTGAGAAATCGGATAGCCTGCGTAAGGGTCATATGGTGGCGGTGGTGGGGTCATATACCTAAACAAGTTATTAATTATATGATTAGCAGGTAATTAAGCCATTTAAGTACCAGATGATTATAGAAACACAAGCATGAACTAACCCATGTGGACCCCAAACATGTACAGGTACTGGCACGGGTGCAGGTGGAGGATGAAAGTGAGATGGGCTTGAGAAACCAGTGTGTGAATAGTCTCCCCCTGTTCGCATTCGTTTACTTTGATCAAAAGAATTTGGATCAGCTACTATTCCTGCATTCAAACAGATTTTGGATCACCAACTAAAATTTTACTTCAAATTACACAAATCAAGGTATTTTAAACTTACCCCGTTTCACAAACAGATTTTTCTTTGCCATTTCTGTGTGCAGAACCGACTTTGATTCTGCATCAAAAACCATATCCTAAAGCGCAAAACATGATCAATAAACATACTCGTCACTCACATTCGTTAAGTAGGCATAAAGCTTACCTGAAGAGCATCTCTAGCTGCAATCGCAAAATGCGGTGTTGAGAAAAGAGCAAAACCCATAGGGACTTCGCCTTTGAAGTTGATCTGAGAAGCTTCGTACCCCGGTAACCATCTCAGCAAGTTCTGCAATTCTCTCTCCTTAACGTCCTCCGGTAGACCAGATATAAAGATCGTCCTGACATCGTCACCGGCGAGACGATTGTCCATTGACATGGGAGAATGGTGCGGGTGTGGAGGCGGAGGAATGACGACGGGAGGATGGAATCGGTGCATTCCATTACCGGCCATCTGTAGTGTTGATCGGTGGATTTTTCTTGTTTGGTACTTGGGTCTATGATTATCAAACCCTAGAAGTCAGTGAATGTAGAAAGAGTTCGTTTCGTTGTGTTCTCAAACAATTACGGTACATGTTTTTAGGTGTCAATTTTTAATTTGGATGCTGCTGTTTGAACATCTTTCTATATCAAAAATAAAATACGAAATGAAACACATAGGGGTATAGAGCCGTGTCATTCGGTATAGCAGCAGCCTAGCATAAATAGCTCAACTATTCTTACTGATCACAAACAATTAATTAACATGATAATCTACCATCCACCGAAAACTACCACCAACCACCCTTACCTCCGGCCAATTTATGATGCAAGTGAGTTGTTGGTGGTGGTGGTTAACGTCGGAGTATGGTGGAGGCTGGGAGAGAATTTAAAGAGAGAGCTGAAAGTTCCGGTCGTAAACTAAATACATAAAAGTGACTTACGACATTTTAGGAGTTTGGATAAATGAGTTCGAATTTTAATTCCAGACTTGCATTTTATAAATTTGATATATTACTTAATTATTGGGTGTCCAAATAGAATTTTGGGACCCTTTTAATTTTTGTAACATAATAATTACATTATATACTTGTACAGTAATATTTATATTATATGAAATATATATTATAAAAATATGATACACAAATTAATTCCTCTTTTCTGTATGTATGTCACCAAGATAGTCCTTATCGCTATGTTTTTATTCTAGTCATTTTAGTTTCTGTAATTAGTTATTTTTGCCTTTTTTTGCAAAAGAAGTTGACTGTGCATTAATGTATAAGGCGAAACATCTCAACCTCAAGCAAAAACATCTCAACCTCAAGCAAAAACATCTCAACGTCATGCATTTGAGAAACATCTCAACCTCATGCATTTCTCCAGCTATGCTTATGCTAGTAAATACAAACGTCATCCTATACATACACTTTTTTTTGTTATGATTTCTCTATGTAAAGTCAGATATTGAGCATCACTTGGTAATCAATATTGTTCTTAATTTGGTGTTGAACCATAAATTATAAGCTCTTTAATTAAATTTTCTCTAAAAGTATATCTAGATAACAAGTTTGAAAGTTGTACTTCAATTTCTCTAAAAATTTCATCTAGTTAGATATCATGAGAGTTCTGAAGCAGTAATGTCAAATTTCAACAACTACAATTTCATAATATATTAAACGAGTTAATCATGTATTTCAATAATATTAGAATAATTGGAAAAAAGCATCAACTGGGAAAATGTAATAGTAATACTCGTGTTCAGTTTAATATTACATCATTGTATTTACAAATGTCAAGTGATGCCAAATTGGAAAAAAAAAACATCTAAATATTACATCATAATTTTGGATTTTATTGCTTTTTAACATGCATTCCAGCACCGGATTACGTTTATATATATATATATAGAGTCAAATTATATAGAGAACCTTGATTTTAAAAAGAACTCTGAGAACGATTTAATTTCAATCGTAGCCATTAATTAATCGATATGATGGTTTAAAAAACGGAATGACATATGTGTAATTAAGCTACCAATTTTGGACAGATCTATTAGATTCAAAAGTGTATTTTAGTAAAAGAATATAAACTAATTTAATAATTAATTAATATGAAAGTAAATATAATGCACGATCCCCGAAAAATCATACCTCCCCCCAATGATTACGTATATTGCAGCATCCTTCCAAAAATCTGATCGGGTTTTTCAAATAGAAGATACGCACGTCGATGGTTTCTAATCTCCAGAATCGGAAAAAATTGGTACACGATTCTATCCTTCTTTAACTGATCGTTGCACATTTGCATTTTATAAATCAAATTAAGTGAAATTTTTTAATGTTTTTAGTTTGGGTTTAGGTTTTCCGGCGCTATTGAAGTCGAAGTTTCAGGAAGTTACAGACGGCGAACAATGTCAGGTAAATGTTCAATTAATACTGCTAGATAGGGTCGCATATATGTCTTCAACATCAGCGAGCACTTAATTTTGTGAAAAAACTTTTATGGAGGTAAAAATATGTGACAGAAGTTGGGTAAAGGGGAAGATACATACATGCAGTACATACAATTTTTTAGTATAAATTTAAAAACTATTTTTTAGAAGGGAACATATATGTAATTCGTTCATACAATAATGGAAGTAGCATATTTTGGTGTTGATTATATGGGTTATTGAGAATTAAAACATCAAACCACCAAGCGAAAAAGATTTTTTGGGATTGATAAGAAATTTTCTAATTTTTTAGAATGATAAAATTGTAACAACAAGCAAACATATATGCATGTATAATTAAGTTTCAAAAAACACAAAAAGAAACTTCCAAAATCAAATAATGATGATGATAGCATTCTGTGGGAAAAAAGGTGTTTTTGATTCTAACGTCACAATATTCTTTTATAAGTGAAGGTATCATGAGAAATGGAAAAAGAGGACAAGATTGATTGAAACATATGATGATATAAGGAGTAGTTTGACCAAAAAGAAAGGTTACTATAAGATATCATATGTTATCATTTTAGTAATATAACAGATTTTTTTTGATCATTTATGTTGTGTTTGAATTGATCTAATGGGGATTACATTAGTGTGAGTTATAGCATGTTTGTTTTTTAATGTTTTGTTTGATGTAGTGGTAACGAGAAGTTCAAAAAGGGATAACGGTAGAATTGAAGATAATGGCAGGGAAAGTTCCTCAAAAGTAAAAGGTATTTATAAGAAAATAGTATAGTGTCAATTAATAAAATTTATATAGAGATGCAATTTTATATTATTTGGGTTGTATTATGATTATTAATTCTTAATTTATTTTTCATTCAGCTGATACTCAAACGGGGGAAAAAACAAAAATCGCAAAGAAACTGATGATGTAGGATTTACTTCTTCAAGTAAGAAAGGTAAACATATGAAAACATACATGTACGTTTATGAGGAAAAGAGTAAACACGATTATGATTATAACAAAAAAATGTTTGTAATCAGGCAAAACAAAAACACGTGCAAAGGGGAAGGGGATGAAAAAGGTGAGAGTTCAGCGAAATGCAACAACAAAACCGTATTTCAAAAATACTTAGTTTCAGTTTGGTATCTCCACCATAACCAAGGAACATATATCTAATATTTCAAAAATACTTCAGTGTGTTCTTAACAACAATCCAGTGACTATCTCATTGATTCTGTTGGTATTTTCTAGTAAGGTCCCCTAAGGACGTTACATTTGGCCTAGTGCTCCTTACAGCGACATAATGAATGGAATAGCCGATTCATAGGGGATTACATTCATTCGCTTCACCACATCAGGTGTGGAAGGTCCTTGAGTCTCACTCAAGTTTACATTATGTTGCACACGAGAACTTCCTCGTTTGGGAGCATCCATTCTAAACCGTTTTAGAATTTTGTCAATGTAAGCACTTTGACTTAAACCAATTAACCGCTTTGATCTATTATTATAGATCTTTACTCCAAGTATGTATGTCATATTCCTACAATCCTTAATGTCAAAACATTTTTCAAGCCATGATTTTCATCTTGTAGCGTTGGTATATTGTTTCACATGAGTGACATGTCATCAACATGTATGACTTGAGAAACGACAATGCTCCCACTAGCTTTCATATATACACATGCTCAGATTGGGTTTTAGGTGAAACAAACGTTTTGATTTCATCATTAACCGAATCTCATAGTCATAGTACACTACTTTGGCTATAAGAATCCTAACGTCTTTAGTAAGAGGCGAGAAGGTTTCATCATTGTCAATTCCGTAGGATTGAGTGTAACCTTTTGCTACTACAAGAGCTTTATAGGTGTGTATATTTTCATCCATGTCAACAGTCTTACTATTTTGAGAAAGACTAACTAAGTTCAAAACTTGATTGTCTCTCATGGATTTCATTTTCGCATTCATAGCTTCAAGTAATTTTTCGAATTCAAAATTCGATAATGTAACTTGATAGTTAGGGGGTTCATTATGATCCTCGAAAATTTGCTCCTCAGCATCGACATACATCTATATCGTTCAGGTGCATGAGGTGTCCTTGCGGACCTATGAATGTGAACACCATCATTCTGTGGTCCAACATCTATATGTCCATCCTAAGAATGATATTTTCTAGTGTTACCAGAAGGTTGTGCATCTTCGCTTTGAATCTTGTCAAAGTCTATAGTGCTCCCACTTGCTTTGTAAAATGAGACTGTTCTCAAGAAACTCAACATACCGAGCAACAACAATTTGTTCTCAGGTGGGTAGTAAAATAGTAACGAAGATACACTTGATAGATATGAGCTCAAGTTTGTTCGGCATGTCTCGTTCCACGAGATCCCCACAACCCCAGATCTTCAAGTAAGACAAATTAGGGACTTTCCGATGCCATATTTCATATGGTGTCTTTTTAACCTTTTGGTCGGAACCATATTAAGTATTCGAGCAGCAGACTTCAGGGCATGCCCCTCAAAAAGATAGTGTAAGAGTAGTAGGACTCATCATAGATCGAACCATGTCACGCAGGGTCCGATATCTCCTTCCAGACACACCATTATCTTGTGGAGTGAATTGTGAGACATTCTCACGTTGTGTTGGATGATCCAGAAACTCTTGACTCATGTACTTTCTTCCTTGATCAGGACAGAAAGCCTTTGTTGTCTTGCCGAGTTGATTTTCTACTTTACTTTAGAAAGCTTTGAACGTTTCAAAGATTTCTTGTTTATGTTTAATCAGGTAAACATAACCATAGCGACTGATATCATTAAAGCTTTCATGTTGATGTTTAATCAAGTAAACATAACTAAAGCGACTGATATCATCAGTGAAAGTGATAAAGTAGGTGGCACCTTCCCTAGTCTTAGTTCTAAAAAGGCCGCATACATAAGTATGTATGAGTCCAAGTAGATTTTTAGCTCTTTCGCCAACATGGGAGAAAAGCTTTCTTGTTATCTTTCCATAATATACAAGAGGGTCATTTGTTAAGAAGCCCGTCGTGTTGTAGTATCAAAATGCGTTTCTTGTTTATGTGGAAAAGATGACAACGCTCTAGGTAAATGGAATCCAAACCGTTTTGGATTCTTGAGTGCAACATTTGTATATAGAACTATCGTTTGAATTAGGATCATGCATATTAATTTCAAATATACTATTACAAGGAATAGTTATAAAAACATGTTATTTTCATAAAATAAAATATCATAATCCATAATAGTTTGAATAAATCATTATTCAACAAACGATAAAGCTAAACAATGCATCATTGACAATTGTTCAAAACTATAATTAACGCATTAGGAAGGACTAGATCACAACTTCCATTCTTTTAGCTTTCTACTTCACTTTTAATCTTGCACATTTGTGTAAATGTGAGTTTCACAAATAGTGTCATACACTCAAGATTTATTAGTAAAAGTATAGAGTTCTATAATGAAAATACCTAATGTGCTAGCCAGAACACATTTTTCCTTCATCAACTCTGCCAGGTAGGCAGGACAATTCCTCCTTCAATGGCCGGTTTCATCGCAATGATGGCAAAAATATCCTTTGTAGGGTACTCCTTCTTAGCAAGCGGGGGAATCGTAGGTTTGGAAAAGTAAACTAGTTTAACCTTACCTAGACTCTTGCCTTGTGATTGCGGTTTACCTTCCCTGATTGCTAGAAAAGTATTGGGTAACCTTTGCTCAACCAGTTTTACCATAACATTTAATTCACCAATTGTCTTCCCCATGCTATGTATTTTTAAAACTCTTTTCAAACTGGTCATAGTCCTTGGATAGTGAGGTAAGAATCAAGCTCATTCCAAGAACTTGTGGCAATGGGTAACCAAGACGCTCCATTTGATCAAGATATCATTTCATATACAAGATGTAAGTGCTAACTGATTGGCCATCCTCCTGCTTGTAAGCGTGGAATGCTTTAACTGTTTTGAACAGTTCATGTTTAGCTTGTTGTTGAAATATCATTTTCAACTCGCTTATCGTGTCATATGCTGTGAGTTCCTCGAAGTTCTTTTGGATCTCGGGGTTCATGCTCACAAGCATAGGAGTAGCGACTTCTTGGTGTTCGTTAAACGTTTCAGTAAAGGCTTGACGAACAGCAGCAGAAGCATGGATAGGAGGTGCCTCAGGTAAGGCCTCTTATAGGTGTATCAACTTGTTCTCATCTCTAAGGAAAATCCTTCGAGTTCGATATCAGTCGATAAAGTTGATATTAGTTAGTTTTAGTTTTCAAGAACTGATTTTAGAGTGGAGATACTTATGTTTTGATGTTGTTGTTATCAGTATAACACACAAAGTTTAAAAAATAGTATTTTCAATAATAAATTCTTTTAAAAAATTAACTACCCAATTAATTTTAATTAAAAGCTAAGATCCCATTGAGCTTCTATCACCGCATCAGTTGATCTGCTAGTGATGATAGATTCAATAGGTAGGTGCCGATCAACAATTGCATTACAAGTGCAACTCTTAGAGTTATGGGACTTCATGGCACCTAGTGAACAAGCATCTAGGGTCAAGTGACATGTTTGTCGCATCTTCGCCTCGTATCAAGGTCTCACCGTTAACTTGATTAAGTCATCCAATGTGAACTCATGTCAAAATAAATCTACGTCTCAAGCGTAGACAATAATGACCTCGGATCTAAATTCAAACCACTTCTCACGTGAATTTAAAAGTAGAAGCAAGTGTTTTCAACCAATTGGACGGCGTGACTTAAATTTTAAGAAAAATTATTAAGATATGAATGAATTATGTACTTCATTCATACCACTTCATAGGTCGGTTTAATAAGCGGTAAAACGTTTAACGATTATTAAGTTTGAAGTTTTAAATCATATTTAAACTTACTTATTAATCTCAAAATACTAGTTTATATTAAAGAATAATCATCGATGATTAACAAGTAATCATTATTGATTAAACAATAATCATCGATGATTAACAAGTAATCATTGATGATTAAAAATTTGGATGTTTGTGTTTCAAAAATTTTATTTTAGTCGTTATGTTTTGTATCAAATAGAAAATATATAACAACCACAAACATACAAGTAAAACATGCAACACAATTTGTGCAAAACCTCGACCGATGATTACCTAATTTCGGTCACGTGAGTCATGAAGACGGACCGAAGTGTCAAGCTAGGGGACGGGCTAGCATGAACTCGAGCGGGCCTACATAAACCCAATGGGCTCCCACTTGCTTCAAGAGCAAGTAGAACCCAAGATTACCCAAAACAGTGAAGTGAAGAAGCTGTCCAAAAGTTTTTGCTTCGTTCAGAGTGAAATTCGCCCTAGAAGACGCCAGTTTCAGTCTTCCTGACCTTCTTGACTTTTCTATATCTTTGAGATACGGAAATTTTGGCGGTGGTTTCAGATACAACGGAGTTTGGGAACTCCTACAGTTCTGTTTTTCGTGTAGCTGCGCAGGAGGTACCGAAAATGTTGTTTTTTTCAATCTTTTCTTCATTCTTGGTCAACAAATTACAAGTGATAAAAATAATAAAAATACAACTATTCTAATACATTTACAACTGAAATTTGCCCCAAAAATTGCCACCAAAAATAAATAAAAAATTAAAATTACAACAAGAGCCAAACACGGCTTTTCCAAAACAATAATCAATCGCAACACATTCATTCACAACGCAAAATGGGTCTAGGTTTTCATCGATTTTGCACAATCAATCAATCAACAATTTGACAAGGTATTGGCTTGGGATATGGCAAAAATACATGTTTTACCATATACAACATTTAACAATTAATATAAAAATCCAAGCCAAAAATTATAAAAAAATTCAATAAACAAGATTAATTTTTTATATATGTTTTTGTAACTAGTAGCAATAACGGTCCCAAAAAATCAAATTTTTAACCCAATTTTATTAAAATTGTCGAAAAACAAAGAACCCTAGGCTTCTTTGTTTCCGATCGGCGCACCAAGGGAGCCACAAAAATCAATTTTTTTGCTACTTTTTACAAAAAACTTGCTAAATAAATCATCAATATGATGACTCGTGATACCACTGTTAGTGATTTACGGTTTAATCAAGTAAAACGCAGCGGAAAATAATTATAAATCAGTAATAACGGATCTACATATTGACAAGATAATTAAGCGATAATAAACCAAAGAGATTAGTATGTAGAAATCATACCCTTGAAGCCTTTGCTTTTCGGTTGAATAGGGATGGAGAACTCCAAGATTCAATGGTAGAATCTCTCTAAAGATAGTCCACACTACACTTCAGTTAACACCACCTAATGCTAGTTCAACCAAGTAACTGTCTCCATGTATGCACGTCTTTGATTTTGCGCATACAATTAAACACCACAAATCAAAGAAGGTGGTTTTGTTGTTTACGTCACATGTATCAAAAGAAAAGGTAGATTATGCCTTTTCCTTTTATCGGACATTCTTAGCAAAACGAATAGATATATTTCTCTTGTATTTTTTTGCTATGGCCGTACGCGGAGTTCACCAGAGAGGCGCAAGACTTAGTTAGTATTAGGGTTTTTTTTTAGGTTTAGTAATATCCCATATTAGTAATAGTAATGTCCCTTGGGCTTTTCCATTAAGCATTTTCTCTTGCCCTTTAATTAAATCAAGCTTAATTATTAAGCCCATTTAATTATCTCATATTACTTAGGATATATAAATAATGTAAATGCAATAGTCACATTATATATATTAAATGGTATCTCAGTGTATAAGTGTGTGACCCTATAGGCTCATGTACGTCTAGCCATAAAACTATATGTCATGAGCGTGAAGCATATTCCAACACTTTTCATTGCGCATCAGAAAAAGAGAAATAAGAAGCTGACAAAAAGTACATTGGGAACTTTAACCTATGCTAACGCATTTAATATTTCCGTGGACAAGTCGGCATCAACGAGTAATGTGTTGACACGTTGACAGACTTGTGAAGAAGGAAACATTGTTTTTGGTTTATTAATTGAGACGTAAATGCTTGCATTTATACACACTTTTTTAGCATTCATAGCACAAGAATATTTCAAGAGAGTTAGTTATTGTTTGATATTAACTTCTTGATAGTTAATACTGTTGGGTAAGATATGCAATGATACACGAAGATGAATGATTTATAAAAGTCATTATGAATAAGTTAAGTATTAGGTTAAGATTAACTTATTACTAGATTAGTTTAACTAACTAATTAATACAAATATTAATACATTTACTAGTTGAGTAAATATACAATGCGTTAATTACAGATTATCCATAATATGATTTAAAACAATTAAATCATATAGTGTTTGGATAGTATTATTGTTTAAATTATATAAAAATTATATATAATTAATTATTAAAAGTATAAAATACAAAGTACATATATATTTCGTGTATATGATACCAAAACATATAAGTGTATAATACTAGACAATTAATAGTTAAGTGCAATAATAAAAGACTTGAAAAAACTATGAGGGTTAGAAGTGTAAATGGATAAGTTTAATTAAAAAGTTAATCTAAATTAAACTAAAAGGGTCCTAAGTGAAAGTCCTTCTATTATAAATAGAAGTCTTGGGGTTCCCTTGTTTGTGCTTGTTACCTTACATGAAATCCACCCCTCTCCCCTCTCCTATTCGGCCGAACCAATAACACCATCACTTGGTGTTCTTCATTCTTCGTGTTCTTCAAGTATTGAAGTGCAAGGATCATTGCAAGAACCAACTAGAAGGTTTCTAGTTGTACATTATCATCAGTGGACTTACTTAAGCAAGTTAAGGTATGATTTGGAAAACCCTTTTTCCCTCCCCTCTCTTGTTCGAAGTCGAACACCAAGAACCCTAGGGTTCTTGGTTGAGCTCGACGAACACACACAAGTGCGTGTGTGTGTTCGAGTTTTTCGTACAAAGTTTCTTTTTGTTAATCTAGTCTAGATTTCCAACATCCCCAATCACTTAGGGTTTAAGGATTAAGTTTAATCTCAGTTCCGCTTTACAGATTAAATTAGCTAGTTGGTCTAACCGGTAAGAACAAGTTCATGTTCTTATCAGCCATGGTTCGAACCAAGTCACTAGGTGGTTGACCCAATGGGTCGATCAATATTATGAAACCCTACAGTGGTATCAGAGTGTTGGTTTAGAAATCTAAAAAAGATTAGCAAAGTTTTTTTTTGTTTGTTTAATTTCAAAGTCTGTATTTTTTATCCAATTTCTTTTTCTTCCTTGTAAGTTTCGAAAAAGAGAAAGAACCCTAGGACCAAGAACATTAAACTATTTTAGTTTAATTGGTCAAAAGGATTCTTTCCCTTCCATTGTTTTTCGAAAATATGAAGAATAACCATCAAAGAACATTAAACTAGTCTAGTTTAATTGGTCAAAAGGATTCTTCCCTTACAAGGTTTTTGAAAAATTAGAAGAACCCTAAGACCAAGAGTATTAAACTAGTTTAGTTTAGTTGGTTAAAATGATTCTTTCCTACACCCCTTAGTTTTTCGAAATACCAAAGAACCCTAGGAACAAGATTATTAAACTAGTCTAGTTTAATTGGTAAAAAAGAATTCTTATCCCTAAATATTTCGAAACCCTAAAGAACCCTAGGGCCAAGAACATTAAACTAGTTTAGTTTAATTGGTTAAAAGGATTAATTTAAAACATAATCTAGAACCTAGAAAATTAAACAAGCTCATGTTTAAGAATGTTTGATTATTGTTTTAATGAGTTTATTAAAACTAGTTTCTTAAGCCTAGAAATCTAGACAAAGTTTTTGTCTAAAAGGTTTAGATTAAAAATGTTTTAATAAAGTTATTAAAGTTATAATCTATCCTAAATTTAAACAAAGATAATGGTTTAGATAGGATTGATTAGGATTAATCTTATGAATAAATAATGTTTTTGATGAAGAAAATTAAAACCTAATTTTAATTGATTAAAAACAAGATTAGGGTTTGATCAATTAAAATTAATAAGGATAGAAAAGGAAGTGTTAATTTTAAAGGCTTAAAATTAACAAGATGTATTATATATATATATATATATATATATATATATATATATATATATATATATATATATATATATATATATATATATATATATATATATATATATATATATTATATTTATATATTACGAAATTGTTTAAAATATTTAAAAGATAATGCATTTTAAAAGGATAAAACATAGTTTATACGTATTTTAATTAGATCAAGTTAAAATACATAAGATTAAACTAATATGATATGCTAGTTAGAATATTGTAAGGTTTTTAAGTAATAAATTATATATATATATATATATATATATATATATATATATATATATATATATTAAATACAAGATTAAATTGAACATTAAATAAAATGTTATTTTGATCATGTAGTTATGATAGTAGTATAACTAGAATTTGTATGAGTTATAATTAAACTAGAATGTACAAAGTTGTAAACAACTAGAAATTGTAAAAGATAAAGGTTTATTATAATTAGATAATACAAAAGTTATATAAATAAGTATTATAATTAGATTGTATAAAGTTATAAGTTATTATAACTAGTTAATTATACAAGTATAATATGAGTATATTACGAGTTACGTAAGATATTAGTTAGTGATCAAGAGTTACATAACATGAAAACTTTAGAACCTATATTTGACTAGTCTAAGTTAAATATAAGAATGGTTTAAACAAACTAAAATTATTATAAATAGTTTTTATATAATAACTTTATTAGCATTCACCAAGTATAGACCGGTGATTGTTTTTGTTTAAGTTGCACCATAATTATTGGAGCTAGTGGGATCCACACAAGAAAATCACAAAATTTATCAAGATGTCCTTAGGATATAGTTTTGGCGAATCTAATAAGTTAAAATAAATGGTTTAATATTTTTGTTATTAGACAGAGAAAAACTAGATGTGTTAAACTAGAGTTATGACTTAAGTTCGTGAGTCATAAAGAATTAAAAATTCTATTTTAAAGTTTATCATAAGGTATAAGTTTTTCAAGTAAATAAAACATGTTTGTTTTATTAAGAAAAAGTTTTTTTTTTTTTTTTACAAAACTTAGTAAAAACATTTTTGTACACCTCATTTTAGGTATACATGTAAAATTGAACAAATTTAAAACTATAAGTTTTATAAGAAATTTAAAAATGCATCTTGTGTAATTCTTGAGTACACAAGTCACACATTTTAAATAAGGATTAAAATTGGAATAAGTTTTAAGTTTAATTTAAAGACTTAAACAAAACCAAAGAAAATCTTAGATCTAAGTACTACCCATCTAATGGAATACCTCACTTGTTCAATGATATTTATATTATAAGGAGAAAGAACCTTATATATGGATTCAAATCATTGCAAGTGTTAGGGTGCGTAAGGTTCTGTGATAATCCGGAGTCCCGACGCAGAACATCGCACTATCTTAGACGGTATGATCTACTTTGGTATAATAGGGAGTCCCGGCCCAAAAGGTACTTGAGTAGAATTAAACACACTAGACTTTATTACAATTAGAAATGTACAAAGTTATAAGTCAACTATAATTAGACTGTACAAAGTTGTAGCAAGTTAAAAGTCTATATATTCTACGACCCCTAGGAATCGTATCAGCGTGGTGCGATTGGTAAGATAGAATTTTGGGAGTTTGGATAAATGAGTTCGAATTTTAATTCCAGACTTGCATTTTATAAATTTGATATATTACTTAATTATTGGGTGTCCAAATAGAATTTTGGGACCCTTTTAATTTTTGTAACATAATAATTACATTATATACTTGTACAGTAATATTTATATTATATGAAATATATATTATAAAAGTATGATACACAAATTAATTCCTCTTTTCTGTATGTATGTCACCAAGATAGTCCTTATCGCTATGTTTTTATTCTAGTCATTTTAGTTTCTGTAATTAGTTATTTTTGCCTTTTTTTGCAAAAGAAGTTGACTGTGCATTAATGTATAAGGCGAAACATCTCAACCTCAAGCAAAAACATCTCAACCTCAAGCAAAAACATCTCAACGTCATGCATTTGAGAAACATCTCAACCTCATGCATTTCTCCAGCTATGCTTATGCTAGTAAATACAAACGTCATCCTATACATACACTTTTTTTTGTTATGATTTCTCTATGTAAAGTCAGATATTGAGCATCACTTGGTAATCAATATTGTTCTTAATTTGGTGTTGAACCATAAATTATAAGCTCTTTAATTAAATTTTCTCTAAAGTATATCTAGATAACAAGTTTGAAAGTTGTACTTCAATTTCTCTAAAAATTTCATCTAGTTAGATATCATGAGAGTTCTGAAGCAGTAATGTCAAATTTCAACAACTACAATTTCATAATATATTAAACGAGTTAATCATGTATTTCAATAATATTAGAATAATTGGAAAAAGCATCAACTGGGAAAATGTAATAGTAATACTCGTGTTCAGTTTAATATTACATCATTGTATTTACAAATGTCAAGTGATGCCAAATTGGAAAGAAAAAACATCTAAATATTACATCATAATTTTGGATTTTATTGCTTTTTAACATGCATTCCAGCACCGGATTACGTTTATATATATATATATATATAGAGTCAAATTATATAGAGAACCTTGATTTTAAAAAGAACTCTGAGAACTATTTAATTTCAATCGTAGCCATTAATTAATCGATATGATGGTTTAAAAAACGGAATGACATATGTGTAATTAAGCTACCAATTTTGGACAGATCTATTAGATTCAAAAGTGTATTTTAGTAAAAGAATATAAACTAATTTAATAATTAATTAATATGAAAGTAAATATAATGCACGATCCCCGAAAAATCATACCTCCCCCAATGATTACGTATATTGCAGCATCCTTCCAAAAATCTGATCAGGTTTTTCAAATAGAAGATACGCACGTCGATGGTTTCTAATCTCCAGAATCGGAAAAAATTGGTACACGATTCTATCCTTCTTTAACTGATCGTTGCACATTTGCATTTTATAAATCAAACTAGGTTATGACCCGTGAAAAATCACGGGCTGTCAATTATTTTATTAGTTTATAATTTTTATAGAATACAAAATTTTATTATTAATTGCATTATAATTATTACATGTAGATTAAGAAAATATGTGAAGCTTTTAACACCAAAGTATGGAATAGGAGCTTACCAATTATATTAACATCATAAGATTTAAGATTTCGTGATAATAAAGTGACAAACATAGAATAAGAAAAAAAAAAACAATCAATTAAAATATCATTGGGTAAATGTTCAACGATTACGAAACAATTTTTTTAACAAACTGCGTAACAATCTATTTAAGAAAATAAGAAAAGATAAACTTTGTAACACTTTCATGAATACAACATTTGATATTTTATTTGTTACACCATGCACCAACCTTATCTTCTATTAATATCTTCAAGCTTTATTTACTTTTTACTCTATATAACACTACATATAATTGTGCATATGAAAACACTGACTCTCTCTATTATAAAGTAACCTAAGATAATGATTGACTTTGACTGCTAGTGAAAATTGTCTTCATTTAAACATAAATGGTCAATATACAAATTCTATAAATGTCCTATTTTCACTTTAAATTAAAATATTTTATAAACCTACAATTATAATAATAAATAATACATAATACGAAGAATGTACATTACCATTACAAATATTAAATAGTGGAGTCCTAGTATCATTTGATGAAGATGAAGTTTGAAGGACAATTTGGAAGGATAAAAGTTTCAAAGTTTCACTTTTCAAAATATTACTTACTGAATTATTTATAGCTGTTAAAAGTTCAGTGTGATTTAACATATCAGCGATAAAAACGTAAAATTAGTAAGTCTATATCATGGTTAATATAAAAAAATGTAAGTTAGACATTTTAGTTTTGTATATATAGATGATGATAAAAACAAATGACAATTATAATTAAAAAATAAATTAAAACTCAAAAAATAAGTTTAGATTTAAATCAACATTGTTTAACGTATAGTTGATGTTTTTGTAATATGTTTGGATCTCTTGTTAAATAATAGAGTTTTTTAAATTCTTTGATACGAAGATCTGTATTGGATAAGTTTTGTATAAATATATAAATATTTATGAAATTTATTATATTAAAATTATTATAGGATTGACGTACTTATTGCAAAAACCCCTATTGACCATTTGACAAATTATCCCTTTTAGCCCATTTTAAAATATAATATATAATCTATAATTTTTCTATAAATTAATGACACGTTTTCTAAAAAGTAAAATTAATAAATGGGTTAACTACATACAAACAATAGGCTTCATTAATACATGGGCTAAGTATTACAGTAACAGTTAACATTTAACGTGTTGTTCAAATTTTTTTTAAACATTTAACGTTTTATCATAAACAATGTTAGTAGTCCGAAAAAACTGAAGTTCATGTCCGTTCTATTACCCAAACCATAATTCTATCGAACATCTCATTGTGCAAGGCAGATCGCATGATGGTAGACGCAATCAACCTTCCTATTTCCAACATGCAATCATTTCGGATCCTAATTAACAACCGATATCATTATATTCTCCTGTAAACCATCATTAGTCGAGTGAAGCCCTCTAGATTTACGCAAATTTGAAGTTTTAGATACTTACCAATTAGCAGTTGAATATTCGAGAAGTGAATTGAAGATTGAATCGAAGAATTAGGCGTTTTTTAGGAAGCTAAACAGAATATATCCTATGAAAGTAGGAGTCGAAGGTTTGTTCGTATAAAATGTATATTATTTACGAATATAATTTTAAAATTCATGGAATATGAAAAAAATCGTAAAATGTAGTGCATACCGTCTCATCGAGTCATCGTTCTGCTTGTGTTTTTCCTGTCGAATGATAAAAAATTGAAGAAAATTAAAAACACAAACTTCCTATATAAAATACAAATAATAATACTTCGTAGTGTTTAAGTGTTTCAAAATTATAAAATGGTTATTCACCAACTGAAGAAATCTGCAAAACATTAATGTGTAATAATATGGAAAACTGATTTAACCTGCATAATGACATGTTAAAAAAATAAATTTGGAAAATACCTGTGAGAAGCTGTCGCAATTTTGCGGAAACGATTGTTTATTGCTTTATGAGGCTGCTGTTTTGTATTTGAGTCGGGAATGAAGATGATATATTTATATAACAAAAAGATGACATAACAAAAATCGGTTCTGGAAAAGATTGTTAAAATCATTAATTTATGGAATGATTTGAAATTCATAAAGATAATTTTCGAGATCTTTATTGCTGTAATGGTTAAAAAGCATGCGTATATTAGTGTTGCAATTTAGGTGAAAAATCTTTAAAATCTCATGAATAAAATGTAGCACGTAATCAAAATTTAGGACGTAATTGAGGATGTAATTTAGGAAAATTGCCCCCTCTATATGCAAAGGGAATTGATTTGTTGAATGTAATTTAGGAAAATTGCCCCTTCTAAATTGCCTTACTTGTATAAGGCAAATCAAATCTATAATCTATAATCTATAACCCGTAAAATGTTCCATATGAACATGCAATTTTCATATATGCAGTTTCTAATCACTAAACTCTAACTCATAATGTTACTGTCATATGTTGCATATGAACAATGGACAAAAATCAAAATGTATAAACATGTAAACGGTTCATAAACGGAAACATATATAACAGGTGCATATGAATCTATACATTTGTTTATGTGGGTATGAGTAACACAATAAACAATAAACAATGAAAATTTTGATCATGAATTAAAAAAACTGTCTAAATTTACACAATTTGAAGTCAAAGTTATTTTGACTATAAACGTTTTATAATTTTGACTCACCAAAACCACATTTTAAAGTTTAGGGTTTATGGTCATTGTTAGAAAAAGATTTAAAAGTGAACTAAAATAGAAATTGTTAGATTGATTCTATATATGTTGGCCTTTTTAATTAGAAACAGTCAACTTTAATAAAATTATTGAGTTGAAAAGTCAACTCAAATAAAGGAAATATAGAATAATAAATCAAGTTAGCTGATTTTCATCCATCTAGGTCGCTCCTACGACCAAATTTGATTAAATTAATTACTAATAGAAGTAAAAAGGATGAACAACAGTGATACATTAGTAAGTTACGACAGTATTAAATTAGGAATTATAGTAATTTTAACATCAGTCACATAGATAGAATTTTTTTTTCATAAGTGGTTGAAAATTATAAAATTGAGTTTGAAGTATTACTTACATCTAGAAAGCATAGCAAGGAGGCGGCTAATGATCATGCAACAGCCATAAGTGCGAAAAACTGGAAATCAAATATCACTGCACATTAATAAATTAGTAAACAGAGAGAAAATATTGCATAATCCAAATTGTGAAATATTGTTTACCCCGTAAATTTATGTTTTAAATCAATGGTTTTTAAATACATTTAGTAACATTCAAATTTAAGAAACAGATTTTGATAAAATAATCCGGTTTTAGTAGGATGTTTCTGTTAAATATACACTATTGTTTGAAGATACCATATTTGTTGCAATTAATTCCGTAAATTACTCCTTGACTATTTTGGACATACCATAATCGTTGCAAATAATTCAATAATTTTCTCCTTGACTATTATTGACATACCATAATTGTTGAATACAATTACGTAAATAACTCATTGAATTTATTGTGACAAAAAACAGCAAAAATAATGAACAGCTTGCATTGGGCGGGAAATCAAATTTTGTAGCCAATTAAAAGCTGCCACGTGTCATTCCGGCCTCCTAAATAGTGCCACGTGGCACCTTAAATGCTTCTTTTATTATATTTAATAGATTAAGTGAAATTTTTGAATGTTTTTAGTTTGGGTTTAGGTTTTCCGGCGCTATTGAAGTCGAAGTTTCAGGAAGTTACAGACGGCGAACAATGTCAGGTAAATGTTCAATTAATACTGCTAGATAGGGTCGCATATATGTCTTCAACATCAGCGAGCACTTAATTTTGTGAAAAAACTTTTATGGAGGTAAAAATATGTGACAGAAGTTGGGTAAAGGGGAAGATACATACATGCAGTACATACAATTTTTTAGTATAAATTTAAAAACTATTTTTTAGAAGGGAACATATATGTAATTCGTTCATACAATAATGGAAGTAGCATATTTTGGTGTTGATTATATGGGTTATTGAAAATTAAAACATCAAACCACCAAGCGAAAAAGATTTTTTGGGGTTGATAAGAAATTTTCTAATTTTTTAGAATGATAAAATTGTAACAACAAGCAAACATATATGCATGTATAATTAAGTTTCAAAAAACACAAAAAGAAACTTCCAAAATCAAATAATGATGATGATAGCATTCTGTGGGAAAAAAGGTGTTTTTGATTCTAACGTCACGATATTCTTTTATAAGTGAAGGTATCATGAGAAATGGAAAAAGAGGACAAGATTGATTGAAACATATGATGATATAAGGAGTAGTTTGACCAAAAAGAAAGGTTACTATAAGATATCATATGTGATCATTTTAGTAATATAACAGATTTTTTTTGATCATTTATGTTGTGTTTGAATTGATCTAATGGGGATTACATTAGTGTGAGTTATAGCATGTTTGTTTTTTAATGTTTTGTTTGATGTAGTGGTAACGAGAAGTTCAAAAAGGGATAACGGTAGAATTGAAGATAATGGCAGGGAAAGTTCCTCAAAAGTAAAAGGTATTTATAAGAAAATAGTATAGTGTCAATTAATAAAATTTATATAGAGATGCAATTTTATATTATTTGGGTTGTATTATGATTATTAATTCTTAATTTATTTTTCATTCAGCTGATACTCAAACGGGGGAAAAAACAAAAATCGCAAAGAAACTGATGATGTAGGATTTACTTCTTCAAGTAAGAAAGGTAAACATATGAAAACATACATGTATGTTTATGAGGAAAAGAGTAAACACGATTATGATTATAACAAAAAAATGTTTGTAATCAGGCAAAACAAAAACACGTGCAAAGGGGAAGGGGATGAAAAAGGTGAGAGTTCAGCGAAATGCAACAACAAAACCGTATTTCAAAAATACTTAGTTTCAGTTTGGTATCTCCACCATAACCAAGGAACATATATCTAATATTTCAAAAATACTTCAGTGTGTTCTTAACAACAATCCAGTGACTATCTCATTGATTCTGTTGGTATTTTCTAGTAAGGTCCCCTAAGGACGTTACATTTGGCCTAGTGCTCCTTACAGCGACATAATGAATGGAATAGCCGATTCATAGGGGATTACATTCATTCGCTTCACCACATCAGGTGTGGAAGGTCCTTGAGTCTCACTCAAGTTTACATTATGTTGCACACGAGAACTTCCTCGTTTGGGAGCATCCATTCTAAACCGTTTTAGAATTTTGTCAATGTAAGCACTTTGACTTAAACCAATTAACCGCTTTGATCTATTATTATAGATCTTTACTCCAAGTATGTATGTCATATTCCTACAATCCTTAATGTCAAAACATTTTTCAAGTCATGATTTTCATCTTGTAGCATTGGTATATTGTTTCACATGAGTGACATGTCATCAACATGTATGACTTGAGAAACGACAATGCTCCCACTAGCTTTCATATATACACATGCTCAGATTGGGTTTTAGGTGAAACAAACGTTTTGATTTCATCATTAACCGAATCTCATAGTCATAGTACACTACTTTGGCTATAAGAATCCTAACGTCTTTAGTAAGAGGCGAGAAGGTTTCATCATTGTCAATTCCGTAGGATTGAGTGTAACCTTTTGCTACTACAAGAGCTTTATAGGTGTGTATATTTTCATCCATGTCAACAGTCTTACTATTTTGAGAAAGACTAACTAAGTTCAAAACTTGATTGTCTCTCATGGATTTCATTTTCGCATTCATAGCTTCAAGTAATGTTTCGAATTCAAAATTCTATAATGTAACTTGATAGTTAGGGGGTTCATTATGATCCTCGAAAATTTGCTCCTCAGCATCGACATACATCTATATCGTTCAGGTGCATGAGGTGTCCTTGCGGACCTATGAATGTGAACACCATCATTCTGTGGTCCAACATCTATATGTCCATCCTAAGAATGATATTTTCTAGTGTTACCAGAAGGTTGTGCATCTTCGCTTTGAATCTTGTCAAAGTCTATAGTGCTCCCACTTGCTTTGTAAAATGAGATTGTTCTCAAGAAACTCAACATACCGAGCAACAACAATTTGTTCTCAGGTGGGTAGTAAAATAGTAACGAAGATACACTTGATAGATAAGTTTGTTCGGCATGTCTCGTTCCACGAGATCCCCACAACCCCAGATCTTCAAGTAAGACAAATTAGGGACTTTCCGATGCCATATTTCATATGGTGTCTTTTTAACCTTTTGGTCGGAACCATATTAAGTATTCGAGCAGCAGACTTCAGGGCATGCCCCTCAAAAAGATAGTGTAAGAGTAGTAGGACTCATCATAGATCGAACCATGTCACGCAGGGTCCGATATCTCCTTCCAGACACACCATTATCTTGTGGAGTGAATTGTGAGACATTCTCACGTTGTGTTGGATGATCCAGAAACTCTTGACTCATGTACTTTCTTCCTTGATCAGGACAGAAAGCCTTTGTTGTCTTGCCGAGTTGATTTTCTACTTTACTTTAGAAAGCTTTGAACGTTTCAAAGATTTCTTGTTTATGTTTAATCAGGTAAACATAACCATAGCGACTGATATCATTAAAGCTTTCATGTTGATGTTTAATCAAGTAAACATAACTAAAGCGACTGATATCATCAGTGAAAGTGATAAAGTAGGTGGCACCTTCCCTAGTCTTAGTTCTAAAAAGGCCGCATACATAAGTATGTATGAGTCCAAGTAGATTTTTAGCTCTTTCGCCAACATGGGATACAAGCTTTCTTGTTATCTTTCCATAATATACAAGAGGGTCATTTGTTAAGAAGCCCGTCGTGTTGTAGTATCAAAATGCGTTTCTTGTTTATGTGGAAAAGATGAAACGCTCTAGGTAAATGGAATCCAAACCGTTTTGGATTCTTGAGTGCAACATTTGTATATAGAACTATCGTTTGAATTAGGATCATGCATATTAATTTCAAATATACTATTACAAGGAATAGTTATAAAAACATGTTATTTTCATAAAATAAAATATCATAATCCATAATAGTTTGAATAAATCATTATTCAACAAACGATAAAGCTAAACAATGCATCATTGACAATTGTTCAAAACTATAATTAACGCATTAGGAAGGACTAGATCACAACTTCCATTCTTTTAGCTTTCTACTTCACTTTTAATCTTGCACATTTGTGTAAATGTGAGTTTCACAAATAGTGTCATACACTCAAGATTTATTAGTAAAAGTATAGAGTTCTATAATGAAAATACCTAATGTGCTAGCCAGAACACATTTTTCCTTCATCAACTCTGCCAGGTAGGCAGGACAATTCCTCCTTCAATGGCCAGTTTCATCGCAATGATGGCAAAAATATCCTTTGTAGGGTACTCCTTCTTAGAAAGCGGGGGAATCGTAGGTTTGGAAAAGTAAACTAGTTTAACCTTACCTAGACTCTTGCCTTGTGATTGCGGTTTACCTTCCCTGATTGCTAGAAAAGTATTGGGTAACCTTTGCTCAACCAGTTTTACCATAACATTTAATTCACCAATTGTCTTCCCCATGCTATGTATTTTTAAAACTCTTTTCAAACTGGTCATAGTCCTTGGATAGTGAGGTAAGAATCAAGCTCATTCCAAGAACTTGTGGCAATGGGTAACCAAGACGCTCCATTTGATCAAGATATCATTTCATATACAAGATGTAAGTGCTAACTGATTGGCCATCCTCCTGCTTGTAAGCGTGGAATGCTTTAACTGTTTTGAACAGTTCATGTTTAGCTTGTTGTTGAAATATCATTTTCAACTCGCTTATCGTGTCATATGCTGTGAGTTCCTCGAAGTTCTTTTGGATCTCGGGGTTCATGCTCACAAGCATAGGAGTAGCGACTTCTTGGTGTTCGTTAAACGTTTCAGTAAAGGCTTGACGAACAGCAGCAGAAGCATGGATAGGAGGTGCCTCAGGTAAGGCCTCTTATAGGTGTATCAACTTGTTCTCATCTCTAAGGAAAATCCTTCGAGTTCGATATCAGTCGATAAAGTTGATATTAGTTAGTTTTAGTTTTCAAGAACTGATTTTAGAGTGGAGATATTTATGTTTTGATGTTGTTGTTATCAGTATAACACACAAAGTTTAAAAAATAGTATTTTCAATAATAAATTCTTTTAAAAAATTAACTACCCAATTAATTTTAATTAAAAGCTAAGATCCCATTGAGCTTCTATCACCGCATCAGTTGATCTGCTAGTGATGATAGATTCAATAGGTAGGTGCCGATCAACAATTGCATTACAAGTGCAACTCTTAGAGTTATGGGACTTCATGGCACCTAGTGAACAAGCATCTAGGGTCAAGTGACATGTTTGTCGCATCTTCGCCTCGTATCAAGGTCTCACCGTTAACTTGATTAAGTCATCCAATGTGAACTCATGTCAAAATAAATCTACGTCTCAAGCGTAGACAATAATGACCTCGGATCTAAATTCAAACCACTTCTCACGTGAATTTAAAAGTAGAAGCAAGTGTTTTCAACCAATTGGACGGCGTGACTTAAATTTTAAGAAAAATTATTAAGATATGAATGAATTATGTACTTCATTCATACCACTTCATAGGTCGGTTTAATAAGCGGTAAAACGTTTAACGATTATTAAGTTTGAAGTTTTAAATCATATTTAAACTTACTTATTAATCTCAAAATACTAGTTTATATTAAAGAATAATCATCGATGATTAACAAGTAATCATTATTGATTAAACAATAATCATCGATGATTAACAAGTAATCATTGATGATTAAAAATTTGGATGTTTTAATGTTTGTGTTTCAAAAATTTTATTTTAGTCGTTATGTTTTGTATCGAATAGAAAATATATAACAACCACAAACATACAAGTAAAACATGCAACACAATTTGTGCAAAACCTCGACCGATGATTACCTAATTTCGGTCACGTGAGTCATGAAGACGGACCGAAGTGTCAAGCTAGGGGACGGGCCAGCATGAACTCGAGCGGGCCTACATAAACCCAATGGGCTCCCACTTGCTTCAAGAGCAAGTAGAACCCAAGATTACCCAAAACAATGAAGTGAAGAAGCTGTGCAAAAGTTTTTGCTTCGTTCAGAGTGAAATTCGCCCTAGAAGACGCCAGTTTCAGTCTTCCTGACCTTCTTGACTTTTCTATATCTTTGAGATACGGAAATTTTGGCGGTGGTTTCAGATACAACGGAGTTTGGGAACTCCTACAGTTCTGTTTTTCGTGTAGCTGCGCAGGAGGTACCGAAAATGTTGTTTTTTTCAATCTTTTCTTCATTCTTGGTCAACAAATTACAAGTGATAAAAATAATAAAAATACAACTATTCTAATACATTTACAACTGAAATTTGCCCCAAAAATTGCCACCAAAAATAAATAAAAAATTAAAATTACAACAAGAGCCAAACACGGCTTTTCCAAAACAATAATCAATCGCAACACATTCATTCACAACGCAAAATGGGTCTAGGTTTTCATCGGTTTTGCACAATCAATCAATCAACAATTTGACAAGGTATTGGCTTGGGATATGGCAAAAATACATGTTTTACCATATACAACATTTAACAATTAAAATAAAAATCCAAGCCAAAAATTATAAAAAAATTCAATAAACAAGATTAATTTTTTATATATGTTTTTGTAACTAGTAGCAATAACGGTCCCCAAAAATCAAATTTTTAACCCAATTTTATTAAAATTGTCGAAAAACAAAGAACCCTAGGCTTCTTTGTTTCCGATCGGCGCACCAAGGGAGCGACAAAAATCAATTTTTTTTGCTACTTTTTACAAAAAACCTGCTAAATAAATCATCAATATGATGACTCGTGATACCACTGTTAGTGATTTACGGTTTAATCAAGTAAAACGCAGCGGAAAATAATTATAAATCAGTAATAACGGATCTACATATTGACAAGATAATTAAGCGATAATAAACCAAAGAGATTAGTATGTAGAAATCATACCCTTGAAGCCTTTGCTTTTCGGTTGAATAGGGATGGAGAACTCCAAGATTCAATGGTAGAATCTCTCTAAAGATAGTCCACACTACACTTCAGTTAACACCACCTAATGCTAGTTCAACCAAGTAACTGTCTCCATGTATGCACGTATTGACAAAACACCAAATATGCAAGTCTTTGATTTTGCGCATACAATTAAACACCACAAATCAAAGAAGGTGGTTTTGTTGTTTACGTCACATGTATCAAAAGAAAAGGTAGATTATGCCTTTTCCTTTTATCGGACATTCTTAGCAAAACGAATAGATATATTTCTCTTGTATTTTTTTGCTATGGCCGTACGCGGAGTTCACCAGAGAGGCGCAAGACTTAGTTAGTATTAGGGTTTTTTTTTAGGTTTAGTAATATCCCATATTAGTAATGTCCCTTGGGCTTTTCCATTAAGCATTTTCTCTTGCCCTTTAATTAAATCAAGCTTAATTATTAATCCCATTTAATTATCTCATGTTACTTAGGATATATAAATAATGTAAATACAATAGTCACATTATATATATTAAATGGTATCTCAGTGTATAAGTGTGTGACCCTATAGGCTCATGTACGTCTAGCCATAAAACTATATGTCATGAGCGTGAAGCATATTCCAACACTTTTCATTGCGCATCAGAAAAAGAGAAATAAGAAGCTGACAAAAAGTACATTGGGAACTTTAACCTATGCTAACGCATTTAATATTTCCGTGGACAAGTCGGCATCAACGAGTAATGTGTTGACACGTTGACAGACTTGTGAAGAAGGAAACATTGTTTTTGGTTTATTAATTGAGACGTAAATGCTTGCATTTATACACACTTTTTTAGCATTCATAGCACAAGAATATTTCAAGAGAGTTAGTTATTGTTTGATATTAACTTCTTGATAGTTAATACTGTTGGGTAAGATATGCAATGATACACGAAGATGAATGATTTATAAAAGTCATTATGAATAAGTTAAGTATTAGGTTAAGTTTAACTTATTACTAGATTAGTTTAACTAACTAATTAATACAAATATTAATACATTTACTAATTGAGTAAATATACAATGCGTTAATTACAGATTATCCATAATATGATTTAAAACAATTAAATCATATAGTGTTTGGATAATATTATTGTTTAAATTATATAAAAATTATATATAATTAATTATTAAAAGTATAAAATACAAAGTACATATATATTTTGTGTATATGATTCCAAAACATATAAGTGTATAATACTAGACAATTAATAGTTAAGTGCAATAATAAAAGACTTGAAAAAACTATGAGGGTTAGAAGTGTAAATGGATAAGTTTAATTAAAAAGTTAATCTAAATTAAACTAAAAGGGTCCTAAGTGAAAGTCCTTCTATTATAAATAGAAGTCTTGGGGTTCCCTTGTTTGTGCTTGTTACCTTACATGAAATCCACCCCCTCTACCCTCTCCGATTCGGCCGAACCAATAACACCATCACTTGGTGTTCTTCATTCTTCGTGTTCTTCAAGTATTGAAGTGCAAGGATCATTGCAAGAACCAACTAGAAGGTTTCTAGTTGTACATTATCATCAGTGGACTTACTTAAGCAAGTTAAGGTATGATTTGGAAAACCCTTTTTCCCTCCCCTCTCTTGTTCGAAGTCGAACACCAAGAACCCTAGGGTTCTTGGTTGAGCTCGACGAACACACACAAGTGCGTGTGTGTGTTCGAGTTTTTCGTACAAAGTTTCTTTTTGTTAATCTAGTCTAGATTTCCAACATCCCCAATCCTTTAGGGTTTAAGGATTAAGTTTAATCTCAGTTCCGCTTTACAGATTAAATTAGCTAGTTGGTCTAACCGGTAAGAACAAGTTCATGTTCTTATCAGCCATGGTTCGAACCAAGTCACTAGGTGGTTGACCCAATGGGTCGATCAATATTATGAAACCCTACAGTGGTATCAGAGTGTTGGTTTAGAAATCTAAAAAAGATTAGCAAAGTTTTTTTTGTTTGTTTAATTTCAAAGTCTATATTTTTTATCCAATTTCTTTTTCTTCCTTGTAAGTTTCGAAAAAGAGAAAGAACCCTAGGACCAAGAACATTAAACTATTTTAGTTTAATTGGTCAAAAGGATTCTTTCCCTTCCATTGTTTTTCGAAAATATGAAGAATAACCATCAAAGAACATTAAACTAGTCTAGTTTAATTGGTCAAAAGGATTCTTCCCTTACAAGGTTTTTGAAAAATTAGAAGAACCCTAAGACCAAGAGTATTAAACTAGTTTAGTTTAGTTGGTTAAAATGATTCTTTCCTACACCCCTTAGTTTTTCGAAATACCAAAGAACCCTAGGAACAAGATTATTAAACTAGTCTAGTTTAATTGGTAAAAAAGAATTCTTATCCCTAAATATTTCGAAACCCTAAAGAACCCTAGGGCCAAGAACATTAAACTAGTTTAGTTTAATTGGTTAAAAGGATTAATTTAAAACATAATATAGAACCTAGAAAATTAAACAAGCTCATGTTTAAGAATGTTTGATTATTGTTTTAATGAGTTTATTAAAACTAGTTTCTTAAGCCTAGAAATCTAGACAAAGTTTTTGTCCAAAGGTTTAGATTAAAAATGTTTTAATAAAGTTATTAAAGTTATAATCTATCCTAAATTTAAACAAAGATAATGGTTTAGATAGGATTGATTAGGATTAATCTTATGAATAAATAATGTTTTTGATGAAGAAAATTAAAACCTAATTTTAATTGATTAAAAACAAGATTAGGGTTTGATCAATTAAAATTAATAAGGATAGAAAAGGAAGTGTTAATTTTAAAGGCTTAAAATTAACAAGATGTATTATATATATATATATATATATAAATATATAAATATATATATATATATATTTATATATATATATATATATATATATATATATATATATATTATATTTATATATTACGAAATTGTTTAAAATATTTAAAAGATAATGCATTTTAAAAGGATAAAACATAGTTTATATGTATTTTAATTAGATCAAGTTAAAATACATAAGATTAAACTAATATGATATGCTAGTTAGAATATTGTAAGGTTTTTAAGTAATAAATTATATATATATATATATATATATATATATATATATATATATATATATATATATATATATATATATATATATATATATATATAGTAAATACAAGATTAAATTGAACATTAAATAAAATGTTATTTTGATCATGTAGTTATGATAGTAGTATAACTAGAATTTGTATGAGTTATAATTAAACTAGAATGTACAAAGTTGTAAACAACTAGAAACTGTAAAAGATAAAGGTTATTATAACTAGTTAATTATACAAGTATAATATGAGTATATTACGAGTTACGTAAGATATTAGTTAGTGATCAAGAGTTACATAACATGAAAACTTTAGAACCTATATTTGACTAGTCTAAGTTAAATATAAGAATGGTTTAAACAAACTAAAATTATTATAAATAGTTTTTATATAATAAGTTTATTAGCATTCACCAAGTATAGACCGGTGATTGTTTTTGTTTAAGTTGCACCATAATTATTGGAGCTAGTGGGATCCACACAAGAAAATCACAAAATTTATCAAGATGTCCTTAGGACATAGTTTTGGCGAATCTAATAAGTTAAAATAAATGGTTTAATATTTTTGTTATTAGACAGAGAAAAACTAGATGTGTTAAACTAGAGTTATGACTTAAGTTCGTGAGTCATAAAGAATTAAATTCTATTTTAAAGTTTATCATAAGGTATAAGTTTTTCAAGTAAATAAAACATGTTTGTTTTATTAAGAAAAAGTTTTTTTTTTTACAAAACTTAGTAAAAACATTTTTGTACACCTCATTTTAGGTATACATGTAAAACTGAACAAATTTAAAACTATAAGTTTTATAAGAAATTTAAAAATGCATCTTGTGTAATTCTTGAGTACACAAGTCGCACATTTTAAATAAGGATTAAAATTGGAATAAGTTTTAAGTTTAATTTAAAGACTTAAACAAAACCAAAGAAAATCTTAGATCTAAGTACTACCCATCTAATGGAATACCTCACTTGTTCAATGATATTTATATTATAAGGAGAAGGAACCTTATATATGGATTCAAATCATTGCAAGTGTTAGGGTGCGTAAGGTTCTGTGATAATCCGGAGTCCCGACGCAGAACATCGCACTATCTTAGATGGTATGATCTACTTTGGTATAATTGGGAGTCCCGACCCAAAAGGTACTTGAGTAGAATTAAACACACTAGACTTTATTACAATTAGAAATGTACAAAGTTATATGTCAACTATAATTAGACTGTACAAAGTTGTAGCAAGTTAAAAGTCTATATATTCTACGACCCCTAGGAATCGTATCAGCGTGGTGCGATTGGTAAGGATGTTACCTACCAGAAATAGCATGTCTCGTCGGGAAGTGTCCAAACTTGCGGCGAGAATGTGAAATATGGATCCTAGGCCTAAAATATTAATTATGGGTTTATAATATATTTTAGATGTTTATTGATGATTACTAATTGAACTGAGTTTGATTTGTAGATGGAAGCAACAACCACAACGACAAGTACCAACAATCTCTCGCTTCGCTCAATCCTAGAAAAGGACAAGTTGTCTGGGTCAAACTTTCTCAATTGGGAGCGCAATCTTCGCATTGTGCTCAGGCGTGAGAGAAAGTGGTATGTCTTGGAGAGAGCTTTGCCAAATGTCCCTGCTGCAAACGCTAGAGCCAAAACAAGGCAAGCTTATGATAAGCATGTCAGTGATGCACTTGATGAGAGTTGTCTGATGCTCGCAACCATGAGTCTAGAGTTACAAGCGGGACTTATGGATGTGCGAGCATATGAGATGATCCAGCAGTTAAGGGATTCGTTTCAGGAGCAAGCTCGCACTTAGAGATTCGATATCAATCGAGCTTTCAACTCGTGCAAGATGTCAAAAGGAACATCGGTGAGCGCCCATGTCGTGATAATGAAAGGGCATATGCATCACCTTGCTAGACTTGGTCACCTCATACCGTTGCAGATGGCAACAGACACTATACTCAACTCATTGTTTGATGACTACAGGCCTTTTGTGGTCAACTACAATATGCATAATATAGAGAATTCCATTGATGAGCTACACTCAATGCTCAAGACCGCGGATTTGAGTTTGGAGTCCAAGACTAAGGATGTTCTGATGATCGGTAATGGCAGTGGCGGTGGGAAGAAGAGAAATAGGCATGGTGGTAAAGGAAAGGGTAAAACCAATCCTAAACAAGGAGTGCCAAATGGTAAAGTGTCAAACAAAAGGTCAAGAAGGTGAAGCCTAACACAACGAGGACCGAGAATCGGTGCTTCAAGTGTGGCGAGGTCGGGCATTGGAAAAGAAATTTTCCAAAGGGTGCCAGTGGTGGAGGAATTGCTAGTTCCTGAGGTAACACGGCCAAACTTCTTATTCACTTTAAGATACTTGTAAAATATATTACGAGTAATCTAAATTTTGCAATCGTTTATTGCAGAAGGAGATGGAATGTGATGATGGCCTACATGAGATGGAGATGATCCCACGAGCACAATGCGTTAATTACAGATTATCCATAATATGATTTAAAACAATTAAATCATATAGTGTTTGGATAATATTATTGTTTAAATTATATAAAAATTATATATAATTAATTATTAAAAGTATAAAATACAAAGTACATATATATTTCGTGTATATGATTCCAAAACATATAAGTGTATAATACTAGACAATTAATAGTTAAGTGCAATAATAAAAGACTTGAAAAAACTATGAGGGTTAGAAGTGTAAATGGATAAGTTTAATTAAAAAGTTAATCTAAATTAAACTAAAAGGGTCCTAAGTGAAAGTCCTTCTATTATAAATAGAAGTCTTGGGGTTCCCTTGTTTGTGCTTGTTACCTTACATGAAATCCACCCCCTCTACCCTCTCCGATTCGACCGAACCAATAACACCATCACTTGGTGTTCTTCATTCTTCGTGTTCTTCAAGTATTGAAGTGCAAGGATCATTGCAAGAACCAACTAGAAGGTTTCTAGTTGTACATTATCATCAGTGGACTTACTTAAGCAAGTTAAGGTATGATTTGGAAAACCCTTTTTCCCTCCCCTCTCTTGTTCGAAGTCGAACACCAAGAACCCTAGGGTTCTTGGTTGAGCTCGACGAACACACACAAGTGCGTGTGTGTGTTCGAGTTTTTCGTACAAAGTTTCTTTTTGTTAATCTAGTCTAGATTTCCAACATCCCCAATCCTTTAGGGTTTAAGGATTAAGTTTAATCTCAGTTCCGCTTTACAGATTAAATTAGCTAGTTGGTCTAACCGGTAAGAACAAGTTCATGTTCTTATCAGCCATGGTTCGAACCAAGTCACTAGGTGGTTGACCCAATGGGTCGATCAATATTATGAAACCCTACAGTGGTATCAGAGTGTTGGTTTAGAAATCTAAAAAAGATTAGCAAAGTTTTTTTTGTTTGTTTAATTTCAAAGTCTATATTTTTTATCCAATTTCTTTTTCTTCCTTGTAAGTTTCGAAAAAGAGAAAGAACCCTAGGACCAAGAACATTAAACAATTTTAGTTTAATTGGTCAAAAGGATTCTTTCCCTTCCATTGTTTTTCGAAAATATGAAGAATAACCATCAAAGAACATTAAACTAGTCTAGTTTAATTGGTCAAAAGGATTCTTCCCTTATAAGGTTTTTGAAAAATTAGAAGAACCCTAAGACCAAGAGTATTAAACTAGTTTAGTTTAGTTGGTTAAAATGATTCTTTCCTACACCCCTTAGTTTTTCGAAATACCAAAGAACCCTAGGAACACGATTATTAAACTAGTCTAGTTTAATTGGTAAAAAAGAATTCTTATCCCTAAATATTTCGAAACCCTAAAGAACCCTAGGGCCAAGAACATTAAACTAGTTTAGTTTAATTGGTTAAAAGGATTAATTTAAAACATAATCTAGAACCTAGAAAATTAAACAAGCTCATGTTTAAGAATGTTTGATTATTGTTTTAATGAGTTTATTAAAACTAGTTTCTTAAGCCTAGAAATCTAGACAAAGTTTTTGTCCAAAGGTTTAGATTAAAAATGTTTTAATAAAGTTATTAAAGTTATAATCTATCCTAAATTTAAACAAAGATAATGGTTTAGATAGGATTGATTAGGATTAATCTTATGAATAAATAATGTTTTTGATGAAGAAAATTAAAACCTAATTTTAATTGATTAAAAACAAGATTAGGGTTTGATCAATTAAAATTAATAAGGATAGAAAAGGAAGTGTTAATTTTAAAGGCTTAAAATTAACAAGATGTATTATATATATATATATATATATATATATATATATATATATATATATATATATATATATATATATATATATATATATATATATATATATATATATATATATATATATATTATATTTATATATTACGAAATTGTTTAAAATATTTAAAAGATAATGCATTTTAAAAGGATAAAACATAGTTTATATGTATTTTAATTAGATCAAGTTAAAATACATAAGATTAAACTAATATGATATGCTAGTTAGAATATTGTAAGGTTTTTAAGTAATAAATTTTATATATATATATATATATATATATATATATATATATATATATATATATATATATATATATATATATATATATAGTAAATACAAGATTAAATTGAACATTAAATAAAATGTTATTTTGATCATGTAGTTATGATAGTAGTATAACTAGAATTTGTATGAGTTATAATTAAACTAGAATGTACAAAGTTGTAAACAACTAGAAACTGTAAAAGATAAAGGTTATTATAACTAGTTAATTATACAAGTATAATATGAGTATATTACGAGTTACGTAAGATATTAGTTAGTGATCAAGAGTTACATAACATGAAAACTTTAGAACCTATATTTGACTAGTCTAAGTTAAATATAAGAATGGTTTAAACAAACTAAAATTATTATAAATAGTTTTTATATAATAAGTTTATTAGCATTCACCAAGTATAGACCGGTGATTGTTTTTGTTTAAGTTGCACCATAATTATTGGAGCTAGTGGGATCCACACAAGAAAATCACAAAATTTATCAAGATGTCCTTAGGACATAGTTTTGGCGAATCTAATAAGTTAAAATAAATGGTTTAATATTTTTGTTATTAGACAGAGAAAAACTAGATGTGTTAAACTAGAGTTATGACTTAAGTTCGTGAGTCATAAAGAATTAAAAATTCTATTTTAAAGTTTATCATAAGGTATAAGTTTTTCAAGTAAATAAAACATGTTTGTTTTATTAAGAAAAAGTTTTTTTTTTTACAAAACTTAGTAAAAACATTTTTGTACACCTCATTTTAGGTATACATGTAAAACTGAACAAATTTAAAACTATAAGTTTTATAAGAAATTTAAAAATGCATCTTGTGTAATTCTTGAGTACACAAGTCGCACATTTTAAATAAGGATTAAAATTGGAATAAGTTTTAAGTTTAATTTAAAGACTTAAACAAAACCAAAGAAAATCTTAGATCTAAGTACTACCCATCTAATGGAATACCTCACTTGTTCAATGATATTTATATTATAAGGAGAAGGAACCTTATATATGGATTCAAATCATTGCAAGTGTTAGGGTGCGTAAGGTTCTGTGATAATTCGGAGTCCCGACGCAGAACATCGCACTATCTTAGATGGTATGATCTACTTTGGTATAATAGGGAGTCCCGGCCCAAAAGGTACTTGAGTAGAATTAAACACACTAGACTTTATTACAATTAGAAATGTACAAAGTTATATGTCAACTATAATTAGACTGTACAAAGTTGTAGCAAGTTAAAAGTCTATATATTCTACGACCCCTAGGAATCGTATCAGCGTGGTGCGATTGGTAAGGATGTTACCTACCAGAAATAGCATGTCTCGTCGGGAAGTGTCCAAACTTGCGGCGAGAATGTGAAATATGGATCCTAGGCCTAAAATATTAATTATGGGTTTATAATATATTTTAGATGTTTATTGATGATTACTAATTGAACTGAGTTTGATTTGTAGATGGAAGCAACAACCACAACGACAAGTACCAACAATCTCTCGCTTCGCTCAATCCTAGAAAAGGACAAGTTGTCTGGGTCAAACTTTCTCAATTGGGAGCGCAATCTTCGCATTGTGCTCAGGCGTGAGAGAAAGTGGTATGTCTTGGAGAGAGCTTTGCCAAATGTCCCTGCTGCAAACGCTAGAGCCAAAACAAGGCAAGCTTATGATAAGCATGTCAGTGATGCACTTGATGAGAGTTGTCTGATGCTCGCAACCATGAGTCTAGAGTTACAAGCGGGACTTATGGATGTGCGAGCATATGAGATGATCCAGCAGTTAAGGGATTCGTTTCAGGAGCAAGCTCGCACTGAGAGATTCGATATCAATCGAGCTTTCAACTCGTGCAAGATGTCAAAAGGAACATCGGTGAGCGCCCATGTCGTGATAATGAAAGGGCATATGCATCACCTTGCTAGACTTGGTCACCTCATACCGTTGCAGATGGCAACAGACACTATACTCAACTCATTGTTTGATGACTACAGGCCTTTTGTGGTCAACTACAATATGCATAATATAGAGAATTCCATTGATGAGCTACATTCAATGCTCAAGACCGCGGATTTGAGTTTGGAGTCCAAGACTAAGGATGTTCTGATGATCGGTAATGGCAGTGGCGGTGGGAAGAAGAGAAATAGGCATGGTGGTAAAGGAAAGGGTAAAACCAATCCTAAACAAGGAGTGCCAAATGGTAAAGTGTCAAACAAAAGGTCAAGAAGGTGAAGCCTAACACAACGAGGACCGAGAATCGGTGCTTCAAGTGTGGCGAGGTCGGGCATTGGAAAAGAAATTTTCCAAAGGGTGCCAGTGGTGGAGGAATTGCTAGTTCCTGAGGTAACACGACCAAACTTCTTATTCACTTTAAGATACTTGTAAAATATATTACGAGTAATCTAAATTTTGCAATCGTTTATTGCAGGAGGAGATGGAAAGTGATGATGGCCTACATGAGATGGAGATGATCCCACGAGCACAATTTTATAATTGCATTAAAATAATATTTAAATAAATATCACATTTCACATAGTCAATCATACTACTCTTGCGTAGGGTGATACCACCCCAAGTAGGTGTCACTAACTCCCCCAATTGATTGGTTATCTAGGATCCAATTACTTAGCTACCACATAACAATTCATAAATCTTGAGCCAATGCTCCATAACAAAGACTACTAAAAACTTGTTTACTCATTTAAACCATAAAAATCATTTTACTATGTACTCAGAAAATCTCATGTACTCACCTTAGCAATGCTATCCCAAAATTGTGTTAATCAACACAATGCTTACTTCTTAATTAAAGAAGTACCTCCAACTCTTGAGTCCTTTTGACCTATTATCAATTTCATCTCAAAAACTAGTTATAATCATAACTAGTTATCAATCAAACCATAACCACATTCATAACCACCAAGTTCATCCAACTTGGTGGAATCTCAAACCCTAGTTCAAAATTTCCATCAATAAAACCCAAATCCAACTTGTACACAATTATTACAAGCTTACAATGTGTGTTCTACACTCATGTTTAGTCATCTTCGTAGGTTGTCCAAACCACCATTGTTACCCAAATAAAGCTTGAAATCAAGGTAGAAGATGATAAGAATCAATACTATTTACCTTTGTTGTTTATATCTTCAAGGATGATGAAGATTTAAGCTCTAGACCACCAAAAATCGCCCAAAGTGCTCCAATTTCGGCTGGTAGGGTTGTAGGTGAGGCTAAACCCTAGTCTAACAACGAGTTTATATAATCCAGACAGGGATCCCATCGAGCTCCCATCACGAGGTTACGCGGCCTCGCTTCCTTCGTGTCCCAACTCGACTTATATACAGGCCCGTGCATTCTCCCACCGAGATCCCACCGAGCTTGCGCCGAGCTCCCATCGCGACCCCAACACGAAAATCCTCACGCCAAACTTCTGAATTCCCCGTTCCCTTCCTCGCTCCCAGCTCCCATCGAGCTCCCATTGCGAGGGTTGCATGTCTAGGCCAACCTTTTGCTCTCCAAACTTGTTTCTAACCAAGTCTTGACCTGTTTTCGAGTCCCAAATTGTCAAACACTCAATATAATACGACGGTAAACATATTCTAACATAAATAAATTAATTCGTATAAATCCCGATTAAATAATACAAATACGAATATAAAAATTATGGTCGTTACAAATATCTACCCCTTAAGAGGATGTCGTCCTTGAAATCGCATCATGTTAAGGCAAAAAGCCTTACCCCTTTAGGATCTTAAGATAACAAGACAACCTAGACTAGCTTAGAATAGTTTGTAGAAATTAGCTAAGTCTGGGTCCAATACTGAGTAGACAGTATTGACCGCTCAGTACTGGAACTCAATATTGGAAATCCAATACAGAGTGGAAGGACTGAGTTGCATTCTTGAATGTAACTGACTAAGATCAAATCCTTTGATCTTAGTCACTTTCCTTGACCAGTCCTTCCATTACTCCTTTGCCTATTTTGTAAGATCTCTATATCAATATAAATAGAGATCACTTGGCAAAGGAGTACTTACCAATTTACTTTACATGTTCATATCTTTTGTAATTGATCAAGTGGTATTGCTATTCCGCAGCATACCAAACTTAGTGGAATTACACATTTGACTCTAATATCGTGTTCATCACTTTAATTGTCTTAACTCTAATTATAATATCAATTATACAAGTAATCCAGGGTTGTTGTGACCTAGCAACTTGTATCAGAGCAGGCTAAATAATCTCTTATTTAGTCGATCTATTACCGTGGCAGCCATTCCCTATACATATCCTTCCCAACCATCAAAAATCAAAATGTCTTCAATTGTAGCACCAATTATGTCTGGAAAGGGTGTGCCAATCTTTGATGGCAAAGACTTCCATTAGTGGAAGTGTAAGGCTCAATGGTATCTTGAGTCCATTCACCATGAAAAGCTCACAGTACTGTCTGATGGTCCCATCATTCCACAAACTGTGGAACCCGCTGCAGCTACTGATGATGCTCCTACAAGCACAAGAACTATACCAAAACTGAAGCACACATGGACCGATACTGACCGTCAGTTGTACAGTCTAGACTCCAGAGCAAATGGGGTGATTGGTAATGCAGTTACCAAAGAAATACTGAATGCAATTATGAAATTGCCAACTGCAAAAGCTATGTGGGATAGCTTATCAGTCACCTATGAAGGCACAACTAAGATGAAGTTGCAGAGAAAGAGCAACATGAGAAGAAAGTATGAGAACATCTTCTCAAGTCCTAATGAAGACATCACCACTCTCTATAACAGGTTCAACACTGTTATCCATAATCTCATAAGTGTAGGGATTGTGAAGGAAGAAGGTGAACTTGTTCAAAAATTTCTGGACAGTCTTCCCCAACAATTTCTTGACATGACAAACTCTGTCAATGCTGCTAACAACATTGAAACATACAGTCTTCAAACATTGTATGGTTTAATGTTGAATCATGAGGTATATAATGCTGCAAGACTGATCAACTGGAAGAAAACTGAAAAGACTTCCACTGGCATGGCTCTAGTTGTGCAACAAGCCTATACTGTCACTGAGCCTGAAGAGCCAGAGGTTGATCTTGCTGGTGCTGAGGCAGAGGAGCTTGAAACTCAAATGGCTCTCATGTCTATGAAGCTGGATCAGTTGAAGAAGAAGAGGCTGGGTGTTAGCTCTTCCAATACTGACCCAAGATCTGATCTATGCTACAGGTGTGGAAAGCCTAGACACATTGCTGCCAACTGTCATACAAAGTCATCTGAAGCTGATCAGAATGATAAGATTGCATACCGAGCTAAACGGTATAGGGAAAAGTATGTCAAGTTGAAGAACTGGAGCAAGGGCAAGGGTGCAGCTGGGAATGGAGCACCTCATCAGGCACTATACTCTGAAGCTTGGATGGATGAAGAGCTCGGTGATGATGAGGAAGAGGTTGAAAACAAAGCCTTTATGGCTTCCACTTAAGAGGATTTGAAAAACTCCTTTGAAAAGGACATCAAAGAAGCTGAGAGGGGTGAGTGTTCATACTGATTGGGATTCCACTCATTTGTACAAGGTGAGTTCCTTTCAAACTTATTCAGTGAATGAAAAAGAAAAGATTTTTTAGTACATGATTGTTGATCTTAAGACTTTAGTACAGAAAGAAAAAGCTTTAAAATTAACTATTCTTGAATTTGAAAGGGTAAATAATGAACATTTAGATAAATTAGCAAAATTTAAAGATTTAGAATTAAGTTTTTTGAACTTACAAGACATGAACCAAAGATTAGCTGATAAAGCTCATTTACATAAACTGGAAAAAGAAAAATTTGAAAAATAGTGTAAATCTTGGGGAAATGCTTCTATTAAATTAAATAAATGTCTAAATCAACAATTTCCAGAAAATGTGAGGGCTGCACTTGGTGTTGATCCTCAGCTAAAAAATAGAAACAATTTTGCTGATTTATTTGAAAAAATTTCTTATATGAACCCTATTCAGTTTGTCAAATCAAAAACATTTTGTGAAGTCGGATGTCAAACTGAGTCAGATGATGAGGACAAAATCATTTTTGATAAACCTATTGGCCCTTCTATCTGTTCAAAGTGCTATACTGAACTACAAGAGCTCAGTATTGAATTTCCTGAAAAAGAAATTTTGTGATACTGAACTCGAAGTAGTGCAGTATGACACATCTTCTGTTCCACAATTTGAATTATTGTTTAATACAACTACTTTTGAAAAATATAATGAAAATGAAACAACTTCTACATCTAGTGTTATAACTGATACTGAAGTTGCATGAACAGAAAAGTCATGTACTGAAGAACTTAAAGAGCCTGTTAAAGTTGTCATTTTAAAACATGATAATCAAAAACCAACTTCAACAGGATCTTCAAGTGGCAAAAGCAAGAAGTCTGAACATAACAAGACTTGTTTGCCAAATAAAAAGAAGAAACCAGATCCATCTCCTTCAAAATCAGTTAAAAATAATATTAAACCGCCTATTAAAAATGACAAAAATAACATTTTAAAATCTATTGGTGATCAGATTAAATTTTTAAGTCAAAAGTTTGCAAAATTTTGGTCATACTGATCAGTCAAAAGAGAAACAATTTTCTAAAATTCCTTATGAAAACATGTTTAGGAATAGGCCTAGAAAATGTTATAGATGTCATCAAAATGGTCATAAGGGAGATGAATGCTGGACTGATCTCTCAAATCCTAGGTACTCAGTACCAAAGAGAAGAGAGAAAATCAGTCAGTATTACCAAAGAAAACCTCTAAGGTTACTCCTGAAGTAATAATGACCTCTCCATTTAAAGAGATTAAGTCTAAACCTGTTTCTCCTACCAAAGGTCCCATTCTAAAATGGGTTCCTAAAAAGAACTAATCATAATTTTGTGTCTTGTGCAGGGTGACAGAAAATGGTATTTAGATAGTGGCTGCTCAAGACACATGACTGGCAGTATGGAGTACCTTCTAAACTATACACCAGAGAAGGGTCCTTATGTCAAGTTTGGGGATGATTCAGTAGGAAAAAAAGAGGATATGGAGTGATCAAGGTAGGCAACATAACTTTCAAAAGAGTTGCCTATGTAGAGGGTCTGAAACACAATCTGCTCAGTATCAACCAGATGTGTGATGATGACAATGAAGCTCGCTTCAGGAAGACTGCATGAATCATCTACAATGACAAGGGGCAACCTGTACTCATTGCTCGAAGAGAGAAAGATGTTTATGTGGTCAACTTATCTGAACTAGACCCTACTATTCGAGTTTGCCTCCTTTCTAAAGTCAATCCAGAACTGAACTGGATGTGGCACAAGAAACTCTCTCACATCAATTTCAGAAATAAAAATGAGCTCAGCATGAAGAAGTTGGTGAGAAGGTTGCCCACATTACTTATTCTAAAGATAAGTTGTGTACATCATGTGAAATGGGCAAGCAGAAGAAGAGTTCATTTAAATCCAAAGTCAATCATTTAATCAATGAACCTCTTGCTATGATACATATGGATCTTTTTGGCCCAATCAGTACACCATCTCTGGGCAAAAAGCTCTATACACTGGTCATGGTTGATGAATACTCAAGATACACTTGGGTCATCTTCCTCAAGACCAAATCAGATGCTACCACAGAAATCCTTGCCTTCATCAAGAGAGAAGAACTTCAGAAAGGCAACAAGGTCAAGAAACTAAGGAGTGACCATGGTACTGAGTTCAAGAACTCAATATTAGTAGATTTCTGTGAAGACAAGGGAATTGTACAAAACTTCTCTGCAACCTACACACCACAACAAAATGGTGTTGTAGAAAGAAAAATAGAACTTTGATTGAAGCTGCAAGAACTTTGTTATGCCATGCTGGACTGCTACTGAGCTTCTGGGCTGAAGGTGTAAACTGTGTTAACTTTACACAGAACAGAGCCACAATAGTCCAGAGATATCACAAGACTCCTTATGAGTTATATCATGGCAGGGTTCCTAATGTGGAATATTTCCACATCTTTGGGAGTAAATGTTTTGTACTCAGTACTAAACAAAATCTCAAAAAATTTGCTTCCAAAGCAAATGAAGGTGTGTTCATGAGCTATTCACCACACTCTAAAGCCTTCAGAGTGTTTATTTTATCTACAAAGGTGATTGAAGAATCCATCCATGTTACTTTTAATGAAAATCCGGATGTGCATTCTGATTCAGCACAAGAGGACATAAGTGGTCTAGAAACCTTATGCAATCCAGAAAACTCCAATGCTGACCAGCCCAAGTTTCATCCATACTATGTTGATCATGGTATGAGTGATACTGATCAATTCAGAACTCAAAATGATTCAACTGCAACAAATACCGAGGTTCCCATTTCTGAGAACCCCAATACTGAGTTCCCAATTATTGATCTGAACAATTCCACATATGAAGAAGGTGAAACATCCAACACTTTCCCAGAATCCACCTCAGATATGCAAAATGACGAAGAACAACAACCTGAACTATCTAATACTGAACAAGATTCAGATCAGTATCAGATAGACAACACCCCAGTTCAACAAGATATTGTTGACATTGCTTCAAATTCTCCCTTTGGAAGCAATCTAAGGGAACACAGAGACCATCCTCACTCAAATATTATTGGTCCAATTGAACAAGGTGTCCAAACAAGAAGAAAGTTAGCCTTTGAACCCCAAGCCACTGCCAATTTTTGTTTCTTTTCAAGCATTCAGTCTACCATGGAACCATAGAAAGCTGATGAAGCTTTATTAGATGAAGACTGAGTAGAAGCTATGCAAGAAGAGCTTACAAAATTTGAAAGAAACAAGGTATGGAACTTAGTACCACCCCCTGCTGGCAAAACTATTTTGGTACTAAGTGGGTGTTTAGAAACAAGATGGCAAGGATGGTGTTGTAATCAGAAACAAGGCAAGACTGGTTGCTCAGGGTTACATGCAAGAAGAAGGCATTGACTATGATGAAACTTTTGCACCAGTTGCAAGAATTGAAGCTATTAGGTTGTATCTTGCATATGCAGCTTTCAAGAACTTCAAAGTTTATCAGATGGATGTCAAGAGTGCCTTCCTAAATGGAAAACTGCAAGAGGAAGTTTATGTTAAACAACCCCCAGGTTTTGTTGATCCTAAATTTCCTAATTATGTTTTCAAGCTTGATAAAGCTTTATATGGGCTCAAACAAGCTCCAAGAGACTGGTATGATATCCTGTCCGAGGACCTACTTGAAAATAAATTTACACGAGGTAAAATTGATAAAACTTTATTTTCAAAAAGGAAAGGGTCTGACATTTTACTCATTCAGATATATGTTGATGATATTATCTTTGGCTCCACTGACAAGTCAATGTGTGATTGGTTTGCTAAGATAATGTCATCTCAGTATCAGATGAGTATGATGGGAGAACTTACTTATTTTCTTGGCTTACAAGTTGATCAAAAGCCTGATGGCACTTCTATAAACCAAAGTAAGATTGTGCATGACATGCTGAAGAAATATAAATTTGAAAACTTATCTTCTATACACACTCCTATGGGTACTCAGGATAAGATAAGTAAGGATGAGACTGGTAAGCCAGTATGTCAATCCACATACCGAGGTATGATTGGTTCCTTACTTTACTTAACAGCTAGCATGCCTGATATCATGTTTGTAACATGTTTGTGTGCTCGGTATCAGGCTGATCCCAAGGAATCACATATGAAAGCTGTTAAGAGAATCTTTAGATATCTTTCAGGTACTCCTAACATGGGTCTTTGGTATCCCAAAGACTCAGACTTTGATCTTGAAGGATACACAAATGCAGATTTTGCAGGTCGCAGGTTAGACAGGAAAAGTACAACTGGGGGATGTCAATTCCTTGGTGGAAGACTGGTTGATTGGTCATCCAAGAAGCAAAACTCAGTAGCAACTTCCACAGCAGAAGCAGAATATGTTGCTGCAGGAAGTTGTTGTGCTCAACTATTGTGGATGCAGTATCAACTTATGGACTATGGGTTCAACATTCAGAAAACACCCATTCACTGTGATAACAAGAGTGCTATTGCTATCACTGAGAACCCAGTCCATCACTCAAGAACAAAGCACATTGATATTAGACACCACTTTATTCGAGATAATGTGGAAAAATGTAAGGTTGAGGTAGATTTCGTTCCTACAGAGGACCAATTGACTGATGTGTTTACTAAACCTCTCTCTGAAGAAAGGTTTATGTATCTATTAGGGGAATTGGGCATGCTGAATCCTTAAATCTCCTCAAATTTTTCTGATACTGTCTGCTCAGTATTAGTTCTAATACTGATCGACTCAGTATCACTCGTATGGTTTATCAAAATTTAATATTTAATAGTTTTTATTAATTTACAGATTAAATTAAATGTTTTTATAATTTTTTTTTAATTTAATTTTTTTTAACTCGGTATTGGAAGCCTTAGAGTGTTAAAATGATTCTAACCCCTATACTCCCCAACGGTAACCTTTCTTAATAAGAAAGTTACCGTTGGAACATGATAAGGTTGTCATTTCGTCTAGTTTTACTTCCCAATACCGTAATTATTGTTTTCTTAATATAAATAACCGTTTTTTCTTTCAAATTAAATTTTTTAACAGTTATTTCATTCTTTCTTTCCTCAAATTCTCTCTGCGATTAACGATTTTACTTCAATTTTGCAAGCAATCTTTCGATCGTAATCACAGATACAAATGGAAAATTTCCAGTTCATCGCACCAAATGATGCACCCGTGAAGGATTTTCAACGTGATGAACTTCCTAAATTCTCAAGGAACAACATCACAACGAATTTCGTCATTCCAACAGGTTGGGTATGTCTTCTGTTTCGTCAAATGGTCACTTATCTTCGACATAGCCCAATCTCACATGGTCTCCAAGTCTCTCCGAGAGCAATATACCCTGCAATGCTTTGTCAGTTCTGGTACACAGCAACAATGGACTCACCAGACATGATTGCAGGGTGGGTCATTAGAGAAGAACGAAGGGAGTTTATTTCAACAGCAATCATTAGAGAAACACTTCGTTTGCCCGCTCATGCCCAGTATGAAGAATTTATTGATCGTGATACTGCACGATCAGTATTGCCTCTCCTAGGCAGACAACACACAACAGGCATAATCAAGAGGCATGAATTTGGCCCAATGTGGGGGATTATGATCTCCACAATAATCCGATGTATGACCCATAAAACAGGAGCCCTTGATCAAATCAATGACTTTGGGATGCAGCTGGTCTATGCTATGTACCACAACAGGCAGATTGACTACGCAAGATGGATATTCAATGAGTTGGCCTCTCTTGTTCAAGCCAGACTCCAAGCTCCTAATGTTCCTTTTTGCAGGATTCTGTCACTTATATTTCAACACTCAATGCCAAATGCGATGTATGATGATTTGATGGCATTAGAGTTGATCTTCCTCCAATTGTACAAAGTAAGGTTTTATTATAATTAGATAATAATACGAAAGTTATAAGATATTAGATTGTATAAAGTTATAAGCAAGTATATTACGAGTTACGTAAAGTACTAGACTAATGATCAAAGGTTAAATAACATAGGAAATTTAAGAACCTATATTTAACTAAGTCTAAGTTGAATATAAGAATGGTTCAAACAAACTAAGATTATGTATAGTTTTTATATAATAAGATTATTAGTGTTCACCAAGTTTAAACTAGTGATTGTGTTCATGCTCAAATTCCATCATGGTTGTTGGAATTAGTGGGAGCTACACAAGAAAAATCGCATAGTTTACAAATGTGTCCCTTGGACATATTTTGGAGAATCTAATAAGTAAATGTTTAATTTTATTATTAGACATGGAAACCTAAGTTATGTTAAATTAGAGTTATGACTTGTGTTCATAAGTCATAAAGAATTGAAATCTCTATTTTAAAGTTTATCATAGGGTTTAAAGTTTTTCAAAGTAAATAAAACAAGTACGTTTTATTAAGATAAGGTTTTTCACAAAACCTAGTTATATCTTTTGTAGACCTCGTTTTAAGGTATACAAAGTAAAATCGAACAAATTTAAAACTTAGAGTTTTAAAGGTAATTTTAGAAAGGCGTTTTGTGGAATTAAGTACACGAATTGCAAGTCTTCTAATATTAAGGATTAAAATTGGAATAAAGGTTTAAGTTTAGTTTAGACTTAAACAAACCCAAGAAAATCTTAGATCGAAGTACTATCCACCTAATGGAACACCTAAGTTGTTCAACGATATTCATCTTGTAAGGAGAAAGAACCTTAGATATGGATTCAAATCATTGCGAGTGTTAGGGTGCGTAAGGTTCTGTGATAATCGGGAGTCCCGACGCTGAGCATCACATTGTCTTAGATGGTCTGATCTTCTTTGGTGATAATCGGGAGTCCCGGCCCAAAAAGTACTTGAGTAGAATAAACATACTAGACTTTATTGCAACTTAGAAATGTATGATTAAATTCATACAAGGTTGTAATAAGTTATAAGTCTAAAGATTCTACGACCCCTAGGAATCGTGTCAAGTCTTGATACGATCGGTAAGGATGTTACCTACCAGAAATAGCATGTCTCGTCGGGAAGTGCCCAAATATTGCAGCGAGAATGTGATATATGGATCCTAGGCCTAATATATAAATTATGGGTTTATAATAGATTTTAGAGAATATTTGTTGATGATTACTAATTAATCTGGTCTGATTTGTAGATGGCAGCAACAACCATAGCGACACGTACCAACAATCTCTCACTACGCTTGTTTCTAGAAAAGGACGAATTGACTGGGTCAATGTTTCTCAATTGGAAGCGTGATCTTCGGATTATGCTTACGCATGAGAGAAAAGGAAACGTCCTAGAAAGAACAATTCTAAATGCTCCTACCGCGAATGCTAGAAATGAACCAGGACAAGCATATTACGCTTGTAGAGTGTTCAAATCTCGCAAGGTGGTTAAGGGATCATCGGTGAGTGCTCACGTCATGAAAATGAAAGAGCACATGTATCATATTAGGACACCCGTTATCGTTGCAGTTAGCAACAGTAATGATACTCAACTCGTTGTTAGATGACTACAAGTTTTATGTAGTCAACTACAACATGCATAACATGGAGCAATCCATTGTTGAGCTACATTCCGTGCTCAAGACTACTGAGTTGATTTGGAGACCAAGTTTAAGAATGATCTCGCAGTAATCGATGATGGTAGTGATTAGAGAAAGAGGCGCATTGGAATGGGAAAGGTAAAACCGATCCCAGCCACCGCTTGCCTAAAGGGTAATGAAGTCAAACAAAAGGTGTAGAAGGTGAAGCCAAGCAATGCAAGGACCGAGAAACGGTTTCTTGGTCGTGGCAAGTGTCAAAGGGTAGGAGGCCATTCTTGCTACTCAGTTGACTTGACCAACTTCTAGATACTCCTTTCCTACTTGTAAAAGTTATTACGAGTAACTCAACTTTTGCAATTGTTTATTGCATGAGATGATGGAAAGTGAGATGGACTAACATGAGATAATGATCCCACAAGCACCACGTTTTAATTCAGTGTTTTTCGTATGGATTCAATAAAACAATTTTCTTTTTTAATTTGTTTTGAACAAAATTACATTTTCTATTTTTATGATAAATTTTGGTGTTTTAAGTTTATCATTGAATCTATGGTTGAATTATATTGTGTGTGCATGTGTGTTGATTATACTAGTCAAATTTTATGACTTGATTATAAAGTCAAGTATTAACTTAATAATGATTTCATTGTTTATATTTGTTTGATTATTGTGTAAATATCTTAGAAGCTCAAATTACTTAGATGCTAGTAATTAGAAAGTTTTTCTAATGAAAGTATTTAAGAGTTTCTATGGAAAGCATATTCTTAAAAGATACTAATACACTTAAGAATTGGAAGTATCATTTCAAGTGTCTAATACTTGTTAGATACAATAATCAATGAAAGTCATGATTCCCTCAAAAGGAATGGTGGATATTCGCAAATCCAAAGGATGACTTTGATAATTGATTAATTCTTAAAGGGTTAAACTATAAGTTTTGACTAAATCAAAAAGTTGTAGTTTAAATGATGTTTGTTTCCATAAAATTTAGTGGGAGCTATGACTAATATATTCATTAGAGGTACTAATGAATATAGCAAGTTAGTTAGGATATTAACAACAAGGTTTTACCAAGTCGTTAGCCAAAGAGTTAAGAGAAGTAATACATGATCGTTAATTAGACTATTGCAAACCTAATAGCGTGATCACGAGTCTTGTGATTAATTTGCATATCTAATAGGTTGTTCACACTCCCGTGGATAACATAATCATTTAAGGAAATTTCTTTAACTAGTAATGATATATCTACAAATCAAGTAACTAAAAGAGGCTTTAGTTACAAGGAGAATTTTATGAATTCAAGAAACCAAGGAGTCAATTTCCAATCCTCCTATGTTTACCGAATTGCATAAAAGGCAAGACTGGAATATGTTCTAGATTTTTGCAAGAACAAAATCTAGCAAAGGCAAAAGAAATAGTATTTTTCAAATACTTGTCTTATGTCTTTAGTTTAATAGAAATGACTGGTTTAGTGAAAAAGTTACAATTAAGGTTGTAAAAGTCATTAAGTAATCAACACGAACAAAAGGAATAAGTAATGATCCAGTAATAATTCGGCATCTATGTCCAGTGAGGAATAATACATGAGTTAGTATCATTGTTATTCAGACTTTGTATGTTTTACAATATCCATGAATAAAAGTCTCTTTATTCAAAAAAAGATATAAATCCATGACTACTCGTCTTGGTGGGAACCTTGATGGGACGTTAACGTCATCGCGGTATTTGGTGGTAGATTCGAAGTTCTTCGAAGATAGCTACATAAGTTTTTATGTAAAACAAATATCGGTGATATTCTGTTGGAGCTCGACGAATATTGGATTGACCACCGTGATAATACTTCGTGGTTGAAAAGTTAAAAAGTATTAATCACTAGGATTGTCCTTAAGCCTGAGGTATTTGGTTTGGGATACAATGACTAATGTACTTTGGTTCGTCTTAGACAAGCCTGGAATATGATTGTCATACGAGGTCTTACTGGGTACAAAGGGAATTGTATTTTGAATCGAAATATAACAAGATGGTAATTGCGCCTCCTTTTTAGGAGAGATATTTATGGTGTTGGAATATGCTTCACGTTCATGACATATAGTTATATGGCTAGATGTATGTGAGCCTAAAGAGTCACACACTTATACACCAAACACCATTTAATATATATAATATAATTAGGGTAATTATATTATTTATATAAACTATCATTACTTGGCTAGTTATGTTTTAATTAATTGTTAAGTTAAAACATATTAGTGAGTAATTATAAAGAATCAAAAGAACGAGTGACTAAGTGTCATATCTCATAACTTGTATTATGGATATACACTTAAATTAGGGAGCAAGAAAATAAGCCCTAATCTCTCCCTCTCCAAAATACAGCCGCTCTTGGTCTCTCTCAAAATTGAAGATACGGCCAAACGATGCGAAAGATTTTTCCTTGAGTTTTTGGCTAGTTACCAACAACAAAAAAAAAAGGACAAGATGATTACGTCATCTTGTGTCCTCCTTTTTTCCTTTTGACTTGACGCAGATAAACAATAACAAAGAAACCTTTGTTTTGGTGGACTTGCGAATCAGAAAGAAAAAGATTTTGGTTTTTGATTCTTGTTTAAGGGACTAGTATCTCAATTGGTGTTCTTGATATATTGTAGTGTGGATACCATTAGAGGAATTCTACATTGAATTCTTGGAGTTCCTCTTCCTCATTCAATGGTGTAATCAAAGGCTTCAAGGGTATGATTTTCATCCTAACTCTTTGATTTTTAATGCTTAATTATATTGTCAATATGTAGATCTTTGATTAGTGATTTATATAAATTATTTCCGCTGCGTTTTACTTTGATTAAACCGTAAATCACTAACATATGGGCCCCTTGACATGATGATAAACTGAAAATGCACGGCCGTGCTCAACGAACTGATCTGTTCTTTGTCGTTATCACACAGTTTTAACTCAAGAGGTCAAGAAATGATTTCGAGTACAGGAGTTGATAATTTCTACCATGCTCGTATTCGTTATCACAAATATCATGCTGCAAGGGATAAACCTAACACGTTACCCAAAAAGTAAAGACATAGTGTTCTTTACTAGGCGACACTATTAAAAAAGTTTTTTCAAAAACTATACCTGGGTTACAAAGCTGTTTCCATGGGGTTGGTTACCTACATGCCTATCTAGAGGGCCACTGTAGCTTGTGTCATCAAGCTAAGGTTACGAACTTGCACAAGTGGGAGTCTGTTGGAATTATGTGATGTAATACGAGAAAGATATGCAATGATATACAAAGAGGAATGATTTATAATAGTTATTATAAATCAATTAAGTATTAAGTTAAGTTTAACTTATTACTAGATTAGTTTAACTAACAAATTAATACGAGTATTTGTACATTTACTAGTTGAGTAAATATACAACGTCTTACTTATAGATTATCCATAATATGATTTAAAGCTATTAAATCATATAGTGTTTGGATAATATTATTGTCTAAATTATATAAAGGTTATTATATAATTAATTATTAAAAGTATAAATACAAGTATATATTTCGTGTATGTATAATACCGAAATATATAAAGTGTGTTAATACTAGACATTTAATAGTTAAGTACAATAATAAAAGACTAGTAAAACTATAAGGGATGAAAACGTAAAAGGGAATGTTTAATTAAGTAATATTCATAATTAAACTAGAAGGGTTCTAAGTGAAAGATCTTCTATTATAAATAGAAGATCTTAGCCTTGTGTTCTTCAATTGTTCTTCGTGTTCTTCGTTCGTTCTTCGTGTTCTTCAAGCCTTGAAGAACAAGGATCATTGCAAGTGATCAACTAGAGGATCTCTCGTCGTGTTCATCATCAGTGGACTTACTTAAGCAAGATTAAGGTATGATTTGGAAAACCCTTTTCCCCTTCTTTCCCCTTGAACGAAATCGAACCAAGAACCACAAGTATGTGTGTGTGTTCGAGTTTTTCGTACAAGCTTCTTTTCAAGTTAATCTAGTTTAGATTTCCAACATCCCAATCCATTAGGGTTTAAGGATTAAGTTTAATCTCAGTTCCGCTTTTAGGGATTAAACTAGCTAGTTGGTTCAACCGACAAGAACGAATTCATGTTCTTGTCAGTATGGTTCGAACCAAGCATACTAGGAGGTTGACCTAAGTGGTCAATCAGTTACAATGAAACCCTTCAACTGACACCCACTGGTGCTGCTTAAATCATGTCCAACTTATTTTTGAGTTGGATCACATGATTTAAGAAGTCAGAATAGCCAAATATTTTCCATGGGGTTTAGCCACATTTCTGTTATCACTCTGATACCGAGTGATAAACATTGAAAATAAATGAAGCACATCCTGGGCTTCGATTTCCCAAACCCAAAACCTTTTCAGAAATTGTGACTTATCCTACACTGATCCACTAAAATCACACTCACTTTTTACTGAAAATTTCTTACACATGCTTTGCACGAGTCCACAATATTTCATCATGAACCAGATGAAATACAGACTTCAAAATTCTGTTTAAATGATTATAGAGTTAAACAACAACACAATTCTATTTGATAAACCTTTCTTACTAACCAATTTTCTATTTTTGTTTCTTTAGCACCATCTGTGCAGGGTATTCAAGCATCTCAGGCTCAAGAAGAACATGTGACTCTACAAACAATCATGCAGCAGATTCTGGCCATGCAGAACACTCAGAACAAGATTCTGGCCAGAATGAACACCATGAGTAGTGAAATTGACTCACTAAAACAGTTAGTGGCATTACTCTAACAGCAACATCAACCTCCACCAACTCCACAATCTCAACAAGGTGGAAACAATGAGGATGAAGGTGGGGATGATACTGAGCCAAGGAAATCACCCTCCAATGCTGATCCTGATGGTGATACTGATGCTTCCACCGAGCCTATGCCCTCCCCTACTCACGATGATCCAGAAGGGGACATAGGTGGTGATACTGAACCTCTTCCTTCCACATCCAATGATAACAAAAAAGGGGAGAAGAGACGAAGAGAAGGTGAGGTTGATCAACCTGAGCCATCTGCTCAGGGGGGAGAAAAGACGAAAAATGAATCAAGATCAACCTCCACAACAACAACAACAACATCAGCAACTCCCTCATACTGAACCACTTCGGTTCCGGTATGAGAGAAGAAGACAAAGAGGGAGGTCAGTCCTGCAACACCTTGAAGATCCATCTGAGCCATCTGCTCAGGGGGAGACTGACCAACCTCAACAAGTTGATACTAAGTCTCATGCTCAAGAGGAGAACAACTTGCAAATCATTGTTTATAGGCCTTTTGTCTGGCCTATTGCTGATGATGAAGATGAAGAACCAAATCCAGTCCCATCTCAGAACTTTCTTAAATTTGCACTGGATATGGCTGATCAAGAAAGCTCTTCATCATCATCCTACGATGATGAAGAGCCTCCAAAACAACCACACTCTCCTCATGCTGAAGTGGCTTGTAGGGCTCCTAAAAGGCCAATAATTAGAAGAATGACAAGGGTAGTCATGTCCTCTGAATCAACTGAGGAATCTGATCCAACTCCTTTAATCACCAGACCTTGAAGATCCGTTCATGATACTGAGGAGGTTTCCAGAATGACTGCTCAAGAAATTGAGGATGAGGCACAAAAGTTCTTTCCCATTAAGGAAGAAGATCCAGATACTGATACTGAGACTAATGTTCCATCAACATCTCACAGAATAAGAAGAAAAGGAGATGATCTTTTACAACAGTATTGGAACATAGTGGCTCAAAGAACAAGGTATAGGGAGAATAGAATGGGTATGCTGAGAAACATATTATTTCTCAATGTGAGGGACATATACTGGCTAAATATTGATATCAACAAAATCAAAGTCAAAACTGTTGATAGGTCCATAGTTGCATTCCGCACTAGACCACTCAGTCCTCCCAAGAAGATCTTCCTTCATGATATCCAGAACATGGGACTCCAAGACTGGATCAAGATCACCAGACTGATAAAGGAGCTGCCCTCAAGATCTTCTGAAGCTCAAGTAATGTTAGATGAAATCTGGGTTGTTGCTGCAGTATGCTTTGAAAAAGGCATACTATATCAAGGGGATTACAGGGCACTCAGTGTGATGACTGAAGCTTACAAGAATAATAAACCTGAATGCCTTAACACATTCAGATATTTTAACACATACTCTGTACCTCCTAACCTTGTATTTCAGGATCAAAAGAGCACCATATATCCAACCTCTGGATATATGTACACTGACCCAGAAGATAGGAGTGCTTTATCACTGAAGCAGATTTGCCAAAAGCTCCTATCAGTCATCTGGTTGGACTGAAATGGATGATAACCAAGAAGGAGGACTCTTGGTTCAGACTGAATATTTTTCCTGTGCTTAACAATAGACAGGATGAACTGAAGAAGAGAGAAGACTTCATCCATATCAAGCAAGAGGTCTTCTATGAGCATGAATCCATCAACAGCAGATGAAGAAGAAGACTTAGTTGTTTTGATGAAGAAGAAGATTCTGCTGTCTTCTTATTTTTTGTTTTGTATTTAAATTCTCTTTGTAATATTGTCTTGTTATCATTAGATAGGAGGAGATTGTTAAGGCAAAAAGCCTTACCCCTTTAGGATTTTAAGATAACAAGACAACCTAGACTAGCTTAGAATAGTTTGTAGAAATTAGCTAAGTCTGGGTCCAATACTGAGTAGGCAGTATTGACCGCTCAGTATCAGAAATCCAATACTGAGTGGAAGGACTGAGTTACATTCTCGAATGTAACCGACTAAGATCAAATCCCTTGATCTTAGTCACTTTCCTTGACCAGTCCTTCCATTACTCCTTTGCCCATTTTGTAAGATCTCTATAACAATATAAATAGAGATCACTTGGCAAAGGAGTACTTACCAATTTACTTTACACGTTCATATCTTTTGTAATTGATCAAGTGGTATTGCTATTCCGCAGCATACCACACTTAGTGGAATTACACATTTGACTCTAATATCGTGTTCATCACTTTAATTGTCTTAAGTCTAATTATAATATCAATTATACAAGTAATCCAGGGTTGTTGTGACCTAGCACATCATAATCCACAAAATCCGGGTAGCGTTTATTCATCTCATCCTTGACTTCACAAGTCAAATTCGGTCCAAGGGAATGCATCCACTTGACCAAAACTAGCTCGATCTCCTTGTTCCTCAATTTCTTCATTTGGGCCTCCAAAATGGCCTCGGACTCCTCAATCACTCGGTTGGGTGCATCGACCCGCAAATTTTGAATTGGGATCACATTCTCCACTTCACCCAAGAACTTTTTCAAATAAGAAACATGAAACGTGTCATGGACACCTTGCAACTCGGGTGGAAGTTCAAGCTTGAAGTCCAATTCTTTTTAAGAAATTAAACGGTCCCACATATCATGGACTTAATTTTCCTTTCTTACCAAATCTCATCACTCCTTTCCAAGGCAACACTTTCAACATCACCATATCACCAACATTCAAATAATAGGGTCGCTTCTACAAATCCGAATAACTCCTTTGGCGATCTTGTCCGGCTTTCATATTTGTTTGAATTATTCTGATTTTCTCCTTTGTTATTTTCACAGTCTCGGGACCCGTGAGTTTCGTCTCACCCGCTTCTAACCAACAAGAAGGCGTCCTACACTTTCTCCCATACAATGCCTTAAATGGTGGCATTTTAATGCTCGCGTGATAACAATTGTTATATGAAAATTCAACCAACGGTAAATGTTTATCCCATTTACCACCAAAACCCATCACACACGATCTCAACATATATTCGACCGTTTGGATCGTCCTTTCACTTTGACCATTGGTTTGCGGATGGTACACCGTGCTCAATCTTAACTTTGTTCCCAATTCATCTTGAAGTGATCTCCAAATTCTCGAGGTAAACCTTACATCCCGATCGGACACAATCGATATCGGCACGCCATGCAAATGAACAACTTCATCAACATACAACTTTTCCAACTTCTCAAGTGGCATAGTTTTCTCAAATAGCTAGGAATAACGCACTCTTTGTTAACCTATCAACAATCACCCAAATTGCATCATGATTCTTACTTGTTTTTGGAAGACCAAAAATAAAATCCGTAGTGATGTCTTCCCATTTCCCGACCGGCACTTGCAATGATTGTGCAACTCCATACGACACTTGGTGCTCGGTTTTCAGTTGTGCACACGTGGCACACTTTGAAATGTACTTTGCTACTCTCGACTTCATCTCCGACCACCAATAAATCCTCTTCAAGTCTTGATAAGTCTTTGTACTTCTGGGATGAATCGAGTACTTGGACTTGTGACCATCATTCAACAATACCTTTCGGTTTCCACCGAAATTTGGAATCCAAATCCAACCATTCATGGTTTTTAAACCCTTGAACATTTTCTTCAAATAGTTGGTTCTTTCCCAATCTTTGTTGTCTAAATTCATCTTTTCTCATCACCTCGGTTTGTTCGCTTTTTATCCCTTTAATGATACTAGATATCACTTCAATCCGCATCAAATTAGCCTTGACTGGCTTCTCATGAACCTTTCTACTCAAGGCATCGGCTACCACATTAGCTTTTCGCTCGTGATAAAGGATTTCATAATCGTAATAGCTAATTAACTCGATCTACCTCCTTTGCCTCATATTCAAGTCTTTTTGTGTAAATACATATTGAAGGATTTTATGATCCGTGTACAACGTGCATCTCGCTCCATACAAGTAGTGTCTCCAAATCTTCAAGGCAAATACAATCGCCGCCAACTCTAAATCATGGGCCGTATACCTCGTTTCCGCATCCTTCAATTGTCTTGAAACATAAGCTATCACTTTTCCTCTTTGCATCAACACACAACCGAGACCCTTATTCGAGGCATCACTACACATCACAAAATCTTCCATACCATCGGGTAACGTAAGGATCGGTGCGTTGCTTAATTTCTCCTTTAACAAGGCAAATGCATCTTCTTGCTTTTTCTCCCAATTGAACTTTACATCTTTTCTTGTCAACATGGTAAGTGGGACCGCCACTCGGGAAAATCTTCAATAAATCTTCGGTAGTAACCGGCTAACCCGAGAAAACTTCTCACTTCGGTTGGAGTCTTCGGTGCTTCCCAATTCTTTATCGCTTTCAATCTTAGATGGGTCAACTTTTATCCCGCTTCGAGATACTACATGACCAAGAAATTGAACTTCCCGCAACCAAAATTCACATTTTGAGAACATCGCATATAATTTCTCTCTTTTTCAAAACTTCTAAAGTTTTCTTCAAGTGTTCTTCATGTTCTTCTTCGGTTTTGGAGTAGATAAGAATATCATCAATGAACACGATGAGGAATTTATCAAGGAACAGTTTACAAACTCTATTCATGAGATCCATGAAAATTGTCGGGGCATTCGTCAAACCGAATGGCATCACCAAAAATTCATAATGCCCATAACGTGTTCTAAAGGCCGTCTTCTTGGTATCACCTTCTTTAACCCGAAGTTGATTGTAACCCGATCTCAAATCAATCTTGGAGAAATAATTGTCTCCTTGAAATTGATCAAACAAATCATCTATCCTTGGCAAAGGATATCGGTTCTAAATCGTCATCTTGTTAAGCTCTCGGTAATCAATGCACATCCTCATTTGACCATCTTTCTTCTTTAGAAATAAAACAGGTGCACCCCACGGTGACGAACTAGGACGGCTAAAACCTTTATCAAGTAATTCTTGCAATTGCGACATTAATTCTTTCATCTCGGTTGGAGCCAAACAATACGGGGCTCGGGCAATCGGCGTGGCCCCCAGAACATAAGCTATAAACGACGAGCATCCTTTGGACAAACATTTTTATGCTTTTATGGCGGTAATAAGATTTGGCATGTGACGCCTCTTTTCCCCATAAATGTACACTTTCTCATTTTCGGGAGACTTGATCGAAACTAGTTTCTTGCCATATAAAATCTTGGCTTGGTGGATTCCCAACCAATCCATCCCAATGATCACATCGAATGCCTTAATCCCCATTGGCATCAAATCAACCTTAAACTTCTTATTGTCGATTTCTAACTCACAATTCCTATAAACGTGTTGGACCATGGACGTTTTCCCATTGGCAACCTCTATCTCATACAAATCATCAAGTAACTCTAATGGAACATTAAACTTAGCACCAAATTCATGACACACGAAAGAATAAGTAAAACCCGAATCAAACAATATATGACTGGGTATGGAGTTTATGAATAAGGTACATGAGATGACATCAAGAGTCTCCTTTGCTTCTTCACGGGTGAGTTGGAAGGCACACCCTTTAACTTTCAACGGCTCCAGTTTCTTGTGAGCGGTTGACAACAACGTTTCGGTTCCCTTCTTTGGGCAAACATTACTATAATGCCCTTTTTCATGGCATGAGAAACACTTCACCTCATCAAGGTTCCTCACCTTGCAATCTTTAGCTTTGTGGCCAAAACACCCACATTTGAAACAACCACTCGAATCCGCCTTGCATTCACATTTGTGGTCTATACCACACTTTCGACATCCTCCAACACTACCTTTCTTTGACCCGCTCGGTTTGAATTTTCTCTTCTTTGATGGCCCCGAAAAACTATCAAACTTTCTCTTCTCATTTCCCACCGACCTCTCTTGAACTCTCCTCTTTCCCACTTTCTCAACACTTCAGGAGACATTAATAGCCTCATCGAGAGTGGCCGCCCTCTTCACCTCAAGCTCACACTCCCATGGAAACCCATTAGCAAACTGAACTACACGACTACGTTCGGTTGGGTAGGTATTCATCACAAACAGGAAATATCCCGTGAACTTCTTGGTATACTCATCCAAGGTTAGATTACCTTTCTTGAAATGTAAGAACTCTTTCAACAACTCTTCCAACTCCCTTTCTAGAAAAAACTTCTCTTTGAGTCTCCTTGTGAACTCTTCCCATGACATCTTGTAGAAGGATTTCTTCCCCAATGACTCATACACGGTGACCCACCAAGTCAAGGCATCGTCCTTAAGCAAAAGTGAGGCATAAGTCACCATGTCTTCTTCTTTGCACTTGCTACTCTCAAGCACGTGTTCCGTCTCCCGGATCCAACGAATAGTATCTTTCGGTTCCATGCTCCCGAAATAGTTGGCGGGTCGGCATGCTTAGAATATTTTGTAAGAACATCCTTCATGTTCAATCACTTTATCGTCACCTCTTTCCTCATTGGAGGACTTCTCGGTGTTAAGGCAAAAAGCCTTACCCCTTAGGATCTTAAGATAACAAGACAGCCTAGAATAGTTTGTAGAATAATTTAGCTAAGTTTAGGAGTAATACTGAGTGGGCAGTATTGGCCACTAAGTATCAGTACTCAGTATTGGAAATCCAAAATTGAGTAGATGGACTGAGTTACATTATGTTATGTAACTGACCAAGATCAAATCCCTTGATCTTAGTCATTTTCTTTGTTCAGTCTTTCGGTTACTCCTTTGCCCATTATGTAAGATCTCTATATCATTATAAATAGAGATCACCTTGCAAAGGAGAACTTACCAATTTACGTATTTCACTTTCATACACTTGTAAATGATCAGTGGACTTGTTATTCCGCAACAAGCCACACTTCGTGGATTTATACATTGACTATATTCTTGTGTTATCACTTTAATATTTCATATAGTATAATAATCTATCAATTAACCTATAAAACCAGGGTGTTGTGTCCTAACAACTGGTATTAGAGTAGGCTAAATAAATTCTTATTTAGTCAATCTATTACCCTAGCAGCCATTCCTTACACATACCCTTCCCAAACTCAAAAATCCAAAATGTCTACTATAGTTGCACCAGTCATGTCTGGAAAGGGAGTGCCTATCATTGATGGCAAAGATATCCATCAATGGAAACTAAAAGCTCAATGGTTTCTCAAATCTATTCATCATGAGATGCTCACAGTACCATATGATGGTCCCATCATTCCACAAACTGTGGAATTCATTGCAGCTACTGATGATGCTCCTGAGAGCACGAGAACAGTTCCTAAACTGAAGCATACATGGACTGATACTGATCGTCAGTTGTACAGTCTAGAATCCAGAGCAAAGGGGGTGATTGGTAATGCAGTTACCAAGGAAATATTGAATGCAATTATGAAATTGCCAACTGTTAAGGCTATGTGGGATAGCTTATCAGTCACCTATGAAGGCACATCAAAGGTGAATTGCCGAGAAAAAGCAACATGAGAAGGAAGTATGAGAATTTCTTCTCAAGTCCTAATGAAGACATCACCACTCTCTATAACAGGTTTAATACTGTTATACATGATCTAATCAGTGTAGGGATTGTGAAGGAAGAAGGAGAACTTGTTCAAAAATTTCTGGACAGTCTTCCTCAACAATTTCTTGATATGACAAACTCTGTCAATGCTGCGAACAACATTGAAACATACACTCTTCATACTTTGTATGGTTTAATGTTGATTCATGAGGAGAACAATGCTGCAAGACTGATCAATTGGAAGAAAACAGACAAGACTTCCACTGGCATGGCTCTAGTTGTGCAACATGCCTATATTATCACTGAGCCTGAAGAGCTAGAGGTTGATCTTGCTGATGCTGAGGCAGCGGAGCTTGAAACTCAAATGGCTCTTATGTCTATGAAGCTGGATCAGTTGAAGAAGAAGAGGCTGGGTGTTAGCTCTTCCAATACTGACCCAAGATCAGGTCTTTGCTACATGTGTGGAAAGCCTGGACACATTGCTGCCAAATGTCATACTAAGTCAACTGAAACTGATCAGAATGACAAGATTGCATACCGAGCTAAACGGTATAGAGACAAGTATGTCAAGTTGAAGAACTGGAGCAAGAGCAAGGGTGCAGCAGGGAATAGAGCACCTCATCAAGCACTTTACTCTGAAGCTTGGATGGATGAAGAGCTTAGTGATGATGAGGAAGAAGTTGAAAACAAAGCCTTTATGGCTTTCACTGAAGAAGATTTGAAGAGCTCCTTTGAGAAGGATATCAAAGAAGCTGAGAGGATGAGTGTTCATACTGATTGGGATTCCACTCAGTTGTACAAGGTGAGTTCCTTTCAAACTTATTTAGTGAATGAAAAAGAAAAGATTTTTGAGTACATGATTGTTGATCTTAAAACTTTAGTACAGAAAGAAAAAGCTTTAAAATTAACTATTCTTGAACATGAAAGGGTAAATAATGAATATTTAGATAAATTAGCAAAATTTAAAGATTTAGAATTAAATTTTTTAAACTTACAAGACATTAACCAAAGATTAGCTGATAAAGCTCACTTACACAAATTAGAAAAAGAAAAATTTGAAAATCAGTGTAAATCTTGTGGAAATGCGTTTATTAAATTAAATAAATGTCTAAATCAACAATTTCCAGAAAATGTGAGGGATGCACTTGGTGTTGATCCTCAGTTAAAAATAGAAACAATTTTGCTGATTTATTTGAAAATTTTTCTGATATGAACCCTATTCAATTTGTAAAAGCAAAAACTTTTTGTGAAGTTGGATGTCAAACTGAGTCAGATGATGAGGATCAATTATTTTTGATAAACCCATTGGTCCCTCCATCTGCTCAAAGTGCTATACTGAACTACAAGAGATTAGTATTGAATTTCCTATTAAGGAAATTTCTGATGCTGAACTCGAAGTAGTGCAGTATGATACATCTGCTGTTCCTCCATTTGAATTATAATTTAATACAACTACTATTGAGAAATATAATGAAAATGAAGCTGAGGGATTTATGTGCACAGATAAGTACACGTGTCACCGTGTCCAATGTTATAAGACACTAAAGGGTCACACCACTACACACCCAATAATAGACAACCGAATAAAGTAAGTTGTGTGGAATAATTAACTAGTTAAGTTAATTATTAAGAAGAGAATAAATAATAATAAGTTAATTATTATTTGTGAGGATGGTTAAATATTAGGTTAAGTATTTAACGGACAGTTAATTAATAGTTAATTAATTAACAAGTATAAGTCCAAGGGTTAAAAGTAACAATAGAAGCTTAAGTTTCATTAAACTTCTAGTTAAACTCTAAGGGCCTAAGTGCAAGGCCTAAACCTATAAATAGGAGAGCATGTCTAAGGCTTAAGGGTTACACAATCACATTACTCAAACCCTAATCCCCCTCTCCTCTCTCTCGGCCGAAGTCGACGAAAGAACCCCTTGGGGTTTCGACTTTGGTGTTCGACGAACACAACACACACACACACAAGCCTTTGTGTGATACTTCGTTGGTACAACGCGGTCTTGCAGCGTGTCCAGTGGTGCAGTAGAGGTGGATCACTTCTTTAACAATCTAAAGGTAATGTTCATCTTCCTTACTTTCTCGTTATCTCATTGACTAGTAGAGATCCAGTAATGTGGTATTCAAGTTCCCCCATGTGAATACTACAAGGTTTTCCTACAGTGGTATCCGAGCGATCTACTAATCTCAATGAGATTCGATGGAGTTTTCTTTTTCATCTAGAAAAAAACCCTAGAATTTTCGGCCAAGAACATTGTTCAAGTTTATGAACAATTGGTTTGAATAGGGTTCTAGATAAAAAGAAATTAGGCTTCTTTGTTTCCTCCTTGTAATTTCCGAAATTTCGTAAATATATGTATATAATATTAAGTTTTTTTTATCTGAGAAAGAACGCTAGAAAATTTAATCCAAGAACATTGTTCAAGTTTATGAACAATTTGATTGAATAGGTTTCAAGATAAAAGAATTAGGTTTCTTTTCTTGTCTAGTTAAAAACCTAGAAAAATTAATCCAAGAATGTAATCAACCAAGATCATGGTAGATTATTGGACAAATTAGGCTTTAGACAAATTAAGGAAAGTTGTGTTATTCTCAGTATGAGAATAACACATTTATTTATTTGTTATTACTAGTTTTATTATAATTTTCGGTATTAAATAAAAAAAATAAAAAGGGTAGGGTTCGGTCGAACCAAGCAAGACCGAGTTTCGGTCGAGCAAGGTTCGGACGACCGGGCCGAACGGACGAACCGAACCGAGCCACGGTTCGTTCTTCGTTTAATCGATCCAGTTTTTTTCCCTCGTTGTGTATTTGATCCAGTTTCGTTAACCTAAGGCTCAGTTTCGGGCACATAGGGTTCACGGGATCAAATCGGATGTTAAAAAGTTTACCTTTTGACAAGTTTCATTATTTATTCGTTTATTATAATAATAAGTATTAACATTTAAAATAAACCTAATGATTTTAAACAGTTAGTTTAAGATCAAGATAATTATGAAATTAAGGAGGAAATAAGAAACCAGTTTATGGGTAATTTAATAATTATCAGTTTGGTAATTTAAATTATCAGTTTATTTATATAATTAGAATGACATAACCCAAAAGAAGTGATATTGTGTTTACTTTAAATTTTTCGGAACTTTTTATAAATTTTCGGAAATTCTTATAAAGTTTTTTTGAAATAAACAAAAACACAAAAACAAGTCTTTGGGTTATGGAATGGCAATTTTTCGAAATTGCAAGTATTATTTATTTTTTCGTTTATTTATTATAATATGAAATAATAATATGGTGATCATAAACAGTTTGTTTAGAAACCAAGATTTAATTATAAGATGGTAATTATAAACAGTTTGTTTAGAAAACCAAGGTATAAATTAATATAATGGTAATTATAAACAGTTTGTTTAGAAAATCAAGTTTTAAAATTAATAATGGTAAAGTAAACAGTTTGTTTATAAACCAAGTTTTATAAAGACAAATTAAAAAGGTGGAATTTATAAACAGTTAGTTTATAAAAATCAAGTAATTAAAAACTGGCTAACTTTTCGAACAAAGGAAAATCTTTTTTAGAAAATCTTAGATCAGAGTGCAACCCACCTAATGGAACACCTCACTTGTTAAACGGTATTCACATTGTAAGGAGAAAGAACCTTAGATGTTGATTCAAATCATTGCGAGTGTTATGGTGCGTAGGGTCTTGTGATAATCGGGAGTCCCGGCGCAAGGCATCGCACTGTCTTAGGTGGTACGATCTATTTTGGTGATAATCGATAGTCCCGGCCCAAAATGCACTAGAGGGATTAAAACATGTACAAGTTTGTTGTTCAACTTGATATCCCGAGGATCTAGGAATCGTTTCTAGTCTAGAGGCGATCGGTATGGCTATACCTACCAAAAATAGTGTGGCTCTAATGGGAAGTGCCCAAACCTTGCGTTAGAGGACGTGAAATATGGGTCCTAGTCTAACTATTATTATTAAAAGGTAATAATGTTAGAAGTTATTTATTTTATCTAATCTTACTAACCGTTTGTTTGTTTTTCTTATAGATGTCTGTACTGTCAGAAATTCCGTTTTATTCACCGATCGAATCGCGAAAGTTCATCACTGGAAAATGGAAGCTTACTGGTCCAAACTTCAAAGTTTGGAGGGTGCATTTTAGGAGTTACCTAAAAACACAGAATCTACTGTACGTGATAGACGAGGTGCCCAAGGGACAACCAGGGCAAGATGCCCAGGATGATGAGCTTGACGCTTATCATCAGTATCTGGCAGATGAATCACAAGTTATGTCGATTCTTATTCTTACTTCATTATCAGAGCTTACTGATAATCTACGTAAGAAACCATGCTATGAGTTTGTCCAGTATCTTGAGGAGACGTTTAAAGATAGTACTGAAGATAGCAAGCAGTTCATTTTGCAAGAAATCATTTTGTCGAAAATGAAAGATGATCAACCACTGAGTGACCACCTTATCAACATAAGGAGGTTGCTAGATTGTCTCACCTTAGTTACTGGCACATCAAACGAACATGAACAAGTCTTGTTCTTGTTTGGATCTCTCACTCAGTACTATCAGGACAAGGTAGTACGTATGATCGGGAATTTTGATTTGAGTGTCGCAGGTCTACACGAGAATCTCTTGTGTATACGCGATGTTCAAAGGCTGGAGGAAGAATCTCTCCCTAAGATTCAGCAGGATGAGTTCTATGATTGGTTGAATGACTTTGCTGATTTGTGTTGCCCAACTTTTGGCAGCAAGGATATTTGCGAGCACACGTCGGACTGGGGCTGTTGGACGCTGACTTTGTCAGCGATTCATGTATCTTTATGATTGATTGTCTCGTTACTTCTAGTGAATCTTGGGTATTGGATACCGGATGTGGTCATCACATTTGCAATCATTTGCAGGGACTTAAGAAGAACAGGAGGCTGGGACGAGGGGATGTTGCACTACGAGTAGGCGAAGGTTCCAAGGTTGGAGCTGAAGCCGTAGGAACATATCTTCACAAGTTGCCTTCAGGAAGAGTTTTGGAACTTAAAGATTGTTATTATGTTCCTAGACTTATTAAAAATGTTATTTCTTTTGATTTACTTATAGACAGTGGTTTTTATTATGAGTTTTATGGAAAAATAATTTCGTGTTTAAAAGATGACATTTTATATTTTAACGCAAATTCTCATAATGGTCTATACACGTTAAATCTAAATAACATAGACCGAGACATTTATCATATAAGTAAAAGATCCAAGAGTAACTTGAATCAAACTTATCTTTGGCATTGTCGTTTAGGTCATATAAACGAGACTCGCATTAAGAAGCTCCACGATGATGGAATTCTAGAGCCATTTGATTTGGAATCATATGCAATATGCGAAGCTTGTTTATCTGGCAAGATGACAAAAGACCCTTTCAATCATTACAATGAAAGGGTAGGCGAGTTGTTAGGGATTATACACACAGATGTGTGTGGACCCTTTACTCCAGAAGCTAGAGGAGGACACCGCTACTTCATTACCTTTACTGACGACTTCAGTAGGTATGGTTATGTCTTTCTTATGAGACTAAAGTCTGAGAGCTTTGACAAGTTCAAAGAATATCAGAGGGAAGTAGAAAACCAACTAGGCAAGAAAATTAAGTCATTTCGGTCTGACCGAGGAGACGAATATTTGAGCCAAGAGTTCGACGATCATTTGAAGGAATGTGGGATTGTTTCACAACTCACACCTCCGTATACACCTCAGATGAATGGCACATTAGAAAGGAGGAATCGCACCTTGTTAGACATGGTACGTTCAATGATGTGTCGCGCCCCACTACCACTATCATTTTGGGGACATGCACTCGAGACTTCAGCATTTACACTGAATAGGGTTCCGACCAAGTCAGTAGAAAAGACTCCGTTTGAGCACTGGGCGGGGAGAAAACCTAAATTATATTTTCTCAAGATTTGGGGTTGTGAAGCATACATTAGACGTAACTTCACAGACAAACTAAACCCCAAGTCAGACAAGTGTATCTTCGTTTGATATCCAAGGGAAACCTTAGGATACTAATTCTATCATCAAGAAGACAACAAAGTCTTTGTTGCTCGGAAAGGTGTCTTCTTGGAGGAGAAGTTTCTAGGAACTGAAACTCCAAGAAAAGAAATAGAGCTTTAAAAAATTGAAGAGAACGAAGATCCACCGACGACTTCAGTCGAACCAGTAGTTCAACTAAGAATTGTTGATCCCCAACCAGACCCACCGGTTGAGGAAGAAGAGACACGCAATCCGCGTAGGTCCAGTAGACCACGCCAAGAACCGGATAGGTATCTTGGATTCATGATCGATGAAGATGATGGAAGTCTACTAGAACCATTAACCTACAGCGAAGCTGCTAAAGGCATAGAGTCTGAAAGATGGCTCGAGGCTATGCAAGCAGAGATGCAATCCATGTATGACAACCAAGTTTGGGTGTTATCAGACTTGCCACCACAGTCTCGTGCTGTTGGATGCAAGTGGGTTTTCAAGAAGAAAACCGACATGGATGGGAAAGTACATACTTACAAAGCACGACTCGTTGCGAAGGGTTTCACGCAAACACACAGTGTGGATTATTCTGAAACCTACTTGCCAGTCGCCATGCTTAAGTCTATTTGAATTCTTATGGCCATATCAGCATATTACGACTATGAGATATGGCAAATGGATGTTAAAACCGCCTTCCTTAACGGGGAGTTGAATGAGGACGTATTCATGATACAACCGGATGGTTTTACTGATCCAAAGAACCCTAATAAAGTATGTAAATTGCTAAAATACATTTATGGATTAAAGCAAGCATCTAGAAGTTGGAACTTACACTTTGACAAAAGAATCAAAGAATTTGGTTTTGTCAAGAGTGAGTTCGAGGCGTGTGTCTACACAAAATTCAGTGGGAGCATAGTAATCTTCCTAGTTTTGTATGTTGATGACATACTGCTTACAGGAAACGATATACCAGCATTACAAGGAGTAAAATCCTGGTTAGGTAAATGTTTCCAGATGAAAGACTTGGGAGAAGCCGCATTTATACTGGGTATAAAGATCTATAGGGATAGATCTAGGCGGCTTATTGGACTTAGTCAAAGTACATACATTGACAAATAACTGAAGACATTCAGTATTAGTGATTCTAAGAGAGGAATCATTCCGATGTCATATGGCATTACACTGAGCAAAGCTCAGAGTCCCACATCTAGAAAGGAAATAGCTAGGATGAGTTTGGTACCATATGCTTCGGCAATTGGATCAATCATGTTTGCCATGTTATGTACTAGGCCCGATATTACTTACTCCATAAGTCTCACGAGCAGATATCAAAAGAAACCTGGTGAACCCCATTGGGTGGCTGTCAAGAACATTCTCAAGTATTTGAGAGGGACGCAAGAAATGTTCTTGGTCTTTGGAGGTTCGTTGGAAGAATTGCGTGTAACTGGTTACACAGATGCAAGCTTCCAAACCGACAGAGACGATTACAAATCTCAATCGGGATTTGTCTTCACGCTAAACGGAGGAGCTATATCTTGGAAGAGTCAGAAACAAGATACGATAGCAGATTCGACTACAGAGGCTGAGTACATTGCCGCAAATGATGCTGGGATAAAAGCCATGTGGCTTAAGAATTTTATCGAGGATCTTAGAGTTATTGCCAGTATCTCTAGACCCATCGAAATATTCTGTGATAACAGTGGAACAATAGCGCAAGCTGTTGAACCAAGAGAGCATCAAAAGACCAGGCATGTACGCAGGAAATATCACCGCATACGCGAGTATGTAAGAGAAGGTGATATTATAATTAAGAAAATACCAACGGATGACAACGTCGCTGACCCGTTGACAAAACCACTAGTTGGACCAAAGCATGAGAAACATGCGCACGCTATAGTCATGCAATACCTAAATTTTGGTAGCTAGTTATCTTGTAATTAGACGTGGCCAAAAAATCGATATTACTTCATGGAGCCCAAGCATGAGTAATTTCGAGTAGATGTCCTCTCACCTGAGATGTTTTGGTTTGAGACACGATGACTTCTGATCTTTAGCATTTATCTACCGTCACACCGTAAAAGGGTGATCATAAGGAACTTGACTAAGACAACGGAAGTCGTGGGCAAGATAACGCAAATGTCAAAGTGGAATTTGCACATTCTTTAACTAGAAGAGATATTTCATGGCAGCTCGACTATTAAGACTACTGAAATGCGTGGCCGCGCTCGGAGAATGATTAGATCATTTGGTAATCCGTTACTGCAGAAAGTCGAAATCAGAGTCGAGAAAATTCGAGTATATAGAATAAGATCCCTGCTCCATGTCTATTACTCAAATTAAGAAATATCGTGATGCGAAAGGAAAATCTGTTAGTGTTATTCATTTTATGAATATTATCTCTGGATGTAAGAGTTATTATGACGTGGTTATCCTAAATGTCTGGCTAGGGACCACTTTAGGCCACCGATGATCAGAAAGTGTTTCTTAACTTGCACAAGTGGGAGTCTGAAGGATTTATGTGCACAGATAAGTACACGTGTCACCGTGTCCAATGTTATAAGACACTAAAGGGTCACACCACTACACACCCAATAATGGACAACCGAATAAAGTAAGTTGTGTGGAATAATTAACTGGTTAAGTTAATTATTTAGAAGAGAATAAATAATAATAAGTTAATTATTATTTGTGAGGATGGTTAAATATTAGGTTAAGTATTTAACGAACAGTTAATTAATAGTTAATTAATTAACAAGTATAAGTCCAAGGGTTAAAAGTAACAATAGAAGTTTAAGTTTCATTAAACTTCTAGTTAAACTCTAAGGGCCTAAGTGCAAGGCCTAAACCTATAAATAGGAGGGCATGTCTAAGGCTTAAGGGTTACACAATCACATTACTCAAACCCTAATCCCCCTCTCCTCTCTCTCGGCCGAAGTCGACGAAAGAACCCCTTGGGGTTTCGGCTTTGGTGTTCGACGAACACAACACACACACACAAGCCTTTGTGTGATACTTCGTTGGTACAATGCGGTCTTGTAGCGTGTCCAGGTGGTGCAGTAGAGGTGGATCACTTCTTTAGCAATCTAAAGGTAATGTTCATCTTCCTTACTTTCTCGTGATCTCATTGACTAGTAGAGATCCAGTAATGTGGTATTCAAGTTCCGCCATGTGAATACTACAAGGTTTTCCTACAGAAGCTACTTCTACTTCTAGTGTTTCATCTGATACTGAAGTTGCAGGACAGAAAAGTCATGTACTCAAGAATCTAAAGAACCTGTTAAAGTTGTCATTTTAAAACATGATAAACAAAAGCCAACTTCAACAGGATCCTCTAGTGGCAAAAACAAGAAGTCTAAAAATAATAAGACTTCTTTGCCAGATAAAAAAGAAGAAACCAGATCCATATCCTCCTAAACCAGTAAAAAATAATATTAAACCAACCATAAAAAATGACAAATATAACATTTTAAAATCTATTGGTGATCATATTAAAGTCTTAAGTCAAAAGTTTGCAAAACTTACTCATACTGGTCAACCAAAATAGAAACAATTTTCTAAAATTCCATATGAAAATATGTTCAGAAACAGACCTAGAAAATGTTATAGATGTCATCATACTGGTCATAAAGGAGGTGAATGATGGACTGATCTCTCAAGTCCTATGTACTCAGTACCAAAGAAAAGGAGAGAAACTAAGTCAGTATCACCAAAGAAAACCTCCAAGGTTTCCCCTGAAGTGATACTGACCTCTTCAACTAAAGAGATCAAGTCTATACCTGTTTCTCCTACCAAAGGTCCCATTCAAAAATGGGTTCCTAAAAAGAACTAATCATTATTTTGTGTCTTGTGCAGGGTGATAGAAAATGGTACCTGGATAGTGGCTGCTCAAGACACATGACTGGCAGTATGGAGTACCTTCTAAATTATACACCAGAGAAGGGACCTTCTGTCAAATTTGGGGATGTTTCAGTTGGAAAAACAAGAGGGTATGGAGTAATCAAAGCAAGCAACATAACTTATAAAAGAGTTGCCTATGTAGAGGGTCTTAAGCACAATCTGCTCAGTATCAGTCAGATGTGTGATGATGACAATGAAGTTCGCTTCAGGAAGACTGCAGGAATTATCTACAATGACAAAGGGCAACCTGTACTCACTGCAAGAACAGAAAAAGATGTCTATGTGGTCAACCTGTATGAACTAGACCCTACTATTCGAGTTTGCCTGCTTTCTAAAGTCTATCCAGAACTGAACTGGATGTGGCACAAGAAACTCTCTCACATCAACTTCAAAAACATTAATGAGCTCAGTATGAAGAAGTTGGTGAGAGGGTTGCCCACTAATACTTCCCAAGACTCCACCTCAGATCTGCAAAATGAAGAAGAACAACAACCAGAACTGTCTAATACTGAACAAACTTCAGATCAGTATCAGAAAGACAACACTCTAGTTCAACAAGATATTGTTGACCTTGCTTCAAATGCTCCCTTGGGAAACAATCTAAGAGAACACAGAGACCATCCTCACTCAAATATTATTGGTCCAATTGAACAAGGTGTCCAAACAAGAAGAAAGTTAGCCTTTGAACCCCAAGCCACTGCCAATTTCTGTTTCTTCTCAAGTTTTCTGTCTACCATGGAACCAAAGAGAGCTGATGAAGCTTTATTAGATGAAGACTAGGTAGAAGCAATGCAAGAAGAGCTTACATAATTTGAAAGAAACAAGGTATGGAACTTAGTACCACCTCCTGCTGGCAAAACTATTATTGGTACTAAGTGGGTGTTCAGAAACAAGATGGACAAGGATGGTGTTGTAATCAGAAACAAGGCAAGACTGGTTACTCAGGGTTACAGGCAAGAAGAAGGCATTGACTACGATGAAACTTTTGCACCAGTTGCAAGAATTGAAGCTATTAGGCTGTATCTTGCATATGCAGCCTTCAAGAACTTCAAAGTTTATCAGATGGATGTCAAGAGTGCCTTAAGCAATGGAAAACTACAAGAGGAAGTTTATGTTAAACAACCACCAGGTTTTGTTGATTCTAAATTTCCTAATTATGTTTTCAAGCTTGATAAAGCTTTGTATGGGCTCAAGCAAGCTCCCAGAGCCTGGTATGATACAATGTCTGAGTATCTAATTGAAAATAAATTTATAAGAGGTAAAATTAATAAAACTTTATTTTCAAAAAGGAAAGGTTCTGACATTTTACTTATTCAGATATACGTAGATGATATTATCTTTGGCTCCACTGACAAGTCTATGTGTGATTAGTTTGCTAAGATAATGTCATCTAAGTATCAGATGAGTATGATGGGAGAACTTACTTATTTTCTTTGTTTACAAGTTGATCAAAAGCCTGATGGCACTTTTATAAACCAAAGTAAGTATGTGCATGACATGCTAAAGAAATATTGTAACGTCCTGAATTTTCTCGTAATCTTATTATCCACTTTTATTAAATAAATTATGTGATATATATTTAATTGAGATTATGTACTATGTGTATTTACTTTGTATTTAAATTGAATAATTAAATGTGCGACGTTTTAAGGAAATAACTAGTGTGTTATTTAATTGGGTTTTATTATTTAATTTGTGTTTAATTAAGTTCTAGAATAACTAATCTTGACATTTATTAATTTGCAAGGCCTTCACCACTTTTATATATTCTAACCCGAGCCGAGTTCTTTTATTTTTTTCCTTTCCTTTTTCCGGTAGCTAGTTTAGCTCGAGAAGTTCCATCTAGCTGAGTTCACGATTTAAACAAAAGTGTTAGTCGGTGGCAATTGGGAATTGTAACATGAAAGCAATTGCTTTATTGTGAGGATGAGATTTCCTTTTGGGCTTTTATTATTTTTCGGTCAACAAATGGCAGCCAAGGAGGGCCAATTTGGTGAGCATACTAATTCGGTAGGCTAGTTGTGGGCTCATTTATTTTCCTTTGCGTGTCCAGCCTAATGGTGATTTTCGGTTAAAACATTTAACAAACGCAGCGGAAAAGATTAAATCACCATAAACGGATCTTGATATTAATTATACAATTAAACTAATAAATAAATCAAAGAGATTGGATGAACATTTCATACCCTTGAAGTCTTTGATCTTGTTGAAATCGGATGGAGTTGATGATGGATTGAAACCAAGTATTCAATGGGAATACCTCTAAAGTTAATCCACACAACACTTGTGCTAGAACACCAATTGGGATGCTAGTCCCTTGAGCAAATCACAAGAACTCAAAGATTATATGCACGTCCAGATTACCAAGCAAGAAAGAATCTTTTTTCTTACTGTTTTCTTTTGTGCGAACCTCACCCACAAAACCACAACCCTTGCGTATTGTTTTATTTTGTGCGGCCGTTATAAGGGATCAAGGGGATTAGGGGTTTTAATTAGCTTGCCTAAATCTCCCTTGTTTCCTAATTGTAATTTACACTTAGGTCCCTTGTTTCTTTGTTCTTCTAATTAGCTCACAATTAAGTTTCAATATTAACAATTAATATTAAACATAATTAATATATAAGCTAGTAGCTTATGTTAATATATAATGCAATTACCCTAATTACACTATATATCTTATGGTGTTAAGTGTTTAAGTGTGTGACCCTTTAGGCTCACAAACAACTAGCCATATAACTATATGTTATACGCGTGAAGCATATTCCAACAGCTCCCACTTGCGCACGTGATAACATCAAGTAGTTATACAAGCAAAGGTTAGAGTCTAGCAACCCGCCAATGCCCCTAGAAGTACATGAGGAGTTTCATAAAATCTTTGTTCAAAGTTTTTCGACCAGTTATCCTTTTGTTACTGATACTATGTTGAATTTTAGACAAGGATTAATGTCAATCTAAAAATTCAACGATTCTGTTTCTCGATCTATACATTGAAGTAGATTACCAAAACCAATCAAGATTCATCATGATTACCTTTTGGGTGTGGCCACACATACATCTATTCAAATCATCGAGGGGCCCAGTAGTATCTAATCCACATATGTGGGGGAACAAATTCTTTATTGACTACACGTGTTTGTCATATGCTTAATGACAAACCCGATAATGGTTGTTATAGCAGCCTTATTCAGGTCAGCGTTTAACCATATCAAAGTTTGCCCCTCTACATACACAACCAACTTGCATCTCAAGTCAGAGGATAAGTGACAAAGCCTTTGTGAGATTCACTTGTGACATAAATCCAAGAAGTGATTTCTCATAGTTTGGGTCAGTCCAATCGTGCATCGTTATGAGCGACATGTGAGTTTGATTTCATCATCCTTAGTCATACTAAGATAATGTCATCAATGCCCTCAGATTTGTCTTAATAATATTCCCATATTATCAATATGACAATGGACAATTTAGAATATAAAACACAGTAAATATTCAAGGATATAAACATGCAAATATAGAACACAGTAGATATTCATATAAAAACGATCATATCAAATATATCAATTTATTCCAATATAAACTGCTCACAGTTCCGTTATCCAAATACTAAAACAGATTTACATGAAACTACTAGCTTGTCGAAGTCCAATGTTCCATTCATATTCAAGATGTTTGGTACAATACATTGAGTTCGATAAAGCGTCAGCTAGTTAGTTATCTGTTTGAACTTTAAGTGTACGAATTTCACATATCTCGATAAATCATTCGAATGTAGTGAACCTTCGTAAATAGGATCTAGCGTCATCACGCCCTATTTCAAAACCAACATAAGTATAGCAAGTATACTTAGTTTCAGTTCAGTATCTCCACCATGACCAAGAAACATATATCCAGTACTTTAAAATACTTCAATGTGTTCTTAACAGCAATCCAGTGACTCTCTCATGAATTCTGTTGGTATTTTCTAGTAAGGTCCCCTAAGGACGTTACATTTGGCCTAGTATTTCTTACAGCGTACATGATGAATGTAATAGTCGATTCATAGGGGATTACATTCATCCGTTTCACCACATCAGGTGTGGAAGGTCCTTGTGTCTCACTCAAGTTTACATTATGTGGCATACGAGGACTTCCTCGTTTGGGAGTACCACTCTAAACCATTTAGAATTTTGTCAATGTAAGCACTTTGACTTAAACCAATTAACCGCTTTGATCTATCATTATAGATCTTTACTTCAAGTATGTATGTCGTGTCCCTACAATCCATCATGTCGAAACATTTTCCAAGCCAGGATTTTCATCTTGTAGCATGGTATATTGTTTCACATGAGTGACATGTCATCAACATGTATGACTTGAGAAACGACAACGCTCCCACTAGCTTTCATATATACACATACTCAGTTTGGGTTTTAGGTGAAACAAACGTTTTGATTTCATCATCAACCAAATTTCATAGTCATAGTACACTACTTTGGCTATAAGAATCCTAATGTCTTTAGTAACAGGCGAGAAGGTTTCATCATTGTCAATCCAGTAGGATTGAGTGTAACCTTTTGCTACTATGAGAGATTTATAGGTGTGTATATTTTCATCCATGTCAACAGTCTTACTGTTTTGAGAAAGATCAACTAAGTTCAAAACTTGATTGTCTCTCATGGATTTTATTTTCGCATTCATAGCTTCAAGTCATTTTTCGAATTCAAAATTCGATAATGCAACTTGATAGTTAGGGGGTTCATAATGATCCTCGAAACTTGCTCCTCAGCATCGACATAAATCTATATCGTTCAGGTGCATGAAGTGTCCTTGCGGATCTATGAATGAGAACAACATCATCCTGTGGTCCAACATCTATATGTCCAGCCTCAGAATGATATTTGCTAGTGTTACCAGAAGGTTGTGTATCTTCACTTTGAATCTTGTCAAAGTCTATAGTGCTCCCACTTGATTTGTGAAATGAGACTGTTCTCAAGAAACTCAGCATACCGAGTAACAACCATTTGTTCTCGGTTGGGAAGTAAAATAGTAATCGAAGATATACTTGATAGATATGGGCTCAAGTTTGTTCGGCATGTCTCGTTCCACGAGATCCTCACAACCCCAGATCCTCAAGTAAGACAAATTAGGGACTTTCCCACGCCATATCTCATATGGTGTCTTTTTAACCTTTTGGTCGGAACCATATCAAGTATTCGAGCAGCAGACTTCAGTGCATGCCCCTCAAAAGGATAGTGTAAGAGTAGTAGGACTCATCATAGATCGCACCATGTCATAAAGGGTCCGATATCTCCTTCCAGACGCACCATTATCTTGTGGAGTGTATGAAAGAGTGAATTGTGAGACAATCTCACGATGTGAGGAATGATCCGGAAACTCTTGACTCATGTACTTTCATCCTTAATCAGGACTGAAAGCCTTTGTTGTCTTGCTAAGTTGATTTTCTACTTTTACTTTAGAAAGCTTTGAACGTTTCAAAGATTTCATGTTTATGTCTAATCAAGTAAACATAACCATAGCGACTGATATCATTAAAGCTTCCATGTTGATGTTTAATCAAGTAAACATAACCACATCGAATGATATCATCAGTGAAAGTAGGTGGCACCTTCCCTAGTCTTAGTTCTAAAAGGGCCACATACATCAGTATGTATGAGTCCAAGTAGATTTGTAGCTCTTTCGCCAACTTGGGAGAAAAGCTTTCTTGTTATCTTTCCATAATATACAAGAGAGGCATTTTAAATGATTCATAATCATTTGTAAAGAAGCCCGTCGAGTTTTAGTATCAAAATACGTTTCTTGTTTATGTGGAAAAGATGACGATGATCTAGGTAAGTAGAATCCAAACCAATTTGGATTCTTGAGTGCTACATTTGTATATAGAACTATCGTTTGAATTAGGATCATGCATATTAATTTCAAACATACTATTACAATGAATAGTTATAAAAAAATGTTATTTTTCATAAAACAAAATATCATAATCCATTATTCAACAAACGATAAAGCTAAACAATGCATAATTGATAATTGTTCAAAACAATAATTAACGCATTAGGAAGGATAAGATCACAGCTTCCATTCATTTAGCTTTCTACTTCACATTCAATCTTGCACATTTGTGTAAATGTGAGTTCCACAACTAGTGTCATACACTCAAGATTTATCACGAAAAGTATAGAGTTCTATAATGAAGATACCTAATGTGCTAACTAGGACACATTTGTCCTTCATCAACTCTGCCACGTAGGCAGGACAATTCCTCCTTCAATGGCCAGTTTCATCGCAATGATGGCAAGAAATATCCTTTGCAGGGTGCTCCTTTTTAGAAGGTGGGGGAATCGTAGGTTTGGAAAAGTAAACTAGCTTACCCTTACCTAGACTCTTGCCTTGTGCTTGCGGTTTACCTTCCCTGATTGCAAGAAAAGTATTGGGTAACCCTTGCTCAACCAGGTTTACCATAGCATGTTCAACGATTGTCTTCCCCATGCTATGTACTTTTAAAACACTTTTCAAACTGGTCATAGTCCTTGGATAGTGAGGTAAGAATCAAGCTCATTCCAAGAACTTGTGGTAAGGGGTAACCAAGACGTTCCATTGGATCAAGATAGCATTGCATATTCAAGATGTAAGTGCTAACTGATTGGCCGTCCTCCTGATTGCAAGCATGGAATGCTTTAACTGTTTTGAACAGTTCAAGTTCTGCCTTTTGTTGAAATATCATTTTCAACTCGCTTATCATGTCATATGTTGTGAGTTCCTCGAAGTACTTTCGAATCTCGGGGTTCATGCTCACAAGCATATGAGTAGCAACTTCTTGGTGTTCGTTAAACGTTTCGGTAAAGGCTTGACGAACAGCAGCAGAATCACTGACAGGAGGTGCCTCAGGTAAGGTCTCTTATAGGTGTATCAACTTTCTCATCTCTAAGGACAATCCTTAGAATTCGATATCAGAAGATAAAGTTGATATTAGTCAGTTTCAGTTTTCAAGAACTGATTTTTGAGTGGATATACTTAGGTTTTGATGTTGTTGTTATCTGTATAACAACTAAAGTTCAAAAAAATAGTATTTTCAATAATAATTTCTTTTAATCAATTAACTACCCAATTAATTTTAATTAAAAGCTAAGATCCCATTGAGCTTCTATCACCGCATCAGTTGATCTGCTAGAGGTGATAGATCCAATAGGTAGGTGACGATCAACAATTGCATTACAAGTGCAACTCTTAGAGGTATGGGACTTCATGGCACCTAGTGAACAAGCATCTAGGGTCAAGTGGCATGTTTGTCGCATCGTCGCCTCGAGTCAAGGTCTCACCGTTAACTCGATTAAGTCATCCAATGTGAAATCATGTCAAAATAGCTCTAGGTCTCACGCGTAGAGAATAATGACCTCGGATCTAGATTCAAACCACGTCTCACGTGAATTCAAAAATAGAAGCAAGTGATTTACAACCGATTGGACGGCGTGACTTAAATTTTAGGTATGTTAAATTTTAATTAATAAAATTTTATTAAGATATGAATGAATCATGTACTTCATTCATATCACTTCATAAGTCGTTTAATAAACGGTAAAAACATTTAACGATTATTAAGGTTTAAGTTTCAAATCGTATTTAAACTTAGTTTAATCTTAAAACAATTTTAGATTAAAGGTTTAATCATCAATGATTAACTATTATTTTAAGTTTCAAATCATATTTAAACTTAGTTTAATCTCAAAACAATTTTAGATTAAAGGTTTAATCATCAATGATTAACTAGTAATTATCGATGATTAAATGTTTGGATGTTTTAATGTTTGTGTCAAAAAATCATTTTTAATTGTTTTATTTACTTGTATCTAATAGGAAAAGAAAACAACCACAAACATAAATAAAACATGCAACAAATTTTGTGCAAACCTCAACCGATGAAATCCTAGGTTCGGTCATGTGAGTCATCACGACGGACCGAAGGGTCAAACTAGGGGACGGGCCAACATGAACCCAAACGGGCCTACATAAACCCAATGGGCTCCCACTTGCTCCAAGACATTCTTGAGCAAGTAGAACCCAAAATTGTGAAAAAGTGTAATCTGCCAGAAAATTCTAGCAGACTTTGAAGCCCGAAAAGTCACTGAAGGAATCTTCGTTGGTCTTCCCGGCCTTCTGGAAAGTTGTAGCCCACGACTTTGCAAGCATTTTAGGCTTTTGAATCGCCCAAAAAGGAGTTCGTATGCCTCTGGAAAACCTGTTTTCGTACAGCCCTCGCTTTTGTGACGGAAATTTGTTGGTTTCTTCATTAGTCTTCAATATTTTTTATCAACAATTTACAATAAAAAGATAAAATAAATACAATCTATTCTATTACTTTTACATTACAAATTGCCCCAAAAATGGCACCAAAAAAACAAGGCTTTTCCCAAACAACCAAACAACCAAACATCAACCACATTCATTCACAAATGGTCTAGGCTTTCATCGGTTTGCACAAACAAGCAACAATTGACAAGGCTTTGGCTTGAGATATGGCAAAAATACATGTTTTGCCATATCAAAAAACATAATTAAACAAGTAATTCCAAGCCAAATAATCAAAAAAAAAAAAATCAATAAACTAGATTAATTTTTTTTTTGATTTTGATTTTGTAACAAGTGACAATAGGGTTCCAAAAATACGTTATTTTTAACACTCATAATTATACAAAACCGAAAATTAAAATAAAAACCCGAAGGGTTTAATTTTCGTCCGATCGGTTTGTAAAAAAAAAAACACCAAAATCGTTTGATTTTTGCCACTTTTCACAAAATCTAGCTAATTATATGATTAATATAATGACTCGTGATACCACTAATGGTGATTTTCGGTTAAAACATTTAACAAACGCAGCGGAAAAGATTAAATCACCATAAACGGATCTTGATATTAATTATACAATTAAACTAATAAATAAATCAAAGAGATTGGATGAACATTTCATACCCTTGAAGTCTTTGATCTTGTTGAAATCGGATGGAGTTGATGATGGATTGAAACCAAGTATTCAATGGGAATACCTCTAAAGTTAATCCACACAACACTTGTGCTAGAACACCAATTGGGATGCTAGTCCCTTGAGCAAATCACAAGAACTCAAAGATTATATGCACGTCCAGATTACCAAGCAAGAAAGAATCTTTTTTCTTACTGTTTTCTTTTGTGCGAACCTCACCCACAAAACCACAACCCTTGCGTATTGTTTTATTTTGTGCGGCCGTTATAAGGGATCAAGGGGATTAGGGGTTTTAATTAGCTTGCCTAAATCTCCCTTGTTTCCTAATTGTAATTTACACTTAGGTCCCTTGTTTCTTTGTTCTTCTAATTAGCTCACAATTAAGTTTCAATATTAACAATTAATATTAAACATAATTAATATATAAGCTAGTAGCTTATGTTAATATATAATGCAATTACCCTAATTACACTATATATCTTATGGTGTTAAGTGTTTAAGTGTGTGACCCTTTAGGCTCACAAACAACTAGCCATATAACTATATGTTATACGCGTGAAGCATATTCCAACACAGCCCATATGGTGTTGGAGAGTCGGGCTTAAGCCCTTGTGGATTAAACACGTTTTATAGCATCATTATAGGAAGACGTCATTTTCACTTCAACCTAAAGTGCCGACATCTCCATCTTCCTCTGCAAGTTTCATCAAATCGCCATTGTTACCAGTCACGTAATTCCTTACCCATTTGATTCTGTCAATTCGAGCAGAGGCAAAGATTGATCAAATCGCGGAGGCTACGAGTTCTAAGAGAAAATATATCGAAGGATTACCAGGTGGAAATTCCATTGTTGCCAAGTTCAAGTAATCGGGTTTAAGCTTTGATTTGGGAGCAGGTATATCCGAGCACAGAGGTTTGGTGGTCCTTCCGAACCAGTGGTCAAGCCGACGAGTGGAAGTGAGCAGATTGGTGAAACTCGAGATCAAGCTTTTGTGTACAAATTCGGTAGAATCTAATTCCTTTCTTTCTAATTCGTTTTCGTATGTCTTTCGGGTTTTATTTTTATTATTTAAAAATCGTTTTAGTACTCCGGAAGATTTGGTTTGTTTTCTTGCACGCTGTTTTTGACATCTTTAGAGTCCGTTTTAGGAAAGGGCCATCTCACAGAGATTTGTAGTTCTCTGAGACAGCTTTCGGTGGCCGCTGACTGCTCGTTAATTGAGTTAACGGTTCGTGAGATACACTCCTTTTTGTAACTGTCTGCAGTGCTGAAATACTGCACGAATTTGCCTGTTGCAGGCCTGTTTCGGGACCCTTCGGGGCAGAACCGGGCCGAAGTTTGTGAAGACAAATCTTAGTGTTAGGTGTCGTGTAACTTCTGTTAAAATTTGGGCTTTTTCGGAATTACGGTTTGAGAGTTATAGACGTTGCAATAAGTGGTCGCGGGTTGGGCAGATTCTGATTTTGTTGGTATTTTGAGGTCGGCTTTTGACTAGGGTTTTATTGTATATGTGATATAGGCCCGGGAGTGTCTCGGTACTGATTTTTGGCTGTTGCGTGGATGTTTGGAAGCTAGCAAAGCTAAGGTGAGTATTCTCACCGTGTATTCAGTTTTAACGTTGTACATGCATGACTTACGTGTTACATTACTTGCACCATATTTGCTATCTGAGTTATCTGTGATCTAGCATCTTGTGTTCTGAGTTTCCAAGTTCTAAGTTTCTGAGTTTTGATTTAAACATTAAACATAATATATCTGACTTGACACCGAAGAGCACTGGTGTCAGATGTTTTGACTTGGCACCGAAGAGTACTGGTGCCAGGCCTTTTTGACTCAACACCGAAGAGTACAGGTGTTGAGGTGGTGTGAGGCGGGTCGAGGTTGATCTCTCGGCCCAAGTCACACTAGCGCGCTATATAAATTAAAATCTGAGTAATAAAATCTGAGAAATAAATCTGAGTAATTAATCGAGTAGATTCTGAGTAGGAGTACACCGATGTGCCCTCATGTGTTGTATGTTATTATTGTTTACATTTTGAGACTATTCACTCAGCTTCCCAGCTGACCCAAACTTTCCCCCACATTGTTTCAGGTACTAGCAAAGGAAAGGAGGAGGTGGACGGTTGACCGCTGTATCTTTCCATTACTGATGTGGACAGCGTTTAAAATTTTAAAACACTTTATTTTATTTTAACTATTTCCACAATAAATACGTTTTAAATGTTAAATATTAATATCTGAGATTTATTTATGGGACCTTTTGATTAAATTTTGTTTTCAAAATTTTTAAAAATCTTGTAAATTTTAGGGTGTTACAAGTTGGTATCAGAGCTCTGACTTGAGGGATTTGGATTCACAAGGGGTGGATTCAATCTCAAGTTTGAGTCTCGAGTTTTAAAACGCGAATTGAGCAAAATAATTTATGAGTAAAGTTTCCACATCAAGCATACAACATGTCACGTTGACCTCTCGCTTTTCCCCATTGCTGGTAATATTTAATAGTTTTTATTTATCTGAGATGTGTGTTGTATTCTGAGTATGGATGAGTAGAGTAGTCTGAGATTTTTGTGTTTATTTTCTAAGTATGTTTTTCCGAGAGTTGTTTCTGATTACATCTGTGAAATAAACCCTAAAAGTTATATTAACATACGAAAAATTACATATGAAATGTACGACTCAATACTATGTATATATAGGTATACGAATGCGAGGTTTGATAATTTTGGGTATAATTTAGAGCATAATTCTGAGTAAAATTCTGGTTTTAATTCCCAGTGTTTAATATATTTATACATATACAAATACGCAAACTAGAGAAATTATAAATTTTAATGGGAATAATAAAAGTTTCCAATTTAGAGGAACACCTAATAGAGTTGAAATGAGATTTTATAATTCTGAGAAATTTTAACCAAAAGTGTGATAAATGAATACCAATTTGTAATATAAAATTCGTAAATTATCAAATGAGAAACATGCTTGAGTAAATGAGAAACGGAGAAGTTCCTAATACTAAAGAGAAGTAATAAATTTTGAAACTCGGAGAATATTAAAAGTTTTCATTTCGAAGAAAAACACTTTATAGAAAGAGTTATTGAAGCTAGTAAATCAGAGATTAATAAATATTTAAATGAGGGTTTACCAAGTTGTGTAAGGAGAAATTATTAATTCAAGAAAATGAAAAATAATTACATTCAAGCTAAACGAGGGGATATCGAACTAAATTTTTGAGAAATACGTTTAATGAGATAATAAAATGAGTATTGCATAATGAGAAGATATTGAATCAAGATTTAGCAGCCAAAGGATACATTAATATGGAATTCCAAATTTGTGTAAGAATCTATAGAATGTATTAAAGAGAATTATTAAATAGTGTTAAAAGAGAAGTGATTATATTAAACTTATTAAATGAGAAATTAAAAATTCGAGAATACCATGAGTTGTAATTGAGAAAATTCCAGGTTGAAAAGTCAACAGATTAATACTTATTTAAGAATCATTAAATTGAAATAAAATGAGAAAACATTATGAGTAAGTGGTTTAAATAGTTGAGTGCAAGACGTCGTGTGAATAACGAGTTCAGTGTGAGATTGTTAAGTTAACGCAGAGCTAATAAACGAGCTATATAAGCTTATTAGAATAATTAACCGAGAATGTTGAACTAGAAAATATTAATTGTCGCTCGAGACGGCAATAAATCGGATAAAATTTTGAGAAAGAGTAAATGTTATTCATGGGAAATGACAAATGAGATAACTAAGAGTAGAAGATAAAACGATATTCGTATTGTGAAAGTAACAAAGTGGAAATATTTCTATGAATCTGAGTTATCCGAGTATCGCGTATGAGACTAAATATACGCATGATTTCTGAGTAATGTTTATGAGGTTTTGAGTAACCACAGCCGAGTGCATATCTGTATTTATCAGATATTGAAAGTAAACTTTTCTTTCTTCTGAGTGTGATTTGTTTGTGGATTATTTTATGTGTGGGAAGTTGTGAACTTTGGGATTGACCCGTGACCAAACAAAGGTAGGTGTCGAAAGTAATAGAAGGGCCCCTATTATCGTACACACCGAACTTTTGGTTGGTTATGGGGAGATTTTGAGGGGAACGATGGACCAATGCTTGTTATTGTGAATTTATTTTATGCATGTTATTTGCTTGAGTGAGTATATGATGTTTATGTTATCACAATAGAGAATTCTAGTGCCAAACTCGAGGACGAGTTTTCTCCAAGTGGAGTTGAGTAGGAGTAAAAGGGGAAATTTCTGAGAAATAATTATCATTATGTATTATTTATAAATATTATGAGCATGATGCTTATGCAGAGAGATTTTGTTGGTATGAATTTAAAGTGCGAAATCTAGATACATATAATTGATCAAATAAATTATAGGAGTAACTATCAAATCAAGCAGTTGAGAATAATTAAATTTATTCTATGGGTAATTATAGAGTTTACAACAAAATGATAGATCGGGTTTACTGGAGAAATTAACAAATCAAGTTAATTGGGTTGAATGAATATCGTGCAAAAGAGAAGTAATAATACTACAATTATATACAAAATAAGACAGTATACTTATTCTTGGGTGGTTATAAAGGTGATAATGAGAAATCATTGAATTAAAGTGAAGAGAACTTATTAATGAGTCGTATATGAGAAAACTGCTACAATGAAATTTTGAGGAAAATGAGTTAAAATGAGATCGGTAATTTGCTGGTAATGAGTTATTATTAAAACGAGCTAAATGATAGAATTTTATTTTGAGTAATTATGGAGTAATTTTGAGTTATAAGAAATTTACAAATCGAGTTACATAAGCAAATTAATAAAATGAGTCAAAAGAGAAAAGTATTAAATTAACGGGAAGTTTTATTCAAATTTTTGAAGTATTATAAAGTGTTATGAGTTTTGAGGTATTATAGAATTATATGAGAAAACACTATTTATGAATAATTATTAAACTTGAGATGAGAACAACTATTCAATAAATTTATATTGAACGTAATGTACTGAATTGATGAACCATGAGTAAACCGTAAGATTTGGAATAAAGTGTAAATGCGAATTGAGTAAATGAGAACTAAGGAATTAATTCGTAATTTGAGTAACGAGAAATCATTATAAATAAGAGTATGAAATTTAATTGGAATTTTAGTGGGTAACATGAAATTAATGAGTAGACATGGTCAAAAATAATTAAGAGACATTTTTAAATTGTGTAAAATCAGTGAAACGGTCTATTAAAGGATCGTTAAACTAGATGAATGAGAAAACAGCTATTAAAGTATTATCGAGAAACCACTAAATGTAAAAGAATGAGAACCTATTAAATGGAATTAAATGACAAGATCGTTAATTTGAACTATTTAAAGGGTTATCAACATCGGTAATATGCAAACCTAATAGAGTAAGCTAACAATATAATGTTAAAGTAGAGTTATTTGGAAAACCAATAACGCGGTTGAGAGAGAATGTATCATTCCAAGTATTATAAGCTGGTAATTTGGAACACGCGAGTAGTAATAAGAATGAGTAAAAATGTGATTTATACCTAATGCTATTATTTGTAAATATTATTACCTTACGAGTTGTTACCGAGTTACATTTTTGAGTTTGCTCCTGAGTTATATATTTCCGAGTTGTACTCCTGAGATATGTTTAGAGTTTATTACTGAGTTAAAATTGTTGAGTTTAGATTTATGGGTTATACTTCTGAGATATATTCCAAGTTAGACTTCTGAATTACATTCATGATTGACATTTCTGAGTAAATTGCATGAGTACTACTGAGTAATTTTAATTTCTGTGTGCATCATATGAGAATTCTGTGTGATATGTACATCTCTTGTGAATAACTTCCTGTTTTTGTATTAACTGATAACGGTGTAATCTTCTAGATTGCTTCTTTGCCTTATGCAAACTGATGTCCCATAGGGAAGAGGACCTTTTTGGAGCCATTTTTAATATGGAATTGACAATAATAGATTTTAAAAATGTTGCAAATATGTATAAGTGATTATTATTTGATAGAGTTGTGCGGAAAGTTATGTCCCTTATATTTATTGTTATCGCCATAAGAGGGTCGTGTGTGGTCATGGAGCTGGATTGAATGACCAAGTTCCACGCCGAGATCATCTAACATCATCAACAAATCCGTATCGAATCTCCAAGTGGAGTTGAATCGGAGATTCAACGCGACACCAAGAGCTGAGTGCAACAACTGTGCCTGACTACGAGAGCAAGAAGACATCTTTAACAGAGTATCTTTGATCATTTTGTATTTTCTGCCGTCATCCTTTTCTTTTTGAGATAAACCGAGATCTTAGAGAGCATGTAGGTTCTAATTCTTTTAGCCTTATCATTTTGCGCCACTAAAGAAGAAAGGGTCACATGAGCAATTGCAAGATCCGGAGTTTATTCTGATCGAGAACGTCACCCTATAGAGTTTCCTTTTTATTCATAACCTTTTCGTTACTCCCCGTGGAGGACGTGTGCCGTTGGCGAGTCTGAGTTTGAGATGTGAGATCGCTGCCTTGAGTTTCTTCCAGGCGATGACTTCGGGGACGAAGTCTATTTCAAGTGGAGTTGAGTTGTAACGTCCTGAATTTTCTCGTAATCTAATTATCCACTTTTATTAAATAAATTATGTGATATATATTTACTTGAGATTATGTACTATGTGTATTTACTTTGTATTTAAATTGAATAATTAAATGTGCGACGTTTTAAGGAAATAACTAGTGTGTTATTTAATTGGGTTTTATTATTTAATTTGTGTTTAATTAAGTTCTAGAATAACTAATCTTGACATTTATTAATTTGCAAGGCCTTCCCCACTTTTATATATTCTAACCCGAGCCGAGTTCTTTTATTTTTTTCCTTTCCTTTTTCCGGTAGCTAGTTTAGCTCGAGAAGTTCCATCTAGCTGAGTTCACGATTTAAACAAAAGTGTTAGTCAGTGGCAATTGGGAATTGTAACATGAAAGCAATTGCTTTATTGTGAGGATGATATTTCCTTTTGGGCTTTTATTATTTTTCGGTCAACAAATGGCAGCCAAGGAGGGCCAATTTGGTGAGCATACTAATTCGGTAGGCTAGTTGTGGTCTCATTTATTTTCCTTTGCGTGTCCAGCCCATATGGTGTTGGAGAGTCGGGCTTAAGCCCTTGTGGATTAAACACGTTTTATAGCCTCATTATAGGAAGACGTCATTTTCACTTCAACCTAAATTGCCGACATCTCCATCTTCCTCTGCAAGTTTCATCAAATCGCCATTGTTACCAGTCACGTAATTCCTTACCCATTTGATTCTGTCAATTCGAGCAAAGGCAAAGATTGATCAAATCGCGGAGGCTACGAGTTCTAAGAGAAAATATATCGAAGGATTACCAGGTGGAAATTCCATTGTTGCCAAGTTCAAGTAATCGGGTTTAAGCTTTGATTTGGGAGCAGGTATATCCGAGCACAGAGGTTTGGTGGTCCTTCCGAACCAGTGGTCAAGCCGACGAGTGGAAGTTAGCAGATTGGTGAAACTCGAGATCAAGCTTTTGTGTACAAATTCGGTAGAATCTAATTCCTTTCTTTCTAATTCGTTTTCGTATGTCTTTCGGGTTTTATTTTTATTATTTAAAAATCGTTTTAGTACTCCGCAAGATTTGGTTTGTTGTCTTGCACGCTGTTTTTGACATCTTTAGAGTCCGTTTTAGGAAAGGTCCATCTCACAGAGATTTGTAGTTCTCTGAGACAGCTTTCGGTGGCCGCCGACTGCTCGTTAAATGAGTTAACGGTTCGTGAGATACACTCCTTTTTGTAACTGTCTGCAGTGCTGAAATACTGCACGAATTTGCCTGTTGCAGGCCTGTTTCGGGACCCTTCGGGGCAGAACCGGGCCGAAGTTTGTGAAGACAAATCTTAGTGTTAGGTATCGTGTAACTTCTGTTAAAATTTGGGATTTTTCGGAATTACGGTTTGAGAGTTATAGACGTTGCAATAAGTGGTCGCGGGTTGGGCAGATTCTGATTTTGTTGGTATTTTGAGGTCGGCTTTTGACTAGGGTTTTATTGTATATGTGATATAGGCCCGGGAGTGTCTCGGTACTGATTTTTGGCTGTTGCGTGGATGTTTGGAAGCTAGCAAAGCTAAGGTGAGTATTCTCACCGTGTATTCAGTTTTAAGGTTGTACATGCATGACTTACGTGTTACATTACTTGCACCATATTTGCTATCTGAGTTATCTGTTATCTGAGTTATCTGTGATCTAGCATCTTGTGTTCTGAGTTTCCGAGTTCTGAGTTTCTGAGTTTTGATTTAAACATTAAACATAATATATCTGACTTGACACCGAAGAGCACTGGTGTCAGATGTTTTGACTTGGCACCGAAGAGTACTGGTGCCAGGCCTTTTTGACTCAACACCGAAGAGTACAGGTGTTGAGGTGGTGTGAGGCGGGTCGAGGTTGATCTCTCGGCCCAAGTCACACTAGCGCGCTATATAAATTAAAATCTGAGTAATAAAATCTGAGAAATAAATCTGAGTAATTAATCGAGTAGATTCTGAGTAGGAGTACACCGATGTGCCCTCATGTGTTGTATGTTATAATTGTTTACATTTTGAGACTATTCACTCAGCTTCCCAGCTGGCCCAAACTTTCCCCCACATTGTTTCAGGTACTAGCAAAGGAAAGGAGGAGGTGGACGGTTGACCGCTGTATCTTTCCATTACTGATGTGGACAGCGTTTAAAATTTTAAAACACTTTATTTTATTTTAACTATTTCCACAATAAATACGTTTTAAATGTTAAATATTAATATCTGAGATTTATTTATGGGGCCTTTTGATTAAATTTTGTTTTCAAAATTTTTAAAAATCTTGTAAATTTTAGGGTGTTACAAATATAAATTTGAAATTTTATCTTCCATGCACACTCCTATGGGTACTCAGGATAAGATAAGTAAGGATGAGACTGGTAAGCCAGTATGTCAATCCACATACCGAGGTATGATTGGTTCTTTACTTTACTTAACAGCTAGCAGGCCTGATATCATGTTTGCAACATGTTTGTGTGCTCGGTATCAGGCCGATCCTAAGGAATCACATATGAAAGTTATTAAGCGTATCTTTAGATATCTTTCAGGTACTCCTAACATGGGTCTTTAGTATCCCAAAGACTCAGACTTTGACCTTGAAGGGTATACAGATGCAGATTTTGCAGGTTGCAGGTTGGACAAAAAGAGCACAAGTGGAGGATGTCAATTCCTTTGTGGAAGATTAGTTGGTTGGTCATCCAAGAAGCAAAACTCAGTAGCAACTTCCATAGCAGAAGTAGAATATGTTGATGCAGGAAGTTGTTGTGCTCAACTCTTATGGATGCAGTATCAACTTATGGACTATGGGTTCAACTTTCAGAAGACACCCATTCATTGTGATAATAAGAGTGCTATTTCTATCACTGAGAACCCAGTTCATCACTCAAAAACAAAGCACACTGATATCAGACGCCACATTATTCGAGATAATGTGGAAAAGGGTAAGGTTGAGGTAGATTTCGTTCCTACAGAGGACCACTTGGCTGATGTAACGACCCGAAATTTTGTATTAAATAAATTACGTAAAAATATGATAAATAAGGATAAATCATTTAAAGAACGTAGGAATTGGTTTCGTGTCATTTGGACATCGTATGAGAAAGTTATGGACACAATAGTGTCGAAAAGGGCGACACCCAGATAGCATCGCTATCTGGGTTAGCGACGCGATCCGCAACGGAATTCGGACAGCGACCCGAAATAGTGACCAACATGTACGCGAACTCGAGATAGCGACGAGGTTTGCGACGCAAATCTGTGACGCGAAAAGTCGCGGGATACCATTTAGCGACGCTAATTTCATGTAAGCGACGCGATTAGTGACCAGACATACCTTAAATCGGGATTTTGGTCATTTGCTCTCATTTCCAAACCCTAGAACTTCCTACCAAGTGTGAGTATACAATTTTGAGTGTAAGGAGGTCATTGGAACCGATTTTGATACTCAATCTTGAAAAATCTCACTCCATTGTGAAATATAAGGTAAATCTCTACTCTTTTTAGTTGTAGATTGTGTTTTTGGGTGAAAATGGTGAAGTATGTAAACCCTAGTTGGAGGGTTTGTAATGGGTGATGCAATTGGGTTTATATAACTTAGATCTACAACATATTACTAAGGAAAATGTGTTCATAACATGGATTTGATGATTATCTAGCTAGTTATGAACTTTATTTGGGAAAAATGGTGGTTTGGGTAACCTACCAAGTTATCTTTGGGGAAGATGACTAAGATGGGTGTAGAACACTCTTTGTAAGCTTAAGAACCTTGTGTTCTTGTTAGATTTGGGTTTTGTTGATGGAAATCTTGAACTAGGGTTTTGGGTTCCACCAAGTTGGATGAACTTGGTGGTTAAGAATGTTGTTATGAAGTTATTGGTAACTAGTTATGGATAATACCTAGATTATATGATGATATTGATGGTAGGTCAAGATGACCTAAAGTTTGGTGACATTTGACAAGTTGGAAATCAAGGATTCGTGTTAATATACACATTTGGAGTTAGCTTGGCTAAGGTGAGTACATGAGACTTTTACTGAGTACATAGCAAATGATTTTTGAAAACTATGATGTTTTATGAGTCTTTATTAATAAATATATGATTAAAAGGATAATAGAATGCAAGTAATAGAGCTATAAGTATGTCTAAATGACTAATGATTTTTAAAAGAGATTATGATAATGAAAAGTAAGTAATAATTCTTTATTAATATGTTGTTCGACTAAGAGTAATGATTAAGAAAGTATGATATTTGGCTTATTAATAATATGTATTAATAAAGCTAATAACAATGATTTTCAAGTATCAAGTATTGATTAGTATATTATACTAATAAGAGTAGGGATTGAATTGCTAGGAGAATTAAATATAAAGTGACTAGAATTAGCTTTGTATTCCAGTCAAAGAGAAGTTAACGTAATATGACTTTGATAAATGATAAATATGTTTTATTTAATAAAGGACTTGGTAAAGTCAATAATGAAATTGAATAAGAAACGAGAATAACATGGTAATTAGAATATATGTATTCTAATTTATGTTTGAGTATGTATTGTTGGGGCATAGGCCCGTATTTGATGATTTCATTATGTGTTGAGAAAATGATCCGGATCATACTTAACCCACACAAGTTGGGGGAGTTAGTGACACCTACTTGGGGAGGTACCACCATGCGCAAGAGTAGCCTGTCGAGAAATAGTTAACTCGGAAACGGGATAGAAATAGATAACCCAGAAAGCGGGGGAGTTTCAGATAACCCGGAAATCGGGGGAGCAATAGATAACCCGGAAACGGGGGAGTTTACCTAGTTAACCCACATCGGGGGAGTTTGCTTCGGAGAGGTCTGTAGCGTATGTGATAAAGTATGTGTAGGCACAGGTTAGCTTACAAGTATGTGATTTTGATGAGAGTAAGCTTATGGTTAGCTTACTAGTATATATGTATAAAAATGATAAGATCACGATTTAATAAGTAATAAATGAATAAAGTAAAGTAATGAATATGACTATTATTATATTTGAGAATGGGTCGAAAACTTATGTATCTCACGAGACTATTTTGTCTCGCGTACTACTTTGTTTTTGGCTATGTACTCAGGTTCGAGATCGACGGATTAGAAGGTCGCGATAGAAGTGGCCTAGTGTTGATTAGCTCGGGAGCTCATATGTAGATCCCGTTTAACCTATGGTTATTATATTATATTGTAACACCGGTTTTAATACTCTGATAAATTTTTAAAAGGTTTTTGTTAAACCGTATTTTGGGATATTGGACTTTGTAATATTTTTATTTAAAAATATGTTTTAAAAGATGTTTTGAAAATTGAGGTTTTACAGCTGATGTGTTTACTAAACCTCTCTCTGAAGAAAGGTTTATGTATCTACTAGGGCAATTGGGCATGCTGAATCCTTAAATTTTCTAAAAAATTTCTGATACTGTCTGCTCAGTATTAGTTCTAATACTGACCAGCTCAGTATCACTCGTCTGGTTTATAAAATTCAACAATTTTTTAATTTTTTATTAATTTCCAAGTTAAATTAAATATTTTTATAATTGATAGGATCCACGAACCCCAATATTGTTAATAACATCTGTAAAGACAAGATCATATACGCCATACGACTAATCTTATTAAGCACAAACGTAATAACATGTGTTCTTGGTTGCGGAATAACAAAGAACACTCCACAAAGTGTTACATTTAGAATTGGGTTACTGGTGATCCACACAATTGATCAACCGGGATCCAAAAGGATACTAACTAGTGAAGTCTAAACCTCTATTTATAATGTATAGAGGTTTTACAATTAACCCTATTCTATATGTAACTCCCAATTCTAGTAAGTGCATCCCTTGATTAAAGGGATTTGATTCATTACTCAAATAAGGAATGCACCATTCACGGACTGGTCGGTCCGTGTACTCAGTATGACTGAGCTATACCGACTAACTCGGTATGAGACTGAGCTATACCGACCAACTCGGTATGAGTCTGAGCTATACCGACCAACTCGGTATGAGACTAAGCTATACCGACCAACTCGGTATGAGACTGAGCTATACCGACTAACTCGGTATGTGTCGAGTTTCACTAAGCTTATTATATTATTAGAATTAAACATATGTATATTCCTTTGTTCTTAAGATTCACAAAGTAATAGGTTTGACCGGGTTTTTACCCTAACACTTTTCACTGTGCGTCAGAAAAGGTGGTAAAAGAAGTTGACACAAAGTACAATCGGGACTCTAACCTATGCAAGTGCAGTTAATGTTTCCGTGGACAAGTCTACATCAACGAATAATATGTCTACACGTTGATTAACTTGTGGACAAAAAAACATGGTTCGTGGGCTATATATAGAAACGTAAATTCTTGCATTTACACACACCTTTTAGCATTCGTAGCACAAGAACATTCTCTGAGAGTTTTTTATTTGTCTGATATTAACTCCTTCATATTTAATACTCAGACATTAAATATCAGATGTTCGTATTAGCTGATAAAACTCTCCTTGCATAAGATCTTAGTTTGAGCGATGAAAACTCACTTCAAGTATAAAGTTTTAGTTAGTTTGTACTATTTATTTCTGCAAACTTTGTACCGCATTAATTAGTTGTTTTAATAAACTCTTAATCATTGAAAATATTGTGTGTTCTTTACTTTCTTGTCTTTACCTAGCCGTAACGCAACACATTAGTGTTGTTGGGATCCAACATCATCTTTATGGCATATGCAGCACATAGGAATTTCACAATCTATCAAATGGATGTATAAACTGCATTTCTAAATGGTATTCGCAATGAAGAAGTCTTCATTCAACAACCCGAAGGTTTTGTATATCCACATTTATCAAATCATGTGTACATTCTTGACAAAGCATTATATGGTTTAAAGCAAGCTCCTCGTGTGTGGTATGATGTGTTATCCAAATTCTTAGTCGATTCTGGTTTTTCAACAGGTAAAATTGATACAACATTCTTCATCAAGCGATAAGGGGAAGATATTGTACTCATTCATATCTATGTCAATGATATCATTTTTGGTTCTATAAATCCAGAATACTGTAAATGATTTTCTGATCTTATGGTTAAATGATTTGAAATGAGTATGATGGGGGAAATGAACTTCTTTCTTGGTCTTCAAGTTCGTCAGTTAACTACAGGGATCTTCATTAATCAATCCAAGTATAATACTAATCAACTGAGAAAGTATCTGATGGATAATTGTAAACCCATTTCTACACCAATGTCACATGTTTCTAAATTGCACGCTGATCCTGATGGTAAACTAGTTGATGTCACAAATTATCGGGGAATGATAGGGTCGTTATTATATTTGACTGGCAGTCGGCCAGATATTATGTTCTCTACTTGCATTTGTGTTCAGTATCAGGCTGCTCTAAAAGAATCTCATCTTCAAGCAGTCAAACGTATCTTTCATTATTTAAAGGGTACTCGGGATCCTGGTCTTTGGCATCCCAAAGAAACTTCGTTTGAATTGTCTACACACACACAAAACTCATTTTCATTCACTGGTCTTTGATCTACTCCAACAAATTGATTTCTTTTATATCTCAAATATTGGATTAACAATGTGTTTAATCATCTTGTTTGTCATATTCTTCGATCTCTTTACTGAAGTTCTTCAGTAAAGATTGCATCTTTTATGACTTCAGGTGTTTATTGACACTGTTAATCTTCATTTTTCAAATACTTTTCTCCAAGATTCTTGGCTAATACTCCCTCCGTCCCACAAAACACTTCCCATTTGAGATGGGCACAAGTTTTAAGGTGATAGTTAGTGGTGGGGTCATTGATAATAATTTTGATTAAAATATAAGATTGATTTGGAGAGAGAAAAATAGTTAGTGGATAGTTAGTGGTGGGGTCCTTAGTAATAATAGTATTTTATTGAAATGGGAAGTTTTTTGTGGGACAAAAATTTAGGGTGAAATGGGAAGTTTTTTGTGGGACGGAGGGAGTATCATTTTTTATTTGGATACTTCATGGTTACTATATACTACATGGTTACTATTCTTGGCCGCATTTGAAATGGTACCGGAGGATGTCCTGGTTCCCGAATCCGAAAGGAAACCCACAAAGCCCAACAATTTCTATTGGGGTCCAGCAGTGGATACCTCGTTTGTACCCAAATATCCAACCTTGGCTCAAATATTACTTAGACACCCACTCTACTATCTTATCAGTGCACATGTTGGAATATGATCATTTCAAACAAGGTAGTCTATAAGCATAGACATCAGGATCCTGATGATGATCCTTATGAGGGGGAGAAAAGAGCAAGACTTGAGTTTGGTTGTTCAAGAACTGAGCTTCTCATTGAACAACATCAAGAGGAACCAAAAACATCTCGTCAAAGAAGAAAATCAATGTCTCATGTGCTCAAATTAACTGGACAATGTGAGAAAACACAATCTCACAAAATCAAAAATACTTTGTTGAGAAAAGAAACTAAACCGATACAAATATCAAGTGATTCAGAGAAAGAGGAAAGGATAATCAATGTATTAAACGAAAATACTTGTGTGGAGGAAGAAACCAATCCCTCTATAGAAACTTCTCTCACAAATTCTCAAACCATTACAATTCAGATCTTAATATGACAAATCATTCTTTCTAAAAATCCAAAACATCATCATCTCATTCTCACAAAACCCCTACCATAAAATCCAAAACAAAAACTCCAATAACTAAAATCCCAGACAAGTCTTTCACAACCGATATTCCATTACCAAAACATTCAATCTTAAGTAAACCATGTTTAGGTCTTTCTTACGCCAACAGATTCAACAAAAAATACTTCTTTTGGGTGTCTAAAATTTCAAAGATTTTGTGATGTTATTTTCTTGAAATTCAGAAAACATTTGCATACCAAAGGCAGAAATCTTAATTGCTTCCCAAGCCACTCAGATGTAAACATTGAACAGTGAAACATAGATATGTTAATTACAGCTATTGACGAGAAATTAAATTGAAGGAATGTAATTCAACATTTTGAAGCACATCTAGGAGTATGTGAACGTCGTAACACGCCCACCTTTCCACAAAGGTATGCAACCCTCTACCAACATTTGGTCAGTACAAGGGTTTGCAATGAGAGCAAGAACCTCCTCCATATGCGAGTAAGAAGCAAAGGGGTGCTGGAAAAAAGTTAATAATGGAAGATTGGGATTGGGTGTTGAAGCCCAAAAAGGGGGAGATTGTTAGGACTAGTTTTGGGTTTAATCAATGTAATTAGGCTTAATTAAACTAGTTTAGGTAGAAGGTATAAATACTTTTTGTAGAAGCATGATGATGTAGCTTTTTCACCATTTGAATAGAAACACACTTATTGTTAAGCTCATGTTTCTCCATCTTCTCTCTAGCTTCTCTCTCTTAAACACACACTTACACACACTCTTAATACTTCAAATCACCATGGATTGATGGATTAGTGCTTGATTTAGATCTCTCAATATGTACAAATCAAATAACTAAAAGAGTTTTAGTTACAAAACAAATTTTATAAATTCAAGAAACTAGGGAGTTAATTTCCAATCCTCCTATATTCACCGAATTGTATAAAAGGCAAGACTAGAATGTGTTCTAATGTTTCAAAAACCAAATCTAGCAAAGGCAAAAGTTATAGTATTTTTCCAAATACTCGTCTTATGTCTTTAGTTTAATAGAAATGACTAAATTGTAATTAGAGATAAAGTTACAATGATATGTCATTAAGTAATCAACGAGAACGCAGAGAATATGTAATGATCCAGTAATAATTCGGCATCTATGTCCAGTCAGGAATAATACATGAATTAGTATCATTGTTATTCAAACTTTGTATGTTTTAAAAAATCCATGAATAAAAGTATATTTATTCAGAAGGTGTGAATCAGTGACTACTCGTCTTATCTCGATGGGACGTTAACGTCATCATGATATTTGGTGGAGATTTGAGGTTATTCGAAGATAGCTACACAAGTTTTGTTGTAAACCAAATATCGGTGATATTTTGTCGTATCGACAGATATTGGATTGACCACCGTGACAATACTTCGTGGTTGAAAAAGAGTTTAAAAGTATTATCACTAGGATTTTCCTTAAGCCTGAAATATCTGGTTTTGGATACGGTGACTAATTTACTTTGGTTCGTCTTAGACATTATGAAATATGATTGTCATACGAGGCCTTAATGGGTACAGAGGAAGTCGTAGTTTTGAATCGAAATATAACAAGATGATAATTGCGCCTCCTTTTTAGGAGAGATATTTATGGGTCCCTTGACATGATGGAAAACTGATAAAGTGCATGGCCATGCCCAAACAGTTTGAATCAAGAGGTCAAGAAATGATTCTGGATACAAGAGTAGATACATTCTACCATGTTCGTATTCGTTATCACAAATATCGTGCTGCAAGGGATAAACCTAACACGTTACCCAAGAAGTAAAGACATGGTGTTCTTTACTAGGCGATGCTATTAAAGAGTTTTTAAAAAAACTATACCTGGGTTACAAAGTTGTTTCTATGGGGTTGGTTACCTGCATGCTTATCTAGAGGGCCACTGCAGCTAGTGTCATCAAGCTAAGGTTACGAACTTGCACAAGTGGGAGTCTGTTGAAATTATGTGCATAGTTAGTCAACCTATTGTGATACATCCATGCCTACGAAACACTTAAGGGTCACACCGGTGAGTGCATGTAATACGAGTAAGATATGCAATGATATACAAAGAGGAATGATTTATAATAGTCATTATAAATCAGTTAAGCATTAAGTAAAGATTAACTTATTACTAGATTAGTTTAACTAACTAATTAACACAAGTATTTGTACATTTACTAGTTGAGTAAATGTACAATGTGTTAATTATAGATTATCCATAATATGATTTAAAGCAATTAAATCATATAGTGTGTGGATAATATTATTGTTTAAATTATATAAAGATTATTATATAATTAATTATTAAAAGTATAAAATATGAAGTATATATATTTTTTTGTATATAATACCGAAATATATAAGTGTATAATACTAGACATTTAATAGTTAAGTGCAATAATAAAAGACTAGAAAAAACTATGAGGGTTAGAAGTGTAAATGGATAAGTTTAATTCATAAGTTAATCTTAATTAAACTAAATAGGCCCTAAGTGAAAGTCTTTCTATTATAAATAGAAGGCTTGGGGTTCCCTGGTTTGTGCTTGTTACCTTACACGAAATCCACCCCCTCTCCCCTCTCATATTAGGCCGAACCAAGAACACCATCACTTGGTATTCTTCGTTCTTCGTTATCTAAAAGTATTGAAGTGCAAGGATCATTGCAAGAACCAGCTAGAAGGTTTCTCGGTGTGCATTATCATCAGTGGACTTACTTAAGCACGTTAAGGTATGATTTGGAAAACTCTTTTTCCCTCCCCTCTCTTGTTCGAAGTCGAACACCAAGAACCCCAGGGTTCATGGTTGAGTTCGACGAACACACACAAGTGTTCGTGTGTGTGTGTTCAAGTTTTTCGTACAAAGTTTCTTTCTTGTTAATCTAGTCTAGATTTCCAACATCCCCAATCCTTTAGGGTTTAAGAATTAAGTTTAATCTTAGTTCCGGTTTAGGGATTAAACTAGCTAGTTGGTCTAACCAGTAAGAACAAGTTCACGTTCTTATCAACCATGGTTCGAACTAAGTCACTAGGTGGTTGACCCAATGGGTCGATCAGTATTATGAAGCCCTACAAATACTTCAAGCAATAAATACAGCCGTCTGTCTTCAGCTGAACTCTCACTAGCATAGATTCTTAGTTTTGAACAGTTCAAAGTGTCACTTCAAGTATAAAGTTTTAGTGAGTTTGTACTCTCTATTTTCCGCAACTTTTTACTGTATTAAGTTGTTTTGATACACTCTTTGTTAGTCCCAAGACTAAGTAAATAAGATTTGATGATCGATAGCTAAGAAGAATAAATATCAGCTGAAGTATGTATCTCAGCTGAAGCAAGTATATACAATAAACCTTCAGCTGAGTACGTACTTAGCTTTAGGACAACAAGTCAAATCAGCAACTATTAACGAGAGTTCATTCGAAGTCTATGACCAAAGGACAAAGACAAGAAGAAGACTATTCAGCTGATTGTGGAATCAGTTGATAGTACCTGCTGCAGATGAAGACTTAAAGGAAATGTTCTTGACACTTTGAACTTTTCCCTTTCCCGCTCAAAGAAGAAGAAAATGATGAGGATCTTCTATTTTGGAATAGAAGATAATGTCAGTACATTATCATCGTTTGTTCCTCCAAGCATGTAAAGAGAAAGTCAACTATTTCTGTACTTATGTAGTACACCTTTCACTGTGCGTCAGAAAGGGTACCGGAAGTAGTTGACACAAAGTACACTTGGGACAATAACTTGTGCAAGAGCATTTAATGATCCATAGACAAGTCCACATCGACGAATAATATGTTTACACGTCGTCTAACTTGTGGACAAAGGAACATGGATCTTGGACTATAAATACAGACGTAAATGCTTGCATTTACATACACCTTTTAGAAATCATAGCACAAGAACATTCTCTGAGAGTTAGTTATTTGTCTAAGTATTAACTCCTCAATAGTTATTACTAAGGCATTAATATCAGCTGTTAGTATCAGCTGATATAACTCTCAGTGCCTACTCTTCTAGTTTTCAGCGATCTAAAGTGTCATTTCAAGTATAGAGTTTTAGTTAGTTGTGTACTATCTATTTCTGAAAACTTTGTACTGTATTAAGTTGTTTTAATAAACTCTTAATCATTTAAATCTTGTTGTTCATTTATCTTATCTTCGTTACTCGGTCATAACGCAACACGTTTGTGTTGTTGGGAACCAACAACTGGTATCAGAGCAAGTGTCAAAATTGTTTTCCATCAATTTTGAGCATCTGTTATGGCTGAACCTACATCATCAGATCTTCCATCATCTGGAAAAACCTCCCAAACTCACTCAAATCAACTACCCCATGTGGAAAACCCGTATGTTGTCCCACATGGTTACCTATCACCCAAAACTCCAAGATAACATCACGATAGGAAAATATGTTCCCAAAACCCTCATTCCTGGTACTTCTGAAATACCAGAACACTATGTGGTAAAGTCTGAGGCTCAGTGGACAGATGCTGAAAAATGTCTTGTTCATCTTGAGAACAAGGGTCGAGATATGCTTTTTCAAGCAGTTGGTAATGAACTGTATCACAATATTCAGTTTTGTGATTCAGTTAAAGAAATGTGGGAGAGGCTGGCTGAAGTTTATGAAGGCACATCAGTTGTGCGAGAACACAACAAAAACATGCTCATACACGATTATGAATTGTTTAAAGCCAAGCCAAGTGAGACTATAGCTCAAACTTTCAATCGCTATAACATTCTGTTGAACGAGCTGAAGTCTCATGGGGTTGATAAGGACGATATGTCCAAAATGTGTTAGTTTATGGCAGCCTTACCTTCTAAATGGGCTACCATCATAACTTGCATGAGTACATCTCCTACTCTGAAAGATTATACACTTTTGGCTCTCTATGATATGTTTCTAAGCCATGAGAGAACTGTACTCAACAAATTTCAACCTCCAAAGGACTCTAAAGTGAGTTCCGATGGATCTTCGACTGCTCTTGTCTCCTTAAACAAGCCTAGCAGAATCGAATATCCCCCATCAGATGATGAAGCTGACAACACTTCAGCTGTTGGTTTGTTCAACATGCCTGAAGTCAGCATCGAAGAAGTTGATGAAGACGAAGACAACGATGCCCTTATATCTGAGCTTGCCTTACTTGTCAAAAACAGAAAATTCTTCAAAAACAAGTCTGGCCCCTCAGCTAGAGGCTTGGGTAGCAGATCTATCTCATCAGCTGTATCTTCCAGACCCTCTGGAAGTACACCTGACATCTCTGAGATAACTTGCTACAACTGTAACAAGAAGGGACAGTATGCTAGCGACTGCAAGCAGAAGAAAGCAAGTTCATCATCTTCAACTGGTGAGTCCATTGAAGAAAAATACAAAAAGCTACAAGCCTTCACCAAAAAGATTCTGGAAGAAAAGAAGGCACTTGAAGGCAAAGCTTCTGACAAGGGTCTCGTAGCTGAAACTCATGATTGGGCTGACTCTGGTGACAGCTCATCTGATGATGATGAACAAATGGCCACAGTGTGTTTGATGGCTCGTGCTGATGATGATGAAAGTATTACGGCTGATGATGCTAGTTCTTATAAATGGGTCAACATTGTTCATAAAAAGGTAACCTCTCTAATCTCTGCTGAGGCTACGAAAGCCAAAGATATTGTTGATTCTATTATTTGTGACTTGCACTTCATCGATCAGCTGAAAGGTGAATGTTTGGATAAACATAGTGTTATTCTACGTGAAAATGCATTTTTAAAAGAACGTTTAATTGACCACAAAACTTTAAAAGAAGAACTTTCTGAAACAAAATTTATTAACTCAGTTCTTCAACATGATCTAAGTGAAAAAGTTAAAGAACTTGAAACAATTAAAAAGATTTGTGAATCATGGTCTCGTTCATCCAAACGTGTGAGTGAATGTGTTAACTCACAAATCCCTAGTCAAGTACAAGCTGTACTAGGAGGAGACTTCCTTGCTGCAGCCGTAGTACCTGACAGCAGTACAGATGATATGTATTATTCGTCAGCTGATGCTTCTGTGCCAGCTGAAGAGTTGGTTTTTGGTTCCTTCGTTAGGTCTATCAAAACCTATGCTACTGAGATGTCCTCAGAAGATCCTTCTGTAGCTACAGGTGAAGAGTCATCAGCTGACTCCTCTGCCATGATAGTTAGGACACCCACTGTAGTCATTGTTGAACCTAGAAAATCTATCTTGGGTTCAGCACCTGCTACCTCTTCTGCTAGATCTCAGCAGAAGACTAGGAGAACAGCAGGAAAGAAAACTGTTCTTACACCCTCCAAGGGTGAGCCAGTTGGAGTTCGTACTCGAGCTGCAAAGAACAAAGGTAAGAGCGTTCCTACGAATACTCCAAGTCTTTCTTCAGCTGTGTCTGTCAGACGGCTGAAAGGAAAGGTCAGCAAGCTGACGTCACTCGTTCAAACTCTGACTATCTTTGATAATCAGAAAATGAAAGGTATTTTGGGTCCAGTTCCCAGTCCTATTGCCTTGCCCTCTACTTCACTGCAAAGAAATAGAAAATGCTATAAGTGTGGAGATCGTGGGCACATGGCAAGTGAGTGTGACAGCACATGCCTGAGACCTTACCCAACTTCAGTATGTGAGCCTACTGAAAAGCCAACTTCTGTGAGTCCCAGAGGGAAGTCACAAGGACCCACCGAAGTGTGGGTTCCCAAAAAGAACAAACTCTTTTAATTTATGTGCAGGGTGATGAAAGCAAACATGTCTGGTACTTAGACAGTGGTTGCTCGAGACACATGACTGGTTACAAATCCCTGCTGGAAGAGTTTGAAGTTTGTGCTGGTCCCTCAGTAGTTTTTGGTGATAATGGTAGAGGCTCAACTGAAGGTTATGGAACCATTTCTAATGGATCCGTAAAAATCACAAGAGTTGGTTATGTGAATGGGCTGAAACATAATCTAATCAGCATTAGCCAACTTTGTGATGCAAAGTTCTCAGTGAACTTTAATGAATACAGAGGAACGGTGACGGATTAGAATGGAAAGGTAGTATTAGTTGCTCCAAGAACCAAGAATGTCTATACACTTGACATGAATCCTCAAAATCAAAAAATTTGTCTATTCTCTCATTCTACTGAAGAGCTGAATTGGTTGTGGCATAAGAGGCTATCTCACCTGAACTTCAAAAATATATCGAAGCTGGCTCGAGGTCAACTGGTGAATGGTCTGCCACAAATCAAATATGAAAAGGATAAGCTTTGTTCAGCTTGTGAACAAGGCAAGCAACATAAAAGCTCCTTCAAATCAAAGCAATGTTTTTCCATCGACAGCTGCCTTCACATGCTCCATATGGACCTTTTTGGCCCTATGAGTACTGAAAGTCTAGGTGGAAAGAAATATACACTTGTTATCGTTGATGAATATTCACGATATACTTGGGTAATATTTCTTCGTCACAAAAGTGATGCAGCTGAAGAGATTATCAAATTCATCAAAAGGATGGAACTTCTAAATGGGTCTAGAGTCAAGATGCTGAGATCAGACAATGGTACTGAATTCAGGAACAAGACTTTAGAAGATTTCTGTTCAGATGTTGGGATCTCCCAAAACTTCTCAGCTGCAAGAACACCTCAACAAAATGGTGTTGCAGAAAGAAGGAACATAACCCTAATAGAAGCTGCAAGAACAATGTTTGCTGAGTCAAACATGCCTAAGCAATTTTGGGCAAAAGCTATCAACACAGCTTGTTTTACTCAAAATAGGTCTCTCTACGTGAAGAGACACAAGAAGACTTCTTATGAGATTTTTCGTCAGAGGAAACCATTCATAGGTTTCTTTCATGTGTTTGGCTGTGTGTGTTTTGTGTTAAACACACGAGATCAGCTAAGTAAATTTCACTCTAAAGCTGATGAAGCCATTTTCTTGGGATACTCCACTCTATCCAAAGCATATAGAGTTTTCAACAAAAGAAGACAAACATTGGAAGAGTCCATAAATGTTACTTTTGAAGAACACTCAAAGGCTATGAACCCCACCTCTGCTGACTCATCTGATGCATTTCAGAGATCAGCTGAACCATCTCCTGATGATACAGCTGAAGCATTCTCCGATGCTTTAAACCTCTTTGATGTTCCCATAAATGAATCAGATGAGACGTTCCATGATGCTCCTACATATCTTGTAGATATTACAGTTGTTCAACAAGAAATTCCAACAGCAAGAGCATCATCAAAGGCTATCTCAAAGTCGCATCTTCATACTTCAAGAAGATCCGTTCGAAATGAAGTAATTCATCCTGCAGAGCACTCAGCCGCTCAACAAGGATCTACATCTGCTGAATCTTCATCTTCCACAGCTGCTCCTCAATCTAAGTGGACCTCAGAACATCCATTTGAGTTAATCATTGGAGATCCACAACAAGGAGTTGTTACAAGAAGTAAAGCATCATGCAATCTTTGCTTATGGTCTTGTTTTCTAGCAACTGAAGAACCGAAAAATATTAAAGCTGCTTTAGAAGACTCAAGCTGGATTCAAGCGATGCAGGAAGAACTCAACCAATTTGAGGTCAACAAAGTATGGCAGTTGGTGCCCCCACCAGCTGGAAAGACTATAATTGGTACTAAATGGGTATTTAGGAATAAAATGGATGAAGAAGGTGTGGTTATTCGCAACAAAGCTAGACTTGTTGCACAATGATACAGACAGGAGGAAGGAATCGATTTTGATGAAATATTTGCGCCAGTGGCTAGGCTTGAGGCGATTAGAATATTTCAAGCCTACGCTACTTACAAAAACTTCACAGTTTTTCAAATGCACGTGAAGAGTGCGTTCCTGAACGGGAAAATGCAAGAGGAGGTATACGTTAAGCAACCACCAGGGTTCGAAAATCCTAAGTATTTAGACTATGTGTTTAAATTGGATAAGGCACTGTATGGGTTGAAACAAGCTCCTCGGCCATGGTATGATACACTCTCCACGTTCCTCATAGCAAATGATTTCACCAGGGGAAAGATTGATAAAACCTTATTCAATCGCAAATTCAAAGGTGATATCATTCTTGTTCAAATTTATGTGGACGACATAATTTTTGGTGCTACTGATGAAAAACTTTGTATACGCTTTTCTAAACTTATGTCTACAAAGTATGAGATGAGTATGATGGGTGAATTAACGTATTTTCTTGGCTTACAAGTTAAGCAATCTAAAAATGGAATTTTTATAAATCAAGAAAAATATATCAAAGATCTTTTAAAGAAATTTGATATGAATTATCATCGTCCATGAAAACTCCAATGGCTCCTCCAAACAACCTAGATGCTGACATAACTGGGAAATCAGTTGATGTCACATTCTATAGAGGAATCATTGGATCATTACTCTATCTCACCGCCAGTAGACCAGATATTATGTTTGCTACTTGCATGTGTGCTAGGTATCAAGCTGATCCTAGAGAATCTCACCTAATAGCTGCAAAAAGATTTTTGAGGTACCTTAAGGGTACTCCAAGCCTAGGTCTTTGGTATGCCAAAGACTCCGGGTTTGATCTAATTGGCTATTCAGATTCAGACTTTGCAGGTTGCAAAATGGATAGAAAGAGCACCACTGGAGGATGTCAGCTGCTTGGTGTAAAGCTAGTCAGCTGGACAAGACAGAAACAAAGTACTGTCTCTACCTCCACAGCTGAAGCAGAATACGTTGCTACTGGAAGCTGCTGCGCTCAAGTCCTTTGGATGAAGAATCAGCTTGTTGATTTCGATATGAACTTCTGCAAAGTTCCTATCTATTATGATAACACGAGTGCTATTGCAATCAACAATAATCCAGTTCTTCATTCTAGAACCAAACATATCGACATAAGGTATCATTTTATTAGAGATCACATTGAACAAGGTGACGTGGAACTCCACTTCATTTCAACAGACCTTCAGCTGGCTGATCTATTCACTAAGCCTTTAGATGAAAAACGATTCAATTTTTTGATCAGCGAGCTAGGTATGTTGAATGCTTGAATCAACTGCTGAAGTATTATCAGCGGCTGATAAGATTCACCTTGTCACTTAGTACATTCAGCTGACTAAAACCTTTTGAATATATCAGTCAGCCAAATAAAATCTCTTAAATGATAACTTATCGTGTTTTATAAGCTAAAACGTTTGGTTCTCCCATAAAAAGGCATCTTTTAACCCTATCCATACGTTTTCTGCGTCAAATATTTCCACTCGAGTGAAAATATTTGGCATTTATGTGGGACAAGACATCCTGACACAGAAACAGCTCCACTACCCTGACACAGAAACGGCTCCACTACCACACACTGTCACATCCAACCACCTTTGCACGATAACCAACGTGTCTATAGTTGGTTTGTAACTATCCAATTATGACCCGGTTTAAATTCAAATCTTTACCCAAACCGACCCATAAATCCCTATAAATACTCATCCATTTCCCTCTCTTCATCCTCATCACTCCCTCAATTCTCTCTCAAAAACCCTCTATTTCTAACTTTTGTCTTTCTTCCCTCTCTCCCCAAATGTCGAAGAAAGCCCCAAAAGTTCCCCTTACTAGGGCTGCCATTGAGTTCTCTCAGAACTCAAACCTTGTAGCCAACACTTCTCCACCGGATGATCTTGTCGATATTTATCGACCGGTTGGGACGTTTGTGCGTCACTGCCCTATCGGTGGTGCATTTCCCAGATTCACCAAGAGTATCATCGAACTCTTGTGTGATTTCTGGATGTCCGCCTCCACTTCTGGAGACGACATCACTGTGCAAGTGGGGAATCATCAAATCACCATTACTGTTGATGATTTCCGAACCGCTTGCGGGTCGACTATCTGCATCTTGAAGAAGAATATCAGCAGACAAAATATGCTGATGAAGCTAAAGCGAATCTAATCCGTATCACTAGATACAGATTAGAAAATGAAGAAGACAAGAAGCTGATCTTCAAGAAGTCTCAGCTGACGAGACCCTGGGCCTATTTCTTTACCCACATCATCCAGGGTATAGGCGGCAATTCCAGGTCTCTCAACCAGTGCAACTCCAGCATGCAAGTCTTTGCTGAAGCACTAGCCACTGGTCAGCGGATCGACTACGGGAGACTAGTGTACGAGGAGGTCAAGGCCAAGCTGAAAAGCAAGGGAAATCATATTCCCTATCTTCGCTTTTTCACATTGTGCATCGCACATGTGATGCTTGAAAAGCTGAAGATAGATTATGAAGACATTCCGGGGAATCGGTGATGGTCCGTTCCATCTCCAACATCATCTTCCAAAAGAAGGATGATGAGAAGGCATTTCCTCTCACCTCGTACATGCTGAAGATCATAGATGATCGAGTCAGATCCAAAAGGGATCGAAAGAAGGGCGCAACATCGAAGAAATCTGCCCTACAAGAAGGTACGTCCTTTCCTCATCTGAAGTGTTTTCCATCAACTGATCGTACACAAACTGTTGATGGAAATACCACCACTTCCACTGGGATCTCAATGCCCATTAACGTGAAAAATGTGGAAACGGTTGATATTCCACGTGGTGGGAAGAAGCGGGTCAAGCGAACTGCTCACCGCCCTCCTTCTTCCTCTTCATTCTTTTTATCATCTTCTTCCACTACCAGCGCCCGTGTTTCTCCTCAGCTGAGGGTAAGAGGGTCTGCTACCCGTGGAGATGATGATGATGTTGATGATGTTGAGCTGGCGATAGCAGCAGCATCAGGATGCAGCCGGAATACGTTGGGCTCTCACTCGAGATCCCAATTGGAAGGATTACAATCAGAAGCTATGCCAGCATCTGAGAGCAGTCCTTCTCATTTTCACTCTTACAGTGTTTTTCCAGGAACTCCACCAACAATTGAAATTCCTGTCCAGACACTTCCGGCTAATCCTCTATTTCTCTCTTTTGCTCTTCAACCTCCTTCTGTTGATTTCTCAACAAGTCAGCAGACTTCAAAACGGCAATTTCGTTCATCAGGAGTTAGTGCCGGCTCCAAACCTCTGCGTAGCTCCTCGACTGATTCATTATCTATCGTTGTAACAAGGGAACAAACTCCAAAAGCAACCTCAGTCTCTCGACAGACTGCTGGTGAAGTTTTCGGCTCAACCCAAGCCACCCGAGAGTCAGCTGCACACACACCACCCCCAACTTCTTCATCACTTTCTGAGTCTTCAGCTGATGATAGATTGACTGGAAACCAAGTCAATCTTGAAGCTGACCCTTCTGTTTCCCACGACGTCACCGGCTTAAACCAGCAGGTGATCAAGGAAACCACCACCGCCAATGAAGAGACAACTTTAAACCAAGTTGTTACCGAGGCACTAACCCCAGCTGCCAGTGATCGTGAACGTAGTCACCAACTGAGCTGTGAGGCACCTAACACACCACCCCGAGGAACTCTTCCTCCAGTCTCTATACCAGTATCGCCGGTTGGTGAGACCGAAGCTCCAGAGCCTCAAACAGCATTTCATCTAATGTTTGAGTCGACTGATGATTTTATTCAGTCTTACTATTTGTCATCTGACGAAGAACATTCTGAGCTTCAACCTGTTTTGACAGCTAATGACGGCACTTCTGTTATAACCCCAGAAGTTTCAGCTGGACCCAACACACCCCCCATAGTTCCTGAGCAACCCATAGGAGCAATTCCTCCTAACTCAGGAACACTCACTTCCACAGCTGAGGTTACCCCTCAAGATGGAGACATGCCGGACCCCTTCCCCCAAAGCGTCCAAGTGTCCCATGCTGAATCCAGCAAAGCTGGAGGAAGTATTCCCATCAGAGTCGTTGCTGCTCTGATGTCTAGAGTTGTTACATCCCAGATTCGACCTGGGATGGCCACGCTGAGTAAGCAGATGGACTCCCTTCGCAGGGATGTTCCAAAGAAGTTTGCCCAAACTGCTGAGAATCACTCTTCCAGCATAACTTCTCTGCACACTGAGGTTCACACTCAGACTCCTCAGCTGGCTCTTCTTTCTGATCAGATTCGCCTCAACACCAGCGGGTTCATCTCTCTCAACGACTACGTGCGTCAAGAGTTGAACTCCCTTCGCGATTCTGACAGAGTCGAACAAGACAAACTTCTCTCTGAAGTTAGGGAGAGCCTGGCTCTTGCTCAATCACAGCAAGAGTCTCTGCTGACACTTACTCATAGCCACCTTTCTAAGGCTATTGAGGAGTCAGCTTCTGCTGTGTCCACCAGGTTGGACAAAATGGAGACTGAAGTCAGCTCGCTGACTTCCCACGTCGCTGGTCTCCAAGGCACCCTTAACCTCATTCTTGCAAAGCTAAATGAGGGTGCCGCTGTTGTCCGTCCTGCTTCAGCACCAGAGAGTACCCCTCTTCTTCGGGCACTCTCTGAAGGGGCAAAAGAGGCCACTTCAGCAGGTGAACAACAAGGTGAACAAAATAGTTCACATCTTATAGTCACCTCTGCTGTTGGAGCCAATACTGAAGACGTTCCAGCATGTGATACCCCAAGAACTCTACCTATCACCTGTGCTGGGACACAAGAAGAAGAAGAAGCTGAACCCTCAAGTGGTTTTGTTAAAATCGTTGATTCCTTTGAATCAGTTGAGGGCCCACAAGTCCAATCCCCGCAAATCCAAAACCCTTAGCCTATTATACAGGAGATTCCTCACCCTACTGAGGGGGAGCCTACATCTGCAGCGGTTAAAACTTTCATCCTAAAGGAAGTTGGAACCGCTGCTGATCTTGATGCAGCCATTGCCCTTCAAAGAAAAACTCATGAAGAGCTGTATCAAAAAGCTGAGGCCCAAAGAACTGAGAACATTAGGTTGTTCAACAAAGTTCTTTATCAGCGTAGGCAAGAAGCAAAAATCACCAGCGTAAGGGCCCCTGAGTTCGATCCCAGCTCTCCTGATGAAATTGTAATAACAAGAGCTGGAGGAATTGTGGTCAATGAAAAGTTTCCTCTGAATAAGATCAGCATCGTTCTCAACTATGCTGAATGGAAAGAGGCTAAAGCAGCTGCCAGATCTGCCAAACCATCGCGGATTATAACAGATCTGGAAAATGAGATAAAATTCGCAATCTACTCCTTCAAGACTCTATGCGACGCAATCAGGAGACAAGCTCCTGAGTTGGTATATCGCATACCTCCTGAATTGTGTGAATCTCAAGCAGCTGCTGTCGAAGGATCTGCTGGTGAAAGCTCCTCAGCAAGAGGGGAGAAACGTAAGTCCGTTCTCCTCGAGCCCCTTGCTGACTCCAGACCACTAGATATTGGGTCATCAATCATATTTGCAAAACGACCAAGACCCAATATCACAAAAGCCATCCCCACGGGAGTTAACTTTGTCCCTGGGCTGATCGTAAAAGAACCAATTCATGGCTTTTGCTATCTGGAGAAAAAGAAGGCGCCTTGCTTCCAGCGAGCAGATGAGTTGGATCTATGTGATGTGGATCAACTTATGATCTATCATAAGCTGTTGAGTTCCTCCACTAAAGAGGGAAGAGAAATGAAGAAATTAATAACCCCAGCCTTCAACTCACTGTATCGCATTGTCGTTGGATCAGCTATATCCAAGGCATTATAGTTTTTTTTATTTTACTTGTAATTTTAATTGCCTTATCAATAGAAAATCAAAATTTTGTAATATACTTGTAAAAATTGTAAAAAGATAAACATATACAAAAGAACCCTAAGGGTCAAAGCACATAAGTATTCAGCTGACTTCATCAGCTGAATCACTACATGGTTACACTTATACAGCTACTCGATTGCATCAAATAGGGGGAGATTGTTAGTCCCAAGACTAAGTAAATAAGATTTGATGATCGATAGCTAAGAAGAATAAATATCAGCTGAAGTATGTATCTCAGCTGAAGCAAGTATATACAATAAACCTTCAGCTGAGTACGTACTTAGCTTTAGGACAACAAGTCAAATCAGCAGCTATTAACGAGAGTTCATTCGAAGTCTATGACCAAAGGACAAAGACAAGAAGAAGACTATTCAGCTGATTGTGGAATCAGCTGATAGTACCTGCTGCAGATGAAGACTTAAAGGAAATGTTCTTGACACTTTGAACTTTTCCCTTTCCCGCTCAAAGAAGAAGAAAACGATGAGGATCTTCTATTTTGGAATAGAAGATAATGTCAGTACATTATCCTCGTTTGTCCCTCCAAGCATGTAAAGAGAAAGTCAACTATTTCTGTACTTTTGTAGTACACCTTTCACTGTGCGTCAGAAAGGGTACCGGAAGTAGTTGACACAAAGTATACTTGGGACAATAACTTGTGCAAGAGCATTTAATGATCCATAGACAAGTCCACATCGACGAATAATATGTTTACACGTCGTCTAACTTGTGGACAAAGGAACATGGATCTTGGGCTATAAATTCAGACGTAAAAGCTTGCATTTACATACACCTTTTAGAAATCATAGCACAAGAACATTCTCTGAGAGTTAGTTATTTGTCTAAGTATTAACTCCTCCATAGTTATTACTAAGGCATTAATATCAGCTGTTAGTATCAGCTGATATAACTCTCAGTGCATACTCTTCTAGTTTTCAGCGATCTAAAGTGTCATTTCAAGTATAGAGTTTTAGTTAGTTGTGTACTATCTATTTCCGCAAACTTTGTATTGTATTAAGTTGTTTTAATAAACTCTTAATCATTGAAATCTTGTTGTTCATTTATCTTATCTTCGTTACTCGGTCATAACGCAACACGTTTGTGTTTTGGGAACCAACACTCTTAATCATTAAAAAAGATTGTGTTTTGTTTATTTTATCTTTACTTAGCCATAACGCAATACAATTGTGTTGTTAGGATCCAACACAGTCTTTATTAAATAAATGATTTAATAAAGAGTATGTCTGAAGTGTTTATATGATTTTGAATTAAACTGTTGAATGATTTATGATGAATGAAATGGGGCTAATGCCCAAAATGATGAATTATAATGTTTTAGCTAAGTATCCGGATTAATGATAACCCATCAATTAGGGGAGTTATGTGACACCTACTTGGAGCGGTACCACCCTGCACAACAGTAGCCTCTCTAGTTTATGATAACCCGGAAACGGGGGAGTAATGATAACTCAGAAACAGGGGAGTAATGATAACCCGGAAATGGGGGAGTTGATGAATCTTGGTTAATCGGGAGATCCCCGGTTACCTTGATAGATTACCTATGATAACTCATATCGGGGGAGTTTGTTTCGGGGAGGCCCGTTACGTATGTGTGGGCTTATGGGAAGCCCTGGTGTGTTGATTGGCATATGTGCAACGTGACATTTACTTAACTATTATATTATTGCAAATGATATTGACCGGGTCTAAAACTCATGTATCTCACGAGACTATTTGTTCTCACGTACTACGTTTCTTATGTCTATGTACTCAGGTTCGGGAGCTAAGGATTAGTCGACCTGTAGTTAGCATTTGAAGTGTTTAGCTCAGTGTACTTATTTAATTCCCTTAGACTATGGATTTGATTTTATTGTAACACCAGTTTTTGATACTCTGATCATCCTTTCACTATTTTTTGTTAAACCGCATTTTGGGATTTATGGATTTTGTAATATTTAACATCAAATATTATTTTTAAATTGTTTTGAAAAATTGAGGTGTTACATGGACCCCTACCCAAACGTCATATGTGGGTTCTTCATTTTCTCTGAATCGTGTCCAAACATCAATGGTATAAAAAACTATTGATTTTCATTGTTATGTATTTATACATAAGGTATTTTTGGACCCCTACCCAAACGACATATGTGGGTGCTTCATCTTCTCTGAATCATGTAAATCGTGTCCAAACATCAATCGTATAAAAACTATTGCTTTTCATTGTTATGTATTTATACATGAAGTATTAAACGGAAATGAGATAATACTTCAAAGAATTCTGGACATTAATATACGTTAGAGTTATTGAATGAAAATAACACACATTGCAATGAGCTCCTACGTATGTCACGTGAATCTTATGTTCGACTTTGCGCACATTTTAGAGCAAAAGGTTGGTTAAAAGATAGCAAACATGTATTAGTTGAAGAAAAGATTGCTATGTTTCTAATGATGCTTGGTCACATTCAACATTATGTGGTCATCAGACACAGATTTCAACACTCAACGCAAACAATTCATATTTTTTTATGAGATATTGGATAACATGACGGTGTTTGCCGAAAATATCTCAGTACCAACTTCTTTTAATCTAAATTTGAACAGTTTGGGATATAATAAGAGGTTAAGACTGGTTTAAAAGGAGTGGTTGGTACACTTGATGAATCTTTGATACACACTAGTGTACCTACTCACAAACAACATTGGTATAGAGGAAGTTGAAAAGGAGAATGCTATTAAAATATATTGGCAATACGTGACTTCAACTTAATTTTAACGCACATCGTGGCCGGTTGAGAAGGGATAACACATGATGCTAAAATATTATCTATAGCTTTATTAGATCTAGATGCACCATTCTCACTTCCACCACCAGTTATGGTTACGTTTTTTAATATTTCTATTTTTTATATGAAACATTAATTACATTTAATTATTTTTGGTCCCATATCGTAATGTGAGGTATTGGCTTGGAGATTTTCGTTAAAGACGTGCATTAAACAACAAAGAAAAATTTAACCATGCACATGCCAAACTTCGGAATGTCATTGCGCGTGCTTTTGGTGTTTTAAAAGCACACTTCCCTATATTGAAGAAAATGCCTTCATTTCCGTTGGTTACACAAAGACACATTGCAATTTTATGTTTTGCGGTTCATAAGTTTTTAAGAAAAGAGGATTTAACTGGTGAGTTTTTTGCTCGATATGATCAACCCAATGAGTCGGTTCGAAGTAACGGCGTGGGACTTGATGATCATGAAGAAGAAATTGAAGCACATGGTAGTGCAGCTAACCGAGAATATATGACACATCTACTAGATGAAATTGGTGAGCAATTAATGCAAAATGTGGAGTGAACATTTTAACGACCCGAATTTTGTAAATAAATAAATTGTACAAAAATATGTTAAATAAGGATAAATCGTTTAAAGAACGTAGGAATTGGTTTCATGTCGTTTGGACACCGTACGAGAAAGTTATGGGCGAAACCGGGTCGAGCCAAAGATTAAAAAGTGCAGCCTAGGCCGTTCAGAGAGTTCACGGCGCGAACTAATGTTCGCGATCGTGAACTCGATCCAGCTATTTGGGCTATCCGTCGCGAAGAACTTCCCGACCTAGTAACGATCGCGAACTATGTGTGTGAGAAAAAGTTCACGTCGCGAACTTGTTAGCGATCGCGAACTCGGTTCAACACCAGCGTTTAATTCGGGGAAAACCTCATTTATGTCACTTGAAACCCTAGTTTTTCTCCTCTCCTTGGTGTGTGCGATTTCTGGAGTATAAGGGTTGCTTGGAGCTCAATCTTCATCAAATCTTGGTGATTCTTGCTCCTAGTTGAAGATCTAAGGTAAATCTTCATATCTCTTGTGTTATAAGTCTTAGATTCAAGTAGGGAAGCTTGAATCATAAACCCTAGTTATGGATTTGTTCATGAATGGTTAAATGGAAGTGAGTTAACTTAGATCTATGATATTTTAACAAGGAAAACGTGGTCATGTTATGGGTACACGAAAATGTGGTGATTTATGAACCTAGGGTTTGGTAATTTTGGGGAAAATGGTGCTAGTAGTTAACTAGCCATGGATTATGTAGTTAGTATAGGTGATTAATGCAAACCATTGTATTGGTTTTGATAATAGATTGTCGGTTGGAAGATTTGAGGCATTCAAATCTCGAGAAGTGATATTGGTGATTAAAGAACGAAACAACTGGTTAAGCTTGGCTAAGGTGAGTACATGTGAACTTACAAACTGGGTACATAGCTAGTAAATGTTTTTATGATTAAATGATTTTTATCGAGTCTTTAAGTAATTTAGTCATTTATGTGATATATGATGAATTGCTTGTATGATGGTTACATGATTGATTGAATAAGGAAAGATGGAGTTATAAGCTCATAACGATAAAAGATAAGAAATGATGACGATGATGATATCCCTAGGGCCGTAGTAGATTGGAGGCATTCCGGTTATTACGGTACCTTAAGGTTAGTGGTAGATTGGAGGCATTCCGATTACCCAATACATATGAGTCCCGGTAGATTGGAGGCATTCCGGTTACCGTGGATATGATGGTCTTGATAGATTGGAGGCATTCCGATTATCTTGACATTGGCCAATGATGAAAGTGATGAAGTGACCCAAAACAAACTTAGTAATAATATTTTAAGATTAAATGATATTATTTGACTAATTGTTTATCGGGTCTAAAACCCATGTATCTCACGAGGCAATTTTGTCTCACGTACTATGTTTGTGTTTTTGCTATGTACTCAAGTTCGGGATCGAAGATCTAGGAGGCCCGTTTAGAAGAGGCCTTGTTGAGATTAGCTCGGTGTTGACGATTAGAGTCCTTATCCTATGGTTAAGATATAATTTGTAACACCGTTTTTGTAAACTCTGATAATCTCGAACAAGAAACCTTTTCGTTTTTGTAAAACCGGCATTTGATGTTGATACAATATTATGTATTTTTGGAATTAAATGATATTTAAATGTGTTTTGAAAATTGAGGTGTTACAACTTGGTATCAGAGCTATAGTTTAAGTGAACTAGGTTGAGTTGACCATCCTAGACTTAAACTGAGCTAGTAAGACCGTAGGTTCCATAGGATACTTATGAAATGGCTATTGAGACCTTAAAGTGTAGGCTCGATAGGGTTGACCTTAAGGGAATAGGTCATATTGGTTGTGGAACGGTCAATGCCACTGTTACTTTAATGAATTGACTACTAAATGATTGATGTCTTATTATAGCAAAATGGTGAGAACTAGAAGTGCAAGAGGCCCACTTGATCAAGGGCAAGATTCGAATAACCTTGTTGAACCGGTATTTGGTCCTCCACCTCTTGACGAAGTGGAGAATTCGGGTGTTGATAGGAACACTCACACCCCGGTCACCGTGGAACACCTCCAAACTATGTTCAATCAAATGAGGGACATAGTGAACGAGGATGTGAACCGAATCCTCAATGAGCATAAGGCACGTGAAAGGCGGGAGGAATCTCCACCCCGCACGAAAAGCAAGTCAAGTAGTGTTGCTCAAACCGAGAGGTCCTCAACGGAAGAAGGAGAGAGTGACCCCGAGCCGAGGGAAAGGAATGGGTGCACGTACAAAAATTTTATGGCTTTTAAGCCCGATAACTACTATGGTAGCTCCGAACCAAAAGTCACGATCCGTTGGATCCGTGAAACCGAGCAAGTCCTTGAAGCTAGTAAATGCAAGTACGGTGATATGGTGATTTATGCTTCTCGGTTGCTGAAGGATGAGGCCCTCGTGTGGTGGGATACCTTGTATGAAACATTGGGAAAAAGGGTGATGTACAAGATGATGTGGGAGGAGTTTGTGAGTCGTTTGAAGGCAAAGTTTTGCCCCGAGAGAAATTTGGAGAAACTTCAAGAAGAGTTTGTTCATTTGAAGAAGGGTGGTTTTAGTGTCGATGAGTACACTAGGAAGTTCACGGGGTTAATCCCGTTTGTGATCAGATTGTATCCGGATGAGAGATCCCGGATTGTTCGGTATGCCAATGGACTCCCGTGGGAGTATGAGTTGGAAGTAAAGAGGGCCGCCACACTAGATGAGGCTATTAGTGCGGCGAGGAATGTGGAGGAAGTGGGCCAAAGGAGAATCAACGAGAGGCCAAAGTTTGAAATGTTTGAAAAGAGGAAGTTTGAGGGGAGCTCGGGTTCGGTGAAGAGAGGAAAGTTCACCCCGACCTTCTCTAAACAAACAAGTGTGGGTGCATGTAAGAAGTGTGGCAAGGACCACAAGGGGGAATGTTTGGCGGATTCAAAATCATGTTTCAAATGTGGAAGGCCGGGGCATATGGCAAGGGATTGCCGGGCCAAACCGTTGGATGAAATCGAGTGCTATTCGTGCCATGAAAAAGGGCACTATAGCAATGCATGCCCGAAGAAGGGAAGTGAGACCATGGTGTCAACCGCTCAAAAGAAAGCGGAGCCGACAAAGGTCAAGGGACGGTCCTTCCAACTTACCCGAGATGAAGCCAAAGGAACCCACGATGTCGTTTCAGGTACCCTACTCGTAAATTCTATTCCCGCCCGGATCTTATTTGACTCGGGTGCTACTTATTCGTTTGTGTCACATGATTTTGTTGTGGTGTTGAATGTGCCGTTAGAACTCCTTGATGAAATTTATGATATAGAAATTGCGGATGGTAAAACCTCCATAGTTCAACATATGTGTCGAAATTGTGAATTGGAAATAGATGGGAGAAAGTTTAAGGTGAATTTATTACCCATGGAAATTGCGGGTTTTGATATAGTTATAGGTATGGATTGGTTGGGTGAGAATCAAGCAAAGATTTTATGTGGGAAGAAGATAGTCTCGATTAGGACTCCCGACAACGAAAAAGTTTATGTGTATGGTGAGAGACGACACCATTTGCCATGTCTTATGACAGCGGTTAAAGCTAGGAAATGTTTAGCCAAAGGATGTTCGTCCTTTTTAGCATATGTATTAGATGGAAGGAAAGAGAAGAAGACGGTGGAAAATGTAAAGGTGATTCGGGATTTTTCCGATGTATTTCCCGACGATCTACCGGGATTGCCACCGGAGAGGCAAGTAGAATTCCGTATTGATTTAGTTCCGGGAGCGACGCCGATAGCTCGTGCTCCATACCGTTTGGCTCCCACCGAAATGCGGGAATTGATGTCCCAATTGCAAGAGTTACTTGACAAAGGATTTATTCGTCCTAGCTCATCTCCATGGGGTGCGCCCGTATTGTTTGTTAAGAAGAAAGACGGTTCAATGAGAATGTGCATTGACTACCGAGAGTTGAACAAGATGACTATTAAGAACCAGTACCCATTGCCTAGAATCGACGATTTATTTGATCAACTTCAAGGTGCCGACTATTTCTCGAAGATCGATTTGAGATCGGGTTACCATCAAGTTCGAGTGAAAGAAGGAGATACCGAGAAGACGGCGTTTCGTACACGTTATGGGCATTACGAGTTTTTGGTGATGCCATTTGGGTTGACTAACGCACCGGCCATTTTTATGGATCTTATGAATCGGGTTTGCAAACCATTCCTCGACAAGTTTCTTGTCGTATTTATTGACGATATTCTTATTTATTCAAAAACCGAAGAAGAACACGAGAGTCATCTAAGACAAACGTTAGAAGTGCTGCAACGAGAGAAATTGTATGCTAAGTTTTCTAAATGTGAATTTTGGATTCGAGAAGTCCAATTCCTTGGTCATGTCGTGTCTCGAGAAGGAATCAAAGTTGACCCGTCAAAGATTCAAGCGGTTATGAAGTGGGAACCGCCACGAACTCCAACCGAAGTGAGAAGTTTTCTCGGCCTTGCCGGATATTACCGTCGATTTATTCAAGACTTTTCTCGAGTGGCGACACCACTCACATTGTTGACCCGAAAGAGTAGTGAGTTTGTGTGGGGACAAAAACAAGAAAATGCATTTGCCACATTAAAGGAAAAGTTGTGTAACGCCCCGATTCTCACGTTACCCGAAGGGATGGAAGACTTCGTCGTGTATAGTGATGCTTCATATAAAGGTTTAGGTTGTGTTTTGATGCAACGGGGGAAAGTGATTGCTTACGCCTCGAGACAACTAAAGAATGCGGAAGAAAGATACACGACTCACGATTTGGAATTGGCGGCGATAGTGTTTGCTTTAAAGTTATGGAGACACTACTTATACGGTACGAGGTGTACGTTGTACACGGATCACAAAAGTCTTCAATATGTTTTCACTCAAAAAGACCTAAATATGAGGCAAAGAAGATGGGTCGAATTGATACAAGATTATGATTGTGAAATTGTCTATCATGCGGGGAAGGCCAACGTGGTAGCCGACGCCCTAAGCCGAAAAGTGTATGAAAAGCCGATTAAGGGAAAGCTAACACGTATTGAAGTAGTCTCAAGTATAGTAGAACGAATCAAGAATGCCCAACGGGAAGTGATGGAAAAAGATGAGTTAAGGCAAGAACGTTCGGGAAAGGACCAACATTTTGTGGAAAATAAGCAAGGGTTGAAAACCGTGGGTGGACGAATTTGGGTTCCCAAGTTCGGGGGTACCCGAAAGGAGTTACTAAACGACGTTCATAAGTCTAAGTATTCGATCCACCCGGGAAGTACAAAAACGTATCAAGATATGAAGAAGATGTATTGGTGGCCCGGGATGAAGGCAAGAGTGGCAAAGTATATTTCTAAGTGTGCCACGTGTGCACAAGTAAAAGCCGAGCATCAAGTACCTTACGGGGTAGCTCAATCGTTACAAATCCCGGCCGGAAAATGGGATGATATAACAATGGATTTTATTGTTGGATTGCCAAAGACGAGCAAGAACCACGACGCCATTTGGGTCATAGTTGACCGGTTGACCAAAAGTGCATTATTCTTAGCAATTCGGGAAACCATGCCACTTGAGAAGTTGGCAAAGTTGTATGTGGATGAAGTAGTAAGACTTCATGCAGTCCCGTTGTCGATTGTGTCCGATAGAGACGCGAGGTTTACCTCGAGATTTTGGAGATCGTTGCAAGAGGAGTTGGGAACGAAATTGCGGTTGAGTACGGCTTACCACCCGCAAACCGATGGTCAAAGTGAAAGAACTATTCAAACGGTTGAAGATATGCTAAGATCGTGTGTGCTAGATTTTGGGGGTAAATGGGATGAACATTTACCGTTAGTTGAGTTCTCCTACAATAATAGTTACCAATCGACTGTTAAGATGCTGCCTTATGAGGCGTTGTATGGAAGGAAATGTAGGACTCCATCGTGTTGGCTCGAGGCGGGTGAGACGAAACTCACGGGTCCCGAGATTGTGAGGTTGACCAATGAAAAGATTGGGATAATCCAAACCAATATGAAAATCGCCCAAGATCGACAAAGAAGTTACTCGGGTTTGAAAAAGAGATCGTATGGTTTGAATGTTGGAGACATGGTGATGTTGAAAGTATCGCCTTGGAAAGGCGTAATGCGGTTTGGTAAGAAAGGCAAATTGAGCCCAAGGTATGTTGGTCCGTTTAAGATTTTGAAACGGGTCGGTTTGCAAGCTTTCAAGTTAGAAATTCCACCCGAACTTCAAGGTGTTCACGATACGTTTCATGTAAGTTACTTGAAGAAGTTCGCGGGTGAGGTTGAAAATATAATTCCGTTACAAGAGTTGCGGGTTGATGCCCCGAACCGATTGATTGAGGAACCCGAAGCCATACTAGAGTCAAAAACCAAGAAACTTCGGAATAAAGAAATTGAATTGGTGTTGGTCAAGTGGAAGCATTCACTTGGGCCGAACTTGACTTGGGAAGTCAAGGACGAGATTCGGAAAAGATACCCGAACTTCGTGAACTATGATGAGATTCCGAGGATGGAATCTCCTTAAGGGGTAGATAGTTGTAACGACCCGAATTTTGTAAATAAATAAATTGTACAAAAATATGTTAAATAAGGATAAATCGTTTAAAGAACGTAGGAATTGGTTTCATGTCGTTTGGACACCGTACGAGAAAGTTATGGGCGAAACCGGGTCGAGCCAAAGATTAAAAAGTGCAGCCTAGGTCGTTCAGAGAGTTCACGGTGCGAACTAATGTTCGCGATCGTGAACTCGATCCAGCTATTTGGGCTATCCGTCGCGAAGAACTTCCCGACCTAGTAACGATCGCGAACTATGCGTATGAGAAAAAGTTCACGTCGCGAACTTGTTAGCGATCGCGAACTCGGTTCGACACCAGCATTTAATTCGGGGAAAACCTCATTTATGTCACTTGAAACCCTAGTTTTTCTCCTCTCCTTGGTGTGTGCGATTTCTGGAGTATAAGGGTTGCTTGGAGCTCAATCTTCATCAAATCTTGGTGATTCTTGCTCCTAGTTGAAGATCTAAGGTAAATCTTCATATCTCTTGTGTTATAAGTCTTAGATTCAAGTAGGGAAGCTTGAATCATAAACCCTAGTTATGGATTTGTTCATGAATGGTTAAATGGAAGTGAGATAACTTAGATCTATGATATTTTAACAAGGAAAACGTGGTCATGTTATGGGTACACGAAAATGTGGTGATTTATGAACCTAGGGTTTGGTAATTTTGGGGAAAATGGTGCTAGTAGTTAACTAGCCATGGATTATGTAGTTAGTATAGGTGATTAATGCAAACCATTGTATTGGTTTTGATAATAGATTGTCGGTTGGAAGATTTGAGGCATTCAAATCTCGAGAAGTGATGTTGGTGATTAAAGAACGAAACAACTGGTTAAGCTTGGCTAAGGTGAGTACATGTGAACTTACAAACTGGGTACATAGCTAGTAAATGTTTTTATGATTAAATGATTTTTATCGAGTCTTTAAGTAATTTAGTCATTTATGTGATATATGATGAATTTCTTGTATGATGGTTATAATGGTGATTTTCGGTTATTACAAGTAACAAAACGCAGCGGAAAGATTTAATCACCATGAACGGATCTTGATATCAATCATACAATTAAACTAAAAGAAAATCAAAGAGAATGGTATAAGAATTCATACCCTAGTTGCCTTTGATTATTATGAAATCGGATGGAGTTGGTGATGGATTGAAACCAAGTATTCAACAAGAATACCTCTAAAAGAAATCCACACAACACTTGCAAGAACACCAAATAATGGATGCTAGTCCTTGAGCCTTGAGAGCAAAAAAGAAAACAAAACACCTACAAAAAGTGAGAGAGAGGGACGGCCAAGTGTGTGGTCAAGAGGGAGTTTATGGACCATTATATCTCTTAATGGTGCCATTACAATCCTTTAATGATTTCCATAAATCATTAGTCTTATTTGCCCACAAGTCCCTATCTTTTGTTTCTTCTAGTTTGCCCACAAGAAAGTTTCAATATTAACTTTTAATATTAAACTTGTTATACACAAGCTTATAGCTTATATATTAATAATTAATGTAATTACACTAATTACACTAATTATATAATGGTGTTTAGTGTTTAAGTGTGTGACCCTTTAGGCTCACAAACAACTAGCCATATAACTATATGTTATACGCGTGAAGCATATTCCAACAGCTCCCACTTGCGCACGTGATAACATCAAGTAGTTATACAAGCAAAGGTTAGAGTCTAGCAACCCGCCAATGCCCCTAGGAGTATATTAGGAGTTTCATAAAATCTTTGTTCAAAGTTTTTCAAGCAGTTATCCTTTTGTTACTGATACTATGTTGAATTTTAGACAAGGATCAATGTCAATCTAAAACTTCAACGATTCTGTTTCTCGATCTATATAATGAAATAGATTACCAAAACCAATCAAGATTCATCTTGATTACCTTTTGGGTGTGGCCACACATACATCTATTCAAAATCATCGAGGGGCCCAGTAGTATCTAATCCACATACGTGGAGGAACAAATTCTATATTGACTGCACGTGTCTGTCATATGCTTAATGATAAACCCGATAATGGTTGTTATAGCAGCCTTATTCAGGTCAGCGTTTAACCACATCAAAGTTTGCCCCTCTACATACACAAACCAACTTGCATCTCAAGTCAGAGGATAAGTGACAAAGCCTTTGTGAGATTCACTTGTGACATAAATCCAAGAAGTGATTTCTCATAGTTTGGGTCAGTCCAATCGTGCATCGTTATGAGCGACATGTGAGTTTGATTTCATCATCCTTAGTCATACTAAGATAATGTCATCAATGCCCTCAGATTTGTCTTAATAATATTCCCATATTATCAATATGGCAATGGACAATTTAGAATATAAAACACAGTAAATATTCAAGGATATAAACATGCAAATATAGAACACAGTAGATATTCATATAAAAACGATCATATCAAATATATCAATTTATTCCAATATAAACTGCTCACAGTTCCATTATCCAAATACTAAAACAGATTTACATGAAACTACTAGCTTGTCGAAGTCCAATGTTCCATTCATATTCAAGATGTTTGGTACAAGACATTGAGTTCGATAAAGCGTCAGCTAGTTAGTTATCTGTTTGAACTTTAAGTGTACGAATTTCACATATCTCGATAAATCATTCGAATGTAGTGAACCTTCGTAAATAGGATCTAGCGTCATCACGCCCTATTTCAAAACCAACATAAGTATAGCAAGTATACTTAGTTTCAGTTCAGTATCTCCACCATGACCAAGAAACATATATCCAGTACTTTAAAATACTTCAATGTGTTCTTAACAGCAATCCAGTGACTCTCTCATGAATTCTGTTGGTATTTTCTAGTAAGGTCCCCTAAGGACGTTACATTTGGCCTAGTACTTCTTACAGCGTACATGATGAATGTAATAGCCGATTCATAGGGGATTACATTCATCCGCTTCACCACATCAGGTGTGGAAGGTCCTTGAGTCTCACTCAAGTTTACATTGTGTGGCATACGAGGACTTCCTCGTTTGGGAGTACCACTCTAAACCATTTAGAATTTTGTCAATGTAAGCACTTTGACTTAAACCAATTAACCGCTTTGATCTATCATTATAGATCTTTACTTCAAGTATGTATGTCGTGTCCCTACAATCCATCATGTCGAAACATTTTCCAAGCCAAGATTTTCATCTTGTAGCATGGTATATTGTTTCACATGAGTGACATGTCATCAACATGTATGACTTGAGAAACGACAACGCTCCCACTAGCTTTCATATATACACATACTCAGTTTGGGTTTTAGGTGAAACAAACGTTTTGATTTCATCATCAACCAAATTTCATAGTCATAGTACACTACTTTGGCTATAAGAATCCTAATGTCTTTAGTAACAGGCGAGAAGGTTTCATCATTGTCAATCCAGTAGGATTGAGTGTAACCTTTTGCTACTATGAGAGATTTATATGTGTGTATATTTTCATCCATGTCAACAGTCTTACTGTTTTGAGAAAGATCAACTAAGTTCAAAACTTGATTGTCTCTCATGGATTTTATTTTCGCATTCATAGCTTCAAGTCATTTTTCGAATTCAAAATTCGATAATGCAACTTGATAGTTAGGGGGTTCATAATGATCCTCGAAACTTGCTCCTCAGCATCGACATAAATCTATATCGTTCAGGTGCATGAAGTGTCCTTGCGGATCTATGAATGGGAACAACATCATCCTGTGGTCCAACATCTATATGTCCAGCCTCAGAATGATATTTGCTAGTGTTACCAGAAGGTTGTGTATCTTCACTTTGAATCTTGTCAAAGTCTATAGTGCTCCCACTTGCTTTGTGAAATGAGACTGTTCTCAAGAAACTCAGCATACCGAGTAACAACCATTTGTTCTCAGTTGGGAAGTAAAATAGTAATCGAAGATATACTTGATAGATATGGGCTCAATTTTGTTCGGCATGTCTCGTTCCACGAGATCCTCACAACCCCAGATCCTTAAGTAAGACAAATTAGGGACTTTCCCACGCCATATCTCATATGGTGTCTTTTTAACCTTTTGGTCGGAACCATATCAAGTATTCGAGCAGCAGACTTCAGTGCATGCCCCTCAAAAGGATAGTGTAAGAGTAGTAGGACTCATCATAGATCGCACCATGTCATACAGGGTCCGATATCTCCTTCCAGACGCACCATTATCTTGTGGAGTGTATGAAAGAGTGAATTGTGAGACAATCTCACGATGTGAGGGATGATCCGGAAACTCTTGACTCATGTACTTTCATCCTTAATCAGGACTGAAAGCCTTTGTTGTCTTGCTAAGTTGATTTTCTACTTTTACTTTAGAAAGCTTTGAACGTTTCAAAGATTTCATGTTTATGTCTAATCAAGTAAACATAACCATAGCGACTGATATCATTAAAGCTTCCATGTTGATGTTTAATCAAGTAAACATAACCACATCAAATGATATCATCAGTGAAAGTAGGTGGCACCTTCCATAGTCTTAGTTCTAAAAGGGCCACATACATCAGTATGTATGAGTCCAAGTAGATTTGTAGCTCTTTCGCCAACTTGGGAGAAAAGCTTTCTTGTTATCTTTCCATAATATACAAGAGAGGCATTTTAAATGATTCATAATCATTTGTAAAGAAGCCCGTCGAGTTTTAGTATCAAAATACGTTTCTTGTTTATGTGGAAAAGATGACGATGATCTAGGTAAGTAGAATCCAAACCAATTTGGATTCTTGAGTGCTACATTTGTATATAGAACTATCGTTTGAATTAGGATCATGCATATTAATTTCAAACATACTATTACAATGAATAGTTATAAAAAAATGTTATTTTTCATAAAACAAAATATCATAATCCATTATTCAACAAACGATAAAGCTAAACAATGCATAATTGATAATTGTTCAAAACAATAATTAACGCATTAGGAAGGATAAGATCACAGCTTCCATTCATTTAGCTTTCTACTTCACATTCAATCTTGCACATTTGTGTAAATGTGAGTTCCACAACTAGTGTCATACACTCAAGATTTATCACGAAAAGTATAGAGTTCTATAATGAAGATACCTAATGTGCTAACTAGAACACATTTGTCCTTCATCAACTCTGCCACGTAGGCAGGACAATTCCTCCTTCAATGGCCAGTTTCATCGCAATGATGGCAAGAAATATCCTTTGCAGGGTGCTCCTTTTTAGCAGGTGGGGGAATCGTAGGTTTGGAAAAGTAAACTAGCTTACCCTTACCTAGACTCTTGCCTTGTGCTTGCGGTTTACCTTCCCTGATTGCAAGAAAAGTATTGGGTAACCCTTGCTCAACCAGTTTTACCATAGCATGTTCAACGATTGTCTTCCCCATGCTATGTACTTTTAAAACACTTTTCAAACTGGTCATAGTCCTTGGATAGTGAGGTAAGAATCAAGCTCATTCCAAGAACTTGTGGTAAGGGTTAACCAAGACGTTCTATTGGATCAAGATAGCATTGCATATTCAAGATGTAAGTGCTAACTGATTGGCCGTCCTCCTGATTGCAAGCATGGAATGCTTTAACTGTTTTGAACAGTTCAAGTTCTGCCTTTTGTTAAAATATTATTTTCAACTCGCTTATCATGTCATATGCTGTGAGTTCCTCGAAGTACTTTCGAATCTCGGGGTTCATGCTCACAAGCATATGAGTAGCAACTTCTTGGTGTTCGTTAAACGTTTCGGTAAAGGCTTGACGAACAGCAGCAGAATCACTGACAGGAGGTGCCTCAGGTAAGGCCTCTTATAGGTATATCAACTTTCTCATCTCTAAGGACAATCCTTAGAATTCGATATCAGAAGATAAAGTTGATATTAGTCAGTTTCAGTTTTCAAGAACTGATTTTTTGAGTGGAGATACTTAGGTTTTGATATTGTTGTTATCTGTATAACAACCAAAGTTCAAAAAATAGTATTTTCAATAATAATTTCTTTTAATCAATTAACTACCCAATTAATTTTAATTAAAAGCTAAGATCCCATTGAGCTTCTATCACCGCATCAGTTGATCTGCTAGAGGTGATAGATCCAATAGGTAGGTGACGATCAACAATTGCATTACAAGTGCAACTCTTAGAGGTATGGGACTTCATGGCACCTAGTGAACAAGCATCTAGGGTCAAGTGGCATGTTTGTCGCACCGTCGCCTCGAGTCAAGGTCTCACCGTTAACTCGATTAAGTCATCCAATGTGAAATCATGTCAAAATAGCTCTAGGTCTCACGCGTAGAGAATAATGACCTCGGATCTAGATTCAAACCACGTCTCACGTGAATTCAAAAATAGAAGCAAGTGATTTACAACCGATTGGACGGCGTGACTTAAATTTTAGGTATGTTAAATTTTAATTAATAAAATTTTATTAAGATATGAATGAATCATGTACTTCATTCATATCACTTCATAAGTCGTTTAATAAACGGTAAAAACATTTAACGATTATTAAGGTTTAAGTTTCAAATCGTATTTAAACTTAGTTTAATCTCAAACAATTTTAGATTAAAGGTTTAATCATCAATGATTAACTATTATTTTAAGTTTCAAATCATATTTAAACTTAGTTTAATCTCAAAACAATTTTAGATTAAAGGTTTAATCATCAATGATTAACTAGTAATTATCGATGATTAAATGTTTGGATGTTTTAATGTTTGTGTCAAAAAACCATTTTTAATTGTTTTATTTACTTGTATCTAATAGGAAAAGAAAACAACCACAAACATAAATAAAACATGCAACAAATTTTGTGCAAACCTCAACCGATGAAATCCTAGGTTCGGTCACGTGAGTCATCACGACGGACCGAAGGGTCAAACTAGGGGACGGGCCAACATGAACCCAAACGGGCCTACATAAACCCAATGGGCTCCTACTTGCTCCAAGACATTCTTGAGCAAGTAGAACCCAAAATTGTGAAAAAGTGTAATCTGCCAGAAAATTCCAGCAGACTTTGAAGCCCAAAAAGTCACTGAAGGAGTCTTCTTTGGTCTTCCCGGCCTTCTGGAAAGTTGTAGCCCACGACTTTGCAAGCATTTTAGGCTTTTGAATCGCCCAAAATGGAGTCCGTATGCCTCTGGAAAACCTGTTTTCGTACAGCCCTCGCTTTTGTGACGGAAATTTGTTGTTTTCTTCATTAGTCTTCAATATTTTTTATCAACAATTTACAATAAAAAGATAAAATAAATACAATCTATTCTATTACTTTTACATTACAAATTGCCCCAAAAATGGCACCAAAAATAAAAGAAAAATAAATGAAACAAATTACAACAATTAAGCCAAAAAAACAAGGCTTTTCCCAAACAACCAAACAACCAAACATCAACCACATTCATTCACAAATGGTCTAGGCTTTCATCGGTTTGCACAAACAAGCAACAATTGACAAGGCTTTGGCTTGGGATATGGCAAAAATACATGTTTTGCCATATCAACAAAATGGAATTAAACAAGTAATTCCAAGCCAAATAATCAAAAAATTCAATAAACTAGATTAATTTTTTTTGATTTTGATTTTGTAACAAGTGACAATAGGGTTCCAAAAATACGTTATTTTAACCCTCATAATTATACAAAACCGAAAATTAAAATAAAAACCCGAAGGGTTTAATTTTCGTCCGATCGGTTTGTAATAAAACACCAAAATCGTTTGATTTTTGCCACTTTTCACAAAATCTAGCTAATTATATGATTAATATAATGACTCGTGATACCACTAATGGTGATTTTCGGTTATTACAAGTAACAAAACGCAGCGGAAAGATTTAATCACCATGAACGGATCTTGATATCAATCATACAATTAAACTAAAAGAAAATCAAAGAGAATGGTATAAGAATTCATACCCTAGTTGCCTTTGATTATTATGAAATCGGATGGAGTTGGTGATGGATTGAAACCAAGTATTCAACAAGAATACCTCTAAAAGAAATCCACACAACACTTGCAAGAACACCAAATAATGGATGCTAGTCCTTGAGCCTTGAGAGCAAAAAAGAAAACAAAACACCTACAAAAAGTGAGAGAGAGGGACGGCCAAGTGTGTGGTCAAGAGGGAGTTTATGGACCATTATATCTCTTAATGGTGCCATTACAATCCTTTAATGATTTCCATAAATCATTAGTCTTATTTGCCCACAAGTCCCTATCTTTTGTTTCTTCTAGTTTGCCCACAAGAAAGTTTCAATATTAACTTTTAATATTAAACTTGTTATACACAAGCTTATAGCTTATATATTAATAATTAATGTAATTACACTAATTACACTAATTATATAATGGTGTTTAGTGTTTAAGTGTGTGACCCTTTAGGCTCACAAACAACTAGCCATATAACTATATGTTATACGCGTGAAGCATATTCCAACAGGTTACATGATTGATTGAATAAGGAAAGATGGAGTTATAAGCTCATAACGATAAAAGATAAGAAATGATGACGATGATGATATCCCTAGGGCCGTAGTAGATTGGAGGCATTCCGGTTATTACGGTACCTTAAGGTTAGTGGTAGATTGGAGGCATTCCGATTACCCAATACCTATGAGTCCCGGTAGATTGGAGGCATTCCGGTTACCGTGGATATGATGGTCTTGATAGATTGGAGGCATTCCGATTATCTTGACATTGGCCAATGATGAAAGTGATGAAGTGACCCAAAACAAACTTAGTAATAATATTTTAAGATTAAATGATATTATTTGACTAATTGTTTATCGGGTCTAAAACCCATGTATCTCACGAGGCAATTTTGTCTCACGTACTATGTTTGTGTTTTTGCTATGTACTCAGGTTCGGGATCGAAGATCTAGGAGGCCCGTTTAGAAGAGGCCTTGTTGAGATTAGCTCGGTGTTGATGATTAGAGTCCTTATCCTATGGTTAAGATATAATTTGTAACACCGTTTTTGTAAACTCTGATAATCTCGAACAAGAAACCTTTTCGTTTTTGTAAAACCGGCATTTGATGTTGATACAATATTATGTATTTTTGGAATTAAATGATATTTAAATGTGTTTTGAAAATTGAGGTGTTACAACATTTTATTGAAAGTGATTTTTATTATGCACATTGTTACTCTAGAATTATTGAAGTGTTTTAAATTTTAGTTTATTGTAGAAAAGGACTTTTAATTTCCAAAAATTATGTTTATTTAAATTTGACTTTATCTCTCCATCGAACAAGGGAGATGGAGATCACTTTATCTCTCCCCAAGGTCGGTCAACAGGTACGAAGATGTGATATTTGCAGACAGGCGAAACTGATCCTTCCTGGAATTCCCTCTTCTTGTTTTACCTCTATATGAACCTTCTCTGTTCTGGCTCCTGATTCATATCATTTCCACCCTTTCTTATTATTATTATTATTATTATTATTATTATTATTATTATTATTATTATTATTATTATTATTATTATTATTATATTTTCTTTAAAACATTATTATAGATTTAAATTTATGTCATGAATGTAAGGCTGGTGACAAAGGATACTGTGGATGAGAATGTGTACGAGATTGCAAAAAGGAAGCTAGTGCTGGATGATGTTGTACTGGAGTCGGGTATCCAGGTGGAAAATGAAGGTGAATCATCTGATAAGACCATGGGAGAAATACTCTCAGCTTTGTTGTCGAGATACAAGTAATGTCAGAGGTTTCTCCAATTATTCTGGAAATTCCATTGTCTCTGCGATTAATATCTTTCCTAGAAAAGAAAGGGTTAGTTAATCCAATAATTTACGATCAATTCATTCAATACTTTCTTTTTTAGAGGACAACTTTTCACATTTAAATTATGTATTAGATCTCTGTTCCTGGTTCTCCTGTAGCTGGATCCTCCGGAACCACAAGAATCCTTAGTTAGAATTAGAATGGGATTCCAACTCAGCACCTTTTGAGTGAGATTTTGAGAAGAGTTGCTCTTTGGTGAGCACAGTACGATGAAAGTTGTAAGCTGTGTTCGGGGGGAGTTATTGTCTATCGTTGGCCTCTATGGTAGAATCAGTCGGGGGACCTGAGAGGCGGTGGTTTACCCTGCAGCGGATGTCAGCGGTTCGAGTCCGCTTATCTCCAACTCGTTAACTTAGCCGATAAAAGCTATATGATAACACCCAATTTTTACGATTTTATGACATCAGAAAACAAACAGTCTTTTTTCTTGCATGTTGCAAATGTTTGGTGCACATCTTCTCCGCTGATTTGGAACGCAGACCGCATGCCACTTAAAAAACAAACAACACCTTAGTGTAGTAGTTAGGTTTCATAGACAAAACCTTAATATTATTCTAATTGACTAAATCTACAAATTGTGTGTATCACCACCCACCGTCTATAGCATCACAAAAGATAGTTACACACGATTAGTCAAACCACTATAACTTGTCTTGTATCTACCTATATAATAAAATAAAATAAAAAGAGAGTATGTACGGAATACAAATATAATAATCATAACAAACCAAAATCAACGTAAATATATAAACTTCTCTAAATTATTTAAATAATATTACAATATTAACAATATATACAATTACCGTCCCTTAAAGTGTACTATGAACAGTGCTTGCTATTATGCGCATGAACATTTAAATATATATGGATGGAAGTGGTTCTAGTAGTCAATGTTTCATTGTGTTACACTGGTAAGGAGTTGAACATGTATCCTCTAGGTCCAGAGCTCGAACCCTGATCACTACCTCTTTTTGCAATAAATTTCTAAACCAACTCTCATATGGATTCAAGCTTTGGTACTTGGCACCTATATATTCTTTTAGCTTAAAATTTCTAAAACAACCCCATATGTATTATTTCATTTATCAGCACTTTTTTTAATTCTCTATTTCTTATAAATATGTAAAAACCATGGATTCCGATATTAGTTTAACATAAAAAGCTATCTTTATTTTTTACGTCCTAATTATTTATTAATGACCAAAAGAGTTATAAGTATTATCTTAATTTAATATGTATTTAAATGTAAAGACTACAAATAGTTTTATACCAAAAATGTAATAAAAAAAATAAAATAAAAACTACCCGCCGCAACGCGCGGGGAGAAACATCCTTGTTTTATACATTAACAAAAGATTGAAACGTTTTCCTCACAAGAAATTTAACCTGATATGAAAAAATAAAATCAAAACAAACCGATTAGTGTTCGTTCGTCAGTCGCTTGGATTGTCTCCGTATCTCTTCTTCTTTTATTTTCATTGTTATTGTGAGTTACCATATATATTGTTCCCAAAAGAAAATAATATGTCGGCTGGCTTCTAGATCTCAAAATCGTGTGGCCCTTTATTCTCAAAATTGTGAGTTTCTTTTCTTATCATGTGGGCCGTGTCCCTTTTCTCCAATTATGCATCCATGGTCCACCAACTAAATAAATAGCTGTTTTAAATTTCTCAATTGAGGACCTCAAAACCAAGTATGCCAACCACAATAATTAAATATGTCTCCAAATTTGTTCAAGAATGTGTGGTTATCTCGATTCAATAAAACGTTGACCCCACTTATATCTCTTCTGCGTGGCTTTTGGACCTCCAGATTACGACCAATATATCTATCTTTTTAGATTTCCACTTTACTCTTGATTCAGTTAATCAACATTGTTTTCTTCTGTTAACTTGATTAAATTAGCTCATTTTATGTTCCGTCCGATCTATATTTACATAAAGATTGAGTTTCATACTTGATGTAACATACGTATTCTAATTTTGAGTATTTTAATTGTTAAGTTAATTATAGGTGGTAAATGACAAGTTGTTAGGTTACGTTGGTTGAAAGTGTTGGTCAAAAATCTGTATTTTCGGTATTTGGATAAGTGGCATAAGTCAAAAAGGAAGAAAAATGTGAAATTGCAGCATTTCGGAAGATAGCGGCGCTATCTTAGAGATAGCGGCGCTATCTTGTATAAAAGGGGACAGCAACTCGAAATAGCTAAGGGGAAAACGCGAAAAATTTAGAGATAGCGGCGCTATCTCTGGAAATAGCGGCGCTATTTAGCGCGGGGTCGAGATAGCGGCGCTATCTTGGGCAGATAGCGGCGCTATCTTGTGCAGATTAGACATAAAATCGGGTTTTTGACCCATTTCAGCTGATTTTCTTCATAGAACGAGTTGGTGATTGCTCTGGGCGATTTTGGTGAATCAAGGACGAATATTGGTGCAAATCAAAGAGGTTTTCATCATAAGATCAAGTTATAAAGGTATGATGCTTAGTTTTTGTTCATGCAAGTGATTTAGGGTTAAAATTGGAGAAGAATCAAGAACCCTAGGTTAGGGTTTGGATCACAAATCTGAAATTGATATTGTATGTTAACATATCAAGTATCTAGCTATGAGATTCGTAGTTATCATGTGATAATGCACAATTTTAGATAGATTGATGGTCTAGGGTTTGGTTCATCATCAATTTGGGGGAAATTGGTGATTAGGGTTTATTCTAGTTGTGATTATGGATTAGGATATTGAATGAGATGTGTATAATTATGATAGGTAATCAATTGGAAGATTGTGGTGATTGCATTGATCGGTGACATTGGAATTGTGGTTAAAGGAGTTCGTGGCTTGTGTTGGAAATTGCTTGATCCCAGGTGAGTTCATCTATGTACAACTGTATACTAGTAGTTATATATATTTAAATGCTACGTGTTTAATTGTTATTTGGTTTATTATTATCACATATGCGATGCCTAGAACATTGAATTGGTAATTCTAGTGATTTGACTGTAATATGATTAAATGAAGTTTGACTCAGTAATAGACTTTTGCTATGTGTATTGACTTGTAAGAAAATAGTGATTATTTGTAGTATGCCTTGTGTATAATCTTTTGATAGATGTCTTGATTGATGGAATATCCTTGAAGTGTCTCACTTGATATCGATTCATGTCGTATAAATTCCTTGTGTTATGTCTCGGTTGGATTGCTCTAGTATGAGATGCATTTTCATTGATTCGGGTTGTGATAATCCTATTGTTCCGGTCTCGTGGAGTCATCATTGTTATTGTTTCGTTTGATATCGAATATGAGTTACCCGTACGAATTCCTTGAGAGATAATTTCGTTTCGTGAGGACCCACGGCGGCTTGAGTATTACTTTGTGTAATATGTTGAGCGGTGGACGCGGGAGTACCTGGCGGAGGAGTGGTATGGACCGTGGTGGTGAAGCTGGATCATGGACTCGGTTAGGGGTGCCATGATCACCTTCATCGGCCTCATTCCCTAATGGCCTAAGGGGGAATGACGCATTTTGATTCGTTTGGATGGTATTGAGATCTCATTGGTTCATGATGCGGTATTGTCTATCGGTTCCGGTGGTTAAGTGATGATTCTCGTGGAGTGTTGATTCGGTGATTGGTTCTCAATTGTGTTTATTATCTTGCAAACTCTTGTTGATTCTTGCGATATAGTTGTATTCTCAATGTCAGTCATTCAGTGATTCTTGTTGATCCCGGATAAGTGTTGATACTCGGCTATGACGGATTCTCGGTAAATCTCATGTTAAGTTGTAAAGCTTCTCGGTCAGTTATGCATTGATGTGTACTTGCTATAATATGAATTACTTAAATAGTTTTATACTATTTTATATGTTATTATTTCTTTGTTTTGTATATAATGCTAGTATTATTTTGTACTTTATGAACTCACTAAGCTCGTTGTAGCTTACCCGTTTAGTGGACTAACTTTCTACAGGAAAAGATAAGAGTAAGCAATTAGGATCTTGAAGTTGATCGGAGGTTTAGAAGTTATACTCCGGGCGTATAATTAGGTATGTGGGAGTTGGGTAGTTTTGTATTGATAATTTTTTTTTTTTTTTTTTTTTTTGTAGTTTGCTGGTTTGTATCCATAGTCTTTGTTGGTAGTGAGATCTTGGCTCGTTTGTTGTATTTTGTGTAGTTGTTTCTGTTTAGAATGGTTAAATTGTAATTAGATAGTTATTAGAAAGTTGTTCGTTTTGATTGGTGGGTTTTCTTGACCCGGTCGTTACAATATGGTATCAGAGCATTAGTTTGAGTGAACTAGGTATCATTGCGGTGCTTAGACTCAAACTTAGGTGTTGATGGTGTAAGTGTATGGATTATGGGTTTAGGATGGATACAAACCATAGGTTTAAGTCTAGAAAATGGGTAAAGTGTTAACAATAGGAAATGGTATGATTAATGATATAATTGTGTGGACCTAAATTTCGGTAAATCATGGATCAAAGATGTGGTAAACGTGATCATGGGATTTCTGAATGAGGGGAAATTTCATGCTTATCTTGAGGCATGAAACAACTTTGTTAAATGAAAGAGGAACAAGTGTTTGTTGTGAAGAGAGATTGATGAGTAGAATTGTTAATACGGTTCGTTCTATGTTTGAATAACTTAGAAAAGGAGAGAAAAGTAAGTCGAAGGCTAATGTGGTGATTGAATCTTTAAGTAAGAAATTTGGGGCAATATCCTTTAAAACCTTTCGTAGCAGTGAAGCTATCGAATTTGCGGGTGTGCCTGATCCTGTAGAGGCGTTGTTGAGTATTGAAAACTCAGACAAGGTATTCTATGTATCACATGTCTAGGGGGAAGATCAAAATGTTATGTGACCGCTAGGCTTTCAGGAAAGGCGTTGATCTGATGAATAGTTTGTATAAAATATTAAGCGAGGAAGAAGAGGATCATATGATTTGGTAACCGTTTATAGTTCGTTTTCTTGATTAATATAGCTCTAGTGAGATGAGAACAAGGATTGGGAAAGAATTCTTGGAAATTAGATTAGGAACAATGTTGTTAGGCGAATATGAAACAGTGTTTAATCCAGGGGCACAATTTGCCACAAAATTCATTTCAAAATGGAGTAGAGAAAGTGTAAGTGCTTGTGGAAGGTTTAGATATGAAAATTAAGATTGTGCTAGCAAATATGATATTCCTTTGTCGCGAAAGTTGTTGAATATATTCGGAAGAGTGAGTATGATTTGAACCCAAGTAGAGTGTTGATTCCTGAACCAAAACGTTATAAAATGAAACAATTCAATTTTCCCCCGCAGTTCAGTGTCAGTTCTTTTCGAAACAGGTATAAGTAAGGTCTATGTGAAAGAATATATTATGTGTATAACTTTGATAATTTTGTAGTCGGGTGCAACCTGTAAACGTCGACATTGTAGTAGAAATCATAATGGACGATGTAAGAATTATCAAGAACCTTGAAGTATTAGTTTTGTGGTGAAAACGGACACAAAAAGGTCTAGCTGTCCGTACAAGGATGCAATTATTAGTCTTACGGAAAGTTGGGATACCGAAAGTGTCAATGCTCTACTCTTTCTAACAAGTCGCCGAAAATGAAACTTTGGTTCATCAGTCTTTTGTGACGGGTACTCTAAGCAAAAGGGGGAGGTTCCTAAGGCAAGAGGTTGTGTGTTCAAATACCTCTGAGGAAGCTTACGAGGATGCTAACGTCAAAATTGGTACATTTCTTGTTAATACTCTAATCGTTCGTAGATTGTTTGATTATGAAGAATCTGATTTATTGTGTGTTACTGGATTCGTTTGATCTTTAATATGGTTTTCTTATCCGATAATGAATCTGTTATGTGCATGTTGATGTTGTGAAAAGTGAAACTTTAATGGTCACAAAGGATATGAGGATTTAAGTATTGGAAATTAATGACCACAAATTCTATATTGATTTAGGGATCATAGAATTTGTCAAGTTTAAACATTATTATTGGAACAGATTAGGTAATGAAGTATATAGACAACCATTTGTGTTTTAGAAAAGATGGACCGAAATTTGGTTGAAAGGGAATAACCCGAGTAAGTGTAGGGTGAAAATAGAATGGTGAATTAATGAACAAATTGGTTCTTGTAAGTGGTAATTCTTTTCCTATAAATGCATTAGTGATGTAAAATGGGTATTGTATGCAGAGATGATATCGATATCCTCGACGAGTTAGATAGGCTATGAGCAAAACTTGAAACTTGAGAATAATAAAACTAAAAGAATACTGAAGTATGGAACTTGGATGAGCTAGGAACTATGGTAAGGTTAATCATAATATGAGTTTGGACTTTGATCATGTTAGTAGATGTTGATTAAGCTGGAACTTAATTAGTATGAACTAAATATAATGTGGTTATTGAGGTGGTTATGATGCAATTAGTTTAACCTAAATCTTAGTATCATGCATTTGGATTCAATTGCGGAATAATTAGTTAAAAAATAGAACTTGAATCAATATAAAGTATTGGTTATGTATATAGAACAAGTAATTGGTTATGGTACGAAGTTTTGACCATGTATATGAGATCCAACTTTGACTTTGGGAATAGTATGAACTGAGAATTTGTTAAATGACATAAAATTTGATCTGGTCTGAGGAATAGTTTGGGAACAAAGTTGTTGATAGTGGGGAAGTGTGTAGTAATCGGTTATGGATATTTAAAATTGGTAATGTACTAGAAATAGCACAAGATTCAAGGTTAATGAATATGTTTATAAGTAAGAATTATGAAGGAACTGTATTTTGTATCTAAGCCTTGTAATGTAATTATCAATTCAGGCATGACGAATGGTTAACTACTAACCGAGTTGACTTTATAGATTGCGGTTTACTGTAATAATAATGGATAGTTTATCAATGTTCAAAAGATTGAAATGAGTTTAATGCAGGGTAAGAGTCTGAAGCAAAGGATCATGTGATGAAATTTAGTTAAAGGAATGCCGACTAATCTCATGTAATGAATGAAAAGTATGGATACCGGTGGCGTAATTGGAATTAGTCCTAGGGAATTGTCATGGGAGATCGATTTATACCTAGAAAAGAATGGAAGGGAAGTTTGATTACACTCGATGAAATGGCTCCTTTGACTGATATTGACTGAAGTCAAAGTCAATATGATTAAGAATATGAAGAAATTGAAAAAGGTATGTAATTAATGAATACCATATTTGTTAAGTTAATTGTTAAATTTTTTTATTGATAATATTAGGAATTTGGCCTGTTTTAAGGAAGGAACGGTTAAACATGAATCTGTCATTATATGTGTATTGGTATGGCTAGAATGTAACTCGTTACATACTAAATTTTTGAAATAGTATGGTTTTGACCCGTTTGAGTAATAATTTGGTTAAATGTGAATTGGTCAAAGAAGGTAGTCTTGGTTTTGCATATAAAATAAGTGTCTGATTTTGACCATTGTATGAATTAAAGAATTGCAATTCATATGAATTTTTGGCTTGTTTGAGTGATCGAGTAATATGGAAGCTATTTGTTGATTGAAGGTATTTCATATGTTTATTGTTAATAATGTAGATATATTTGGCAAAACGGATCTTTTGGACCTAGGTTAAATATGCTAAGAAATTGGAATATGTAGCTAGTGTTTGTCAAGAGGGAAACAAAAGAATGAAATGTTCATAGATGGAATGGTAATTGAGGAAAGAAAAGATGATAAAATCAAGGGATTCTATTTCATTCAAGTCAACCTAATTTCGGGACGAAATTCTCAAAAGGAGGAGGTAATTGTAACATACGTATTCTAATTTTGAGTATTTTAATTGTTAAGTTAATTATAGGTGGTAAATGACAAGTTGTTAGGTTACGTTGGTTGAAAGTGTTGGTCAAAAATCTGTATTTTCGGTATTTGGATAAGTGGCATAAGTCAAAAAGGAAGAAAAATGTGAAATTGCAGCATTTCGGAAGATAGCGGCGCTATCTTAGAGATAGCGGCGCTATCTTGTGTAAAAGGGGACAGCAACTCGAAATAGCTAAGGGGAAAACGCGAAAAATTTAGAGATAGCGGCGCTATCTCTGGAAATAGCGGCGCTATTTAGCGCGGGGTCGAGATAGCGGCGCTATCTTGGGCAGATAGCGGCGCTATCTTGTGCAGATTAGACATAAAATCGGGTTTTTGACCCATTTCAGCTGATTTTCTTCATAGAACGAGTTGGTGATTGCTCTGGGCGATTTTGGTGAATCAAGGACGAATATTGGTGCAAATCAAAGAGGTTTTCATCATAAGATCAAGTTATAAAGGTATGATGCTTAGTTTTTGTTCATGCAAGTGATTTAGGGTTAAAATTGGAGAAGAATCAAGAACCCTAGGTTAGGGTTTGGATCACAAATCTGAAATTGATATTGTATGTTAACATATCAAGTATCTAGCTATGAGATTCGTAGTTATCATGTGATAATGCACAATTTTAGATAGATTGATGGTCTAGGGTTTGGTTCATCATCAATTTGGGGGAAATTGGTGATTAGGGTTTATTCTAGTTGTGATTATGGATTAGGATATTGAATGAGATGTGTATAATTATGATAGGTAATCAATTGGAAGATTGTGGTGATTGCATTGATCGGTGACATTGGAATTGTGGTTAAAGGAGTTCGTGGCTTGTGTTGGAAATTGCTTGATCCCAGGTGAGTTCATCTATGTACAAATGTATACTAGTAGTTATATATATTTAAATGCTACGTGTTTAATTGTTATTTGGTTTATTATTATCACATATGCGATGCCTAGAACATTGAATTGGTAATTCTAGTGATTTGACTGTAATATGATTAAATGAAGTTTGACTCAGTAATAGACTTTTGCTATGTGTATTGACTTGTAAGAAAATAGTGATTATTTGTAGTATGCCTTGTGTATAATCTTTTGATAGATGTCTTGATTGATGGAATATCCTTGAAGTGTCTCACTTGATATCGATTCATGTCGTATAAATTCCTTGTGTTATGTCTCGGTTGGATTGCTCTAGTATGAGATGCATTTTCATTGATTCGGGTTGTGATAATCCTATTGTTCCGGTCTCGTGGAGTCATCATTGTTATTGTTTCGTTTGATATCGAATATGAGTTACCCGTACGAATTCCTTGAGAGATAATTTCGTTTCGTGAGGACCCACGGCGGATTGAGTATTACTTTGTGTAATATGTTGAGCGGTGGACGCGGGAGTACCTGGCGGAGGAGTGGTATGGACCGTGGTGGTGAAGCTGGATCATGGACTCGGTTAGGGGTGCCATGATCACCTTCATCGGCCTCATTCCCTAATGGCCTAAGGGGGAATGACGCACTTTGATTCGTTTGGATGGTATTGAGATCTCATTGGTTCATGATGCGGTATTGTCTATCGGTTCCGGTGGTTAAGTGATGATTCTCGTGGAGTGTTGATTCGGTGATTGGTTCTCAATTGTGTTTATTATCTTGCAAACTCTTGTTGATTCTTGCGATATAGTTGTATTCTCAATGTCAGTCATTCAGTGATTCTTGTTGATCCCGGATAAGTGTTGATACTCGGCTATGACGGATTCTCGGTAAATCTCATGTTAAGTTGTAAAGCTTCTCGGTCAGTTATGCATTGATGTGTACTTGCTATAATATGAATTACTTAAATAGTTTTATACTATTTTATATGTTATTATTTCTTTGTTTTGTATATAATGCTAGTATTATTTTGTACTTTATGAACTCACTAAGCTCGTTGTAGCTTACTCGTTTAGTGGACTAACTTTCTACAGGAAAAGATAAGAGTAAGCAATTAGGATCTTGAAGTTGATCGGAGGTTTAGAAGTTATACTCCGGGCGTATAATTAGGTATGTGGGAGTTGGGTAGTTTTGTATTGATAATTTTTTTTTTTTTTTTTTTTTTTGTAGTTAGCTGGTTTGTATCCATAGTCTTTGTTGGTAGTGAGATCTTGGCTCGTTTGTTGTATTTTGTGTAGTTGTTTCTGTTTAGAATGGTTAAATTGTAATTAGATAGTTATTAGAAAGTTGTTCGTTTTGATTGGTGGGTTTTCTTGACCCGGTCGTTACACTTGATGTAGCAATAAATATCAAATAGTAAATATCATGTATTAAATATCTTTAATCTCAACCCTTAAAGTCTACAATCATTGTCTTCTATGTTTAATGGCAACAAAAAAAACGCTTTAATGACATATAACCAAAAAAAAAAAAACGCCTCAACCCTTAAAATCTACAATCATTGACTCATTGTATAACAAAAATTCTACAATCATCGGAATTGTTATCATGCTCTAATGTTTATCAACCATCATTGTAATGATTTATGTAAACTTGAAACGTAACAATATATAACGTTGAACTTGAAATGTAATAATAACATTCAAACGTTATACATCTATCTAGTATCCAAATTTAATTGGCCTTAATTTATTATTTTAAAAAAAATATGAAAACTTAGAAACGTTTCATTTATCATGTATCAAATTTTCTTTTCACCCATCATTGAGACCAAAAACCATTAAAAATAAGTATGTATTTAATTTCTAAATTGACGTTTGGAAACCAAAAATCTATCCGCAGTTATAACAAAAAAAAAGGCCCAATTATTACCACGAATATAAATGGGACCAAACCATCTATCAAATATCAAAATTCACGTCCACCGTAATTAAACCATGAAATAGAATACAAACTCTAATGGAACCACCAATGGGAACTTTTGTTGTATCTACGGAACTTTATATGTTTCTTGCCGTATTTCACTGGCATTCTTATTATTGGTGTTGTTAAAGGTAACCCACTTTTTCAGTTTTGTGACTTTGTTTATTATTTTTATTTTTATATGGTTTTTTTCCTTAAAATTCAAACTTATTTTTTTTTTTAACAGCAAAAAAAAAAAAAAAAAAATCAAACTTATTAACCTCATATTCATATGTATGTTTTCCACATATGGTTAAAATAGAATATGAGTTCTGAATTAAGACATGCTTATTCTGCTTATTTAAGATTTGTATATGTTTTCATAAATTTTTAGAATTTTTGTTGCTTCAAAAATACTATATTAGATCATGCACTTCTTCAGCCTGATGATTTTGACCGAAAGATGCGATCTTTGCTAAACGGACGGTAAGAAGTGCCCGATGATTTTGACCGAAAGGTGCGATCTTTGCTAAACGGACGATATGGTAATGGATCAAAATGAGCAACTTTTTGTACATGTGAGTTAACTTGACCCGCATACAATATTTTGTCCAATATAAAAATTTTAATTGGATCATTTTTGTTATAATATGATAAACTTTTTAGGTTTTGGTATTCGATCACAATTAGATCATTTTTCAGCTGCTGCTTTGTGGAGGATATAATTTTTTTGTATAGGACCAATCGAGTTTAGGAGGTATTATTCATAACTTTTATCTATGAAGATTATATTGAATCTATGGGCCTTCACATAAGTTCATACATCTAATTTCATTTCCAACTTTTGCTTAGTAGTTATTTTTTCTACATAAATTTAGCTCAAGTTGTAACATTTGAGGATATTTAATCAAATAGTTTGTAATTTTTAAGTTATAATAATGTGTGAAGTTTTAGGTTGTTATTAGCCAAGTAGTCTCAAACCATCATTTTATTTAGCAAAATGGTAATAACCTTGGAGTAATTATGTACATTTTAAACTCAAATTAGGTTTCTGAAGATGTTTTGACATATAATCTGCAAGATACTTAATGATATCATTTTAAAGATCTTAACTATTTAAGTTCAATGCTTATATTGCACAAAATAATATTTTTTGACTATGTTATTTGTTACTATTTTAGCCACTACTATTTTTTATTATTTTTTCTATTAAAAAGGGTTTTATGTTCCTACGTTATCCCTAAGTTGAAAACGTTCGATTATAATTGGGCATTTAACTCCATCTTAAAATTAAAAACAGGCATCTAACTCTATCTTAAAATTATAAATGTTTAATCGATTAAAAATTGGCATTTAATTTTATCACATGGGCACATACAACCCATATATGAAAGTTGTTTGGTTTGTTTCTTTTTCTTTTTCTTTTTGGGTCTTTAAAGATTGTGTTTTGTTTGTATAATTTTGGGTCTCATCTTGGACGTTTTAATAAAACTTGCCATTAAAAAAAGGTTATGCTAAACATTGCCTTTAGGATAATGGTTAAGAGTTAATAAAGTGGTTTATGTACAAGTTTTTATGCATAACCACTACAAGGTGGTTTGTGATTTTTAGGTGTAGTTTTTTATGTAATTAATTTATAAAAATTTTAAACATTTAATTTATCCTTAACTATTGCCCTTAGGACATTAGTTAGCAAAATCATTAAAAAAATGGTTTAAGAAGAAAAAAACTATCAAATTGTTGGTAATACAAATAACTTTTTTTTTAAGGTGTGCTTTTTTTTGGTTGGGCTTTTTTTGGCTCCGACAACTTCGGGCGGCGATAAGAAAAAACCCTAGTTGGCGGCCGGTGTTTCGGCAAAGTCCGGCGTTCCTCTCCCGGCGAGAAGGGGGGCGGGTGGGTTGGGCGATCGTGTTGTCTGGTTGAGATGGGGCATAGTCAGCGAATGAATTCGGAAGGTTGGATGTGGAAGGTGGGAAGGAGGAATGATGGCGGCTCTGGGAGTAGAGAAAAGCATATTCAAAACCCGTACCAAAGAGTTGTTGAGAAGTGTGCTTCGACTTTTTTCATAACGAATTTCCCAAATACGGTGACTGAAAAGTCATTATGGGAGTGGTGTAGGAGGCATGGACGGGTGGTAGATGCGTTCATCCCGAGGAAGGTGTCGAAAATCGGGAAACGGTTTGGCTTTATTCGGTTTTTGGGTATAGATGATGATCAGGGTTTTGCTCAAAAGCTGTCGCTAGAATGGATGGGATCGTACCACATTTATGTGTCGGTGGCTAGGTTTAATCGACAAAAAGGTACGTCGAATGTTGATAAGAGTAGTCAGGGTTTTGTTAAAAAAGCTGGTTTCAATCCGTATGCGTCTAAAAGGAGTCAGGTGGGCATAGGTTCATCCTATGCTTCGGTGGTTGCTGGGTGTAATGATAAACATATCCCACAGGAAGATGGGTTTAAGAATAGCGAACAAGAGCAGGTAATCATGAAAAAGGTATCATTGCTTGATAAGGATTTGTTTAAGCTTGATGATGCGAATACTATTGTGCTGGCAAAGGTGAGAGAAGTTGGGTTGATGGCTCATCTGTATGCCCATCCAGAAAGTGAAGGGTTTGCGGATATAGAAATTCACCATGTGGGAGGATTATGGGTTTGGGTGGAACTGAATTCTCAAAAAGCATGTATGAGGTTCAAAAACATGAACCTATCGCACATGTTCGATGAAGTGCGTCATGTTCTCAGTAATTTCGTGATTGAAGAACGTATGGTTTGGATTGAGGTGGATGGGTTGCCATTATGTGCGTGGAGTTCGGAAGCATATAAGAAAATTGGAGGGTTGTGGGGAAAGTTTATGTTCTTTGATGAAGACGTCAATGATGAAGCAAGCTGCGGTAGAGTTTGTATCAACACGAAACAAATGGGTTTGATAAATGAAGTTATTCAAGTGGAGGTGGAAAATAACGTGTACATGGTAAGGGTTAAGGAGAAAGAGAATTGGAAAATCCAAATTAAAAAAGTTTGTCAGGAGGAGGAAGATGAGTCTGAACAAGAATCAGACTCGGGAGAAGAAAGTGATGGAGGTAGTGAGCCTATCTTAATTGAAACAGAGGAAAACTCTTGCCCAAAGAGTGTAGAAGAGACGGTTGTGGCGGACTCCCCGGTGGAGTCAGTTCAGGTAGATGATGACAACGTTGAGAATGTTGATGTTAATGTGGAGGATAATACCGAGCATAGGAATATGAGGAATGAGGAAAATGGTGATGATAATCTGAGAGACCTTAACGACAACGGTTCCATAAGTTGTCCGCCTGGGTTTGAGGCTTGCAAGAAACAACCGAGAAAGGAAGGTGGTCATGCCTATAGTTGCGGGGCCCTTTTTGGTATTATTGGGGATCGAAAGTTGGATGTTCAGGATAGTAATTGAACGGGAGATGACACTAGTTTTAAATGTTGAACGTGTTATCGTTAAATGCTAGAGGTTTGGGATCGGTGGAAAAAAGAAAGTGGATTAAGAGTTTGTGCTTCAAGAATAGTGTGTCGTTCTTAGGTATTCAAGAGACGTTGATGACCAAGCCGGATCTTTTCCGGTTTAAGTCAATATGGGGAAACTATCACTTTGACTTTGTGTGTAGTTCGGCTCGTGGTCGGTCTGGGGGAATTGTTTCTGTCTGGGACACGGCGGTGTTCTCGAAAGAATCGATTGTGTGTAGTAGATATTACGTGATAGTGGAAGGTAAGTGGGTGGGTTTTGATGGTAAAATGTATATCATCAACATTTATGCGCCTCAAGAGGTACTTGCGCGTGAATGTGTATGGAATGAGATTCGGGCTTATATGGAAGGAAAAGAAGGAAAATTTATAATATTTGGTGACTTTAATGAAGTCCTATGGGAAGCGGAAAGGTACGGATCTGTTTTTAATCCGGTTGGAGCTGAGAAATTCAATAATTTTATTGATACTTGTGGCTTGGTTGACCTTGATGTTGGAGGTCAGAAATTTACGTGGATGAACAAGAAGGGATCCAAAATGAGCAAGTTAGATCGGTTCCTTCTATCGGATAATGTGATTAGTTTTGATCCGGATTTGAAAGTAATGGCTTTAGAGAGAAAGCTTTCAGACCACATTCCGATCTTGATTTCTTCAAAAAGAGTTGATTATGGTCCTACGCCATTTCGAGTCTTCAACTCGTGGTTGGAGTTAGATGAGTTTAATGAGTTAATTAACTCGTGTTGTGTAGAGTTTAGTCCAAAACATCATTCTGCCTTGGTGAACATGAAAGAGAAATTGAAATTGTTTAAGCTTAAAAGTAAAAAATTGGTCTAGGCATGCAGTGTCGGATCGGAAGATGCAAATGTTGGAACTTCAAAAACAAATTCTTTGTATTGAGGAGAGGATGGATGGCGGAGCTGCCACGAACCAAGAGACAAATCTAAGGCTGGTTCTTATTAATAAGCTTAAAGACATGGAACGAATTGAGAACAGTGATGCGTTACAAAAACTAAAAATTAAATGGGACGTGGAAGGCGACGAAAACTCGGGTTTTTTTATGGTTTGCTTAAACAAATACGGAGAAGACAAATGGTTCAAGGTATTATGGAAGATGGAGAATGGCACTCGAACCCGGTCACGGTTAAATCCATATTCTATGATTATTATAGAAAGAAGTTTGAGGCGTTTAATTCGGTCCCAATTTCGATCGATCCAAATAGGTTCAAGAAGCTTGACGTCGATCAAGCTTCGGTTCTTGAGCAGAATTGTTCCATGGTAGAACTAAAGGAGGTGGTTTGGAGTTGCGGGAGCGACAAAACCCCGGGCCCGGACGGGTTTAATTTTAAATTTGTTAAAAAAATTTGGGAGGTGCTAAAAGATGATTTATTGTGCTCGGTGAAAGATTTTCTTGATCATGGTAAGTTTCCTAAAGGATGTAATGCTTCGTTTATTACTTTGATCCCAAAGGTTAGCAACCCGACTTTAGTGAAAGATTATCGCCCTATCTCTCTTATTGGTATCCAATATAAGATTATTGCTAAGTTATTGGCGAGTAGATTAGCAAAAGTGGTGAATCAAGTCGTTAGTAATGAGCAAACTGCTTTTATAAAAGGGAGACAGATATTAGACGGGCCTCTTATGGTCAACGAGATTATAGAATGGTATAAGAAGAAGAAGAAGAAGTTGCTTTTGTTTAAAGTTGACTTTGAAAAAGCATATGATTCGTTGAGTTGGGAGTATCTTGATGGTATTATGGACCGTATGGGTTTTGGCAGTAAATGGAGGAAGTGAGTGAAGGCGTGTGTGTCTTCTGCGTCTATTTCGGTGTTAGTTAATGGTAGCCCGACATTGGAGTTTGCTATGGAACGGGGTCTGCGTCAAGGAGACCCGTTATCTCCCTTTTTATTTATTTTAGCCATGGAGGGATTACATCTTGCGTTCGATAAAGCGGTTGAAGATAATCGAATAAAAGCGGTGACGTGTGGGTGTAGTAGTTTAAAAATATCTCATTTCTTATATGCGGATGATGTGATTGTGGTCACGGATTGGAATAGGCATGATATGGACGGTATAATTCAGACGTTGAATGAATTTTATCTTGAATCTGGCTTAAAAATAAATGTGGAAAAATCGAATTTGTTTGGTGTGGGGGTGAGTGGCGATCAGATTGCTGCCATGGCTTCTAGTACGGGATGTGCGGCGGCTGAGCTGCCATGCATGTATCTTGGTATATTGACAGGTGGTAACTTGGGGCGAAAAAACAGTTGGGATCGGGTCGTTGAAGCCTTTAGTAAAAGGTTGTCTAATTGGAAAGCGAAAATGTTGTCCATGGGTGGTAGGCTAACTCTTATTAAATCCGTCTTGGGAAGTGTTGGTATTTATTGGATGTCTATATTCAGGGTTCCGGAAGTTGTAATAAAGAAAATGGAACGTATGCGAGCTCGGTTGTTTTGGGGTTGTCAAGAAGAAGAGAAAAAAGTTAATTGGGTGGCTTGGAATTACATTCTTGCAAACAAAGAAGCTGGTGGTCTTGATGTTGCTAGCCTTAAAGCCTTAAATCTTGGTTTGTTGCTTAAATGGAAGTGGAGATTCTTTAATGAACCGAATGCTTTATGGTGTCCTGTTGATTAAAGCTATTTATGGAGATGACAGTGGGTTCGTGTCTAATGATTCGGGCCGTTTATTTAAAGGCCCATGGTCCAGTATTGTGGGCGCTGTCAAGTTTTTGCATGAGAAAGGTGTCATTGATCATAGTGCTATTCGATATGCACTTGTAAGTGGTGACAAGGTTAGGTTCTGGTATGATATTTGGGTTGATATCCAACCGTTGAAGGATAAATTTGATCGGTTGTTTCGCCTTGATTTAGCTAATGGGCATTATGTCAGAGATAAATGGAGGGAAGGAGGGTGGGTTTGGAATTGGAGGAGGAATGTAAGAGGTGGAAGTGAATTGGAGCAATTTGAGAATCTAAAAGTGCTCCTTGAAAATGTTAATATTGTGGATGGAAGTGATAAAGCCTGTTGATCGTCAGTCTTCTCGGTGGCGGGGGCGAGTACGATATGGTGTAAGTATGTCCCGATAAAAGTTAACCTTTTTGTGTGGCGATTAAGAAGTGACCGTCTCCCGACTAGATTGAATTTATCGAGACGAGGCATGGAAATTGACTCCATTTTGTGTCCAATTTGTCAAGGGTGTGTGGAGTCTGCGGCTCATACTTTTTTCGGGTGTCCGGTTGCGATTCAGGTGTGGGACTCGGTTCGGAAGTGGTGTGGGTTGGGCCGTGTCGTTATAAGGTCGTTCGATGAGTGGTGGTCGTACGTTGATGGGTTGAGGTGTTCTCAAGTTGATGTGTTGAAACTGAAGACGATTGGAATGGCTACATGTTGGATGATTTGGAGGTTTCGAAACTCGATTTTATTTGATGTTGGTAGTATTAGAAAAGGTGACATTGTAGATTTTATTATGTTGTTTTCGTTTAATTGGTTGACCCATCGAAATCAAAAATGTAAGATTTTGTGGGTTGATTGGTTAATAAACCCTGTGTATGTTCTGGTGTAGCGTTTTGCTATAGTTTTATTGGAGTTTTGGAGGTCCTCGGAAGGGTGATGACAATGCCGAAGCTCTATCCGTTGCCTTCTTTTGCTGTTAAAAAAAAATACAAATAACTTTTGACAAGGTGAATAATTATAAAAAGGAGCAACCATAAATGCGCGCATATGTAACAATTTCGTATGTGAGTGCTATGCAAAAAGTAGAAAGTGCAAGCTAGAAGCACAATAGAAACCGGAACGGAATATTGCAAGCCGGTTTAACAGTTATTAGTATTGATCTGTTTTGTTCATACTTTACAATTTAAGCTACAACTACTTATAGTGAACAAAGTTCGTACATCGCACGGGTCATGCTGTCTCGTTAAAAATAAAACTAATCAAAGTAATGTATTTAGTAATATAGCGGTACTTTTATTAAGCAAATAAAGCACAATAAAATGTAATATAAAATGTACCGATCAAGTAGAAATCCCAACTCCTTGTAATTTCATGTTTTCTTCTTCTTTCCGATCCTTGTAATCTTTTTATTCTAACTCAATGCTAAATTTAATATACTAAGTCGTTCCGAGAAAAACTTAATAAAAGATACTTCTTCCGATTCAAAATAAGTGATACACTTGGGGTTTCACGGTTTTTGAGGCAAAAGATTATAATGATGGTTAAACTAGATTAATTGGATGGTTAGTGTGGAATGGGTTCCACATCTTTTAAATAAAGTAAAGTTAATGATGTTTAAAAGTAAAAAGTAAGGGTAAATGAGTCATTTCACTTTGTTAAAGTAGATAGTTAGTGGATGTGGGTCCTATTTTTTTTTTTTTTTTGCCAAATAAGGAAACTTTTCAAAGTGTATCACTTATTTTGAATCACCCAAAAAAGGAAAGTGTATCACTTATATTGAATCGGAGGAAGTATAAAGATATGATTATAATAATATTGATTTCAAATAAAAAAAAAACTTAAAACATCATATCAGATTTTTTTTCACATTTTGCTAATACATTTTTTTAATACGGTGTATAATTGTATCATTACTCTTATATACATTAAGCATACAAACTTCCGTGAATTTAGTGTTCATAAATATTAATGGAAAAATTGACGGAGTTAAAAATTAACATGATTTGGCTGGTAATATACATTACCGATTCAGTACTACTGATTATAAGAGGGCGTCAGAGTCACGCGCGTTATGGACTGTGAAGGAGAAAAGTACTCCCTCCGTCCCACAAAAAACTTCCCATTTCACCCTAAATTTTTGTCCCACAAAAAACTTCTCATTTCAATAAAATACTATTATTACTAAGGACCCCACCACTAACTATCCACTAACTATCTTTCTTTTTCCAAATCAATCTTATATTTTAATCAAAATTATTGTCAATGACCCCACCACTAACTATCACCTTAAAACTTGTGCGCATCTGGGAAGTTTTTTTGGGACGGAGGGAGTATCTTTCTGGCTTTCCCAATTTCTGTTGATTTCTTTTTTTATTGTTTAAATGGTTGGCTGCCATTTTCACGTGCTTGGTAATTCACTTGACTTCACAAAATTCAATTGAAAAGATAATTTTATATGCAAAAGCAAAGTTGGATACAGCAAGATATATTAAGATATATATGATCTGTAACAATATTTTTATACGCATACGACTTTGTATTTTATTATATTTCAGAAATTAAAACGTGGGAATAGCTAGCCACATATTAGACATAAAAATATATAAAGAAATGGTATTGATATTTATTATTTGTTTCTACTTATGTATTACTCATTTGAATAAAAATATGTCAAAATCAAAAAATAAAATAAGAAAAAAGAATTAATAAATTATATATGTTATCTTGTAATGATAAGCAAAGTTATACCATTTCTTTAATATATACTCCCTCCGTCCCACAAAAAACTCCCCATTTGAGTCTAAATTTTTGTCCCACAAAAAACTTCTCATTTCCCATATTTGATGGGCCCCACACAATAAAAAACTATTATTACTAAAGACCCCACCAATAATATCCACTAACTATCTTTCTCTCTCCAACCCAACCTTATATTTTAATCAAAAGTATTATTAATGACCCCACCACTAACTACCACCTAAAAACTTGTGCAAAAACCAAATAGGAAGTTTTTTGTGGGACGGAGGGAGTATAATAGACCCTATATAATGCTTTCAGATAACCGTAAGTTTGTCAAAAGAATCTTCCGTTTTCATATTAAAAAATTCATGACAGGTACTCGTGAACGGCTATTAAACAATTTTTGACAATTAAAATTACAAAAAAATGATAAGTTATTAAAAACAATTATCTGTTAAGAAAACTCGATGTCAATGTCAATCTATTTTGTTAGTAGTTTATAATGTAATATCAGGTATTACGGTCAATCATCTACCAACTCTTTGGCTATCAAGTATATCACAAAAAATTAATTTTCTTACCACACTGTATAATAGTTAAAATAATAAAAGTAATGATGTAGATAGTAGTTTTTGTAGTATAGATATCACCTTACATTTTTAGACAAGTGCCAACGGTTGGAATGCCCTCGTCGGAGGCGTGTCTTCGGTTTCTCCATCGGTTGGCCGAAGATAATGATGGTATTTTATTAGGTATTATGTGTGTATATTTAATTATTTATAATGGTGGGATCCAAAATTTTGAAGTCAATGTATTGTTGGCATGAGTGCGTCAGATTATTGTCAGTTGGAGTGTCAGCTGATTTGACAAAAATTAAATGTGTCACTTAGTGTCACGGTTAATACCAGTTTTATATATAGTCTACACGTTGCAGAATCACCACCCAGTCACCAGCCAGGGCCAAATTAGTTGACCGATTTCCCTTAAAGTTTGTATATATAGCTCTATAATTGGATCCACTTCTAATTTTGGTTTCTTGTAATCCTATTGTCATTTACACATCAAATCGATATGGTGCATCTCTCTCTCTCTCTCTCTCTCTCTCTCTCTCTCTCTCTCTCTCTCTCTCTCTCTCTCTCTCTCTCTCTCTCTCTCTCTCTCTCTCTCATACTAACAAACCTATTCTCACTTTGATTGTGTAGACAACAAACAGTGAAGAGTTACCAAAGAAGCTGCAACTGTACTCTATATACTTCAGTCCTCCCGCCTTTAGTGTTCGTGCTGCTCTCAACTTAAAAGGTTTCATATTTGTATTTTTTTTATGTATCCTTAATTTTTAATATTGCTTTAGTTTGTAGATCGACAATATTATTAGCATTTGAAAAAGTGATAATTGATTTGGCTTTGTGGATCCCAAACAGGAATTGATTATGAATACAAACCCGTGGATCTATTCAAACAAGAGCAGTTCCGTCCTGGTAACAATTAATATGTTAATTTCAAATTTAAGGGTTATAACTCCAGGGTCCCCGGATGGCCGGATGTCTGAGCGTGTGCTCGACATGTACGCAACCTAATCCTTGTCGGGGCCATGATCTGAACCTTTCGCTATACATCTTGTAAATGTTTACCCAAAGAGAAATCGAACAGTGACTTCTTGGAAGTCATTCGGTAGCCGTTGCCATTTATATCATTAGATGGTTATAATACTAATATAAATGAACAAGTTAGTTTAGTCGGTTCTTGCACTATAAGAATCTGACCAAGTGTCGACTAAACTCTATGTTGAAGACACGTGGCGTCGCTGCTCATAAACTTATGGCGACGACATGTGGTTGCTACAGAGTTGACCAAATTCAACTTTTAAAAAATCTTTTTTTAACACCATTTTTTTCAATAAAAACAACAATATACAATTCAACCATAAAATCATACGTAATAGACAAGTTTCCATTACTAGTCTAATTATATTATAGCCAAATTAGCAAATAGGTGTTTTAAATTTTTAAAGAATAAGCCATATATTTTTTGTTTATTGTTAATGACATGTCAAACTTTGAACAACTAATTATTTTTAACTTCAATTTATATATATCTACTCCCAACCTCACTAGCTACCATCTACCACTACCATCTTCTTCATCTTGTTACTGACCCATAACGGAGATAACCTACTATTTTATAAAAAATGTGTAACCGAACAAATTTTACTCACTTCAAAATATAGTTGGATATGGTACTCATCTCCGCATTGCGCATGACCCTACTAATAATTGTAATACATAAGAGTAGGCATGTGAATGGTATAAGAACCGGCCCGGACCGAGTAGAACCTGGAACCGAAAAAATGGTTTTTGCCGGACCGAGTACCGAACTGATGATGCTCGGAACCGAACCGGACCGAGAACAGGTCGGAACCGAACCGAGAACATAAGTAATTTCTTCGACTTTTTTTGGTTTTTCTTGGCTTTGGACCGAACCGGTTGGAATTGAGAACCGACTTTCATAAAAATCAGAATCGAGAACCGAACTGATATAGCTCGGTTCGGTCTGGTTCGATCTGGTCTGATTCTGCGTTTCCAATAGATTTTCGGTCCAATTTGCACAGGCTTACTTAAGAGTTCTAGTATTAGACTACCTCCGTCCCAAATTAATTGTCCACTAGACGAAAGACAAACAGTTTTATGAAAATGCAATTATTGTACTGTCCACCAATAAAATCTCATATTTACCCACTAATAATTCATATGATTGGTTATAATTTGAAATTAATACTTATTTTGGGACAAACTAAAATAGTAAGGTGGACAATAAAAATGGGACGGGGGAGTATAATCTTTAGATACAAACATCATAACCCCTCTTGTATTTTAACTAATAATATAGACTTTTTTGTATTAGGTAATTACTTCTAGATTTTAAAATAATTTCCTTTGTATTAGGTAATTACCTTTAGATTTTAACTACTATTATTGGCAACTTCAATGAAGTTAGGTGGAGAAATGAAAAAAAAAACGCTCTATTTTGCCAACAGGGAGCAAATTTGTTCAAATGAAATTCATCACTAACCTGAAGCTTGTTGACCTTCATATGAGAGGGATAACATTCACTAGAATTAGTCCGTATAGGACAAAGTTTAGCTAACTTTATAGAAATGTTACCTGACTCCATTATATTGATATTTGGCAAATGCTTATATTGAAGTTCTTCCAAGGGAGTTCTCATACCATTATGTGGACACTTGAATTTAAAATCAAAAGATGACTAAGGCAAGGAGATACACTATCTCCATTTTTTTTATTATCGCAATGGAAACACTTTATGTTAGTTTCCAGAGTGCTCAAATGTTCAACGTTTGGCATTAAGGTGGGGAATCAACATTAACATTTCTCACCTTCAGTTTGCTGATAATGCTCTTATTATGGGGTATTGGTCATTGAAAAACGTTAAAAATCTCTCAAGAATTTTTAATTGCTTCTACCTTGCTTCAGCTTAAAGTAAACTTCTCTAATAGCAAACAAACTCTTCGGAATTGGAGTTTCCAACTCGGGCGATTTCAAATTTTGTAAACATTCTTGGGTGTCAATCCTCTCAATTTCCCACCACTTATTTAGGCCTCCCGATTGGGACCAACATGAACGAAATCACCAATTGGAGTGCAATTGTAAACTCTTTCAAAAGAAAATTGTGAAACTGGAAAGCAAAACCCTCTCATATGGTGGTCGTCTAACTATTAAAAGTCTGTGTGGGGGAGCCTTGGATGCTATTATTTGTCCCTTTATAAAGCCTCAATTTTTGTCTTAAAAACACTTGCGAGTTTGAGAATAATGTTTTTTGGGGCGCTACCATTGAACAAAAGAATTAAAATCTCCCATTAAGAATGGTGGTCTTGGAATTGGAAGCCTTTGTCATGCAAATCAATTACTCATAACCAAATAGTGGTGTCGTTTTCACACATAACGTACCGAATGCTATCTGGTGCACAGTAATAAAATTCGTTCACATGAATATGGGGGAGAAAAGTCCATCTGTTGGTGTCGGGCCCTGAAATCGAATCATGGATCTTCAACGCGACTTGATGGCAAACTATTTAAATCTCCTAAATTTATTCAAAAAAAGAATTGGTGATGGAAAGGATACAAAATTTTTGCATGACATTTGGGTTAGAGGATCATGACTAAAAGATGAATTTAGATGCTTTTGTCATGGGCTTGGTCCTCTTAATTGATGTGCCATGTATTCCTCTCCTCCTTGCGGCCCATGCCACTCATCTGATATGATCTTTGCATATGATCCAGTTTCAACCTAGAACGACATTCGGTAATTATCACATATTAAGAGTTGGGCTTGGCGAAGGGAGCCCAACTCGGCCCAAGAAATTGTATCCCTCATTCTCTTCATCAACTTCTTTAGTCGAATGGCATATGTTTCCATCGGACTCTTGGATTTGCACAACTAATGGTTTAAGGAAAAAACGAATATTTGATAACAATACATCATGGTTGGATAATGAGACTTGATGGAACATAATGTTGCTCGGATACGTGAATATTATTGCATGGCGGGTCGCAAGAAACAAACTCCTTGCAAACAAAAAATTTACCTTCATAAAACCGTACAAAGATACCTTATGTGACAGTGTAAAGTTTTTTTTTGTTCCTTTGGAACTCTCATAGGGGGGAAATATTCCTAAAAATTGGTTAAAGTGGTGTTGTAACCCACACATCGATTAACTCCCCTTTTATTTATTTTTTTTCTTCTAATCTAGCTTCTTTCTAATTTTTTATAATATACACACTTGTTAAAAATAAAATAAAACCTCTAGATTTATTACTTAATTTTTGCTTCTATTATCTTCAACTATTATCGTATTTATAACTTAGTCTCCTTTTTGTAAGGGTAGACTTTTTGGAGATCAATCCTATGGGGTATGTACCTGCAATCGTTGATGGTGATATAATGCTTGGTGATTCTTCTGCTATACTAATGGTCAGTAACTTTAGTGTACCTCATTTCAAAAAACAATAATCAAGTAGTGCTTATTTCCGTATATGTTTTTCTCTATTTCGTGCATAATTTTGTGTATGATACAGTACCTTGAAGAGAAGTACCCTCAGTTTCCGTTGCTTCCTGATAAACTTGAGAAAAGGGCAATAAACTATCAGGTAACACAATTTGGTTACATTTTTTAAGTTTTCATATTTACACATGATGATAATAAGATACTGACTAGGACCAAAAAGAAAAACTGCCATGCATCACACAAGACACAAGTGTAAAGCTAGTTACACTTGCAAGCAATCGACTACTCACAAAATAAGTTAAATGAGTCATCTGGGCAGCCACGTAGAACAAACAAAATTTAAGGGCCTTTTTAAGAAAATAAGTGTGCAAGTCCAACTAATCAATATAAACCAAATGAAATAATGAAAATAAGCGGACAAAAAATCCTAAAAGAAAAAAATCAGACATATAATCTGTGGATTGTGGCCACACTTTTTATTTAGGACAAATAAATTACTTATTTGGAGAATTTTTTTTTATTCTAAAAGTTATTTTTTACTACCTCCGTCCCAAAATTATTGTCCACGTAAAAAAATCACACAGTTTAAGAAAAGTGCATTTATTACACTGTCTAACCAATAAAATTTCATTTTTACCACATAATTATTTTTTGATTGGTGAAATTTTCAATTTGACAGTCAATTTGGGACAAATCAAAAAGGAAGGACAATAAAATTAGGACGGAGGGAGTAAGATTTCACCTAAGATAGTAATTAATTGGACCGCCCAAAATAAAGGAGTCATCTTTACATAAATAATCTTAATAATTGGTACATTTAGTGTGCTTAATGTAACCGTCACAATAAATTAAGTTTCAAAAGATGAATCAAAGTTAATCGGCATACCTTTTTTTTTTTTTAGAATGGCATTGAAATTCTCATTAAAATTTTCTTCTAGGAATAATGTAAAGCAAAAGAACCAAAACCAAGATGAGTATTATTAACTTGGCTTACAATTCCAATTGTATAAATTTAAAGATGCATTTTTTTTTGCCTACTATTAATCAAGAAAGACAAAAATTTCACATCCTTTTTTTACCCTTAAAACCATAATTGTCACATTCCTTTCCAGAATATTATATTTCTAGCGCTGCCAACTTATACTATTCTAGCTGTCAATCTAAATTTCAAGTGGTAGGTTAATTAATGAGTTTTAAAGGTTATCAAGTGATCTCATATTCTCTATAACGGTTGATTCAAGAAAGAGGGTAAGGCTCCGTTTGGTTACGGAAAATAGTTTTCGTTTTCTATGAAAAGTTTTCTAGGAAAATGAAATGGTTTTCATTTTAAATTTTCCATGAAATTTTTTGAAAATGCGTTTGGTTCAAACATTGAGTTTTCATTCTCTAATTTTAGAAAACTATAAAACTTGTTTGGTTGTATATTCTCCACATGTTTTCATTTTCTAATTTTTGTTATTTTAAACAATACATTATACAACATATTTAGCCACTTACATCAACCCACCTTCCACGTCTACCCCAACCCACCATTACAATTCTTCAAGTTCAACGAGTGCTATGTTAAAGTGTAATATTTAACTCAAATTTTTTATTACTTATTGCAGAACAAAAAATTTATAGTTAATCCTTATAATATGTTGTTAACATATTATAGAATTATTCAGGTCTAAATTATATCCAAAATATCCATCAATAAAAAACCACTTTAAAATCTAATTTAATTCTAAATATTTCGGTCCACCGTTAAAATTAAAATAGTATAGAATTTTCAAAAATCTTTAATAAATAAAGATTTAAACATTAAATTAATACGTACTTCCCTGATTACTTATATCAAAGAAGTTTTATCTAAGTATATAATTATTTGAGTGTGTCTGTGTTGGGGATGGGGTGGAGTGAAGAGTGGGTATGTGTATATTTTAGAAATAGAAAAGTATGAAAAACAATAAAAATCACTTTTTAAAAAATTTCAAAATCCTTCACAAATTTAAAAAACAGAAAATTTTCATTTTGTTGGAAAATTTTGGAAACTCATGGAACCAAACGCGTTTTCCGAACTATTTGTTTTCTTGGAAAATTTCCCCGAAACAAACGGAGCCTAAGACTCTGTTTGGTTGCGGAAAACAGTTTGCGTTTTCTATGAAAAGATTTCTAGGAAAAGGAAATGGTTTTTATTTTTATTTTCCTGGAAAAATTTGGAAAACTCATGCAACCAAACGCGTTTTCCAAACTTTTTGTTTTCTTGGAAAATTTTTCAGGAAAAGTGGAAAATTTTCCGTAAACAAACGGAGCCTAAGTTTTCGGTCACAATGATCAAGTGCATTTTATATGTTATGGTTTATCTGCTATCTTCATACATCCTTGCATATAAACTAAGGGAATTCATTTCTACACCGCTTATACACCACACAGTACAATTTTTACAACTAATTGTATAAAAATACTCAGTATTAAGTGTGGTGCATGCAATAAAAGTTGTGGTTCACATATAAACTAACGGAATTAATTCATGTACCACAACTTTTGATGCCTATACCACAATGTACAAATGTTACTGCATATTGTACAAACACATAAAGCAGTTATTATGGTATATAGATGAAAAAGATGTGCTGTAAAAATTAGCCCCTATAAACTAATGATCTCCTTTTAAATTTGTAGGCTGCATTTATTGTTTCAACAGGCATATTACCTTTATTAAGGAGACCTATTGTGGTTAGTATAAAACGATTTTTCATAAATCGTTAACCCCTTTTAAAAACTTCTATCATCGAAAAGCATATATGTTCCCAACTTGCAGAGGTACATCGCGGAAAGATTGGGTCCTAATGAAAAGATTCAATGGGTTCAAAATCATGTTGGAAAAGCCTTTGGAGGTAAATCATTGTACTCTTAATCTCCTTTCCACGATATCTAAGAATGTAAGATTCAATAGGGTTATGTTAATTTTTGCTCGACCCAACTTCGAAGTCCATACAAATCTTTGTATTTGATTTACTCATATTTCATTTGACTCGTTCCAAACTTGTCTATTGACCAAGTCAGAGTAAAAAAAAGTTGGCTCCATCCAAACTTCATCCCAGGGGCGGTATCAAAGGGTTGGCGGGTGGACATTTGCACATTCCGAAATTTTTATCTGATTAGTATACATTTTTATAGATTTTTTTATTTTTTACATTAGCTCATCCAGAGATCTGTCCACCTATATACGGAGCAAGGGTATGATTTACCCTTTCTGACGGTATAAATATGACATCTCAAAGGCAACCAATGAGGGTGCCTTAAAATGATGACTTTGAATGTTGATTCATAAATTCAAAGAGTATTTTCCAAACTTTAATTACAATATAAAATTAGTCTTTATAATGAGGGTCATAATTGTCAATTAGCCTCTCCCTTATAATTATGGTAACTCATGTCTTTTCTTCACTTTGTTTTGGTCAAAACTGTGTTTTTTCTTTGTAAATAAAAATTTATAAAACAGCCAAAGTTCTTAAAATTAAAGTATTTATAAAATGAGTCTAATAATGAAAATTTGAAAAAAAAAATGTCATAATTCAAACATATTACGAACCAAAAAGTCTTATGATCGAAAAGTTGTAATGATCCAAATTTATTATAATCAAAAATTTTATGACTGCAATTAAATGAACCGAATATTGTTTGTCGTTTACTAAATCCAGTCCGATTCAATTAAATAAAATGAGTATTGATTAGATACTTAATTTGTAGGTATATTAGTTTCAAAACTTTCAAACCTATGCTTTATTGAGTGTATTTATCAAGCCAATTATATAAGAATATTTGTTGATTTAGTAGTTTTTCCAATATTATCACCTAAATTCTAAGAAATATAAATCAAAATTAAATATATACATAATTTCAAACCGAATTAAAACGATTGTGGTGGATTTAAGGTTCTATATAACCCAAGTAGTAGTTTTCTAGATTTTTTAAACAAAACTGCAGTAACCTCCATCTTCAAATAATAACCGTTTTTTTCTAAAACTTGGTGATTTTCTACAAACAGTTAATACAATTACTGTTTATTAAAACAATTCATTTTTAAAAGTAGTACATTTTACTTATGATTTTTCTTATTATGACTACAAAAGTCATATTCTTTCATACATTCAACAATTTTTTATGTACATAAACATTATTTAAAAGTAGTACATTTTGGTATATATGTATGCAACAGCCTTATATTTATTTTATTTTTTATTTTTTATTTATTTTCTTAAAATTTTATTGGTTTTGCGTTTATTGAAATTCATTTTTTTTTTACTCTTAGGGTTACTTTTATTGTAACAGGTCATTGATTTTTGCAAAAAACAATTATTTGGGTAAGTATACGTTTCACTTTTAATTGATCATTGATATTTTTGTGTGCAATACCATATATATTTTTTTTCTCAAAATTTTACTATTTTTGCATTGATATATGTGTATGCATCAACCTTATAAGTAACTAATTATGAACCATTTGAGATGTAATATTTTTCATAATTTTTAACGGAAAACACTAATAGAGGTTATTTTGCTGATTTTGTTAGTTATTAAAATGTGGCAATATAAAACATATAGGATATATATATATAGAAGTGGGATCCTGTGAGGATTCTTTTTTCGGTGAGGACTCGCGAAGACACCTCATAAAAATTTCAAAAAATTCCGAAAAAAATATATATAACCCACCATGATTATTACTACATTTGACAAAAAAAAATTCAAAAAAAATTATGATCCACTTTTTTTAGCGAATCATAACAATGATCCAGATTTTTTTTGTGGATCATTATTATGATCCATATTTTTTTTTTGGATCATTTTTTGAATTTTTTTTTGGATATTATACATAGCGATTTTAATGTTTAAAAAAGGAATTTTTTGAAAAATGTTTGTTTTTGATCATTTTTAGAGTTTTTTTTGGAGTCCTCACAGTCCTCGCGAGGAAAAGAGTCCTCACCGGATCCGGACCCTATATATATATAAATATATATAATAAGTAACTGATCTCTATTGATTTCATAACTAATAACTAACTTATTTCTTCTTTAAATTATTTTAGCACATATGTATGTATAACTAAACATTTTTTATCATTTCAATAATATTTTATGATATGCTTTCCTACGCTTTTTTTTTCATTATTATGCATTATATTACTCGAAGCTAGCCCACACATCAAGGCGGGATATGAAACTAGTATAATATATGAGTAATAACTAATACAACTAGTATCTTTCTTTTCTAGGTTAACTCATGTTAACTTAAAACATATAAGCTATAGTTCGAGTCCATTCCATGTAAATACTTTTTTTTTAATCTCTTTTTTCTTTTTCGATTCTTTTTGCTTTTTGTTGTTTAAATATATTTTTTTCTCTATTTACCATTACAATTTTCTTCTCTTTTAACTAATTTTTTCACCTAATATTCTCAGTCTAAAAATGTTATGCTAACTATTTATATGATTACACATGTATTCTAACTAGTGATATATTAGACCACATAATCTATTCATGAACATTTTTTTTAACTTTATAACCATACTGAACATGAATATGGATTAATAATACAAATTTTATATATGAAATCTACCTATATAAAAAATTATATTTTATTTTTCATAATATTAAATTTTAAAATATATATTCTAAAAAACTTAAGAACTATTTAATTCATTTAGTTTACAATTAGACGTTTGTTCAAATTAAAATTGGTTTGATCTGCTTTACGCATTGACATTAAAGGAAACCTCACTCGAGAACCTATTGTACTCCAAAGATTTGTACACTTTTGAAAAAAATTCTAGTACCGCCACTCTTCATCCTACCTCATTTTTTTAGCACAGTCAATTAGAGATATAATCAAACAACATTATTTTAGTAAGAAGTTCAGAGATATATTAAAATAGCATGGTTTCAGTAAAATAATTTGCTCAAGTAGCGATTAACTCAGTCGAAACTAGTAAGAGAACGTTTTATAGCGTACCATAGATTAATAATAACAATAATTAGTATTATATACTAGAAGAAGGCGGTAACATTGGCCCTCACATGGTGTTTAAATTGAGAATGAAGAATTGATCACATTTTATTACCATATTTAGTCATAAGACTAACATTATGAATTTTGATTTCGATTTTAGAAGGAATTCATAATAAAATTTGTCATCATTATGTAATAAGAGACTTGCTGATTTCTATTAACGAATGCAGCTTTGGAAAAACTATTAAAAGATCATGCTGGGAAGTATGCAACTGGAAATGAAATTTACCTGGTATGGTTCTTTCCTTTTGCATATAATTTACAGGTTCTTATGTACAAAACACACATATATATATATACTAGCAGGGTACCCGCGCAATGCGGCGGCGGGTACCCAGAAACCATATTTCGTGGCGAGCAAGTGCTGTTCGTTTACACGGTAATAATTGTTGCTAGAAATAAATAATTAAACGGAAATGTGGATTTTGGTAAGAGTTGATGATTTACAGCGTCGTATATTTAATGTTATTGGGTAAAATGGTTTTCGAGTAACAGACTTTTGTTATTAACTGTGGGTGGTGTTACCAAAGTGTAATGTCTATCAAGTGGTTAACACATAGTGATAAGTTAGCAGAGGTCTTGGGTTCTAATCTTATTAGCCGCGATTTTATTTTTTTTAATTAGAGAACTAACTAACAAAAGTGGAAAGGTCCTTAAAATCAAGTTTAAGGAGCTCCTTAAACTTGCCTAATGGGGTAGGCCTAAATGCTTTATATAGTAGTAAGATATATATATATATAGAAGTGGGATCCTGTGAGGACTCAAAAATCGGTGGGGACTCGCGAGGACACCTCAAAAAAATTTCAAAAAATTCCGAAAAAAAATTATATAACTTCCCATGATTATTACTACACTTGACAAAAAAAAAAAGTTTTGAAAAAAAAATTATGATCCACTTTTTTTGCGGATCATAACAATGATCCATTTTTTTTTTTTGATCAAAATAATGATCCATATTATTTTTTTTTGATCATTTTTGAATATATATATTTTTTTGAATCTTATAGGCTCCGATTTTGATATTTAAAAAAGAAATTTTTTTGAAAACAATTTGTTTTAGATCATTTTTAGAGTTTTTAGAGGAGTTAATAACAGGTGAGGACTGCGAGTACTCCAAAAAAAAACTCTGGAAAATGATACAAAACAAACTTTTTTTAAAAACGTTTTTTTAAACATAAAAATCGCAGCCTATAAGATCCACAAATAAATAAAAATTTTCAAAAATGATCAAAAAATAAAAATATTGATCATAATTTTGATGCATAAAACAAATATATATCATTATTATGATCCACAAAAAAAAGTGGATCGCAATTTCTTTTCAAACTTTTTTTTGGTCAAATATGGTAATAACCATGGGGAGTAATATTTATTTTTTTTCGGAATTTTTTGAATTTTTTTTAAGGTGTACTCGCGAGTACTCACCGTTTTTTGAGTCCTCAACGGATCCCAATTAAGAGGTTAAAATAGTCATTTTCAAACACTTTCTCTATCCTTGAGCCACTTGTCACCTTGTGATTTGATAAGGTTTTTCTTCCCTGTCACTTAGTTTTTCAGCCATAACTTTTTTTTTTATAAGAAAATTCTGTTCTAAAAAAACCAAAGTTTTTAAAATTAAATTCTCTACAAAATGTGTATAGTAATGAAAATTTGAAAATGAGTATATGGTTAGGATCCGGTGATGATTTAAAAATTGGTGAAGACTGCGAGTATAATTTTCAACCAATCGTTTAAAAATATTCGATCATTTTCAAATTTTTTGCTAATTAATGTAACCTTAAACTAAGTTGATACGGTATAGATATATTTAGACTCTCATATCTTCGCGCGTGTTACCATACTTTTTTAAATATGGGCAAAGTTTTGGGGTGTAACTATGTAAGGTCCTCGAGTGGTTTGTTTGTCTCAAACCATTCAAACCAATTTTAGTTTTAACCCTAAATCAACTTAATCAAAATCTAAATTTCAATTAGTTATGTCGAAAATAAAAAATTATGTAATTTAGCCATGTGAAAAATAAATTTAAAATTTATATAATAGTAGATTTTATAAATAAATTTGGGTATCTTTAATCCATATTCGTAGATTTGGTTATAAATTTTTATAGATGATTTGTTGACCTAATTAGACTTCGAATTTATGTTAATTTATACAGGCTGATGTGGTTTTGGCTCCATACGTCATTGGTTTCCCAAAAAGACAAAACTTTGACATGGTAAGCATTTCTCTTAAAAAAACGTTTGCAAGTGCTTGATATGTTACACACTAAAACGTTTTATATTGTCAAGAGATTTAATACAATTAAGAAAGGGATGCCATATTTTTCATAATTTGTCACATAAGACGACTCTCAAACATAACACCAACTGATACTTCAATTTTTGTCAAATTAGTGACATTCAACTGACATACTCATTATAACAATACACTTTTACTTAATAATTTATACATAAAACACAAACAAAAAAATACCGACACCCACTTAATTACCCTACTAATCCGTCTCTTTACACTTTGGTTAGCTGAAGGGAAATATCCGAAAGGCCCAATCGAAGGGGTGTGCCAACGCCTCCCCTAACCGAAGAGAAGAGACACTTATGTTGGCACACGGCAAATCAGTGCCAACATTGTTCTTTCAACCTTATTTGAAGTTCTATTTTTCCTATCAACAACACCATTTTGTTCAGGTGTTCTTGGAGCTCAGAAGTTCTTATAGATACTCTTGACATGAACACCAGCGCCTCTGTCACCGCACTTCAGATACTCTTGACATGAACACCAAGACTCACTTCCATATTCTAGATAAAGTTGACAATTTCTTGAGTTGCATCACTTTTGGCTCTTAGGAAGAATACCTACCAAAATATTGAGTAATCATCCACAATTACCAAAGTGTATTTCTTTCTTCTTCCAAGACTCTTTATATTCACTGGACTAAAGAGATCCATGTGAAGTAAATTTAGGCAAGCTGTGGAATCTGAAACTAATTTTGATCTGAAAGACGATCTATGATGTTTCCCTCCTCACAAGCTGAACACATTTTATCTTTGGCAATTGTGAGTTTGGGATGACCTACCACTTAGAAAATGTTGCTTATCTTTTTTATGTTCTTGAAGTCCAGATGTGATAGTCTTTTACGCCACAACCAATTTATTTCAGATAGTGCTGAGGCAAAGAAGCATGCATAAAGTTCTTTCAGGTGCTACTGAATTGATGTCAAAAATATACATATCATCCTTTCTTGGTGCATTCATCACTATGATTCCTTCCGAATCAATTATAAATTCTTGTGTGTCTGTGAATAGGACCATGTATTTAGCTGTAAGGATTCATAATACTGATTGACCACTTGGGTCAACCTCCTAGTATAATTGGTTCGAACCATACTGAAAAGAACATGAACTTGTTCTCGACGGTTAAACCAACTAGCAAGTTTAATCCCTAAAAGCGGAACTGAGATTAAACTTAATCCTTAAACCCTAAAGGATTATGGTATGTTGGAAATCTAAACTAGATTAACAAGAAAGAAACCTTGTACGAAAAAATCGAACACACACAATGCTTGTGTGTATTCGTTCGACCACTTACCAAGAACCCTAGGGTTCTTGGTAGTCGAATTCGAACAAGAGGGAGGAGGAAAAAGGGTTTTCCAAATCATACCTTAATCTTGCTTAAGAAAGTCCACTAATGATGAACACAACAAGCGACCTTCTAGTTGATCCTTGTAATGATTCTTGTACTTCAAGACTTGAAGCACACGAAGAACACGAAGAACGAAGAACACAAAGACTTGTGTTCTTCCCTTGGTTCGGCCGATCGAGAGGGAGAAGGGGGAGAGAATTCGTGGGGTATGCAAGGGTTCTTTAGGGTTACCCTAAGCCTCTTATTTATAGTTAAACAAGTTGCATTTAGGACCCTCTAGTTTAATTAAGATTAACTTCTTAATTAAACTTTCCTTTTCGTTTCCATCCCTTATAGTTTTACTAGTCTTTTATTATTGCACTTAACTATTAAATGTCTACTATTATATACTTACATATTTCGGTATAACATACAAGCACGAAATATATACTTTGTATAAATACTTTTAATAATTAATTATATAATGACCTCTATATAATATAGACAATAATATTATCCAAACACTATATGATTTAATAACTTTAAATCACATTATGGATAATCTATAATTAACACATTGTATATTTACTCAACTAGTAAATGTACAAATACTTGTATGAATTACAAATACCTGTATGAATTAGTTAGTTAAACTAATCTAGTAATAAGTTAAACTTAACTTAATACTTAACTGATTCATAATGACTATTATGAATCATTCATCTTTCAAGTATCATTACATCTCTCACTCGTATTACATGCACTCACCGGTGTGACCCTTAAGTGTTTCGTAGACATGGATGTATCACCATAGGTTGACTAGCTGTGCACATAATTCCAACATTAGCATCACATACTTGACTGATTCTACGTATCGATTTAGCCACTTCTCATTTTCCCGTTTTGTTGACTCATAATTGCAAGTATCTCCACCTATATATGAAGCTAGGCCTGTGCAGTTTGAACCGAGACCGACCAAAACCGACAGGGACCGGAAGAACCGGACCGAACCGGCGCCGAACCGTAGCTTCCGGTCCGGTCCTCGGTCCGTATTTTTTGAGAACCGACCGGTCCGGTCCGGTTTTAAACCGGAAGAACCGGTAGAAACCGAATAAACCCGCCAAAATACAAATCCTGTGATTTTTTACCGTCCAGCCCATCCAATAAGCCCATCCAGCAGCTTTAGCCCAACATCCTATTAAAAAAAAACCCTGCACGTCTACACTACACGTACGATTACGACCATCTGTTTCTTCAATTCGTTTCTGTTCAACTTCTTCGTTCGTTCGTTGCAAGCTCCAACAATCGATCAATATTATGTCGAACTCGTTATCCGATAATAGTGATTCTCAATTTCATGTGTGATTGTATAACTATAACATGTCTTAATTCTGTACTTTTGTTAATTACAGAATGTTAATACGTGCATGGTGATAATCATTGGTATTCAATGTTATCAACCGGTCCTAACCGGTTCAAAACCGAAGGAAACAGGAAGTTAACCGAAACCGACCGTCGACCACCGGTCCGGTCCTCGGTCCGTCGAATCTGCTTTTTTCGGTCCTCGGTCCGGTCCGGTTTCAACCGGTCCGGTCCGGTTTTTTGATTCTGCACAGGCCTATATGAAGCCTATATTTGATTCCAATTTGTCTACATGTCCATTTAACCACTTCTCATTTGCCCGTTTTGCTGACTCATAGTTGCAAGTAATGCGCCATGTCAATCACAAGTCAAAGGGCCTTTTAGTCATTTGGGCGATTTTAAAATTTAAATTTAATTATTGTAATTTTTGTAGGTCCCCTACTTCATTTTTTATCATAACTTAGTTTTTTCTTTGTAACAAAAAATTCTAAAAATGTCAAAGTTCTAAAATTATATTCTCTACAAAATGAGTAATAGTCTTGAAATTTTGAAAAAACAATGTTATGATTCCAACATATTATGAATCAAAAGTATTATGATTTAAAAATGTAATGATCCAGATTTTGTATGATCAGGAAATATTATATTCGTAATTAAATCAAATGAGTATTGTTTATTATTTCTTAAATCCAACAAAATTTAATCTAAAGAATGGGTATTAATTAGATGTTTAATTACCGGGTATATTGGTTATGAAAGTTTCAGATATCTATTCTTATTGATTGTAAATATCGAACCAAGTATATAGCCTTATTTATTAATTTGGTAACATTATTAATAGTATCACATTATTATCACATAAATATATACATAAATTCAAACCAAATTACAATCTACCACCTATATACGAAGATAAACATGACAATTTCATGATGCAATGTCCATTCCCCATCGTTTGATTGATTTTTTTAATGACGTGCGCTGCTGACTGAAAGGGCCTTTTAATCATTTGGGTGATTTCAAAATTTAAATTTGAATTTAAATTTCAATAGAATTTCTAACATATATGGCTGAAATTTCTATTAGAATCTTTACTATATTTATAAACTTTTAAAATACAAAAATTTAAATGAATTTAAATTTGAATAGAACTTAAATTCAAACGATTTTATTTCCTAATATATAGTAAAGATTTTAAAATTTTCTCTAAAATAGGAATTCTACTAAAGTTTCTAATAAATATATAACACCCAAAAATTCGCAAAAATTAAAAAAAATCAGTACAAGATTTAAAATAAAAAGGTCCCAATAACTTATATAATTAAATCCCAATAAAAATGTTGTCATTTGAAAAATGTATTTTATGCGGAAATAATTTATATAATAAAAAAAGGTGTTTTAAAATATTAAATGATGTCCACATCAGCTCTGGGAAGATACAACGGTCAACCGTCCACCTTATCTTTTCCTTTGCTGGTATCTGAAACAGTGGGGGAAAGATTGGGTAAGCTGGAAAGCTGAGTGAATAATTTCAAAATGTAAACAATCATAACATACAACACATGAGGCACATCGGCGTACTCCTACTCAGAATCTACTCAGTTATTTACCAGATTTATTTCTCAGATTTTATTACTCAGATTTTAATTTATATAGCGCGCTTGTGTAATTCGGGTCGATAGCCCTTCCTCACACTCCAGATAGGCGTAAGCCAAAACTCAGACGGGAGGTGATCCCAGATAGGCATATAGCCTATAACCCATATGTGTATTTATTATGTTTTTATCTCTTTAACAAAATTAACTTAGATAACCCAGATAGCCCAGATCATAGACAACTCAGATCACAGATAACTCAGATAAGTTCCCAGCGGGACAGTACAACCCTATGCTGAGCTCAGATACCCAGCCACTAATGTCTCAGATCAGTAACGATAAAACATATGCTCAGATACTCAGATAACAAATCAAACTCAGATAGCAAATATGGTGCAAGTAATGTAACACATAAGTCAGCATGTACAACGTTAAAACTGAATACATGGTGAGAATATTCACCTCGATAAGCTAGCCTCCAATTTAATTCATGAATGGGTTACACACTTCCTCGATGCAATTTAGAGCCTAAAACAATTATATAAAACATATATCACAATTTTGACATCAACAACATAAACTCAGTTTCTAAATTTCCCGACAAGTTCACTAAAATGGACATATCTCCCAAACCGTAAATTCAGTGGACTCCCATTTTAATTTTTCGGAAACTAGACTCTGAATTATGCAATTGACTGTGAGACGGGCCATTTTTAATACAGACCCTAAGGGTCTCGAAAACAGCCGACAACACAGAACAGTCGCACAGCGACAGCCCACGGTATTGACCGTAACTTTCAAACCGCAAATCCGTTTAACGAGTGCTTGGTCAATTCGGAAATCTAACTCAGAGGGCTACAAATATCTATGAGACGACCCTCACTTAATTCGACCTCTAAGACACTCAAACTTATCCCGCAACATGGCGGTAACAATCTGCCAGAAACTAAAAACGTAACGAGTAACAATTCAACGTAAAACCCAACACCGACACCCGAACATCTACAGAGATGTACAGAATTTCCGGTCCCTGGGTTCTTCGAGCATGACTCGGGATTGGATTCAAGAATATTTAAAACGATATAAAAAGGGATTAGAAATATATCCTACGAATCAAACCGTACAAACACCAAACCCGAATATGCCAACCACGACACCACCAATCTCAAAGGCTGATTTTGTTTAGTTGTTACACCACCTTCGCTGGAATAACTTCGAAAGTCAAAACAACAATTTCCATCTTCTAAAAGAATCAAAACAATAACCTTGAACCACCCCTCACGTAACCTGCTTGACCCAATCCAATATGAGCTGCTTGCTTGCTTGAAGAAACCAAAGGAAAAATATCACAAGACCATCTTTTGCCAGAAACTTCAACACGAGCTTAACAACAAACAATTGTTTTGATTATGTCATCCACTACCGCCACAGAATTAAGTTTCCACGTGACCTCCTTCCTTCAAATACTTCCACCGATTCTCGTGAATCAAAAGCCTGCTTCTTTTCTTTTTAATTCACTTTTGCACCCTACATGAATCCAAGCCACAACATACCACTCGATTGTCCCTTGGATACTTGTTTGATTCCAATCACGCAAGATGGAGGAAAAATAAAAAGGGGGCCGCTGTAGACAATAACATTTTGGGGGAAGGAATTAGGGGATAAATTATATGAAGTATTTTGCAAGGTCAGGCCTATAGCCCATATCCTTTAACTGATCAGGCCTAGAGTCTATATGATGGGCTCGGCCTCGGCCTTTGGCCGACCTCTCTCACTAGATTGTGGTCTCTTACTCTTTCGGTCAGATACAAAATAAACCCGATTTATTTAAAATAAAATGGGACGCGCTCATGCTCGATAAAGTAACTAAAACGTCTAACTAAATGAACAATTTATTTACCGGTCGTCTAAATAATACGAATAGTCTAACTACAGGTCGTTCAAATAATACGAACAGACTAACCTCTTTATAATTAATTTATTAATTATTAATTAAACCTTTTAAAAATTAATATGACAATTAAAATACGATTATATAATTATTAAAATTTTCGGGGCGTTACAAAATATCACAAGGCAAGCAAGCATACATTTAATATTTTCGGAATTTAAAATGAAATGTGAGATTTCTTCCTTTATGATATTTCTGGATTAAAATGCATTCAAAATTAATGAAACTTAAGAGAAGAAATGATTAAAAGTTATTTGTTGCGATCAAGATGACAATTACACTAACTCAACAACAAATGTCATATACAAAGAAGTTTTATTTCGTCTCTAAATTTTGTGTTCCATTTGTAATATGTATCAAAACACGTTTATCATCATTTCAATAATAGATAACAATATAATTTATTAAGGTTTTTTTTTTTTTTGTATTTTCCTTTTATTTTTCGAAGCATGAACGGGGGCTATGAAACTAGTATTAGTATATTACTATTGGTAGGTAACTTATACACTAACAAAACTGATTTCCACATTACAAATATAGTGCTTATTATAATTATTTGGATATGCAAATTACTTTTAGTGATATATATAGAATTTGTTTAGTGACTCGGTTACCTGTACATTATAATTTGATCGAACTTTGTTAAAGCTTATATTTGATATGTCTTGGTGCAGACTGAGTTTCCTCTTCTATCCAGGTTGTCGGAAGCATACATGATGGTACCTTCTATCCAAGCTGCTATGCCTGAAAACCAGCCTGATTTTCCATCAGTTGAAGAAACACGTTAAACAAATAATGTCACGTGCTAACTACTATAAAAAAAATCTTTTTGTATCTTTGTTTTGGAGTGCATAATCTACTCGATCTACTTGGGTCGAAAGGCGCCCACTACTTCGATTCTTAACAGCCAGTTGAAAATTAAGTGACGGGTTAGGCTGGGTATGTTTCAATAAATGATTTATTTGTAAGAACGATATTTTATGAAAACACTACTACATATCGGGTTTGTTGGTGCGGACGTATAAATTTATATATTGCGATAGTCTAATATAACCGCAGCAACAAATGACTGTCGCACTGCAAAAGAAACAACTGCAACGACAATTCAATTTGGTGTTGCGGCCATGCAAAACCCGCAACAACAATCCCAATTGTTGTTGCGGCCATACACTACCCGCAACACCTACCAAATTTGTTGTTGCGGCCATACTCTACCCGCAACAACAATCTAAATTTTCTGTTTAATTAATTAATTAGTTGGCAAACAAAAACAAATTTCATTCAACTAAGAGTTGGCTAACAATAATACAACGAAAACATTACATATATGTAACAAACTATTACAAACCAAACCAAAACAAGGACAACCAAAACCTAAACACAAAGCTAACAATCATGCATGTTGAATTCAGAGAAGAGTAACCTTGAACCAAAGTCCTTGACCATTGTTTTTTTCTTCGAGATCAACGGTGAACATGACATTTTGGTTAGTGTGGATGCCCATATTCTGTTTGAAGTCGACTAAATCACCATTGATAGTCATATGATCGATATGACTATCATTGGACCTCCTTCGATCACCGTGTGTTCGTATATTGAAAACTTTACTGTATGTGGGTCTCATATCATGATTTTCCAAAGCAACCAAAGGATGCTCATCCCAATGTTGGTGATCCCTAACAAATTTTGCTGTAATAGTTTGATGAAAGAAACGAAAATTAAAATTTATACTACAAATTATAATGGTTATATATATAGCAAAAATTAAAAAGAAAAATTATACAATTTTTTTTGTCATGGACGCACGCCATTTTACGATGAAGTAATTATTAACTTGTACTTCTTGATCACCAATATGACTAGAACTCATATTAGAAACTTACAAAAAGAATCTTATTTTGGAAAGTATTTTGATATAACAAAAGGCTAATTGGATGAAGTCTTATATAGAAACTTACAAAGACAACTAAAATTTTTGGAGGGATTGGTGATTTGGCGCGCATCACAACTGTACAAACGCATCTCCAAACAAAAAATAGTCATGTTGATTTCTGCTGCAACATCATTAAGATTCGCGTGCGAACAAAATCTGCTGCAACATGTGAATCTTGATGATGCCGCACCAGTAAGCAATGACTCTAATTTATCTTCATATATGAAAATTATGTTTGATCCATCAAAATAATGGCAATTAGAGTCCAATATATATAGCTGAAATTAAGTTCTCTTTGAATTTCAAAGAAACTATCATTACGTATATTTTAGAATCTCAAGAAAATATTTGATTCTCCTGCAACTCTATCTGTGATGTGGTAAAAATCGAGGAAAAACATTTGTTGTTGCGGCTAGCCTATTTATTGTTGCGGTTATGTGGATAAGTATTAAAAAAACAGTTCTAACACTAGCTGTAATTTTCATCCAACTCGATATGCAGTATTTACTCGATGAATTTAATTTGAATCCCAAAATAAACACAAATATTAATTCAAATAAAATCGATGCAATTACATTGTTATATTGGTAAGTGCGGTTTATGGTATTTGTTATTGCGGTTACACTGTTGCTACGCGCTTGAATTCCGTATGACGGTCAATTTTCCCTCTTCAATTTGGCATTTACTGGCTGCAACTTTCGACGCCCTTGGTTATTATATAAAGTTAACCAATATTCTTCTAAAATGGTAACATTTGATCACCAGAAAATTATTAATCAAAAACTTTACTTTGTTATTAAGCATGAGTTCCCAAAGCGATAACCAATATCCTGCTGAAATTAATGAAATCAACTATTCTACTGACGATGAGATTACCAACTATCGAAGTGAAGATCCTTTAGAAAAAAAGCCATTTCTTTTCCGTGAAATGGAATACGCACATAACAAATCGTTCTGAAATTGTATGCATATATTTTGGTTCTTTTTTATTTCTGTTTTTTATTTATAATGATTAATATATTTTGTCTTGATGTCTTAATTTCAGACTATACCAACGAAGGTGGTTCATGATCACATGCTCTACAACTATGGCCCTCTTTGTGTCTTCGAGAGGGGAGAAATGAGTGAAAGGTTCGTAATGGTTAATACCTTTCATAATCGACAGAAACCAGTTGAAGAAAGACCCTATGGCCCGATTACCATTCATGGGAATTTTGACCAGTTGAGATTGAAGTGGGGCATCAGGTGGAACCAAAGGGTTGTTTTCACAATTGATCTCGAGAAAATGAAGACTCCTCGAGGCCGACTTTTTTTAAAGTTACTTTGTTTTGAATTTAGTTACTTGGGTTTTTAATTTTGTGACTTTATAATTTTTCGTTGTAATGCATGCACGTTTATAATTTAATTTTAGTATTTTTAGTTAATCATCTATCTTCAAAGTCTCCTTTAAAAAAACTATCTTCAAATTTAAAATGTCTAATTTCAAATAATTAATTTATAATATTAACATATTAATATTAATATTTTAATTGATTAATTTAAACGTTTATGATGGTTTCCAAGATGTAGTAGTTGACAATTAATCATCTATCTTTAAAGTCTATCAATTTAATTTCATATCATGTAAACAAGTTTTACTTGTAAAACGTTATTTATTGTAACGGCTAGATTACAATTGTTAGTGCGGTTTTGTTTCTTTTTTTGTTGGGGGTATACGCTTTGTTATTGCGGTTCGACCGCAATAACAAAGCAATTTTGAATTCTATAATATCCAACGGACATATTTTTGAAATAGTTGTCTTTCATCTTTGTTGAGATCCTGTTTTCGTTCTGCTACACTTTTTAAGGTAATTTCGTTTACTTTTTTTAATTTCATGCTTTGAAGTAGACCTAGAAAAGTAAGTAGCTTCCAATTAGTTGCCAAAATAGACAAATTGCATTAAAAAAAACTAGAGAATACAGTAGATTATGCAAAAATTGCATATCCTATGAAAACTATGCAAATCCCTATCAAATACATTTGCATTTTCCTTAGCATTAAGTCACGTTCATGCAGCTTCATTTCAAGTTTGTTCTTCGAATTTATTAATCCTGGAATGATTAGTTTGGATCTTTCACACATAACAGGATCAAACCACACAATAAACCTACATGTAGAACCCTATAAAAAAGAATATACAATAGTTAAGTTGAATTCTGAAATGGTTATATATTAAATATCTTCAAAAGGCCTTACCTTTGTTGGACATGTATAAAACCTTCGTCCAGGGTTTCTAGCTGTCCATGAAGTGCAAATCACTGCTTGTTTCCCACATGATGAACAGAAAACCATCTTCTAGCTAGAAAAAAAATGTGTTCGTTTTATTATGTTGAATTACTTAATAAATGGCTGAATATGAGACTTACTTATATAACCTCCAACCATTTAAATATAATATTAATTAATTTTTGTTGTGGTTTTATTAATTATTATATGGAGCGTAATTATTGGATGTATCAAGCTCTACGTTCGTCCGCCGATTATGTCATCGGTGTTGGAAATTTTATTCGGTTTGCTGAATCGAATCGCGTTAAGAACACAAGTCCTTCGATTTTATGTCCTTGCAACGTTTGTAAAAACTTTAAAGATTCACAAACACCGCTGATATAGAGCACCATTTGTTTCGTCATGGTTTTATGCGTAATTACACTTGTTGGTCAAATCATGGAGAATCACGACTTGATTGTAACACATAGTCGAGCAATGTAAATAGTAGTAGTGCATATACAACCATTTAAATAGCCTCCAACCATTTAAATATAATATTAATTAATTTTTGTTGTGGTTTTATTAATTTTTATATGGAGCGTAATTATTGGATGTATCTAGCTCTACGTTCGTTCGCCGATTATGTCATTGGTGTTGGAAACTTTATTCGGTTTGCTGAATCGAATCGCGTTAAGAACGCAAGTCCTTCGATTTTAAGTCCTTGCAACGTTTGTAAAAACTCTAAAAGATTCATGAACACCGCTGATATAGAGCACCATTTGTTTCGTCATGGTTTTATGCTTAATTACACTTGTTGGTCAAGTCATGGAGAATCACGACTTAATTGTAACACATCTTCGAGCAATGTAAATAGTAGTGGTGCATATACAACATTGAACAACGACTCATACCACGATAACGATTAATACACTTCAAATGACCGTTTCGATGAAAGTATTAATGAATTGGATACTAATATGAGTGGTGACGTTGGTGAACAAGATGAATTACATCGCTTATTTGATAAAGCCGAAACACCGTTATATAAAGGTTCTAAATTAATGAAACTTGATGCTATGTTGAAGTTAATTAACTTAAAGATGAAAAATGGATGGAGTGATACAAGTTTTACAACCCTATTAGAGCTTTTACATCATGAGTTGCTTCCGGAAGAAAATGGATTACCAATTTCTACATATCGAGCAAAAAAATTAATGTTTCCAATGGGATTGGAAGTAGAAAGAATACATGCATGTCCCAATAATTGAATGTTGTTTCGGAACGAGTTCGTAAATTTGCATAATTGTCCTCATTGCAGTGCATCGAGGTATAAACAGAAAAAGATACGGATGAAGTTGACGATGATGTGACAAAGAATGGACCACCGGCTAAAATGTTGTGGTATCTTCCTATTATACCAAGACTGAAAAGGTTATATTCAAACGAGAAAGAATCAAAGTTACTTTGTTGGCATTCAGAAGAACGTGTAATTGACGGGAAAATTAGACATGTTGCGGATTCACCGCAGTGGAGAAACATTGATAAAAAGTGTGCTGAGTTTGGGAAGGAGATCAGGAACATACGTTGTTTGGGCATAGTTCGGATGGGATAAAACCTTTCGGTAACTTGAGTAGTCGTCATAGTACGTGGCTGTTGGAATATGCTTCACGTACATGACATATAGTTATATGGCTAGACGCATGTGAGCCCAAAGGGTCACACACTTATACACCAAACACCATTTAATATATATAATATAATTAGGGTAATTATATTATTTATATAAATTATAATTACTTGACTAGTTATGTTTTAATTAATTGTTAAGTTAAAACGTATTAGTGAGTAATCATAAACAATCAAAACTACAAGGGATTAAGTGTCATATCTCCTAACTTGTAATTAGAAGATAAGTATTTAGATTAGGGAGCAAGCTAACTAACCCTAAGCTATCCCTTCCTAACTCATGGCCGCAAGATGAAAAATAGATCAAGTAGTTGCGTGTGTTTTTTGGTTTTTATATACGAACACACAAGAAATTGTTTTGTGGGTTTTAATAAAAAGGATTCCTTTTGTTGACAATTCTCACGTAAAAACAGTGCTTGTGAATTGTGAGTTTGGATTTTGATTTCTTGTTCAAAGACTAGCATTTCAATTGGTATTCTTGATATGGTGTAGTGTGGATACCATTAGAGGAATTCTACATTGAATTCTTGGAGTTCTTCTTCCACATTTATTGGTGTAATCAAAGGCTTCAAGGGTATGAATATTTCAACCTATCTCTTTGATTTTACTTGTAGTTTAATTGTGTCATTCAATATTATATCCGTTCACGGTGATTAAACTTTTCCGCTGCGTTTTGTTACTTGTAATAACCGAAAATCACGATTAGTGGTATCACAAGTCATTATATTGATTGTGTTTGGTTGTTTGGTTTGGTTGTTTTGGGAAAAGCCGTGTTTTTGGCTTAATTGTTGTAATTTGTTAATTTTTTCTTCTATTTTTTGTGCCATTTTTGGGGCAAATTTCAATTGTAAAAGTAATTAGAATAGTTGTATTTTGTTTCTTTTTATTTTGTAATTTGTTGACCAAAGTTGAAGAAAACATGAGGACAAACAACAATTTTCGGCACCCCCTGCGCAGCTGCACGAAAACAGAATTTCCCGGAGATTGGCTATTCCGTTGGACCTGAAACCACCGCCAAAATTTCCGCAACTCAGAGACCTACAACTTTACAGAAGGCGGGGAAGACCACCGATGTAACATCCTAAAACTGGCCTAGTGGTTTTAGGTATATGATAAATAATTATTTGACCATTTGCGGAATTATTTGGTTAATTATTTAAATGGTGTGATATTTTAACCATGGGGTTTAAATATCTTTATACTGAAATATTTTATGGTGAATACGATTTTTATATTTTTAGATTCTCTTTATAATTGTGATTCCGAAAATATCTTCATTGTTGAATACAGAGCTCATTTGGTATTTTAAATAAATTAACTACGAAAAGGACTTTTTATATTGTATTGCTTAAATAAATGAAAAAAAAAAGTCAAAAAGTGCCCCTTTTTGGTGGGGATGTCGGCAGCCAAGGGATGGGGTGGATCCCTTATCCACTTCATTTTGTTCTTGCTCTCTCCCTCTCTATCCGTGACCTCTCCCTCTCTCTCTCTAATCTCTCTCTAAAACACCCATTAAAACCCTTTTCAAGTTCTTGAACTTTGCTTGAAGATTTTAGTTGATTCTTGCTCTTCCTAGCTCCTAACCACACGTTTTTTGTGTAAACCTTGGGTAACATCTTGTTCCTTGTTAGTTGTCTTGAAGTATTTGTTATAAGATGAACTAGGGTTTTATGCTAGATGATGATTCTTGTTAAATATTGTTATGGTTTGTTTTATATGCTAAATGGAACTTGTTACATGCTTTTATAACTAGTTAAATCATGATTTTGGAAAAGATGGGTTTTTACTAAAATAATTAGACCTTGGATTTTTATGGCTTATAGTGATTAATATAAGTAAACTAATGTGTTGAGAGCATTAAACGTTATTATGGTTCATTTTGACTTGGATGAATGAAATTATTAGTTAAAACAATTGTATGGATTATGTATAAATTATGAACTAGTTATTGTAGTAAATGACTAGTTGGTAAAAAAATGTCATCTATGTGTTTTATGGATTTTATGACTAGTTTATGTCAAAATGACTTGCTAAATTGTAGGATATGAGTTATAACCAAATAAGGTGTGAATTGATAAAAAGGCTAGTTTGGTAGTATTTGGGTGAAATTGTGAGTTAAAAAGTTGTATAGTTTTATGTCAAATTATAAGCTAGTTATTGGGTTAAATAACTAGATGGTGAAAAAGATGTCATTTTTGTGTGGTATGACTTTTATTGCTATAAAGGGGGAACTAACATGCTTAATTGGTTATAAGTGATGTTTGTCAAGTTATGGTGTGGTTTGATTAAAATAATAGTTTTATAGTGTTTGGATGGTTTATGTTAAGACATGAACTAGTAAGTTGGAAGTTGGTAAACTTGCGTTAAAATGGAATTTAATCTTTATTAAAATGATTAATTAGTTATGAATTGATAAAAGGTATAACTATGGTAATTGTAGTTGTGTTGAAAGTGTTAAAGTGAAAAATGTGGTTTTGACCCGTTTGGGTAAATGTAGTGAAAGTTTAACTAAACGTATTTTAGTACGGATTGACTTGGTCTATGAATGACAATAACATGATAATTACATATTTTGGTAAATTGTAATGTGTTGACTTGTTGTAGTTAAATTCGGGTCTCGACTCGTTTGGATGTATTATGCTATATTGGTTAGATATGGCTAAGTTGTATTTGACATGAATTGCAAAAGTGTAACATGACATGTTTATATGATATTGCAAGTGATAGTTATTCATGTGGTGCAAGTGTTAGTGTTAAATGTATATTTAACATTGTTTATAATTTGGTGGAATTATATACTAATTCGGTATTCCTTTGATATACAGGAACTGGGATCAAGACTCAGAAACATTAGACCTCTGAGTTCGACAAGTGGAAGTAACGAGTGGATTTAACCTCCAACTTGTGTTTGGTTACAACCGGTTCGGTATTGCATGTTTGGCAGGAAAGATGCAGGAAAATACAGGAAAAATGCAGGAATCGGTCGCTGTAGTGAGTTCACGATCGTGAACTCTAGTTCACGTTCGTGAACTCTAGTTCACGTTCGTGAACTATTGTTCACGATCGTGAACTTTTGGTTTCAGGTTTTCGGGTCGTTTTTCGGGCGCGAATCTTTGATAGTTTGCTTGTTTGGTACCTGTTCGATCGGGTTAGACGAAATAGGATATGTGCACATAGATGGAAAGGTTTTGCTTGATTGGTAGCAACAACTCGGTTAGTGACAATCGAGGATAGGGATGAGGTCAGTGTCGGATGGATAACGGTTGGGCATAGTGTATCGTCTAATAAGGTATCCGACCTTACCTGTATACGTTGCATGGTTAAGGGGAGGGACTTACTCGGGGTGTTGGATACAGGCTATCGGTTACCGTGGTTTTGGCCGACCATGGTTTAAGGCCCGCAAAGCCACTGATCCTCTCTCTTAGTGGTTACCCAACGCGGAGATCTAGTGATACTTCCGTGTTTAGCAATCGGAGATGTAGAATTACTTCCGAGGTTAGTAGGCGGAGATGTAGAGTTACTTCCGTGCTTAGTGATTAGACAGTTAGCGGTTACTGGTTCGGTGGAACAGTGGTTCAGTGGAGCAGTGGTTAAGTGGTTACGAGGAGTAACGATCGTGGAGATGTTGGTGCTTGCTTGTTGAGCTTTATATAAATTGTAGATTATGTTCATTCACTTAACTTTGTGCTAATCCCTCATTCTTTGACTCTTTTCAGGTTGATCGGTACTTGGGACGGAATGGGTGATCAAGCTCAAATGGATATGTTTTGTAAAATGAGCCATGTCGTTAAGTGACACCGTTTAAATATTAATGTTTTGGACTTTATTTTGGGACGTTTGGTTTGTAAACCTAAACCTAAACTATTTATTATCTTTATGTTTCCGCACACCTTTTAAAAAAACGTTTTCTAAATTTTGCGGTGTTACAGTCGAAGACCCCTTCAGTGACTTTTCGGGCCTTCAAGTCAGACTGAATTTTCTGGCAGATTGCATTTTTTCACAAATGTTGGTTTCTACTTGCCCATGAATGTCTTGGGGCAAGTGGGAGCCCATTGGGTTTATGTAGGCCCGTTTGGGTTCATGTTGGCCCGTACCTTAGTTTGACCCTTCGGTCCGTCGTGATGACTCACGTGACCGAACCTAGGATTTCATCGGTCGAGGTTTTCACAAAATTTGTTGCATGATTTATTTATGTTTGTGGTTTTTTCTTTTCTATTAGATACAAATTATAAAACTTTTAAAAATACGATTTTAGACACAAACATTAAAACATCCAAACTTTTTATCATCTATGATTACTTGTTAATCATTCATGATTAATATTTAATCTAAACTTGTATTTGAGATTAAACAAAGTTTAAATACGATTTGAAACTTAACCCTTAATAATCGTTAAATGTTTACCGTTTATTAAACGACTTATGAAGTGGTATGAATGAAGTACATGATTCATTCATATCTTAATAAAATTTTATCTTAAAATTTTTCACACCTAAAATTTAAGTCACGTCGTCCAATCGGTTGAAATCACTTGCTTCTATTTTTGAATTCACGTGAGACGTGGTTTGAATTTAGATCCGAGGTCATTATTCTCTACGCGTGAGACCTAGATCTATTTTGACATGATTTCACATTGGATGACTTAATCGAGTTAACGGTGAGACCTTGACTCGAGGCGAAGATGCGACAAACATGCCGCTTGACCCTAGATGCTTGTTCACTAGGTGCCATGAAGTCCCATAACTCTAAGAGTTGCACTTGTAATGCAATTGTTGATCGTCACCTACCTATTGGATCTATCATTGCTAGCAGATCAACTGATGTGATGATAGAAGCTCAATGAGGATCTTAGCTTTTAATAAAATTAATTGGGTAGTTAATTTTTTAAAAGATATTATTATTGAAAATACTAATTTTTTGAACTTTGTGTGTTATACACATAACAACAACAAATCAAAACCTAAGATCTCCACTCTAAAATCAGTTCTTGAAAACTGAAACTGACTAATATCAACTTTAGCGACTGATATCGAACTCTAAGGATTGTCCTTAGAAATGAGAAAGTTGATACACCTATAAGGACCTTACCTGAGGCACCTCATGCGAATGTTTCTGCTGCTGTTCGTCAAGCCTTTGCCGAAACGTTTAACGAACACCAAGAAGTCGCTACTCCTATGCTTGTGAGCATGAACCCCGAGATTCGAAAGAACTTCGAGGAACTCACAGCATATGGCACGTTAAGAGAGTTGAAAACGATATTTCACAACAAGCAGAACATGAATTGTTCGAAACAGTTAAAGCATTCCCCGCTTACAAGCAGGAGGACGACCAATCAGTTAGCACTTACATCTTGAATATGAAATGCTATCTTGATCAAATAGAGAGTCTTGGTTACCCATTGCCACAAGTTCTTGGAATGAGCTTGATTCTTACCTCACTATCCAAGGACTATGACCAGTTTGAAAAGAGTTTTAAAGTACATAGCATGGGGAAGACAATTGGTGAATAACATGTTATAGTAAAATTGGTGTAGCAAAGGTTACCAAATTATTTTTTAGCAATCATGGAAGGTAAAACCACAAGCACAAGGAAAGAGTCTAGGTAAGGGTAAACTAGTTTACTTTTTCAATCCTACGACTCCCCCACATGCTAAAAAGGAGCACCCTACAAAGGATATTTCTTGCCATCATCGAGATGAAACCGGCCATTGAAGGAGGAACTGTCCTGCCTACAAGGCAGAGTTGATGAAGGACAAATGTGATCTGGCTAGCACATTAGGTATCTTCATTATAGAACTCCATACTTTTACTAATAAATCTTGAGTGTATGACACTAGTTGTGGAACTCAGATTTACACAAATGTGCAAGATTAAAAGTAAAGTATAAAGCTAAAATAATGGAAGTTGTGATATAATCCATTCCTAATGCGTTAATTATTGTTTTGAACAATTGTCAATTATGCATTGTTTAACTTTATCGTTTGTTGAATAATGATTTATTCAAACTATTATGGATTATGATATTTCGTTTTATGAAAAAATAACATATTTTATTACTATTCCTTGTAATAGAATGCTTGAAATTGATATGCATGATCCAGATTCAAACGATAGTTCTATACAGAAATGTAGCACTCAAGAATCCAAAACGGGTTGGATTCCATTTACCTAGAGCATTGTCATCTTTTCCACATAAACAAGAAACGCATTCTGACACTACAACACGAAGGGCTTCTTAACAAATGATTATGAATCATTTAAATGCCTCTCTTGTATATTATGGAAAGATAACAAGAAAGCTTTTCTCCCATGTTATCGAAAGAGCTAAAAATCTACTTGGACTCATACATACTGATATATGTGGCCCTTTTAGAACTAAGACTAGGGAAGGTGTTACCTACTTTATCACTTCCACTGATGATTTCAGTAGTTATGGTTATGTTTACTTGATTAAAGATAAACACAAAATCTTTGAAATGTTCAAAGATTTCTAAAGTGATGTAGAAAATCAACTCGGCAAGACAACAAAGGATTTCCGTCGTAATCGAGGAGGAAAGTACATGAGCCAAGAGTTTCAGGATCATCCAACCCAACGTGAGATTGTCTCACAATTCTCTCCTCCATACACTCCACAAGATCATGGTGTGTCTGAAAGGAGATATCGGACCCTGCTTGACATGGTTCGATCTATGATGAGTCCTACTACTCTTCCTCTATCCTTTTGAGGGGCATGCACTGAAGTGTGCTGCTCGAATACTTAATATGGTTTCGGCCAAAAGGTTAAAATGACACCATATGTAATATGGCATGGGAAAGTCCCTAATTTGTCTTACTTGAAGATCTGGGGTTGTGAGGATCTCGTGGAATGAGACATGCCGAACAAACTTGAGCCCATATCTATCAACTGTATCTTCGTTACTATTTTACTACCCACCTGAGAACAAATTGTTGTTGCTCGGTGTGCTGAGTTTCTTGAGAACAGTCTCAATTCACAAAGCAAGTGGGAGCACTGTAGACTTTGAAAAGATTCAAAGCGAAGATGCACAACCTTCTGGTAACACTAGCAAATATCATTATGAGGCTGGACATATAGATGTTGGACTACAAAATGATGTTGTTCCCATTCGTAGGTCCGCAAGGACACCTCATGCACCTGAACGATATAGACTTATGTCGATGCTGAGGAGCAAAGTTTCGAGGATCATAATGAACCCATAACTATCAAGTTGAATTATCGAATTTTGAATTCGAAAAATGGCTTGAATCTATGAATGCGAAAATAAAATCCATAAGAGACAATCAAGTTTTGAACTTAGTTGGTCCTGTTGACATGGATAGAAATATACATACCTATAAAGCTCTTGTAGTAGCAAAAGGTTACACTCAATCCTACGGGACTGACAACGATGAAACCTTCTCGCCTGTTACTAAAGACGTTAGGATTCTTAGACCGTCCGTATCGCTCGACCGTTGGCTCGGTCGCGACCGGCCACGTCGACCTCGGGGACGCGTCCCGCCCGTTACACCCCTTGATCTTCGACGCGTCGACAAGGGCCAACGGTCGACTACTCGACCGTTGGCAGCCCGCTCCAACGGCTCCAACACACCCCTTTCAAACTTAATTTTTACCCCTTTTTTTACCTTATAAATACCCAATCTTTTTCTAAAAAATTTCACACTTCTCATTTCTTTTCTTCATACTTACTCACATCACACACACTATATTAAAATGAGTTCCGACGATGAAATGAATGTCGCTAATTTTATTTTTGGCGACGAGGAAGAGGACAGGGTTATACATCTTGGTTTTTTACAAACGGCGGTCGCGTTTCTTGAAGGTTCTAGTTCTACTATCCCTAGAGCTCCTAGAAGATACGTGAATAGGGACCGTGGCGGTGCGAATGACCGTCTCGTGGCAGCTTACTTCGCTGAAAATCCGACGTATAACGAGCATAATTTTCGCAAACGTTTCAGGATGAGTCGTGATCTTTTCACACGCATTGTTCGCGATCTCACTAACACCGTCCCATTATTTGCGCAACGATATGATGCACTCGGGAACCCAGGTACTTCTCCGCTAATGAGGTGCACGTCTGCAATTCGTCAGTTAGCATACGGGACCGTACCGGATGCTCTAGATGAATACTTACAAATTGGTGAGAAAACTAGCCGTGATAGTCTCGCAGAGTTCTGTAAAGGGGTGATGCACTTGTATGGAGATGAGTTTCTGCGAAAGCCTACTCATACTGATGTGGCGAAGCTATACGCTTTTCATGAGGAGAAACATGGGTTTCCCGGTATGCTAGGAAGCATTGATTGTACTGATTGGCCTTGGGCTCAATGTCCAAATGCTTACCGTGGGCAATATGTTAGAGGGGATCACGGGAACGAACCATTCATCTTACTTGAAGCGGTTGCCTCGCAAGATTTGTGGATTTGGCACGCGTTCTTTGGTGTCGCCGGGTCGAACACGTTTGGAATCGACGACTCCACCAGTAGTTTTTTTAATGTTTTTTTAATTATGTTTAATGTAATGTTTTAAATTATTTTTTATGTAATGTTTTAATTATTAATGAAATTTAAATTAAAAAAAAAAAAAAAATTCCGAACGGTCACCCATTACGGGCATTTGGTCGCTGTCTGGTCGTGTGGTTGATCAGGAGAGAGAAAGCTGATGTGGCGCAGATGTGGCAGGGGTGACCAAACTGCGAACGGTCACCCATTACGCACAGCCTTATAGCCAAAGTAGTGTACTATGACTATGAGATTTGGTGAATGATGAAATAAAATGTTTGTTTCACCTAAAACCCAAAATGAGCATGTGTATATATTAAAGCTAGTGGGAGCATTGTCGTTTCTCAAATCATACATGTTGATGAAATGTCACTCATGTGAAACAATATCCCAATGCTACAAGATGAAAATCATGGCTTGGAAAATGTTTTGACATGAAGGATTGTAGAAATACGACACACATACTTGAAGTTAAGAATCTATTGGGATAGATCAAAGCGGTTAATTGGTTTAAGTCAAAGTGCTTACATTGACAAAATTCTAAAACGGTTTAGAATGGATGCTCCCAAACGAGGAAGTCCTCGTATACAACACAATGTAAACTTGAGTGAGACTCAAGGACCTTCAACGCCTGATGTGGTGAAGCGAATGAATGTACTCCCCTATGAGTCGGCTATTCCATTCATCATGTACGCTGTAAGGAGCACTAGGCCAAACGTAACGTCCTTAAGGGATTTTACTAGAAAATACCAACAGAATCCACAAGAGAGACACTGGATCGCTATTAAGAACACATTGAAGTATCTTTGAAATACTGGATATATGTTCCTTGGTTATGGTGGAGATACCAAACTGAAGCTAAGTATACTTGCTATACTTATGCTAGTTTTGAAATAGGTCGTGATGACGCTAGATCCTATTTACGAAGGTTCACTACATTCGGATGATTTATCGAGATATGTGAAATTCGTACTCTTAAAGTTCAAACAGATAACTAACTAGCTGATACTTTATCGAACTCAATGTCTTGTACCAAACATATTGAATATGACTGGAACATTGGACTTCGACAAGCTATTAGTTTCATGTAAATCTGTTTTAGTATTTGAATAATGGAACATTGAGCAGTTTTTATTGGAATAAATTGATATATTTGATATGATCGTTTTTATATGAATAACTACTGTGTTCTATATTTGCATGTTTATATCCTTGAATATTTACTGTGTTTTATATTCTAAATTGTCCATTGTCATATTAATAATATGGGAATATCATTAAGACAAATCTGAGGGCATTGATGACATTATCTTGGTACGACCAAGGATAATGAAATCAAACTCACATGTTGTTCATTGTGATGCACAATTGGACTGACTCAACCTATGAGAAATCACTTCCTGGATTTATGTCACAAGTGGATCTCACAAAGGCTTTGCCGCTTATCCTCTGACTTGAGATGCAAGTTGGTTTGTGTATGTGGAGTGGCAAACTTTGATGTGGTTAAACGCTGACCTGAATAAGGCTGCTATAACAACCATTTTCGGGTTTGTCATTAAGCGTATATCAAACACGTGTAGTCAATAAAGAATTTGTTCCTCCACATGTGTGGATTAGATACTACTGGGCCCCTCGATGATTTGAATAAGATGTATATGAGGCCGCACCCAAAACGTAATCAAGATGAATCTTGATTGGTTTTGGTAATCTAATTCAATGTATAGATCGAGAAACAGAATCGTTGAATTTTTAGATTGACATTAATCCTTGTCTAAAATTCAACATGGTATCAGTAACAAAAGGATAACCGATTGAAAAACTTTGAACCTGGACTTTTCTGAAACTCACTCATATACTTCTAGGGGCATTGGCGGGTTGCTAGACTCTAACCTTTGCTTGTATAACTACTTGATGTTATGACGTGCGCAAGTGGGAGCTGTTGGAATATGCTTCACATACATGACATATAGTTATATGGCTAGACGCATGTGAGCCTAAAGGGTCACACACTTATACACCAAACACCATTTAATATATATAATATAATTAGGGTAATTATATTATTTATATAAATTATAATTACTTGACTAGTTATGTTTTAATTAATTGTTAAGTTAAAACGTATTAGTGAGTAATCATAAATAATCAAAAATACAGAGGCTAATTGTCATATCTCCTAACTTATAATTAGAAGTTTTTATATGAATATCTACTGTGTTCTATATTTGCATGTTTATATCCTTGAATATTTACTGTGTTTTATATTCTAAATTGTCCATTGTCATATTAATAATATGGGAATATCATTAAGACAAATCTGAGGGCATTGATGACATTATCTTGGTACGACCAAGGATAATGAAATCAAACTCACCTGTTGTTCATTGTGATGCACAATTGGACTGACTCAACCTATGAGAAATCACTTCCTGGATTTATGTCACAAGTGAATCTCACAAAGGCTTTGCCGCTTATCCTCTGACTTGAGATGCAAGTTGGTTTGTGTATGTGGAGTGGCAAACTTTGATGTGGTTAAACGCTGACCTGAATAAGGCTGCTATAACAACCATTTTCGAGTTTTTCATTAAGCGTATATCAAACACGTGTAGTCAATAAAGAATTTGTTTCTCCACATGTGTGGATTAGATACTACTGGGCCCCTCGATGATTTGAATAAGATGTATATGCGGCCGCACCCAAAACGTAATCAAGATGAATCTTGATTGGTTTTGGTAATCTAATTCAATGTATAGATCGAGAAACAGAATCGTTGAATTTTTAGATTGACATTAATCCTTGTCTAAAATTCAACATGGTATCAGTAACAAAAGGATAACCGATTGAAAAACTTTGAACCTGGACTTTTCTGAAACTCACTCATATACTTCTAGGGGCATTGGCGGGTTGTTAGACTCTAACCTTTGCTTGTATAACTACTTGATGTTATGACGTGCGCAAGTGGGAGCTGTTGGAATATGCTTCACATACATGACATATAGTTATATGACTAGACGCATGTGAGTCTAAAGGGTCACACACTTATACACCAAACACCATTTAATATATATAATATAATTAGGGTAATTATATTATTTATATAAATTATAATTACTTGACTAGTTATGTTTTAATTAATTGTTAAGTTAAAACGTATTAGTGAGTAATCATAAACAATCAAAAATACAGAGGCTAATTGTCATATCTCCTAACTTATAATTAGAAGATAAGTACTTAGATTAGGGAGCAAGCAAACTAACCCTAAGCTCTACCTTCCTAACTCACGGCCGCAAGATGAAAATTAGATCAAGTAGTTGCGTGTGTTTTTTGGTTTTTTTATACGAACGCGCAAGAAATTGTTTTGTGGGTTTTAATAAAAAGGATTCCTATTGTTGACAATTCTCACGTAAAAACAGTGCTTGTGAATTGTGAGTTTGGATTTTGATTTCTTATTCAAGGGAATAGCATCTCAATTGGTGTTCTTGATATGGTGTAGTGTGGATATCATTAGAGGAATTCTACATTGAATTCTTGGAGTTCTTCTTCCACATTTATTGGTGTAATCAAAGGCTTCAAGGATATGAATATTTCAACCTATCTCTTTGATTTTACTTGTAGTTTAATTGTGTCATTCAATATTAGATCCGTTCATGGTGATTAAACTTTTCCGTTGCGTTTTGTTACTTGTAATAACCGAAAATCACCATTAGTGGCCAGTTCTCTTATGCATTTACAATCTCTCACCATGGTTATGCATGAAATGGAAATACATTATGATGCCGTTGTTGATTCAGGGTCCGAAACAACCGGGTAATGATATTGATGTTTATTTATCTCCTTTTATTGATGACTTATAAACTCTTTGGAGTGATGGCATAGATGTATACGATGCTTATAGAAAAGAACAATTTAAATTGCGGGCCATGGTTTTTTGTACTATCAATGACTTTCCAGCATACGGTACCTTGTCAGGATACAAAACGAAGGATAAGAAAGCTTGTCCTATTTGTGAAGATGAGACAAGCTCGGTGTGGTTACGAAATTGCAAAAAAATTGTATACATGGGACATCGAAAGTTCCTAACCAAGAGCCACCCCTTTAGGAAGAAGACGATTGAGTTTGACGGAACTGTCGAGGTCAGGACGGTGAAGAAACGATTTGATACATTTTCACGAGTTGAAAATATTAATGTTGTGTTGGGTAAGAGATTCCGTATTGATAATGATGCCATCTGGAAAAAGAAGTCCATATTTTTTCAATTTCCTTACTAGAGACATTTAGATGTTACACATTGTCTAGATGTTATGCACATAGAAAAAAAACGTATGTGAGAGCTTGATAGGCTTATTATTGGATATGAAGTATAAAACTAAAGATGGTATTAAGGTTCGAAATGACATGGTCGAGATGGGAATACGTAAAGATCTTGCTCCCGTACAACAAGGCACTCGTACTTATCTTCCACCTGCATGTTATAATACAACGAAAGAAGAAAAAAAAGTTCTGCCAATGTTTAATTGCATGATATTAAGGTTCCATCAACTTATTCAGCAAACATTAAAAGATTTGTGTCGATGAAAGATTATAAATTGCTTGGGATGAAGTCTCACAATTGTAATGTTTTGATGACACATATGATTCCAATCGCAATTCGTGGAATTTTACAAGATGATATCCGACATATAATCACAAAGCTTTGTTTGTTTTTCAACAATATTGATATTAAAGTTATTGACGTGGACGATTTGGGCAAATGGGAGAAAGACGTTTATGTTATCCTTTGTAAACTAGAGATGCACTTCCCACCATCATTTTTTGATATAATGGTTCACCTAATATCTCATATCGTACAAGAGATTAAGGCATGTGGTCCTATATTTCTACGTTACATGTACCCTTTTGAAAGACACATGGGAATATTGAAAGGTTATGTAAGAAACCGTAATCGACCAGAGGGAAGTATTACTAAAGGGTATACTTCTGAAGAGGTGATTAAGTTCTGCCTGAAGGGTTTCATAACACTGATCGACCACTTGGGTCAACCACCTAGTGACTAGGTTCGAACCATACTGGTAAGAACATGATGGTGTTCTTGACCGGTTTAAACCAACTAGCTGATTTAATCCCTAAAAGCGGAACTGAGATTAAACCTAATCTTTAAACCCTAAAGGATTATAGGAACTTGGAAATCAAACTTGATTAACAAGAAAGAAACCTTATTCGAAGAACTCGAACACACACAATGCTTGTGTGTGTTCGTCGAACACTGACCAAGAACTCTAGGGTTCTTGGTTCGTCTGATCGAACAAGAGGGAGAGGGAGAAAAGGGTTTCCCAAAAACATACCTTATTGCTTGCTTAAGAAAGTCCACTGATGATGAACAAATCGAGCGACCTTCTAGTTGATCTTAGCAATGAACTTGTTCTTCGAAACTCGAAGAACACGAAGAACGAACGAAGAACGAAGAACACCAAACTTGGTGTTCTTGGGTTTCGGCCGAAATCTCCAAGAGGAGGAGAGGGATTTCGTGTAGGGTATAAGGGAAGTGAATGATTAGGTTTAAATGAAACATTAAGCCTTCTATATATAATAGAATAAGTTTTATTTAAGTCCTACTAGTTTAATTAAGATTAATCAGTTAATTAAACTTATCCTCTTACAATTAAAACCCTTATAGTTTTACTAGTTATTATTGTCACACTTTATTATCAAATGCCTTAGTATTATACACTTATATATTTCGGTATTGACATACACGAAATATATACTTGTGTTATATACCTTTAATAATTAATTAGACAATAATATTATCCAATTACTATATGATTTAATAGCTTTAAATCATATCATGGATAATCTTTAATTAACACATTGTATATTTACTCAACTAGTAAATGTACAAATACTTGTATTAATTAGTTAGTTAAACTAATCTAGTAATAAGTTAAACTTAACTTAATACTTAACTGATTCATAATGACTATTATGAATCATTCCTCTTCGTAGTATCATTACATATCTTGCTCGTATTACATGCACTCACCGGTATGACCCTTAAGTGTTTCGTAGGTTTGGATGTATCATCATAGGTTGACTAACTGTGCACATAATTCCAACAGACTCCCACTTGTGCAAGTTTGTAACCTTTATCTTAATGACACGAGCTACATTGGCCTTCTAGATGGGCATGTAGGTAACCAACCATATGAAAACAGCTTACGTAACCCAGGTATAGTTTCGAAAAACTCTTTAATAGCGTCTCCTAGTAAAGAACACCCTGTCTCTACTTCTTGGGCAACGTTGTTAGGTTCATCCCTTGCAGCACGATATTTGATGATAACGAATACGAGCATGGTAGAAGATATCAACTCCTGTATTCGAAATCATTTCATGACTTCTTGATTCAAACTGTTGTGATAAATGACAAAGAACTAATCAGTTCGCTTGGGCATCGCCATGCACTTACCAGTTTTCTTATCATGTCAAAGGACCCATAAATATCTCTCCTAAAAAGGAGGTGTAATTACCAGTTTTCAAAATACAACTTCCTCTGTACCCAGTAAGGCCTCGTATGACAATCATATTTCAGACTTGTCTAAGACGAACCAAAGTACATTAGTCATTGTATCTCAAACCAAATACCTCAGGCTTAAGAACAATCCTAGTGAACAATACTTTTGAACTTTTCAACCACGAAGTATTGTCACGATGGTCAATCCAATATTCGTCGAGCCTCCAACAGAATATCACCGATATTTGGTCCACAACAACACTTGTCGTAACTATCTTTGAGAAAACTCGAATCTCCACCAAATACCGCGATGACGTTAACGTCTCATCAAGGTTCCCACCAACACGATTAGTCACGGATTATGTGTTTTGAATAAAGGGACTTTTATTCATGGATATTGTAAAACATACAAAGTCCGAATAACAATGATACTAACTCAGGTATTATTCCTCACTGGACATACATATAGAATTATTACTGCATCATTACTTATTCCTTTTGTTCGTGTTGATTACTTAATGACTTTTACAATTTTACTTGTAACTTTATCACTGATCTAGTCATTCCTATTAAACTAAAGACATAAGACAAGTATTTGGAAAATGCTATTACTTTTGTCTTTGCTAGATTTTGTTCTTGCAACATTCTATAACATATTATAGTCTTTCCTTTTATGCAATTCAGTAAACATAGAAATACTGGAAATCGACTCCTTAGTTTCTTGAATTAATAAAATTTGCCTTGTAACTAAAGCTTCTTTTAGTTACTTGATTTGTAGATATCTTATTACTAGTTAAAGAAATTTCCTTAAATGATTATGTTATCCACTGGAGTGTAAATAACCTATTAGATATGCAATAATTAATCACAAGACTTGTGATCACGCTATTAGGTTTGCAATAGTCTAATTGACGATCACTTATCATTTCTCTTAACTATTTGGCAAACGACTTGGTAAAACCTTGATGTTAATATCCTACTAACTTACTATATTCATTAATACCTCTAATGAATACGTTTGTCATAGCTCCCACTAAATTTTATGGAAAATAAGCATCACTTAAACTATTACTTTGACCTAGTCAAAATCTTATAGTTTAACCCTTTAAGAATTAAACAATTTATCAAAGTCATCATTTGGATTTGGGAATATCCACTATTCCTGTTTAGGGAACTATGACTTTCATTGATCACTGTATCTAACAAGTATAAGACACTTGAAACGATACTCCCAATTCTTAAATACATTAGTATCCGTTTAAGAACCTCATTTAATGCCAAAGTCATTTCTTGGATTTCTCAAATATCCATTATTCCTATTAGGGAATCATGACTTGATTAAATATTGTATTTATTACAAGTATAAAAGACTTGCAATAATACCTTTTAATTCTTAAATACTTTTAATATAGTTTCTATCTTTTAAGAGTTCATTTAATGTCTAAGTCATTTTCCTTGGATTATATCAATATCCAGTTATTCCTGTTAGGGAATTATGACTTCATTAAATTCCTTTATCACAAGTATTAAAGACTTGTTTTAATACTCTTAAAGTCTATCTTGATTATATCCAATATAATCATACTATATTGATACTAATACTTTAAAACTTACTATCATTAGTAATCATTACTTAAGATGTTTTAATTAAGTTCAATGTACCTTGAACTTTATGCTTTCCATAAAAACTCTTAAACACTTATATTTAGAAAAACTTTCTAATTACTAGTATCTAAGTAATTTGAGCTTCTAACATCTTCATACAACAATCAAACAAATATAAACAATGAGATTATTATTAAGTCAACACTTAACTTCATAATGTAGTCATAAAACTTGACTATTATAATCAACACACATGCACATACAATAAACTTAACCATGGATTCAACGATGATAAACTTAAAAACCGGAAATTTATCATAGAAAAATGTAATTTGTTCAAGACAACTAAAACCAAAAATTGTTTTACTGAATCCAAATGAAAAATACTGAATTAAAAACGTGGTGCTCGTGGGATCATTATCTCATGTTAGTCCATCTTACTTTCCATCACCTCATGCAATAAACGATTGCTAAAGTTGAGTTACTCGTAATAAAATTTACAAGTAGAAAGCGAGTATCTAGAAGTTCGTCAAGTCAACTAAGGAGCAAGCATTGCCTCCTACCCTTTGACCCTTGCCACAACCACGACACCGTTTCTCGGTCCTTGCGTTGTTTGACTTTACCTTCTTGATCTTTTGTTTGACTCCATTACCCTTTAGGCACACCGTGGCTGGGATCGGTTTTATCCTTTCCCTTTCCACTGCGCCTCTTTCTCTGATCACTACCATCATCGGTTACTGCGAGATCATTCTTAAACTTGGTCCCCAAATCAACTCAGTAGTCTTGAGCACGGAATGTAGATAAAAATGGATTGCTCCATGTTATGCATGTTGTAGTTGACTACATAAGGCTTATAGTCATCTGACAACGAGTTGATTATCATTACTGTTGCTAACTGCAACGGTACTGGGTGTTCTAGTCATTCAAGATGATCCATGTGCTCTTTCATTTTCATGACGTGAGCACTCACCGATGATCCCTTAACCACCTTGCATGATTTGAACACTCTACAAGCGTAATATGCTTGTCCTGGTTCATTTCTAGCATTCGCGACATGAGCATTTAGTATTTCTCTTTCTAGGACATTTCCTTTTCTCTCATGCCTAAGCATAATCCGAAGATCACGCTTCCAATTGAGAAACATTGACCCAGTCAATTCGTCCTTTTCTATAAACAAACCCAGTTTAATTAGTAATCATCAACAAACATTCTCTAAAATATATTATAAACCCATAATTAATATTTTAGGCCTAGGATCCATATATCACAATCTCGACGCAAGGTTTGGGCACTTCCCAACGAGACATGTTATTTCTGGTACGTAACATCCTTACCGATCGTATCAAGACTTGAAACGATTCCTAGGGGTCGTAGAATCTTTAGACTTATAACTTTTTGGGTCAGGACTCCCGATTATCACCAAAGTAGATCAGACCATCTAAGACAATGCGATGTTCCTGCATACATCACCAACTAAACTTTACTTCAAATTACACAAATCAAGGTATTTAAACACGATGGGAAGAAACTTACCTCGTCTCACAAACAAATTTTTCTTTGCCATTTATGTGTGAAGAACTGACTTTAATTCCGCATCAAAAACCATATCCTAAAGAGCAAAACATAATTTATTAGGTAATCAAACTCGTCACTCACATTCATTAAGTAAGCATGAAGTTTAACTGAAGAGCATCTCTAGCTGCAATAGCAAAATGCGGTGTTGAGAAAAGAGCAAAACCCATAGGGACTTCGCCTTTGAAGTTGATCTGAGAAGCTTCGTACCCCGGTAACCATCTCAGCAAGTTCTGCAATTCTCTCTCTTTAACATCCTCCGGTAGACCAGATATAAAGATCGTCCTGACATCGTCATCAGTGAGACGATTGTCCATTGCATGGGAGAATGATGCGGGTGTGGGTGTGGAGGTGGAGGAATGACGACGGGCGGATGGAATCGGTGCATTCCATTACCGGCCATCTGTATGTTGATCGGTGGATTTTCTGGTTTGTGGTGTGTTTGGTACATATATGTATATATGCATATATGTATATATACATATATGTATATATATATATATATATATATATATATATATATATATATATATATATATATATATATATATACATATATGTATATAGGGGAGGGTTCCTTTGAGAATTGAAAAAATCGTAAGAATGTGAGAATTAGTGTAATCATCGATGATTACCCTAAATGTATTCATAGGGTTCATCGATGATTAAACAGGGCACATGTGCCCCCTCGCGCCGCGCCAAATCCATGGCTGAGATCTATTCTCACCCAATATATTAATTCTGGCCGTGAGCCCCAAATCCACCCAAATCAATGGCTGAGATCTATTCTCACCCAATATATTAATTCTCAAAGGAACTCATTCCTATGTGTGTGTGTGTATATATATATATATATATATATATATATATATGTATATATACACATATCTATACTAATTTATAATGCAGATTAAACATTTCTAATTGCGGAAGTCTGAATTCAACCTTTCCGTTTTTAGAAATGTCCAAACCCACCTTAAAATTAAAATGTTAAAATTGTTGTTGCCAAGATTCGAACCCGGGTGGGCAGGTTCCCCAGGCAGGTAGCTTACCACTAAGCTATAAGCAACTTTGGTGACAATGTTTCGTAAAATACCACTACTAGCTGTCAAAGTGGGGACGAAATGCAATATAACCATTAAAAACTATACGTTTTTACTTTTATTTTTAGAAACAATAATCAGTTAATTAATGTAAATTACTTGAACATGCGTTTTTGTATATTCAATTCTAACATTGAAAGCATGCGTTTGATATCACTCCGACATATTTTTATTACGTTTTAAATCACTGATCTCTCCATGGTTGGTTTCATTACTTGAACATGCGTTTTTTATATTCAATTTTGAACATTGAAAGCGTGCGTTTTAAATTACTTGAACATGCCTTTTTGTATACGTTTTTTCTGGACCAATTTGAATATATTTAATTTTACGTTTTTTTTCTAAACTATAAATACATACTCCATCTTAATGCATCATATTATCTTTTTTATGGCTTCAATCACCCAATATGGTGCTTCAGTGTTCCAGGCACCACCGAAACCAGTTGAAGAAGTAGAGGTAACGTCTATATGACTAAATTCAGAGTTTTAAATTCTTACATTAAAATCATAAATTCGGTGTTAACTCATATGTTTCGGCTTCTCTTTCGAAGGAATTTGATGGATATGTTCCGATTGAAAACTTTGAAGACCTCAGCTATCCTTAGTACTGGTACAATTGCTAATTTGTTCGCGTTGAATATGTTTGGCTTGACCAAAAACATAACAAACTATATTTGTTATGTTAAATGTGATGGTTATTTATTAATTATATATTCTGAAATCTGTTAATTAAAAAAACGTAATGAAGACTAAATTATTTGCTTATTAATTTGTGATAACCAATTAAATACTCCATCTTTATAGTATCCTACGTTGTCTTTATTTTTTTTACTAATAAACATTTATTTCAAAGGCACAAATTCCCAGCGATGATCCCCCCCATGTTAGTTTCCGCATACCAAGGACGAAAATTAGAAGGCGGTGTCTTTTCTTTAGAGTATTTCAAAATTGATTACAACGATGTCAACTACTTTCCTCGCTTTGACAACTATAGTTTTGTTCGTAATGAATGGGCAATAATATTCAACACTAAAACTGAACTTGCTGAGACTACGAATGGAGAAGATGCCTGGTTTCCCAAGTACCCGTTGGTCAGATCTCCGACATGGCTCTTGAAGGATCACACAACTCGACAAATGTTGATTGGTACATCTACGTTACCTTTTTTAATGTGTGACTTAAAAAAATTATTCTTTAACGTTTTGGCTTAATTACTAACCCTGTCACAGACGTTGCTGGAAACATGTCGAACGGTTGCCTTTTTTTTTACATCCGGTCGGATATCGTGTACAATGATGCTGCATGATTGTCGGTAAGTCTTTATACCTAATTTACATGACCACCACACCTAGGAATTAACCCATTAAAATTGTAATTTCCGCCAGGGGCAATGTAACATACACATATTTATAACAAGTTAAAATACCCATAAATGATATCTAAATGAAAGATAATGTTTAAACGCTTAAAATTATGGTAAAAATATTGTATACATATAACTAAATAAATAAAAACGTCATTTTTATGAAATGTTTTCTGAGATATTTTTATTGAGGATTATAGATAATTTCGTTACGATCACGTAGGCGAAAACCTCATCGAAAACAGAGGTCCGAGCGAAAAGTTATGAGGTTTTAAGTGTTTAGTGGTCAAAATGGGTACCAAATGGGTCAAACCCGACCCAACTCGGAATTTAACCTCTTTTAACCCGAATATTACTCACTTTCTTCCCCAAAACTCATCTATAAACAGCTGGAGATTTCAAGAACACCATGCATGGATGATTTCACAACAAATTGGTGAAATCTTACAAGATTATTGATGATTTCAAAGGTACAACTTCATCCTTGACTAGGTTTTCCATTTGATTTCAAGAACCCACGAAATTAGAGTTATAATTCTGTTAAAAATCTTTTAATATTATGATATTATGATTAGGTTATGTTGGATATCAAGTTATATGGCTAGAATCTTTGGTTAAATGTAAGAATTAGCAATTTTCGTGTTTGAAAGTTATGAATCTGCACTGTTTTGTAAAAATCATAGAAAATTATAGAAAAATCGTTTAGGGGTGAACCCAGCGGCATCTGAACCGTATAGATGTCTTCTTTGTTTCTTGTTTCGGTCTTAAAAATAAATTTTGGGTCTAAGATAGGTGAAAATCGCATTTTGTACAGTTCTGTCGAGCTGAATTCTGACAGCAAGATATTGCAGTATTGTAAAATTCATATAAAATCATAGCAAAATCATAAAAATATGAGGTCAGGGGCATTGGAAATATATTAAATAGTAACACGAACCCTCAAAATTTCATTGTGTAATTCGGAGTTTAAGTATATCAGAACTGAGCATAAACAGAGGGCTGTATAATGGGTTAAAATGTAAAATTGTCAATTGAGAAGAGTATAGATAGGGTAAGCGGTAATATTTGCTTATGAAATTTGGTACGTATACTCCAGGGGTTATATAGAATATATTGGGAGCTTGTGAAAAGTGTCTACACCTTGGAAACTCTATATCTGATTGAGGCTTTCGGTTTGAGTTCGCGCCCGAAACAACACTGTGAGTTCATCTATGTACAACTGTATACTAGTAGTTATATATATCTAAATGCTATGTGTTTATTTGTTATTTGGTTTATTTTTATCATATATGTGATGCTTAGAATATTGAATTGGAAGAATATAGTGATTATTTGTGGTATCCCTTGTTTATAATCTTTTGATAAACGTCTTGATTGTTGGAATATCCTTGTAATGTCTCGCTTGACACGATTCAAGTCTTATGAATTCCTTGTGTTGCGTCTCGGTTTGATTTTCCTTGTATGAGATTCATTTGATATTGATTCGGGTTATGATAATCCTCTTGTTCCGGTTCCGGTCTCTTGGAGTTTTTTTTTTGTTAATATTCCGTTTGATATCGAATGTGAGTTACCCGTATGAATTCCTTGAGAGATGATTTCGTTTCGTGAGGACCCACGGCGGCTTGAGTATTACTTTGTGTAATATATTGAGCGGTGGACGCGGGAGTACCTGGCGGAGTAGTGGTATGGACTGTGGTGGTGAAGCTGGGTCATGGACTCGTTTAGGGTGCCATGATCACCTTCATCGGCCTCATTCCCTAATGGCCTAAGGGGGAATGACGCACTTTGATTCGTTTGGATTGTATTGAGATCTCGTTGATTCATGACGTGGTATTGTCTGTCGGTTGTGGTGGTTACGTGATGATTCCGGTTGATTATTGATTTGGTGATTGGTTCTCGATTGTGCTTATTATCTGGCGAACTCTTGTTGATTCTTGTGATGAAGTTGTATTCTCATTGTCAGTCATCCAATAAGTCTCGTTGGTCCCGGATAGGTGTTGATACTCGGCATGTCAGATTCTCGGTAAAACTCATGTTAAGTTGCAAGTTTCTCGGTTAGTTATGTATTGACTTGTTCTTGCTATAATGTGAATTCCCTGAATTGTTTTATATCTTTTATATGCTTTATTCTTTTGTTTTGTATATAATGCTAGTATTATTTTGTGCTTTATGAACTCACTAAGATCCTTGTAGCTTACCCGTTTAGTGGACAAACATTTTACAGGAAAAGATAAGAGAAAGCAGATAGGATCTTGAAGTTGATCAGAGGCTTAGAAGTTCTAATTCTGGTATACATTTAGGTATGCAGATATTGAGTAGTTTTGTATTTTGATTGCAGTTAGTTGGTTTGTATCCATAGTAATTGTTGGTATGTAGCGAGATCTTGGTTCGGTTGCTAGCTTTTGTATAAACATTATCGGATTCGAATGGTTTATTGTAATTAGATAGTTATTGGAAAGGTGTGACTTTTGATTCGCGGGAATTTTGACCCGGTCATTACAGGCAACCGGATCAAGATCATCTTGTATCATATACCAGCAGCCACAATGAATGGGAGATCTGCTTCTGAAAACATAACCGTGTACGCAGCTCGCGTGAAACTGATTAGAACACCAACAGGTTAATTCCAATATTTCGATATTCATTTTACTTTCCATAATTGGGCATAGCCACTTACCTAACAGTCTTTTTATTCAAAAAAATATTGATATCTATTTTTGATTTGGTTACATTTCAGTCAAATATCTTCTTTTTACTGACGTTACAAACATTGAGTTCAACCCGGAAATTCCAGAAGCATATGCACTTCGACGCATCCATCCGATAGTACAATATGATGATTCTGTCGTTTTGTGTGATGAAGAACCCGAAGTTCCACCCGACACGCACCCAAAAAGTTTTCTCAGACGCTTAAGATCTCCCCTCTGTGGAAAAAAGCGTCTCTCGACTTACCCACTAAACGTTTAAACAGACCCATAGGGATGGAACACCAATAATTTATTGCATCACGCATAACGTTTCTGTAACACAAATGGTGCTTTTTTTATATTATGTTTTGCTTTAATTATATGAATTACTCACTTTCGCAATAATTGTTTTTGTTATACGAATTAATTTAGTGCAACTCCACAAATTATATATTTTGAAGTGTGAATTATCTGATTTGTCACGCCATATTACTTATCTTTTCTCTCTTAATGTGTCATAATAATTAGAAAATCATGAGAAATTGTTTTAATGACGTTTAAATGGTCATTACATCTTTAAAAATACTATATATAAGTAAAATAACACCTATATTGAATCACTCACCAGTAGCCAAGTCATTAAATATAACCTATATTGGAAAATAACACATATATTCGAAAATGACACCTATATTGGAAACCCTTCCAAAATAACTTTACGAGTAATTGACTCATTAAAATAACACCTATTAAATGTAATTAATGTCCACAAACAATTGAAAATGGTTGTTTGGACGAAAGTTTATTGACTAAAAATCATTCAAATACCTGATTATAGTGATTCTATTAATTTAGGAATAGAATATAAATTAAAAACAACTACTCAATTTAGTATGTAACTGAATAAGGAATTTGTATGGTTTTTATTCTTCATAAGATAATTCTTGTTCTTATTTACGCATTCAAGAGGAAGATAATAACCGTCCAACTTGATGAAAATTAAATATTATTGTATTTTGACATAATGTGAATTATATATATTTCAGTTACAAAATTAATGCTTTTATGGATTCCCTAATTTATACAACATTGTAAGAAAAAGGGCCAGTCAAAGCAATTGTAAGAAAAATAATATTTTATGGGAGTCATTTGCCAAAATGATGCGCTTTCCATTAGAAATGCACAAATAATGCTGTTTTTTGACCCATTGCAAAAATAATGTTATCCCCCCTTTGGAATCTCGGATCCCCATAATCCCCTACTTGAAAACCCGGATCCTACAATTTTCTGATTTTTTGTACTGTTTTTGTACTTTCTGTACTTGCTGTACTTGTCCGACACTGGGTACAATCCCCATTCTCAAAACCCGGATCCCCTAGGGGTATCCCACACTTGCAATCCCGGATCCCCTAGGGGTATCCCATACCATGAAACCCGGATACCCTACTTTTCTTTATTGTATCTTTAGTCTATTATTTTATAGTTTAAAACCACCTGAGATTTAAGCCTGGAGCCCGACCAATTTTATTAATTAATCTTATTTAAAAAATAAAAATATGGAAACGCACGAAAATATTTCATAAAAAAGAAAATAAGATTTACTTTGTAAAGACTATTAATATTGTCAGAAATATAGATAACTTTATGAAAATCACTAGAAATAAACGGGTATCGTTGTTTGCACCCCAGTCCAACCATCCTTTTTCCCACTTTTGATGAATTTGTTTTTTCATTTTATCTTATTATGTTTTTTCAATCATTTTAGTCTAATAGACTAGTTGTAACTTGTTAGGGAGGACCGAATCCTCAATCACGGCCTCCATCCCTAACATTCCTGACACGTCCTTTCCTTTACATCACTTTGTCGCGTCCCCTTAGCGGTTTGGTCGTCTGCACGACCGGAGGAGTTCATAAGACAACATCCAACGGTTGCTTGTACTTTGTGCTTGGTAATGGTACTTGTATTAATAAAATTAATTTTAAGGTTTGATTGTGGTTTTGGTCATTGCTAGGCAGGTTTTGTCGGGATTTATCACTGGTACACGGGTTTGGTCGGGACTTGTTATTATTATATCTTAGTTTTATTTATGTTTATATATTATTCTATATATTAATTAAAAAATAAAAAGTATATATAAAATAACAAAGTGTAATAAATAAACAAAATATAAAAAACAATAAAAAAATAAAAAAATAAATCATATACATATAAGGCATCTCCCAACCCTTACCCGTCACTAAACCCATCACTAGCGCCACGTCATCGCATCCTTACTGACCCGCTACTGACACGTTCGTGCCAACCCTACCCATCACTAACCCATCACTAAACCCATCCTTTCCACATCATCATTAAATATATTACATTAGTTTAAAAATACATGGCTTAAATTAAATAAAAATAATAGTAAATTATAAAAATATTACATTTATTAAAATTTAAAGAACAAAAAAAAAGTATTTTTGAAAAAAATTTATTTATATTTATTATTAAAACAAATATATATAAAAAATATAAATTAAAAAAATAAATTAAAGAAAAAAAAGAGAAAGAAATAAGATTTTTATTAAAATGTACAAGTGAAAATGCATATGGTACAAGTCCCAACCCCCCCCCCCCTCCCCTTCGTCTTCCCCAGAACTCTCTCTCTCTCTCGGCTCTCTCTCTCCACAAACACACCTCGACGGCTTCCCACGCCCGTCCTCGCCACGACGAACTCGCCACGACGCCGGCCACGACGGCTCGGTGCCAACGCCGTCGTGGCTCGACGCCCCGTCGACGCCCCCCGACGCTTGCCGTTGGCAGCGGTCTAACTAGTGAAGTGCGTCTCAAATTAGATGTGCCACCATCCACATCCAAAATAAAATTATATTAACTATGCGGAGCCTTCGTTTCCACTTGTGACAACATATAAATAGGAAATTACTGGATTTGTCGCCCATGAACATTGCTATTCAACATGGATTATGATACGAAATTATGATACATTCTGAAATTTACAATCGTTAATTTATTAGTGAATTAGTTTTTATTATTATAGTTAATATCTCAAAATAGTTATAGCGGATCCGGGTTTTGTGGTGTGGGATACCCCTACGGGATCCGATTTTTGAGAAGGGGGATGTAAGTGGTGTCGGACAAAGTACAGAGGGTACAAAAACAGTTCAAAAAATCAGAAAAATGTAGGATCCGGGTTTTCAAGTAGTGGATTGTGGGGGATCCGGGATTCAAAAGGGAGGATACCATTATTTTTGCAATTGGTCAAAAAACAACATTATTTGTGCATTTCAGGTGGAAAGAGCATCATTTTGGCAAATGGCTCTATTCTATGGATTCCTTAATACTGATAATTACGATTTACCATATAAATGTATTGACTAATTGCTTTTTAAATCACTCCGACTTATGGGCCAATTATATATGTGATTATTGATTAACTCTTTACTATATATAAATTGCGGTTACATTCAAAGAATGATTCACTTATAAGTGACCAAATTTAATAAAAATTACCATATAAAAATATTCAAATTATGATTCAGTTACATTCATATACTTGATAATAGTTATTCTATTAGTTTAGGAATATAATATAAATTAAAAACAACTACTCAATTTAGTGTGTAACTGAATAAGGAATTTGTATGGTTCTTATTCCTCATAAGATAATTTTTGTTCTTATTTACACATTCAAGAGGAATATAATAATCGTCCAACGACGATGAAAATTAAATGTTATTTATTTTGACATAATGTGAATTATATATATTTCAGTTACAAAATTAATGCTTTTATGGATTCGCTAATTTATACAACATTGTAAGAAAAACGGTCAGTCAATGTTATTAGTCCAAAATTAACCTATATTTTTTCAAATTAAATATACTTTTAATACCACTATTAAACATACGTTTTATTGTTTTAATTTACTAAATGACCATTAAATAGCAAATACGTTCGGATTTTTAACCCATTGAATTGTTTATCGTCATGTGTTGGATTTAAATATAAATACGTTTTAATTGTAATTCAACACACAGTTATATATACGTTTTTTTATAAAATAAATAACTACCCATTAAATCTTTGCATTAATATTCATTTAATTTGTTAATTTGTAATACGTATTACCTCCATTCTATATAAAAAGACGTCTCAACCATTTAATCTTTGCATTCACGATACGAAACACATACCAGCTAACAACACCCGTCACTGTTTTCATCAAAAACCGAGAAAACCATTATAAACAACGGTATTAGTTATCACCCGCTGCTCTGTTTTTTCATTTAATTCTTAAACTATTGATACAAATTTTATTCCTACTGTGTATGACTTTTGTAATCTTTTTATGTAAGGTATTCTTAACATGTCAACAACCGGATTGCACTTTGTAAGTAACATTCATGATTTCAGAGGTCAAAATTCACCTCAAGGTCAGGGTTCTACGGATTTGGCCCCCACAAACTTCAACAATAAAAAGGAGATCATATCACTTGAGATGTTTTTAATTGACGAGGAGGTTTTACACTTAATCATATTCGATAAATCATCACTAGGTATAGACATTATTTTTGCAATATCTATACTAATTTATAATGCAAATTAGACATTTCTATTTACGGAAGTCTATATTCAAACCTGCCGTTTCTGGAAATGTCCAACCCGCGTAAAGGAAAATTTTTAAAATAGTTGCTACCAAGAACTTTGAACCCGGGTGGGCATGGTACCCAGGCAGAATACTTACCACTAAACATGTAGCAACTTTGATGACAAGGGTTCGTAACCCATCTACACTAGCTGTACTTTTAGGCGTTTTAATAATCAATGCTAGACCTAATACTATCCTTCCTTTTAGGCGTTTTTAAAGCCCCAATTAATGACAGAGAGGACCGCATTTGAGAACATGCGTTTTTATACAGCCAATCCATGGACTTTTATATTCCATGCATCAATACAAAACGTATATTCTCATTCATAGCAAAGATATAGTCGATTGACATTTCTCCATGCATCCCGCCTCCTCAGTTCCCTTAATTCACGCATATGTTAATTGTGGCTTCAATCACCATTATGTGGCTTCAATTGCATCGCGTGAGTTACAGTCTCAGTCCCTAATCGTCAACTCTGATTCATTTCTTTTCGACGTGTTTTAGTATATATGTGAAATGTAGTATCATCAGTTGTCATCTCTCGATTACAAATCCTAATCATTACATGGATGATTATACTCAGGTACTCTCTCGATTACAAAACCCTAATTTTGTGTAATTTGTACCCTAATATCTTCTAGGTAGTTTGTAATTTGTTTCAATTTTATGATATTTTTGTTTATTTTTCTTAAATTTAGATTAAGAACATAGAAATTTATCCGAGACATCCGATATCAAGATGAATTTTGCAGGTAATTGCACGTTCTAATGCTAAAGTTTCTTTTATGTTTTTTATTTTTCCAGATTTTTAAATATATTTATTGTTTGATTGTTATTTTAGTTTTGAATACTTCACACCCGAATATGGAGGTAATATGGTTCAAGGACACACTTCTACTAGTCATGATGTCATTTTCAAAAGTTCGTCTTCTCATTCTTGAAATTTTCTTGTTTTTCACTAAATGCTATAAATGAATTACCGTTTCCTCTAACTTTTTGCATTAATCTGAATAATCACAGATAAAAAGTCGTTAATGAAGACACCAGAAATGTAGCAATGGACCCGCTACCATCATTCCATATCAAACTAAAAATGTGTGCACTTGAAATGAGTTGAGTTAAACCAATATATCTTTTGTCCTAAATTTTAGGTTTTTTATGAATAATTATAGTGTCAACTATGATTACAATTTTTTTATTAATTTAATCTTTATATGTTTTCTTTTGTTTTATTTTAAATTCAAAGATATGGGCTTTTGTAATTTGTGTTCAAATTCAGACTCAAGTTATGTAATTCTCAATTAGCATTGTTGCCTCAATTAACCAAAATGTTTCTCTATCCTGCTTTTTATTGTTTTTTTCTCGTTATTTTTTAGGGGCATCTCTCGTATAAGTGAAACACATGAGTGGCTTCTTCAATAGCTGTGGCAACTAGCCAATAATGGAGCTCCAAAAATGGTCTCATGAAAGTACAAATTACCATGAGTCAATGATTTATCGTTACACTTTAGAAACCATAAGCACTTTGAAGTATGCAACCATGTAACCATAAGCACTGAAATATCCTAATTGGTAAAAGTTTTAAAGCTTACGGATTAACTTTGCAAAAATATCCTATTATCAATTTTTTTCGCCTAATTGATACTGCTATAAATTGAGAACCTTAGTGCTATTCTATAATGATTTTGTTGTCATTTGACCCATTTAGACAATTTCAGATAATACCCATTTGACCCGTTTCAAATATCTTCATTAGTAAACTGAATTTTAATAATGGTCATTTTGGCCATGTTGAGCTGTTTGGCCGGCTTGATCCATTTCAAGATTAAGTGGAATGTAGGGCTTATCAGAGGAAGGAAGAAGCTTGAAAATTAGCTTAATTTAGTTCATTAAATTAACAGCAAATTTAATAGACTATTAACATCTTTATAGGCCAACTCAGTTAAAAAGGTAATGAGTCAAACGGGTCAAAGGTACCCATAAAGTGGTAATGATCTGTTACAAGTTATTGGTTTAATAATCTCTACTATCTATAATGCATGAAGATCTCCTACATTTTTTAAGATCAGTGGAGATCACTTACATATGTAATATTTGTTTAAGGGTCATTTTAATTCTCAAATTAGTTTTATGGGATACCCATTTGTTCATCTAAGGAATTTATATGGATCATCATAATTTGTTTAATTTTTGAAATCTTGAGTTTAATAGCATAGAGGAAATTGATTTTTTACTATGTTTATGGAATCTCTTTTTAAAACATGTAATCGAATAACATTTCAACGCCGATGCTAATTCTTTCTTTTTACCTCTATTTTATACACATTTTTCATGCTTATGTATTGTATTCGTTATAAAAATATGTAACCAATGGACTTTTAATCGCCGGGAATATATAGTTCGCAGCCCGCCGCATCGCGCCGGTTTTAACCTAGTATATACACATGCAATTTACATATTATGCATTTTCAGTCGTAACTTGCATTTTCAATCGGAACTTGCATTTTCATTTACGAAAATGCATATACATACCGTATATATATGTGTATATATACATATACAGGGTACAAAATATGAACATATGTATATCTATGGCTATGGTATGAATATATATATGTATTATATATGTATGTGTATACATATATGTATATTTTACGAAAATGTATTGTTTCATCAACTTCTTCAAATAAAGATATTTTTTTTATCCTTATCTTCTCCTATATATGAGCCTACATTTGATTGAGATTTGACAACTATACACTTTAGAGCTCCCTCATTGGTCGAATATGCCACCTGTAATTCTACCATTAGCCAGCGAAATTCCTCAACAAATCTTCCAAAATCACCGAACGGACTTAAGCCATGATTTTAAGAACACGATACCTTCAACTTCTACTATTTCCAAGAAGCAGCCTTCGATCTTCTAATTGCATCTGTCGTTCTCTCCTACTCGATTACGCTCCTTGAGTCCTTGGGTTTCTACGGTTTCCGGCCGCATACACCACCACCATCATCATCGCCAGCTTCTCAATCAAAAGCTTTCTTCAATTTAGGGTTTTTTCAAGGATCAAGTACATGATTTCTTCAGTTGACGTTCTTAGGTGATTTTTTAATGGCATTTGATGTTAATCAAACTTTGTTTTAATGGCATTTGCTATTTTTGAAAATCCCCTATTTTAATTTTCTTTCTGATTCTCTGATTAGTTACCGCAACATGAATTGAATGTGTGTTGATTGTTAACCGTAAATTACTAAATTCGTTGATTGCCTACTCTTATTGTGCTAAAAAACGACGTTTAGAAAGCTAATGCTAGGTTTCATTTGTACTAACATTAAGCGGCGTTAGGTTTCAATTGCACTGAATGGTTTAGGCGTTGAATCTATCTATCACTTAAATCCCATAAAGGAATTGGACTTGCTCTTAATCTAAATGGATGATTATACAGAGTTACAACATTAGCAATGGATTTTCTGTTTCGGATAACAATTGTGTTGTAAATTTGTGAAATGTTAATTAGCCTCAAAACGATTCAAATTCATAGATTGGCTTGAGAAACTAGAGATCCTGTATCTGTTATTCAATAGATACGAGTTCATTGAACTTTCCAGAACTCTTGATATGAACAAATTGTTTGCTTGACTGTCAAATTATGATTTTGCGTTTTATATGTAGAGCGTGTTGAGTAACTAAGTAATTGGAATTGGAGTTAAAACATTTCATCTGAGATAAATTCATTGGCATGAACTTTAATTTTGATTTTCTTTCTAATTCTCTGATTAGTTACCGCAACATGAATTGAATATTGTTATTTAACTGAATCCTTATGAATTCTTTAATTAGATATTAAAGAATCCAATATAATGCGTAGGGTTAACGAGAACATTGTTATTTGAATCTTTATTCTTTATATTGTCTATAAAGTTCAAAAATCACCAGACACGAGGTCGATGCAGTCGAAATCCAATCCTCAACCAAATCGGTAATTCCAATTCTAATTACCAACTTTTTTTCCAAATCTATTACGTGGCTCATAATTTAGCTCATGATACTAAATTTACCATTTTTCCAGTGAACATGAATCATCTTGGGTAAGGAATCTATTTTCAGCATAAATAATTTGTGTTTGTAGTATTCAATACGTATTGCTTAATGTTGCAGAACTTGAAGAAGACTCACCAATGGTATCCAAAATTCAGCAAGCCATGTGGGTATGTTTATCTTTTCTTAAGTTGAATCGAGCTCTCATTTGTAGCTAGCCATGTGGTTATGTTTTATTTGTAGTAATAAGTTTCATACAAAATTGGATACGAATTAGGATCTATAAAGTAGATGACTTTTATTTTTGTGAAATAACTAGCTTATAACCCGTGATTTATCACGGGTGACTTATAAAAAATTTCAAAACAAAAGTTCCAATACGTAAAGTAACAAATATTATTTGTCATACATTATAGGGAATTGAAGATCATAAAATTAAACTGTCCACATTGCTAAATTCCGAATCATGTAGATTACTATGAGGGCCTAATTACTGGCCTAAAAATAGTTAAAATATATGCATGAAAATCACATTTACTGGAAAATAGTAGAAATAATACAACTTTCTGATTAAATAATGATTCTTGTGAGGCAAAACTTAAATGGAAATAACACTTGTAAATGGTTTCTCAAACATTAAATTAAAACAAATGACCTTTAAGCCCCAAGATCATCCAAGATTTAGCAATAAAACCTGGAGATGAGGGGAAAAGAAATTGTTGCTATAAAGAACTATAAACTTGAACTCAGTCATGAAAGAAGAAATGTTATAAATATCATGAGCATGATTTTGATAAGGAGTACTAAATACAGGTAAAAAATGGAACTACAACTCGCTTTAGGCTCACTCGGCAAAATCGGCATGATAAAGATCTTGTCTCCTGCCATATAATAATTGTATCGCATGAAAAGAAAAAATATATGCACATTAGACCATGTCAGTACTTTTCTTTCCTATGAGAAATTAGGTATTTGAAATCATTAAAAATTCTAATTATAAATAATTTTAGTTATTGAAGATGAAGAAAATATACCAATCATTGTAGCAGTTTGAGCACATTACATGATTACATATAGGTAACACAAGATTGATATTCATCTCCATACAGATACCACATTCTTCTTCTCGTTCAATATCAACATCAGAACACTTTGCCCGTGCAACATAAAATAAACAAAAAAAAGAAGCTAAAAATGCATTTTTTTAATCATTTTTATATTTTGACTAAAATAGTCAAACATTAATGAATTTGGTGTTTCTGTCCATTTAATGAGGCATTCACACCTGCATATATGGGATTCAAAACTTATTTGATGAATTGATAACATTCTTTGGTGTATATATTAAAATTGCATTAATCATTATCAAACAACATACATCGGTGGTAAAAAAAACAACATAAAAATTCAAAAGGGATTGAAACATGATTAATAAAAACTGAGAGGAAGAAAAACATATATAACAATCATGAATAATAGTTACCTTTGAAGATTATACTACGAATACGGCTGTCAAATCTGTAAAATACGTACTCAAGTAATGTCTTTATATATATTGTAAGATAACAAAATAAGAAGAAAATAATTGATATAAATACAACTAAATTTCCTGAAATCACGGTGGTATGACGATTTCCATTTCTCTAATTTGTTACAAAATTTTGAATCAATGTCTAAAAGACTAAAATAGTGATTTATAATCAATTCTTAAGATTTCGGTTATATATAATTATGGAAACTACCGAGAATATGCTTAACAGAATTCTCAAATGGAGCTCCTAAAAATACCCCCCTTCACATAAAATAAATTAATTATAATTATAATTATATTACATAAATTATCACTTATGTAATTCGTGATTTATGTAATTCACCTCAGACTTATTTATGTCAAAAATACACTTTTTAGGGGGTGTTTGGTACGTGGTCACTGAAAATACATTAATAGAATTGTAATACAAAATGAACATAGGGAAATGAGGTTACCAATCAATTTGCTTGTTTGGTTATACTAAATAGAGAAATGGAAACCCAGTGTTATATATTTAACTTTTCTTTTTGATAATCTGGAATGTAGAAATGGATATGAGTGCATCTCAAATGACATGATCTTTGACTTAATTTGTATTATTTTAATTGAATCATTCACCATTTGACTGAAAAACACCGGTTGAACAATCAATCCTTTATTAACTCATTTTTCCAGTTACTTCACATCAACCACATCTTTAGAATTTGTCTCATTATTTTTCCAATTAATGTTGTTACCGAAAATTAATACTTTCTAAAACTTTTGAATATATTTAGAAAAACCCTTAAATGAATATTGTCAACCACATCTTTAGATTTTGTCTCGTTATTTTTCCAATTAATGATGTTACCTAAAATTAATGCTTTCTAAAACTTTTAAAAATATTTAAATGAAAACTGATTGCATATTAAAGGAAATGTGATTGCATAATCTGTTCAGCAAAATAACTGATTGCATAATCTTTTGAATTTTGAACGTGAATAGGTGGCGCACAGTTGGCAAGGAGGTGGCAACGAATTATGACGTCATTATGACGTGGAAAGAGTGACGTGGCGTGATTTCAAAAATGCTTTCTTTTATTATATATAAAGATAAAGATATTGCATCATCCACTTGGCCTCATATCCAGACTGTGTAGCTTATCATTGGATTGCTGTCACTCTTAGACAATCATGCCATATGAGGGAGCTTTTTCTTGTGATTGATACCATTAAATCTCCTCCCAAAAGAAAAGCTACTACTCGTGTTGTTGCAAAGTGGGACCCACATATTGAACCAGATGATTTATTATTAACTGCGTTCAAGGTAATTTAGAATTTCCCTTTGATGTTCAATGTAATTTTGAATACAAATCCATTTTCCCACAATTAAGTTTTTTTTTTATTTCATTATTAGTTCCGAAAGCCATTTGAAGATTTTAATGTTTAGTCTTTTGCAGGAATTTTTTTATCTGAATAAATATTTCAATATACGTTGTTCATTGTTAATTGTTTAGTTGCCCAATGTGATTATTTCAAGGAAAAAATAAAGGGATTTAGACATTATTCATCTTTTGTTATGCAGGCATACCGGAGGCTCGATTGATTATACAATATACAAATGCCAATGTCTAAACCTTTATTCACCGTTATATATTATTAGTCTTTCAATGAATATATTTTCTAAAATAAGGGTCAAATGTAATTAAAAATTTCTTTGACTTTGAGAAACCAGCAAGCATGGTTCAGCAACTCCACGGTACTTTTTTTAAATAATTATTACCAGTTTGTAAAAAAATATATCCGGTATCCGAAAATCCGAAAAAAATATCCGAAATCCGATCCGGAATTATCTGAAAATTCGAATATCCGAAATTTCGGATTATATCCGAAATTTCGGCCGAAATTTCGGATATCCGAAATTTGGATATCCGAATTTTCGGATTCGGATTCGAATACCAATATTACGAATTTTCGGATATTTCGGATATCCGATATCCGATTTTTTGTCCATTTTTTATTTGTAAAAATTTAATATTATCAAATATCAAGAATACACGATATGTTTTGTCTATATTAATATGTTTATGATAGCTTCAGGTTCCATATAGTTAAAGATCTTATTTTTAGTTTATAAATATTGAAATAATTGCGCTAATTGACTTAATTTACTGGTAATATCATTCAACGAATTGCGAAACTTCGGATTTTCGGATATTTCAAATTATCCGATATTTGTATCCGAAATTTCGGATATCCGAATTTCGGATATCCAAAATTTCGGATTAGGATTCAAATAGCGAAAATCCACTATCCGAAATTTCGGATATCCGAAATATCTGATTTTCGGATATCCGAAATTTCGGATAATCCGAAATGCACACCCCTAATTGTATTGTATATATAGTTGCTAAAAAGAAGTAAAAGGAAAAGAAATAACAAATAGTTACTGAAAATGCATAATATTATTTGGGAATTTAAATTTTGTTATTTCTTTAATTTTTTACTTATACTCATGATTTAGGGCGCATTTGTTTCTATTACTAAATTTGTAATCTCTATAATTGAGGTTCTCAAAAATATATGAAGATATTTGTTTTGACTACGAAATTTTTTCAAATGTACATAATTTGTGTTTAAGAATGTATTCTTAAAGAAGTAAAAGATTACTTATATAGTCAACTTTATGTAGCTGTATCACGAGTTAAAAACAAGAACGGATTGAAGGTCATTTGTTGTGACAGAGATGGCAATTACACTAATTCAACAACAAATGTCGTTTACAAAGAAGTCTTATTTCGTCTATAAATTTTCTGTAACATTTAATCATGTATCAAAATTTGTACAAACTTATCATTACAACTATGAATTCTCATGTCATTTTAAAAGTATTAATATTTGTTGTTATTTTTCTTTAATATTTCTCTTGAAGCATGCCCGCCTAGTCGGACGGGCTATGAAGCTAGTTCTACTTGTATAAACCTTTTGGACAATGTTTTCGTGACCGGGTCGGACCGGCCGGTCGGACCGGAAAACAGAAGTGGTGTCGGGCCGATTTAGCTGGTCAACAGCCAAGATATGGACCGGATTAAACCACCGGGTTTTAACTCAAAGCGGGTTGAACCGGACATAAATAACCGGGTTGAACCGGAATTTAACCTTGAGTTGCCAGAAACTATGCATGCATGTGTAAAATATATACGGATGCTAGCTACTCGGTTTTCTCCTCCCAAGCGATGTGGGATGGAAAGTAGTTTTACAAACCCCTGCTTCATGTATTCTTTATTTTTTTCATACTTCATGCAAATTAGAATTTTAATATGTTTCTTTACTTCCACAATGTAGAAAACTTCTTTTTTACCGTTATTTCTGCTTTTCAAAGTTTCTCATTTTTTCGAATGTCTTTAACATTAGAAACTTATTCAACCTAAAAATGATATATTCAGATAGAAATTTAAAATATACATGTATTGTTTTTTAATATTATCTTTACTATTTAAAATTAGATGTAATCAAACAAATTATACATGACATAAAACTACTCAGTTAGTTAGAGTGTAATCAAACAAATTATACATGACATAAAACTACTTATTTAATTTAATGTAAAAATTGCAATCCGGTTCAACCGGCCGGTTCAAACGGTCCGACCGATTCGACCGTTTATAAAGCATTGGCCGGTCCGGTTAAAAATCCGTATTTTAAAACATTGCTTTTGGGTTTTAAAAGCCACGTCCACTAAAATGCTCACGTGGATGCTCCCTATTATTTAGAAAAAGACTTTTAATTTCACATAATCAATGAACTGCTTCAAAATTCACGCTTCCATATCCAACCCCTCTATATCTCTTTCCATCCCATGTCCACCGCCTATGCGATTTCTCTCCATCTCCACAGCCTACATATGTCATATGTATTGGATAAAATTCTACTGAATTAAAATTAACACTTAACAGCTAAAACCGAAGAAGAAGACGCGAACGACAACAACACATATGATTAATTAAGGCCCCGTTTGTTTTGACGCAATCCTCCGTAATCTTCCGTAATTGTAATTCAATTACATTACGGAGGACGTTTGGATGAACTTTTTTTTTCGTAATTCAATTACGACGTAATTTCGAATTACGATATTCGTTGTAATTGAATTCCGTCTCAAAACCCTAAGAATTCAACTACGGTCCTTTAGTAAACTAACAAATTCGAATATTTTATATACTTCAGATTTTAAAATCGTTTAAAAAAATAAAAAAATAATAAAAATTTAAAAAATTAAAAAAAATTAAGAAAAATTAAAAAAAAATCAAAAAAATTATAAAAAAAATTAAAAAAAAATTAAAAAAATTAAAAAAATTAAAAAAAATTTAAAAATTTAAAAAATTTAAAAAAATTTAAAAAAAATTTAAAAAATTTAAAAAATTTAAAAAATTTAAAAGAAATTAAAAAAATTTAAAAATTTAAAAAAAATTAGAAAAAATTAAAAAATTAAAAAAATTTTAAAAATTTAAAAAAAATTTAAAAATTTAAAAAAGTTTAAAATATTTATAAAATTTAAAAAATTTAAAGATTTTAAAAAGAATTTAAAAAAGTTTTTAAAAAATGTATAAGTATTGATTTGAATTACGACTCAAAATTTTGTTAACCAAACGAGTAACCGTATTCAATTACAACCGAATTCAATTCCAACCGAATTCAATTGCAACCGATTTCAATTACATTACGGAGGATTACGTCGAGCCAAGAGATTTTGGTGAAAGAAACCCTCGATTGTTGTATGCTAGGGTTTGTGATCAAGAATTAGGGGAAAATCGTTGGATAACGATTAGAGTACGAAATTTCGTTTTGAATATCTCGATTTGTAGTGGAAGACAGATTATTGCTCCGGGAACAACACTGGGAAGCCGATGATCGTGAAAAAAAATCGAAAATGTATAGAAGTGGCTCAGCACCGCCGACTGTAGAGGTTCGTTGATTGCCATGTGTTGTTTGTTTAGGAGTAACCATGGTCAAATTCAAACTAACAGTTTATCTTTCTCTGAATTTGCTGATTTGTAATGAATTCATGTCTGAAGAAGAACTTAGGGCTGACACTGCTTATTTATCTTGCTATTAGTCAAATGTCTATTTAAACCCTAGATTACCACCACCGTTGTCGTCTAAAGAGGATTGGCGGTTTACTGAGCGGCTTCAGGGCGGCGGGATGGTCTGGGCTGGGTGGAATTGGTGATCGGAGGAAAGGTAATAGGACTAATGGCATGGTGGCAATTTATCACATTATTCTAAGTGAGCGGCTTCAGGCCACATGGTTTTAAGTCGAAGAAGTCAGAAAATGGCAATTTGGAGGTCGAGCAAGTTAAAGTAGGGCGGTGATGGGTTGATCGGCTTTCCAGGTTTAGTGTTAGGTAGTAAACAGAAAAGCCTTGCTGAAATTGTTATGGTCAATTGTGCTTGTTATTTATGTTATGATGTTGAATTGGCTGAACTAAATGTAGCACTTATCCAGGAAGATTTGACCCGTTCAACTCCACCATTTGGACACCCATTTATGCCGAACCACTTTGGAAACAATAATGATAAAACTTTGGGTCCCATCAATGATGCTGGCTGAACCGCACGGTGTGAAGGACCCACCGCCTTCATATTTTGGGTGCTTCTTTTTCAAAAATCCTGACCTGGCCATTTCGCCACCTCCACTTGAGATGATTTATTTTATTTGATAAGTTCATGTAATTTTTTGGCTAATATTATAGGTTGAAGACATGATTGTGCTTGCATGTTCCCAATTAAGGTGTTTACACTTTGCTTGAAAGAGTACTTCGGGTAATTTTTTATTCTTGTGAGTTTTGTTTTTTGCGTCTACTTTTACATTTTATGAAAGTATATTGATTATTGAAGATCTAAGCCATTGTTTACTCTTATCTGCTATATGTAGATGTTAAGTTTTGACGTGACCCAAAGTTTATGGAGGCATTGTCTAAAACAGTTTTTAAACGTCAACAATGGTTTTAATGTATTAGTATTCAAATAATAAAATAATATTTGTTTTTTAAGAGACCTAGAAATATATATTTCTTGCAGAATTGAGCCCAGAAGGCCGCATTAAGCTTAGGCATGGTTTTAAAAAGCGGTCGAGGCGTACGCCTCGAGGCGCGCCTTGAGGCGATTCGGTGAAAAAACGAACTTGAGGCGCCGCCTCAGGGCCTATGACTGAAACGTACGCCTCATCTGAACGAGGCGCTCAGAGGCGATCAGAGGCGGTTCGAGGCGAGGTGAGGCAGTCCGAGGCGGATTTTTAAAAGTGACATAGAAGATCTAACAATGGAAGAAGAAACTTACCAAGGTTGCGCTTTGAAGATGGTGGGAAATGGGAGAGACGATGGTCTCTGGTGTTTCCAAGATTGTAATGGCGGTCAAAAGTGAAAAAACCCTACGTATTGCAAACTTTTTTAAACCATGTGGGCCCATTTCTTTTTTAAAGGACTCCTAACTCTTCTTTCTTGGGCCATTTTTCTTAATGAGCTATTAAACTCTTTTTCAGTTTTTTTAAGCCCATTTTTATTCTCTCGCTTTTACTAGATTTGTTTTTTGGGTTTTAAATAAATATTTCAAGCATTTAAATAGAGATATTTGGTTAATTATGACATTTAAACTTGATACTAAGGATATATAATATTTAAATATTTTTTTTTGTTTTTCCGCCTCGTACTTACGCCTCGGTTCGCCTCGAGGCTTACGCCTCATGAGGCTAAACAAAAACGCCTCGAGGCTCGATTCCGTATATTAAAACCTTGAGCTTAGGAATACGTTTATTTGCTAATATGATGACCGGTCATAGCTCTTTGGCTCAGGCAAGGTTAGAGTATTTCGGGCATGTGGTGAGCAGTGACCAAAAAAGGATGCCTTTTCACAGGCAATCCGAAAGAGTAAGAGAGCCCACTTCTACCATAGATGCAAGGTAAATTTCTAGAGCCGGCAATTTTGACCCGTATACATATGAATGGGTCAATTAGGGTGGTGTTATTTCTAATGGGAAAATATGTGAGTTAGTAAAATGAGAAAAATGAAAAAAACGAAAAAGAAATAGCTTGAAATGAAATGTGTCACACTGGTTAAACAGGTCGAAAGTCACACAAATTGTATCTTTTTAATGCATAAATGTTCTTAAGTCATGTTTTTTTTTTAAAAAGATTATTATTGAAATAAGTAATTTTGTTATGGTAGTAGATCATTGACACACTAATATATTATATTTATAAAAAAATTAATAATTTTTAGACAAAAGTGTTTCGGATTAGGCTGATGGTTGACCTGTTTCAACATGTACAATAATTGCTTGTTTTGACCGGACAATATTATCTTGACCTGCCTTTTTTTAAATTTTTGCTTTACTGATACAGAATCATGGAGTTCAGAATTTGATAATTTATTCTCTTCAGAGAGAAAAGAGTTCTACTCGAGGCACATCTTTTAACCCTAACGTTTGGTTTATTTTAAAATTAGTGCTCTTGTTTAGAAATTTTTAATTAATAGGTTTTTTGTTTGACTGCAGATTTTTAATATGCTAGAAGAATCAAATCGCATGAATTGCACAATGCTCTTTTCTCCTTTGATCTTCTCCGGGTAATCATTTATTTATCTACAATTTCAGATCTTTCTTTTTATTTTTTGAAGGTTGTGTAATAGGTCAAAATGGATAGCTGTTTTATGAGCCGGGTTGGCCCTGAATAACTTTTTCTCCAAAATATACATTTTTTCTTTAGTTATCTGGTGTAGGAACATTGTAACATTTTACTCTAAATATTTCCTATTATCATGTTGTTCACAAGCTCGGCTTTTGCTATACACATGGCATCCAGATTTTGCCATAATACAACTTACGATGATGGTTCATCTTCTATGAAGCAACTGGTTTGGCTATCTATTATTATATATCTATATGAATATGTTAATTAATGTAATTTACCAACTTTTGTCATGCAGATATGAGATTTCAGGAACAAGGCATCTCCTCTGTAGGAGTTCGTATGTCACACTAAAGGCATGTTAGTAATCAGTTTTTCTATTTCTATATTTAAATTTAATATTTGTTTTTGTTGTATCTAAGAGAATAAGCAGGTTTGTGTAGTTTGGTGCAGAAGACTATCACAGAAGACTGTGTTGTTGTAGACTATCAGAGTGAAAACTCAACTTTTTCTATACACGTGGGCCGTGATAAAACAAAGCCTTTTGAAGGCGACGTGGACATCTTGAGAAAACAAAGAGACACATGTCAAAACCTCATAAATTCTAGGAAATTAATTATTATTGTTAATTCCATATTAATTCCGAAAACCGCTCCAAGCCACTTCGATTAACATATCCCACCTTCATCCTAATAAACCGCAGGTCTAAATCCAGAAACTGCATATCTTAACTGATTAATTCATAAGAGAATATTGATTAATTGTGAAACTGATTAATAAACCGCAGGTCTAAATCCAGAAACTGCATATCTTAACGAAGTAAAAGTGTTAAGCACCTCAATAATATATTTAACTAATTAATCTCACTATCGATTGTTCAGTGTCTATTGTTAAACTGGATTTTCTATTTCGGGAACGTTAGGGTGAGCATTTGGACTGAAAAAACCGAACCGAAGCGAATCGGTTTGGTTTTGGTTTTGAAAATTTAGCGTTTCGGTTATATTGGTTTCGGTTCGGTTCGGTCTTCGAGAAAGGATGAACATTTGGTCTAAAAAACTGAACCAGACCGAAACCGAACCAAACCAAACCAAACCAAAACCGATAACATATTATCGGTTCAGTTTCGATTTTGAAAATTCATCGTTATCGATTTCGGTTCTATTAGTATGGCTTCTCTAACATAATCTTCTTCTTTTTTTCTTTTCAGATACACAACTTTCCAACATATAATATTATAATTATTTTTGTCATTTTAGTATGTTAAACAGGCACAAAAGTATAAGAAACTTATATCTAGCGAATATGTATATAGATTTTAAACCTTCTACATAATAGAAAAAACTTATTCAGCTCAGTTATAAAAATGATAGAGTTTTCAAGCGGGAATCCAGGTGCCAACCGGATTTTTTCTCCATTGCACAAGCTCAATGCTTTTATTGGGTCAAGAATAGATCGTCCCTTGACTGGAGTGACCTCGATTGGTATTGTTGGTGTAAGGCTGTGCGTAATGGGTGACCGTTCGCAGTTTGGTCACCCCTGCCACATCTGCGCCACATCAGCTTTCTCTCTCCTGATCAACCACACGACCAGACAGCGACCAAATGCCCGTAATGGGTGACCGTTCGGAATTTTTTTTTTTTTTTAATTTAAATTTCATTAATAATTAAAACATTACATAAAAAATAATTTAAAACATTACATTAAACATAATTAAAAAAACATTAAAAAAACTACTGGTGGAGTCGTCGATTCCAAACGTGTTCGACCCGGCGACACCAAAGAACGCGTGCCAAATCCACAAATCTTGCGAGGCAACCGCTTCAAGTAAGATGAATGGTTCGTTCCCGTGATCCCCTCTAACATATTGCCCACGGTAAGCATTTGGACATTGAGCCCAAGGCCAATCAGTACAATCAATGCTTCCTAGCATACCGGGAAACCCATGTTTCTCCTCATGAAAAGCGTATAGCTTCGCCACATCAGTATGAGTAGGCTTTCGCAGAAACTCATCTCCATACAAGTGCATCACCCCTTTACAGAACTCTGCGAGACTATCACGGCTAGTTTTCTCACCAATTTGTAAGTATTCATCTAGAGCATCCGGTACGGTCCCGTATGCTAACTGACGAATTGCAGACGTGCACCTCATTAGCGGAGAAGTACCTGGGTTCCCGAGTGCATCATATCGTTGCGCAAATAATGGGACGGTGTTAGTGAGATCGCGAACAATGCGTGTGAAAAGATCACGACTCATCCTGAAACGTTTGCGAAAATTATGCTCGTTATACGTCGGATTTTCAGCGAAGTAAGCTGCCACGAGACGGTCATTCGCACCGCCACGGTCCCTATTCACGTATCTTCTAGGAGCTCTAGGGATAGTAGAACTAGAACCTTCAAGAAACGCGACCGCCGTTTGTAAAAAACCAAGATGTATAACCCTGTCCTCTTCCTCGTCGCCAAAAATAAAATTAGCGATATTCATTTCATCGTCGGAACTCATTTTAATATAGTGTGTGTGATGTGAGTAAGTATGAAGAAAAGAAATGAGAAGTGTGAAATTTTTTAGAAAAAGATTGGGTATTTATAAGGTAAAAAAAGGGGTAAAAATTAAGTTTGAAAGGGGTGTGTTGGAGCCGTTGGAGCGGGCTGCCAACGGTCGAGTAGTCGACCGTTGGCCCTTGTCGACGCGTCGAAGATCAAGGGGTGTAACGGGCGGGACGCGTCCCCGAGGTCGACGTGGCCGGTCGCGACCGAGCCAACGGTCGAGCGATACGGACGGTCTAATGACCCTGTTTCAGTATGAAAGAATTTCATTTTGGTGAACAATTTTGGTGCTGTTGGATGCGATTAAATTCAGGTGGGATTTTTGTTTTGGTTTATATAGGATGGTCTGTCTTGCTTAGGGGACGTTTGGTTCAACGTAATCCTCCGTAATGTAACTGAAATCGGTTGTATTTGAATTCGGTTGTATATGAATTCGGTTGTAATTGAATTGGATTGTATTTGAATTGGGTTGAAATTGAATACGGTTACGCGTTTGGTTACCAAAATTTTGAGTTGTAATTCAAATCAATACTTATGACTTTTTTTTTTAAAAAAAATTAATATTTTATTATTTTTTATATTATTATTTTTTATTATTTTTTATTTTTTTAAATTTATTTTTATTATTTAATTACTTTAAAAAAAATTAAATAGTTTTATTTTTTTAATTTTTTTCTAATTTTTTAAAAATATTTTAAATTTTTAACTTTTTATAATTTATTAAAAACAATTTAGTTTTTTTAATTTTTTAAATTTTTTTAAATTTTTTTAAAATTTTTAAAATTTTTTAAAATTTTTAAAATTTTAAAATTTTTAAATTTTTTTTTAATTTTTTCAATTTTTTTAAAATTTTTAAATTTTATTTAATATTTTTTTAATATTTTTAATTTTTCTATATGATTTTAAAATCTGAAGCATATAAAATATTCAAATTTGTTAGTTTACTAAAGGACCGTAATTGAATTCGTGGGGTGTTGGGACGGATTTCAATTATAATGAATATCGTAATTCGAAATTACGTCGTAGTTGAATTACGAAAAAAAATGTTCATCCAAACGTCCTCCGTAATGTAATTTAATTACAATTACGGAAGATTACGGAGGATTGCGTCAAAACAAACGGGGCCTTAGTGTCATTTGTTGGTGAAGTGTATTTGGTTTGTTTGTGCCTGAGTTTTGGTGTCGCCAATTTAGTTTATTTTGGAGTTTATTCATGTAATTTATATGTGGCTTTTATTGTTTTGGAACTCTTGTACCGTTCAAAAGAAAAAAGATGGCTTATTGATTTATACGTATTTTCTTTCTATATTAGATGTTGTAAACCATTAATAATGCTAAAGTTTCTGCAAATTGTTTCACCTAAAATGTTAGAATGTACAAGCAGGTTATGTATGTTGGCATGGCAAGTCATGAGATTTGTTTCCATGTACTGTTTTGATGATATGTTATCATTTTTGTATTTGTTTCAATAAAGTAATTATAAATATAAAGAATGTCCATTTTGGTCATTTTATATATTAACTAAACAAATAATCATATTTGCCAAACACTAAAAATACTTATTATCTGATTATTGCGATTTCAAACCGCATAATCAAATCCAAACACTATTTTTCATAATCACGTTTTGTAACCGCTGATTATCTGATTATTCGTTTTCATAACGAATCTATTTTCAATAAGCAATCCCAAACACCCCTTAATATTGTAGAATTATGTTCCCAGTGTTTTTGTTTAGTAGACCGGCGAATTTTTATAATAAACGTTTACTAAAATTCAAAACTGGTCAACAAGTCATAATTTCACATGATTAAATGGCAAATATTCTTCCAAATGATTATCGGGTAATATACCCATGACTAATCGTGGGCAGTTTCCTAATTTTTAAAAGGGAAAATTTCTCATATGTCCTTGCAAAAGTTATAAATTATTCTTATATCTTGTTAAATATATAAATTATTCTTATATCCTTTTAAATTTTATAAATTAACTTTATATCCTTTTAAACTTTTTAATTAACTTCATGTCCTTTCAAACTTTTAAAACACTCTTTTATGTCCAAAACACATTTTATGATTTATTAAATCATTATATTCAATACTCCCTCCGTCTCACAAAAAACTTCACATTTGGCTTTTGCACATGTTTTTATGTGATAGTTAGTGGTGAGGTCATTGATAATACTTTTGATTAAAATATAAGGTTGGATTGGAGAGAGAAAAATAGTTAGTGGATATTAGTGGTGGGGTTTTTAATAATAATAGTTTTTTATTGTGTGGAGCCCACCAAATATAGGAAATGAAAAGTCTTTTGTGGGACAAAAGTTTAGAGTGAAATGAGAAGTTTTTTATGGGACGGAGGGAGTAATAATTATCATTAAATTCATATATTTAGAACATTATTATATTATCCTTATTCTATCTAAACCTAAACCTAAATTAAATGTTGTATTGGTTTACCCATCTTGTTCTCGAATCCAATGTTAATTTGTTTGAAGTTTGAACTTTTGATTTCGCTAGTGCCAAAACGTTAATTCGTCAACATTGGCATTAATCCAGTTAAGAAGCGATAGGCTAATAGCAATCAGAGTCGTAGTGTTAGTGTTAGTGTTAGAGAGCTCAAGATACAATATGATGATCGAGAAGAAATGAAGATTCAATTTAATAAATTTAATATAAATATCGTATAACATCTCAAACAATAATCTTTATACAAAAGCAAATTGCAAAGAGAATAAAATAATTTGACGTCAAAACCATAATCAAGATGAACTCTGCACCAATTTTATGTCTTACGCAATTTTTCATGAATATGATATATGGCCAAAATCATTCCCCTCGATTATATACGGCCAATACACTATTTAATTTAGGTTTAGGTTTAGAATGAATAAGGGTAATATAGTAATTTTAAAAAAAATGAATTTGATGATAATAATTAATGATATTTAAATATTTAAATAAATCATAAAATAAGTTTTTGGATATAAAAGAGAATTTTGAAGGTTTGGAAGGATATGAAGGTAATTAAAAAATTTAGAAGGATATATAGATCATTTATAAATTTTAAAAGGATATAAGGATAATTCAAATTTTTACAAGGATATTAAAATAATTTATAATTTTTAGAAGGACATAAAAGTAATTCTCCCTTTTTAAAATATCAGTTAAGCTTGATCCCACAAATATAGCATAATCAGTTTAGAATCTTAGCCTATAACACACATACCTATTCACGAACAGTTACACTTTTCCAGTCTTCTTTCAGGCCTTCAATCAATTGCTTTCAACATACCCTAATGAAGCTTCAAAACCAAACATCACTGGAAATGGTACGAGTATTCATCAACTATTCTGTACGCATTTAATTATCTTAAGATATTGTTTTTGCAGCAATGCATAATTGTAAGGGTTTTGCTAACGACTAAGGGAGGTTAAAATGGTTAATGTACAAATTATGGAGCATAACTAATCAAAGGTGCTTATTAGAATTCATGAGGGGTGGTTTTTATTAGTTAATTTACAATTACTTTATGCTAAAAAAAATCTTAACCATTTCCCTAATTATAATTCTGTGACGTAAATCACTACATACTTGATGTTATTGCAGTCACAGAAATTTTATTAAGCTTTACTTAATAATAAATGGTTTGAAGAATTATAGAATTTGAAAATATGAGAGGAATTGTTGGGTCTTATTCATAGACCTACTGCTAAGGAAATTGTTGTTTCTGCAAAGGTTGTATTTTTATCTCCTTTTTCAATTGAATAATGTTCATAATGATAGTGATAATTTTAGCTATAATGATAAGATGCTTTGATTATGATTAATTGTAGTTTTGAAGTAAAGGTACCACTCAAGTAAAAGACTTTTGTACAACTTCGACTAAAGAAGATTGCAGTGTCAATTTGGATCTTTCATCTTAGGTGAACTGGTTATTCACATTTTACATAACGAGTTTAATGAAATCAATTTGCATTGTAATTTCCATATGTTAACTGATAATGTATTTGATTAAGGTTTTTGAAGTTTCTCCCTCACTGCACAATCACACGGTGGAGCTAGGGAAAACACGAGGTGGCACAATTGAAATAAACTTCTGGAATTATGTGTTTTGCACCAATTAAACTTCATTCAGCAAACGGTTGTTTTGATGACTGATTCATTCTATAAAATTCAAGATTTTGTTATTTAAAGATGACAAATTTCAAACACTTTTTGTAGGCAAGTAAGCAGTGGAGGGGGAAAAAATACTAAAGAGAAGTGAAAAGATTTTTTATTACTTTAAGAATGATTTGGGAAACGCTAATACTTCCTCCGTATCAAAATAAGTGACACAAATTGGCTTACACATTTTTTGAGGTAAAAGATTAATGTAGAGGTTAAAATAGATTAAAGTACATAGTTAGTGGAGAATGGGTCCCACTTTTCTTGAATAAAGTGATATTAATGAGTTTTAAAAGTAAAAGTAAGGGTATAAGGGTAATTTTAATTTATTAAAGTGGATAGTTAGTGGGTATGAGTCCCACTATTTTTACCAAATAAGGAAAGTTTTCAAAGTGTGTCACTTATTTTGATACACCTCAAAATGGAAAGTGTGTCACTTATTTTGATACGGAGGAAGTATGATTTTTGAAGATTTATGCATTTCTGCGTTACTTATGTACAAGTAAGATCTTTTACTATTTTATGATCTTAAACTTATGTTTTTAACTGTTCTTTTTTATTATGTAGTAACATTTTTTATTATGTCTTTCATTATGTTTAGTTTCATTATGTCTTTCATATTGGTGAGCTAGCTACAATTTATTCCTTTTTGTATAAAGGTTCTTGCAATTGATCTCAATGTGCTCATTTGGGTTGTGTTTGATCTCAAATGGGATGTGTTTGATCTCAAATGGGTCGAAATCCATCAGAAGTCTAAATTTAATGCACACAACTTACTAAATTATTTTGTATAAAGGTTTAAATCATTGTGATAATTTTGGTTTAAATCATTATTGTCTCTGAAATGTTATTTGAAGATTTTTAAAGAATTTTAATGTTTTTTTTTCTGGTTTATGTAGATAGAAACAGGTCGATTTATTACATGGACTTTATTACTGCAATTGACACAAATTAGAACGTGAAGAAGATTTTTATAAATCGTTTTAGCAGTGGGTATGTATCTTAACTAGAGAGGTAAAATGGGCGGGTTAGGTAATGGGTCGAATTGAGTTCGGTTTAAAAATACATTTTTTAACATGGATCAAATGCGCCAGGTCGGGTTAGTTGACCGAACATATAGTATTTTGACTTAAACATATTATAGTAAATAGTAGTTACTTTTATCTTAACTACAATAAAAATTAAATCTTCGAATAAAATGATTCAAGTAATTGTATAAATCATAAATTGACTTGTACCTATTTTCAATCCGTTTGACCTGCTCCTCTATAGCTATTCTTTCATTTGTGTATATATTAATGCACCATCTTCACTTTCACAATGATTTTATAAAATATAAATTGCATATCCTATTTTTGTTGGGCAAACAAAAATTTAACATGAATATGTTATGCAAGCTGAAATACGCATCTAAATACTCATAGGATAATTGGTAAGACTACCTTTTTACCAAACTTAAAGCAAATAGATAGGTCCTGATTAAAAAAATAAATTCACTTTTATTGTTTTCTGACTTTCTCTTGCAGAGCAAAGCACACATGATGGTATGGAATCTCTTGGATATGTCTTGAGAGGAACTTATCCATTTTCTTTGTGACATGGCATTATTTTCTTTCATTTGTTTAATTAATTTTTTCAACTAAACACAGTGTATGTTTTCTTTGTTATATTAAACAGTTCTCTAAATGTTATATTTTATTTATATATATTTTCTTGAAGTTAAAGTAATCATCAAGAAATAAACGATTAATTTTTTTATTCTATATTAATTATTTTTCACGGACTTTAAGTAAAATAAAGAAGAGAAATGATATTTAGTCCTACCATTTAAACCTATTCATAGGCCTACCTACTTGATAGGTTGACATATGTATTCCACTAATTCTCTCTCCTAATATTATCCATTGATTTCAACACATGTCTTTATCTAATGAATATACCTATGAGTAGGTCTAAATGGTAGGCCTAAATATCATTACTCAATATTGAATTGGTAGAAAAACACGGAGACTTGGAGAGTTGGAAACCCATCTGCCGCACAATCGAACGTCCTCAACAATCAACACAGCCTTCATCTATCGATCTCTGTCTCGATCTCCTTGGAGGTATGCCTTTCATCTTTCAATCTCTGTCCCGATTGAAGTTAACCCTCCGTTCAAACCACGTCTTCTACCCTCGTTATCTCATGCTCTCGCTCTCTCTGTATCGTTCTCTGAAGGATCAAGTAGCAATTTTTGATCGATTTAACTGGATGATTTCTGAGCTGAAATTAATGAAATTTGGGGGTGTCTGGATCGATTTAACTGATCATATGGAATGGATTTAGGGATTCTAACTTTAATGCATGAATCGGTTAATATGGTGGATTTGATATGATTTGCAATAGAAGAGACAAAACTGAAACACCCAAGCAGGTTTAAAACTTTACAATTTGTAATTCATTTGATTAAAATATTCAGTTTGTTAATTAAGTTACATTTTCTTCAGTTTCTTTATTGCTATCTAATCTTTATATTAATTTAATAAATGTATTTAAAATAGGTGATTCTTGAAAGTGAAGATGCTTCACTTCAACTTTGAAATACTCATGTCAAAAATACTCATTCTCTTCGGTTTTTGAGGCCCACAATTATAAAATACACACACATAACCTGTTAAATTGCAATGGGCCCTACCATGGCTTCAACCGAACTCTTCCCCAAACCGCACCAACCGAAGTCATCAAACTAAAGACCCGTGCGAACGGTAAGATGCCGTCGGTTGGCATGGGTGTAAACTGAAGAGGGCGGTTGGCAGTGCTCTTACGGTACATGATTTTCTGTAAGGCATCAATATAGTCATCCATTACCGCTATGTGTTCATTCTAGTCCTTATATTTTCTGTGTTACAATGGTTTATTATTCATTTAGAGGTAATGATTTACTCCAGGAAAGAATTTATTCTTACAAGGAAATTTAGAGGAAGTAGACAATCATATTCTTAATGTTAACATTTTCATGTTGGAAGAGAATTATGTTTAGGGATAACTTGTTCATTTGATTTATATTTTCTTTTAAGAAAAATCTATTATGAGCCTTCATTTAGGGTTAGTTGTATTACACTTGTGTTTTGATACATATAAACAAAATAGAAGTGGTTCATTACGTTTCTCTTGGGTGATTGGATTTACAAACGTCAAGTGATACCAAATCGGGATAAAAAATATTTAAGAATTACATCGTAACTTTGGATTTAATTGCTTTTCAACATGCATTCCGACACCGGATTATTAATCAGTTGATGAGACTGTTTTACATACATATATATATCAGGGGGCTATCATTTATTTTCCACAGGGAGATCCATCTACAGATCTCAAGACACACATACGCATACAAATAAGATGTTATGTTATTGCAGAGACTTCGTTTCAGGCAGTCAAGTTGATGCTTCTTGTCCCCGTTTCTGGTCTGTGTCAAAATTAAGGTGAAATTTTGGTCTGATGCAGATGCCCAAAAAACCCAAATTGAATTTGGATAAAAAAAGATGAAAAGGGCAACTGAAGATAGGTGAAGATGAACAGGAAATGACAAAACCAGTAGAAGAAGATGTGGGACCAACAGCCTTGCTTTCCGTTGGTGCTGGGAGATCATTAATTAGCAGCAGCACTTAATTAATATACATACCATAAGCCAAAGAAAAGAAAAAAAAAAGGGATGAAGCCACATGATGAGTTGATGTGAAAAAGGGATGGATGGATGGTTAATATTTAATTGCACGTAACAAGGATTTTATTCATCTCCATGAATGTACCAGCAGAGAAGCATGGTGGCACAGCGACGAAGAATGTAAATACGAGCACGCTGTTTCTTCACCAAAGAAGCGCACTTTGTTGTAATACCATTTCCTTTTCTTTTTGTTAGTAAACCTGCCATTTTTCCTTTCTTTTTGTGTTTTTAAAGATTTGGGAAAAAAAAGCCTCACAGAAGTGGAGCTGGACCCTGAGAGGCAAAGGGCAGGGGGGAGGGTGTATTTATAGATGGGGTCAGTATTTGCGTAGGAAAGAGCAGTTGAGTCAGCACATTGTTTTTTGGTTTTTTTAAACTTAAATGTGGGATGAAATCAAGGGGGAGTGAATGCAGATGTCAAACTCTTGTGTAACTTCATGCAGACGCCGTGTGCGACTTGTACTGTACAAGAGAAGAAGCGGTGGAGTGAAGTGGAAGTAAAATAGAAATGAAAAATGGGAGGGATGTTGTGATTGGAATGCGTATTGGGAACATGGTGTCGGCTTATTTGCATTCACAAGTTATTACTTTATATCTCATCTCCCCTTTGCATTTCCAACGTAATCTCTCTGTCATCACAAACACAATCTTGGATTGCTGAAATTTATATCACTTGGTGAAAAATAAAAAGAATTGCAACTAGTAATTAGTGCCAGTTGTGTATGCTGGTATGAATCGATCTCGATCTATACTTGGGATGTTTATTTTTGAGTTTCAAGTTGGAATAAGAGATCCTGTTATGGTTTTGGCAAGATCTTGTAAAAATTTATAAAGATTTAGTAAAATTTTGACATGTGAGTAATGGTAACCCAGTTTTGTTTTGACTTTTTAACATGTTAGTCCTTCTGGCAGGCAGATCTTAGTTTTGTCTATTGCGAACATATCTCATCTCATTAGATCCCTTCTCTTTACAAGTTATTAGCATATGAAATAAAAAAAAATATTTTTTTATGTGTCCAAATAGACACCTGTATTGCCAAGTGGCCAAAATGAAAGAAGTATTTTGTAGTATGTTCAAATTCAATGAATTGACAATCACCCTCCTGAACCTTACTCTCTCTCTAAGCATCATCTACTCTACTTTACTTGATATCATACCAAAACCATACACTTTTCACAAGCAATTAGACTTGTGTTATTTCCTCCTTAATTCCCACAAAAAAACTGAATTTTCCTATTAATATGTTTCTCAAACTCAAATTCAAGCAATTCTTCTTGTCAATTTTAAGTTGACACATTTTTCCTCACATGACAAAAGTAATATATAGCATATCTGGGTTGTCGCCATCTCTATGTATGAAACACAAGCAGCTTTCAAACAACTCTAAAACCTTGATTACTCACCAATGATGTATAAAGTAAGTAAAAAATAAGCAACTAGGTAAGGTACATAATAAGAATATGCATCTCTTGTTTGCAAATACAAAACATATCTTTAATTGCTATCAGTGGCACTGCTATGAGGTTAAGCCTTTGTTTAAGTTTAGACAAGGGTTGCCTCAGGAACCACTTCCACTTCCCCCCTGGCAGCAAGCAACTCATAATCCTGTGTAACATAACATAACATGATATGATGCACAAGCAGCAGAAAATATAGGCAGGCAGTTATTTGAAATGAAAATTACCTGTACAATAGCTTGGGCACAAAACTTTCCTGAAAGAACAGCACCTTCCATTGAAGCCAAATACTTCTGTTTGGTGTAGTCACCAGCTAAATAGAATCCCTCAAATGGAGACCTTTGCAACGGGCGACACGGTTCACAATCTGGTACAGTTTTGTAAACAGACCTTGGGGTTTTAACCACATGGTATTTCAATATTTTGGCCTTGCTCCCATCTGCTGCTATTTCATCAGGAAACAGCCTTGAAAGCTCACTCATTGTGGCATCAATTATATCAGAGTCACTGCGCGAAATCCACTCTTCTGCAGGCGCAAAAACTAACTCCAACATCGACCGATTTGGATCATAATATTCCTTGCATGTTACAGACATGTCAGCATATACACTCAGAAGAGGGCTCCTGCAAATAGTCAATAATCATTACTGTTATTATTTATTAACTGGATCAATTATGTTTATGATATGAGCAGAAATACAAATACCTGCTGAAGAGTAGGTGATCATAGGTGTTGCGGAGTTTCCTGTCAAACCTGAATTCAAATAGTGTTTTGCAATTAAAGATACGTTTAGCATTAGTATAGTGAAGAATCCAACTGAATTAACTAACCATATATGAACATTTATAACTGGGACACCAACTAATTTATCCAAATTCTTGAAGTATGGAATTGGTTTCCACTCTTCAGGCAACAGAAGCTTCAGAATGTCAACTGTTTGATACAGACAATCAATAAAGCTTTGTTGGATGCATACATCAGAATGTGTTTTAGTCAAAAAAGCATACCTGGAGTAGCAAACACATAAGCATCACCTTGGATAGTATTCCCATCAGTCAGTAGAAAGTTGTTAACCGTTCCATCTTTGTTTAACTGAATCTTTTGTATTCGTGAATTAAGCCTCACTTGGCCACCTAATGACTCAATATGCTCAACGATTGGCTTGCAAAGTCTTTCAGGCGGGCTGCCATCCAAAAACGCCATCTTTGAACCATGCTTCTCCTGTTCAACCATTTTACACCAATTTAATCCAATTAGAGAGAAGATAATGATGCATTTACATTACCTGAAGAAAGCGGTTAAGAGCAATCAGAATGCATTGCATTGAAAGTTCTTCAGGATTTATAAAGTTTAGTGCCTTTGACATGGCAATAAACACCTCGGTAGTAACTCGATCTGGTATACCCTAGAAAACATGAGAAACATACATGCATTAGTAATCAAAATTCAAAATCATAGTTTTTAAGTAGGGATACGAATATTATTACATACCCGTTGTCTCATCCAATCTTGAACACTGAGACCATCTTGAGCCTCAACATAAGCCTGTCCACCTAACATTGCAGGCAACAGCCCAATTGCAAATTTTACTTTCTCAGGCCATGTCAGCATTTCATTGTTCCTTAAAATAGCCCAAATTCCTGAAATAATAATCTTACTTAAGTAAGCTAGTTTTTCTTAGTAATAATGAGTAATTATAATTACCATTCAAGGGTGCAGGCAGAACATCTGGGAAATCAAAGCGACTAAACTCTCCAGGCTTGTTTGGCATTGCAAATATCATAGAATGTTCCTTCCACTGCAATCTATCATTGATTCCCAGCTCTCCAAACAGGTTCTGTACATTTGGGTAAGCTCCAACTTCATCAAAAAATAATAAAAAACTTCATATATAAGTAAGCTGTCTCTCAACTTATTAATCAATCTCCAAAAAGAAATGACATGGGTAATAAAGACTTACAGAATATGTGTAAACCTGTCTCGTACCAATCTCCATCCTCATCTTTCCAGGCCGCCACCTGTACAAGTGAAAACCTATAAGATAAATAAATTGAAAATGAAAACTAAAATATAATTAAGATAGCAAACCTTTCCACCAAGAACGTCTCTTGCTTCCAGTAAAATTGGCTGGTGACCTGCATCAGCCAAATACTTTGCTGTTGATAGACCAGCAAGACCTGCACCAGCAATTACAATCTTCAATGGCTTAGCTGGACGGGGGGAAACTCGGAAGGTTGAAGACAAGTAAGCAGCTTCCAAGAAATTAGACGTGTTGTCAAGCTCTGGTCTTGGATAGTCAACACAAACTACCTATTTAACACACAGAATTAGATACTTGACATATATGTATACTAGCTTCATTTAGTTTGTACCTTCAAAGGGTACACACTCTTCTTTGTTCTTGTTATACAAGAACGGGCTGCTGGGAATTGAAATCGTTGACCCATAGTATCACAGCGTCCAAATGACAAAACATCTGTTTTTGTTTTCCCGTTATAACAATCTCTCTGTGTGCTTGAAAGATTCGTTACTGTACACTTCACACATGAATTAATGGTCGACACACTTCCAAACGGAGACATATCTGCTCACCAAATAAGGTCCACCCCTGCAGACTGATTCCCTCGATTAACTAAACTAATGCTGAGAAGAAAACAAAGGTATTCCGATCATTCTCTTTCGTTACTTCTTACTGATATTATCGTATTTATTTTCCGATAAAATTTTACTAATTAGATAGTAAGTATTACTAAGGAATTCGAAGTTAGGTGCAATTTTGCCTATAGATGCAAATTTGAGTTTGAAATTGAAAGATGGACTAATTTAATTACGAACCGACTTATACTATACAGTTGAATTGAAAAATTAGTAAACCATGGAACAAGCTCTAAAAACTATAATAAAAACATTCATTCCATCCGTTTAAATGTCAACTGCAACAGGAGATTAAACTACTGATGGGTGATGAAATCATCATGCTGAATTCGTGGGGGGAGAAGAAGTAAAGAGGAGTAATTAATTAACGAGAGCTACTTTACCTTAGTCCGAAATGAATTGGTTATGCGAGGGGGGGCTCTCTCTGTGTGGTGAAGCGGAATTGAAGAAGAAGGGATAATTTGGTGAAGAAATGGAGGTGCTTTAATGGAGTGCGTTGGTTTAGAGAAGAAGATTAAAGGAGAGAGAGGTTGAGAAAAAGAAAGGCGTCCGATTTTGGGATTGTTTTTGGCTTCTTTCGTTGTTGGAACTTCGTCGGCCATCATTAGGAATATACCCTCCACTTACATTTAAACTGCAATTCCTCTCTTAAAAACCACTCACATGCTTATAAAATGACATTTTTTTTACTAATACATTGTTAGTCATGATTTCATGATTATTTAATTTTATCGTAACAAGGTGCGCAAAACAGTTAAATATAAAGACTAACCCGTTAAATAATGTTTCTTCATTCCAATTTTATCGTTTATATTTACTTTTGATATATTTTAAAATCATTATTAATTCAAAATTTTCATATATCAAAAAATAGTTAAGTGATCATATATTTGTTAAATATATTTTTAATAAATTGTATAATTTTTATCTGTAGGGAATAATTTTAGGACACAATGAGTAAATGTAATCATGACTAATAGACATATTTTGTTTGAATTTGCAACTCATAATATGACATGGTAAATCAACCTTTAAAAACAATAAAACATGAAATATTAGACAACTAGTGATAATATGTGATAATTAATCAAATTGTTGTTTGTCTAGCAATGTCTGTATAGGTTGTGTGTTCAAATTCTATTTTCCATATTTTAATATTTGGACATCAATATATCATTTAAGTGCAAAAGTTAGTAGTTTTATCTTTTTTTTCAATTTAGAAATCCTACCAATAAATAAGATGATTCCTTTAATTATACTACACGCAAATTGTGTTCTTAAAATCGATCACATAATTTGTGTTGCCTAAGATCATGTTAAATATCTCAACGAATTGCCAAAATAGTTTTATTTTTTGTTTGTTAAAAATAATTAAAGTATTCAGTAACTAATCAAATTGGAGAAAATATTAAATATGGTAGAGAAAGGGCCGGCCCATAAAATCACGTTATAAAGTAGTGGGATTACAAGAGCACAAGATTTACAGATACGCATATAACCAATTTCATAACAATCAAAATAACAACTCTTATTAGTTATTACGTATTAAAAAACACTCGATCAAGAAGGAAAAGAGTTTTATTTTTATTTCTAGTTTTATTTTTCTTCTCATTTTTATTAATTAGTTCTTGATACTGAGGTGCACTTGACTTCTAGAAGCTAGCTAGTTGACATGTTCAGATGGAATATGTTGAATTATGCATCATTGTTCATTTGTTCCTATCTCGTACCCGTCTTTGGGTGGTGTTATATGCATCATTATTCCTAGTCTGATGGAGTTAACGTAATTAGGAGGAGCATGAGCAGAAACACCAGGAAGTGCTAATCCCATGATCCGCATGGCTATGCCTACCCAAGATTCCTTGTATTCGGGGCCATATATCATTCCCATTACCATACCTCTCATCAATTCCCATAGAGCTGTCATATGTTTTGGAATCAAGTACAACACCTCGTAGTCGTTCCTGTTTGGTATATCTCCTTCCACTATCTTCAGTAATCCATATATATATACATGCATTTACACACAAGGTTAGTTTGAAACAAGATATTTAATTGCATTAATTATCAAAATATATCAAAAGTAAACCATCTTTCCTGGCCTATACTATTTCCCAGACTTGGAAATTCCAAATATAGGCCGTGACTTGATGTTTTTTGTGCGACTCAATAAAAATGTTGGCAAGTACCCAAAGGCTTGTAGCCTAGTGCTAGTGGTATTGGTGTAAACGTTAAGGTGTTGCCCATGACCTACATGTCATGGGTTCAAGCCCGTCGTGACCAAATGGAGTAGATTAAGTGTCGTTAAAGAAAATTGTTGACAAGTGTCCATGTAGTAGGTAGATGTTTTTTATACGATCTTGATGTTTTTGTGCGACCGGACAATGTTTTGTGTGGCTGATGTGACGTTTAAGGAAAGTGAGCATATGATCAACTGATGACTGTACTTTTAGTGATGACTAGTGTTAGAGCAAATCACAGATCAACTTAGTACTGATGCTGCAGTTAGTGATAATTATGTTTATTACTGATGGGGCAGAAACATTTACTACTGATGAAGTTGATGCTGGTGTTATCTATAACTTAGTTACTACTGATCATACAAAGATTGAAGATACTACTGATCATTGTAGTTACTACTGACGATGATTATGGACTTACTACTGATCACCAAGTTTACTACTGATGGTACTTATTTACTACTGGTGATTGGTTTTACTACTGATACGCATTTATGGAACATATCAAATCCAAGATCTTCGCAGAGATAGTTATAGAATGTAAATCAATGTATATCGTTTATAATTAGATGTAAATCGTATCCTAGAATAACTAGGGTAAATAGTTTAGCTTCAAGGACTATTATATATAGTTCCTTACGAATTGTAAACGTACGTGTGTATTGTTAACTCAATAATATACATTGAAGCTTTTTGTGAAACTGTGTTCTTAATATTCTTACATATTGTTCTTACAGTTCATCGTTCTTAATTATTGATATAGTGTTGATCCGCTGCAACTTCTATCATCAAATAGATCTAAGGTGTTTATTAACTTGTTTATAGTTAATCGATCCTGACAAGTGGTATCAGAGCGTATTGGTTCTAGATCTACTATTTGTTAAGAACAACAAAAAGTTTTAATCTTTAAAACACACACATTATTAATCATGACTGATAATAATGAAAGCACTCAGGCCAACAAAATTCCTATACTCACACCCAATAACTTTGGGATGTGGAAGAATCGTATTAAGCAATACATGCTTATTACAGATTATTCCATGTGGGAAGTCGTTTGTGAAGGAAACAAAACTGGTCAACTTCAAGCAAGTAGCTCTGCAACTGAGGCAGACAAACTTAAATGTGAGAAGGAGAAGAAAGATAAAGGCATCGAACTCAAAACTCTAAGCACTCTCTTACTGGCCATTCCTAATGATTATCAACATCTCTTTGTTGAATATGATGATGCAAAAATACTATGGGAAGCACTGGAGAAGAGATTCGTTGGGACAAAGAGCACCAAGAGGAATATGAAGTCTGTTCTCAAACAAGACTTTGAGAATTTCAAAGGAAAGCCCAATGAAACACTCACTCAAGTGTTTGACAGATTCAACAAACTAATTGGTGAACTCAACCAAGTTGGTGTAAAGATGGATCAAGAGGATGTCAACATGAAGTTTCTAAGGTCTCTTAGTGAAGAATGGGCCATGTACACAGTGGTGTACAGACAAAGAGATGCTTTAGAAGAAAAGGAGTTAGATGAACTCTATAATGATCTCAGAGTGTTTGAAACTGAGGTAAATCACAAAAACCCTTCTATTTCTTCTAACAATGCTGCTTTTGTGTCTAGTACAGGTCAAGGACAAGAAACCTCCGCAGGAAAGGCTGCAGATTCTGAGGATACTGCAAGAGAATCCTTCTTCACTAGTCATGTGCATACTGCATTGATTAGTGATGACTTGGAACAACTGAATCCAGATGATCTTGAGGAGATGGATCTTAAATGGCAAATGGCTATGCTGAGCCTAAGGACCAAAAGATTCTTAAAAAGAACTGGAAGGACAAGCCTCAATTTCAACAAAGGTGACAAAGCAGGATTTGACAAAACTAAAGTCAAGTGTTACAACTGTAACAACCTTGGTCACTTTGCAAAAGAATGTCCTCAACCAGACAAAAGATCAAAATCAACTGCTCTTGTGTCACAACAAGGACAAGGATATGACTGGAGCTTCCAAGCAGAAGAGCATGCTCAAAATCAAGCTCTCATGGCCTTTACTGACAACAAAACTGAGGTAAAATCTAAACCTTGTACTCCTGAATGTGCTAAAATTATTAAAAATCTAGAAAAAGAAAACAATAAATTAAATGAAGATTTAGCAAAAGCAATCAGAAGAAATCATGAGTTTGATGGGGTGATTGCTGATCAAGAACATCAAATAAAGGTGTACAAGATGATTGATCAACGGATCAAGGAAGAATTGCTTCAAGCTGTGGATGAGAAAGAGTTCTATGAAACAAAAAATAAAGAACTAACAAGTAAAATAGAAGAATGTCAGCTTGAAATTGAACAAAACAAATTAACAATTAAAAAGTTTGAAAGAAGCACTAAAATTCTTGATGAATTAACTAATAATCAAACTACAGAAAAGGTTGTTCATGGGGTGGGATATCATGCTGTACCACCTCCATATAAAATCATTCCACCTCTTAAAAACAGTTCAGAAAGAATCATTAATGAATTAAAAACTGAAAATCAAACTGAATCATCTAATGAAACATCAGAATCAAATAATTCTTCTGATGATGAGCAATCAATTGAATTTACTATATCTCAAAGTGAATCACCAAAATCAATTGATACAAGTTTTCACACAGCTCAAAGTCCAAATGAATCTCCCAAATATAATGCAGATAATGTACCAAAAATTTTAACAAGGGGGAATGAAAGAAATAAAACACAACTCTTAGACCAAAGAATACCTGAAGGTGCTAAAAATAAGAAACTAAGATGTGTTATATGCAATAAAATGAACCATTTAGCAAAGGATTGTCACTACAATCCAATAAACTGCAAAGAGTTAAAAGAATTTAAAGTTCTTAAAGAAAATGCTAAAAAGTTAAAAGTTACTACTGGTCCTTCAGTAGTAAATAAAATTAAAAATCCAATTGTTGAAGATCCAAGATTTGGAAGAAGTAAACCAAGGTTTGTCCAAAACAGAAGAACTGGAAGCCCAAAGAACAGCAATTACTTAAAAAATAATGGAAAATCCAATCAAAATAAACAATATTTTAAATTTTCCAACACCAGTAGAAACTCTAACAAATTTACTACTGGTGTTAACTCTAATTATAATGCTGTATGGTACCAGTACAAGAATACTACTGGTAATAACCCTAATTTCAAAAATACTACTGCTCCCAAAACAAATTTCAAAAACACTACTGGTGCTAACTCTAAAAACACTACTGGTCATTCTAAACATGGTAAGTACCCAAATACTACTGGTCCATCAGTAGTAAAGTATTCAAAAGCTAAAAACAATGGGTATAAACCAAGATCAGTAGGAAATTCTCACACCAGTAATAACTACAAAAGGACAGTAGTAAAACAAAATACCAGTAATAAACAAGTATGGGTACCAAAAGTCTTTAAAGTTAAATCCCCAAAAGCTCATTTCTCAAAGGATGAACCCAAGACATATAAAGCTTGGGTTCCCAAACTTAACTAATCCTTTACTCACTTGTGCAGAGCATTCAGATCCCAGAAGAAGGTAGAACATGGCATATTGATAGTGGATGCTCAAGGCACATGACTGGAAATCTGCAAATTCTTAAAGATTTCAAGTCCTTTGATGGTGGATTTGTGGCTTTTGGTGAGAACCCAAAAGGAGGTAAGATCACAGGTAAAGGTACTGTTACAAATGGAAAGATTACCTTTGATGATGTATTTTATGTAGCTGAGCTAAAATACAATCTTGTCAGTGTGTCTCAAGTATGTGATAAGAAGAATAAAATTCTGTTCACAGACATTGAGTGCATCATTCTTTCTCCTGATTTTATATTAGATGAAAAATATGTTGTTTTAAGAACCCCAAGGAGAAACAATGTGTATTGCCTAGATATAGGGGGAGAACTCATTTCTTCAAATGAGGTCAACTGCTTTATATCCAAGGCAAACACCACTGAATCAGATCTTTGGCATAGAAGGATGTGTCACACAAATTTTAAAAACATGAATAATTTAGTAAAAAGAAATCTGGTCATTGGACTACCCCAAAAACAATTCATGTGTGATCATCACTGTGTTGCTTGCCTAAAAGGTAAACAACACAAGACTTCTCATAAGTCCAAAATTGTTAACTCTATTTCTGTTCCTTTACAGCTCTTACATATGGACCTTTTTGGACCTACAAATGTAATGAGTATTGGAAAGAAACAATATTGTCTTGTTATTACTGATGACCTTTCCAGATATACATGGGTTTTCTTTCTCAGGACAAAGGATGAAACAAGTGAACTCATAAAGAACTTAATTGTCAAACTGGAAAACACATCTGATCAAAAAGTGAAAGCCATAAGATGTGATAATGGCACAGAATTTAAAAATGCTAATCTAATTAACTTTTGTGATCTTAAAGGTATTGACAGGCAATACAGCTCACCTAGAACTCCACAACAAAATGGTGTAGCTGAAAGAAGGAATAGAACCATCATTGAAGCAGCAAGATCAATGCTTGCAGACTCAAAATTACCAATTACTTTCTGGGCAGAAGCTGTTAATACTGCTTGTTATGTTCAAAACAGAGTATTAATAGTGAAGCCACATTTTAAAACACCATATGAACTTTTCAATAAAAGAAAACCTTCTATAAGTTTCTTAAAATCATTTGGTTGTCCTTGTACTATTCTGATTACAAGAGAACAAATTGGTAAGTTTGACTGCAAAGCTGATGATGGAATATTTGTGGGATACTCTACTCAAAGTAAATCATACAGAGTATTCAACAAAAGACTAAGGATAATTGAAGAAAGCATCAATGTATCCTTTAATGAAAATGTACCTAATGAACAAGGAAATGGTCCAGATTGGCTATTTGACATAGACAATCTAACCAAATCCTTTAATTCCAATATGAATTTCAATGCAGGTAATTCAAATTGTCTTAATCAAAAAGAAGGAACATCATCTGTTTATACTGGTCAAGAAAAGATGAGATACATAGTTGTTGATACTGCTCCCATAGTTAATACTGATGTCAGTAATAACTCAAATATTGAAAGCAGTAGTAACTCTGAGAATGAGGTCAGTAGTAATTCCATTACTACTGGTACCAGTAATAGTACTGAAAATACTACTGGTCCCAACTATAACCTAGATTCTCAAGATACTACTGATACCAGTAACAACTTCAATACTACTGATCTCAATGAAGATGATAGCAGTAGTAACTCTGACCAAGATAATGATGAACCAAATACTAATGACAATGAAGGATCTCAAGAAGAACAACTACCTGAGGCAAATGAGTCCAACCTTGAAAATCAACTAGTGGTTGATAAAGCTACAACAACAAGGACTCGAAAGAACCATCCATTAGACCTTGTTCTAAGTGATGTTAACTCACCACTTCAAACAAGAAGCAAATTAAACAAAAGTTTAACTGCAAATATGTGTAATATAAGCTTAATTGCTAATGAATGTATGTATGAATGCTTTCTGTCTCAGGATGAACCAAAGAAGATCCAACAAGCAATGAAGGACTCAAACTGGATTGAGGCAATGCAAGAGGAACTCCTTCAATTTAAATTACAAGCTGTTTGGACACTTGTACCTCTACCCAAAGGAAAAAGAGCCATTGGAACAAGATGGATATTCAGAAACAAGAAAGATGAAAGAGGTATAGTGATCAAGAATAAAGCCAGACTTGTAGCCCAAGGATACACTCAAGAAGAAGGAATAGACTATGATGAAGTATATGCTCCTGTTGCTAGAATTGAAGCAATAAGAATATTTCTAGCATATGCTTCATTCAAGAAATTCAAAGTCTATCAAATGGATGTTAAGAGTGCCTTCCTATATGGAAAAATTGAAGAAGAGGTCTATGTTTGCCAACCTCCAGGTTTTGAAGATCCAAAACATGGTGATTATGTGTTCAAATTGGATAAAGCTCTGTATGGCCTACATCAGGCACCAAGAGCATGGTATGACACATTATCATCATACCTATTGAAGAACAACTTTCAAAGAGGAGCCATTGATAAAACATTGTTTACAAAGAAAGTCAAAGATGATATACTACTGGTACAAATCTATGTAGATGATATCATTTTTGGTTCAACCAATGATACTTTGTGCAAAGAATTTGAAGAGCTGATGCAGATTAAATTCAAGATGAGCTCCATGGGTCCAATGAACTTCTTCCTTGGACTCCAAGTCAGTCAAAGAACTGATGGTATTTTGATAAATCAATCAAAATATGTTAAAGACATCTTGGAAAAGTTTGACTTGAAAGACAGTAAAAGTGCTAGTACACCAATGGAAACACACAAACACCTACATCCTGATGTTGAGGGGGAGGATGTAGATGAACACTTATATAGATCAATGATAGGATCTTTGATGTACTTAACTGCATCAAGACCTGACATTATGTATAGTGTTTGTGTGTGTGCAAGATATCAAGCAAGACCCAAAGAACTACACTTACAGGCTGTTAAAAGAATATTCAGATACTTGAAAGGCAAACCATCACTAGGTCTATGGTATCCACATGACTCACCCTTTGAACTAATAGCCTATACAGATAGTGACTATGGAGGTGAATGTCAAGATAGAAAGTCCACTACTGGTGGATGTCAATTCTTTGGATCAAGACTAGTGTCATGGCAATGTAAGAAGCAAACAAATGTATCAACATCTACTGCTGAAGCAGAATATGTAGCTGCATCTGCTTGCTGTGCTCAAGTTCTATGGATTCAAAATCAACTTCTAGACTTTGGTATCTCTATCCTTAAAACTCCTATTTTTATTGATAATCAAAGTGCTATTAGTATTGTGAATAATCCAGTAAAACATTCAAAAACTAAACACATTGAAATAAGATTTCACTTTATAAGAGATTGTAATGAAAAGAAATTAATCAAAGTAGTTAAAATCCATACTGATGATCAATTAGCTGATCTTTTTACAAAAGCATTTGATGTAGGAAGATTCAACTTCTTGGTTAGCAGTATTGGAATGATTTTAATAACTTAAAATCTCTCTTAAAATCATGTGTAAATTTAGTGTTATAAAATATTTTTCTTAAGTGTTTTACTACTGGTATTGCTGTACTACTGGTGTGAAAGTGTATGCACAAAATACTACTGATAGTTCATTACTACTGGTGTATTTTAGGTTTACATGGATACTACTGGTAAGTCAGTACTACTGGTATTCACATATACTACTGGTCTTATGTGGTAATGGTTACTACTGATGTCTATAATTACTACTGATGTCAAAATCCTTAGTCATTACTGATGTTAGTAGATACTACTGACGTTTTACTACTGATATCTTATTTACTACTGGTCTTTCATAAACACAATTACCAAACTAACCCCCATGAAAATAACCGTTATGTTATGATTCGAAGGCTATTTTCGTAGTTTTGCAGGTTTAATCGAAAGATATAAAAGGCGGCAGATGATTAATTTAGCATTATCTTCACTTCGATTCTCTAAACACCTCTCGATAAACCCTATTTTACGATCAAAAACTCTTCATCACTAACAAAATTCTTGCAAAAACTTAAAAACAATGGCAACTTTACAAACTCTTGATGTGCAAACCGATCTTAAATACTCAGAATTTCACAACATGGTTGCATTTTTAAAGAATCCCGACGGAACAAAAGATTTCCGTCCAATCGTAAAATTCTTGAGAAATTCGTATATACAGTTTGCCTTAACTGTAAAGCCGAAGGCATATCAACAGCACTTGGTGGATTTCTGGACCAATGCTGAGCGAACAGAAGGAACCACATCATCAATGATAAAATCGAAAGTAGATGGAAAGTACATCACTGTATCTGAACAATCAATCAGACATCATCTACAACTTCATGATGATTCAGGTATGTATACTCTTCCTAAGGAATACATTGCTGATACTTTAAATAAAATGGGGTATGAAGGCAGACTTAATATTGTAACTTTTCAAAAAGGCCTTCTATCCCCACAATGGAAATTTCTGGTTCATACCATTCAGCATTGTATTTCTCCTAAAAGAAGTACTTGGAATGAGTTTAACAAGGCAATAGCATCTGCTGTTGTATGTTTATGCACAGACCAAGTATTCAATTTTTCTAATATGATTTTTGATGGTATGTTGGGAAATCTTAGTTCTTCTAAATTTTTAATGTATCCCAGATTTCTACAACATATCATAAACTGTGAATTACAAAACTTGTCAACTCCTAAAAACATTTTTGTATTACCTGAGTTGAACAAGAAAGTTTTCTCAAATATGAGAAAACAATTTAAATTTTCAGGGAAGGAAACTCCTTTGTTTCCAAACATGATCAAAGATCAACCCAATATTGGAGAAGGTTCAACCATTGCTACAACCCAAGTTGAACCTCAACCCACTCCATCACCCCCAAATACAGCCCAAACACCACCCCATATAGCCACTCAATCACCAACCCAAACAGAAGTCCTGAATGTGTCCCAGGAACTTGATATAAATCTGCAGAGTGCTACTCTTCACTCTGTGGAAGACCTACCAGACAAAACCAAAAATATATCCACAATTTATCATAGAAAGAAAATTTCTTCAAAGGACACCAGGGGACAAATCGAGTCACACCCCAGGCTCAAAGAGTTGTCCTCCAAGGAGGAGAGAGGACATGAGGGGAGGGCTTTCACTACTGATGCCCCAAAGGTGGGTGCACAGGACAGTGAAAACATCATTAGGACCCAAACCTCGGCAACTTTGAGTGATGACTCATTTGAGGAGTTACTCAAAGGACCCCGGTGCCAAGAAACCAAAAGGGGGGGCATCTCTGCTTCTTCTAGGAAGAAGAGAATGTCTAAAAGACCCAATGAATCACCAAGCAGTGATGAGGGCAGATCTGTGGAATTGATGGAAAGGAAGGAAAACCTTAAAACCAATGTACCTGTTAGTAAGCCCGATGATCTTGCTAGATGGAGTGAGGGCAGTATTAAAATCCAACAATTGACGGCTAAAGTGGATTCCTTGGAATCCACTGTACAAGATTGTCTTTATTACCAAACAAATCAAGGAAAAACTATGGCTGCTATGAAAAGAAATGTAAATATCATCAACAAAAGAATGAGACAATATGAACTTAGGCTTCATCAACAATCAAAGCTTATCAGAAAATTGAAAAAGAGGATTGATGATAGTGAGGCTCCTCCAGTTGAGCTCACTAAGGGGGAGAAGGATAATATACAGACAATGATTGATGAATCAATTGCAGCAGCAGCTTCCTCCCTCTTGAATTTAAAAGAAACAGAAGTTGATGAAGGCCCAGAGATGATGGTTACAGAAGATGAGCCCATTACTACTGCTATGGAAGAACAAGTTGAAACAGAGATACCAGTAGTAACTCCTACTACTGATGATATAGCAGTAGTAAGTCAAGAAGAGGAATTAACTGAACTAAACACTACTGATGCCCTATCAGTAGTAACTCCGGAAATAACACCAGTAGTAACTACTCTGGTTACTACTGATGAGGAAGAACTACAATTTCCTGAACTCATTGATGCTAGGAGACATGTCATCATTACCAAACCACCAACACCTGATCAACCACTTATCATACCTGACATTGATGATAATGTGAATTGGTTTGAGGTTGATGAATGCTCACTTCCTCCACATCCAAAAATACTTCAACAAAATGAACTTAGAACATTTTCTCCCTCTGTTATAATAAGAGGAGTACCAGACATGAAGTATATTCCACCTCCACCTACAGCACATATTGGAAAGGGTAAAGAAGTATATGATGAAGATTACCCTAACAGAGCTCTTGGTCATTACATGGTAAACAAGATTAATCTGGTGAGAGCTGATAAACAAGATAAATGGAAGGTGAAGGATAAAAGATATTGGGAGAAAGTAGCTAAATATCAAGCTCTTGAAAAGAAGAAAAATCAAAGAGAAATTCCTGTTAAATTACCTGTTCAAATTAAAGATGTTCAGATAGAAGCCCAAGAAGCAGAGTTCAAAAGGCTTAGAAAAGTAGAAGAAGAACATCTAAACTGTCTAGAAGATCTTGTAGCAGAATGCAAAAGAACAAAAGGTGATTTACCAGATGATATATTTGAACAAAAGTCTCTTATGATAGACTTTCTAAAGACAAAAGGTCACAGTGCAAAATCTTTTGGAAGAATGAAGATGACAACCATAATTGAAAAATACTGTACTGCAAAAAGGAAAGATTTAATTGAACAAAAGGCTGAAGAAGAAAAGAAATTGAAATCAGCAAAAACCTTAATCCCAATAAGTCCAAATTTAATTAAAGATAATAGTGTGTTCACTATTGGTGAATCCTCATCTTCTCAGACAAAGAAAAGAAAGAATGAAGCTCAAGAACAGAGTTTTCAAAAGAAAGCAAAACAAGAAGAAATTATACCTGTTCTTGAAGTACCTGTTGCTCCACTTCAAAATAATCCTATACTAAACTGGAAAGTCTTGCCCAATAATGTTCTATTAGTTGTAAGGGAAGACAAAATCATTCAAAAGTTTACTGGATGGTTACCTTTGATCAGATCCTGTACAAGAAGTGATGTGATTAAACTTCTGATCATTGGAAAACCAAGAATGTCAAAGAAATCTTGGAAAGAATCTGGAGCTGGATACTTAACAAGAATGATTGATGCAGCTTTTTATCCAGATAACTATCCAAAGTTATTTACAAATCCAGAAAATGTGTATGCATGGAATGTTCTCCCAACTTGCAATATGTATTTCTTTGAAAGATCAAGTAAAAATTGTGAGTTGTACTTATATGAAAGAGAATATCCTCACTCAGAAAAGGAAATGTATCAGATATTCATCAACACTCTAATGAAGCCCTTTGATGCAGTTATGTTCCAAAATAAATTGAATTACTTTACCAAGAAGAACAGCAAATACATAATTGAACAAAGACTTCAACAAAATCAAAGAACATTAGAAAGAAGAAAGAAAGAAGAAGAAGAACAGAAGAAAACTTGATTGATTAAAGGATAATCAATAAGTTTAGGGGGAGATTGTTAGAGCAAATCACAGATCAACTTAGTACTGATGCTGCAGTTAGTGATAATTATGTTTATTACTGATGGGGCAGAAACATTTACTACTGATGAAGTTGATGCTGGTGTTATCTATAACTTAGTTACTACTGATCATACAAAGATTGAAGATACTACTGATCATTGTAGTTACTACTGACGATGATTATGGACTTACTACTGATCACCAAGTTTACTACTGATGGTACTTATTTACTACTGGTGATTGGTTTTACTACTGATACGCATTTATGGAACATATCAAATCCAAGATCTTCGCAGAGATAGTTATAGAATGTAAATCAATGTATATCGTTTATAATTAGATGTAAATCGTATCCTAGAATAACTAGGGTAAATAGTTTAGCTTCAAGGACTATTATATATAGTTCCTTACGAATTGTAAACGTACGTGTGTATTGTTAACTCAATAATATACATTGAAGCTTTTTGTGAAACTGTGTTCTTAATATTCTTACATATTGTTCTTACAGTTCATCGTTCTTAATTATTGATATAGTGTTGATCCGCTGCAACTTCTATCATCAAATAGATCTAAGGTGTTTATTAACTTGTTTATAGTTAATCGATCCTGACAACTAGTGCGATTGGATGCTTACAAAAAAAATTTGTGCGACAATGTTGTTTTTTTTTAAAAACACAAAAATATCTTTATATATTAAAAAATGTAATTAATTACAATTCTTTTTTATTTTTTGAGTTAGTTTTGTCTTTCTTTGAAAAAGACATAAGGGTCTAGATTTGGAAATGCCCCTGTTTGATTAAATATTAACGATATAAGAAACTATAGCTATTCTAGTAACGTAGTAGTAACAAGAAAATTGACTGACTTGGCCTACAAAGAAAGTGCTATAGTGGAGGCAAATCCCAAAATGCTTATACAAGAAGGTTTTGTCGTCATACGGCAACCTCGGAACGACGTCATTGCAGTAGACCATCCTGTAATATCTGGGTGTCGGGTTTTGCAACTTCGGTTCAACTTTATCCCTCAGCTCCCTGTTTCCAATTCTCGGCTGTCCGAACGTGTGCACAGCTAACAACCTCTGCAACAGCTCCTCTTCCCCATGGTGCACTAACACCGTCACAAACATTATGGCAAGAGCACCTCCAAGGCTATGCCCCGTCACCACGAATTTTGCATTCTTATGTTCCTCCAGTAACCTCGTCAGCGTGCTCCTCACCATAACATATGCACCCATCCTCACCGCCGCTGGTAAGAGTTCGTAACCGAAACTACCCTTTAGCAGCTTTCTGTTTGTTCTTGCAAGATTTACCCCGAACGAACTTACATCTGATCTGTCTCCCAGACCCAAGGCTTCGAAAAACCCCGTATGGACTTTTCCTAGACCTTCAACTCTATGCCACGTGTAATCAAGATCGGTAATCCAGGCGTCTGCGTTGAACGGCTCTGTCCCTCTGAAACTTACCACTATCAAATTTGCATCTTTTGGCTTATCACAGAATATGAATAAGTGGGTCGCTAGCTCCTTTTGAAACTCTGCCCAACACATGTCACCACAAAGGATTCAACATATATATTTGTAAGGAAGGACAATAAAGTAATTTTGTACCATTCCAACAGTCGTAGAAGTCAACAAAATGCATCTATCAAGCAGACATGAGTCATATATATAATCAGTTAGCATTAAAAATCCAAGTGTTCTTACTACAAATAAGAACTAAATATAAGTAAGTTAATTTATTTTTTTTTACTACAAATAAATATAAGTAAAAAACATATTTTAGTATTTTGAACTTAGGCTTTCTATTACTTTAAACTATTAAATATGTACCATTGTACGTATATGAATTTGTCAAAATAGTTAATTTACTACACTGACTTACTAATTTTATATTTTTTTAGATCATCAAAAGTTATAATAGAACTAAATCATGCATGAAAGCGCCACCAAATTAAGATAGTAAATTGACCATTTTGGCAAATTCAAGATACGCACATTTTTAATAGTTCAGCTAGTAGATATATATATGTTAATTAATTAGTGAAGTGAAAGAATAGAGAAAAAGGATGCCTTCCAGGATATGTTGACAGCATTCCTAACAAGAGCAGCGTTCTCATAAGCCAACTTGGAAGCCATCATAGACAAGTCCATAAGGGACCTGTGCCCAGCTACTAACTGAATTTCCCCAAAATCATCACCAGGGTCCAAGTTTAATCGCCCATCAATTTGTCCCACTGTGCTGATAAACGTTTCTGAGTCTCTTTTTGGAATTACTATCTTTCCTGCTTAATTCAATCCATTCATCAACATATTAATTGCAATAATCAAGAATATACATCTCATAATTACCTTGTAGAAGTCTGAAGATAAAACCGAGGAGACCACCTTGACCGTTGAGTGAGATAAAGTTTAGTATAAAATCGACAACGTAACCGGTCCACTCCATGGGCTTATCAAATAGCTTAATGAGCTTCGTCATTATTACCGATAGTATTATGACCCACATATTGTCCTCTGACTCCTCGTCCATGGTTTTTTCATCGGAACTCTCGAGGAATTTAGCAGCGGTAGCTATGTTGCCAAAGACTAGGTATCTAAAGATGTCCGTAATTCCACCATTTGCAGGCTCCACTCTCAAGTAGCTCGTGATCTTGTCATTCTCCATATTTGGATGATGGTGGAGAAAAGGATTCGATGTGGGTGTGGTTTTATAATTGGGCGGCCCAATCAACGTCTGTAAAGTATGTTGACTCGTGTCGTCATGGTTGTGACGTTTATATGCGCTTTAATGGAGCCATCTGCTCTGCTAACTGAATCTGAATGATACTCATTTACTATACTGTTTCTTATATATACACAACATGTGATCATGTGGTATTTGTCAGCATCTTTTGAATACAAATATAAGGTTTGTTAGCTTAATACACAATTTATGTGGGCGTTGCATATTGAAGGAATCAAACATAAATTCATTTGGTTAGCCTGCTAATGGATAAATTGGTTAAGTAACATGCTAGCTAGTTAAGATCGATCTTATCACAAATAATTTTAATAGGGCTTGGCAAACCCAACTTTGTAAGATATTGGGCTTGGGTTAGAGAGCGATGATCATTGAACATGTTAGTTCTAGTTAGTTTTTATTATTTTAAGTTATCATGATTTTTTTTTTTTTAAATATTGTATTCAAAAGTTGAATCATGATAACGAGATAGTGAAGAATATTCTAATCATTAAGTGAATTTGATTAATTAATTTTCATTCACTAGACATATAACCTGCATATTTGCTAAAAGATAGAGTGTAACGACCCGAAATTGTAAATAAATAAAATATGTAAAAATATGATAATTATGGATAAATCATATAAAACACGTGGAAATTGGTTTCGTGTCGTTTGGACACCGTACGAGAAAGTTATGGGCGAAACCGGGTCGAGATAAAGTTGGAAAAGTGCAGCCCTGCTGCCTAAGGAAGTTCGCGACGCGAACCCTACTTCGCGATCGGGAAGTAGGACCAGGGAGTTTGGTCAGGTGGCGTGATGTAGTTCGCGGTTGGGTAGCGATCGCTAAGTATGGCCGAACACGCAAAGTTAGCGACGCGAACTTTGTTCGCGCCGTGAACTCTGGACGACCAGCATTAAAGACGGGTTGAGCTCATTTAATGCCATATCAAAACCCTAGTTTTCTCTCTTGGCGATTTTCGAGCATAGCATCTGGTTTGGGTTGATTTCTTCACAAATCTTTGGTAGATTTCACTCCTAGTGGAAGATTAAAGGTATATCTTCACTCTTTCATCTTTGTAGCTCAAGATCTATGGATCTTGAAGCTAGGGTTTGAAATCCTAGTTCTTGGGTTGGTGATTTATGGTGAAATAATCGGTGTATACACTTAATAGATGGTATATTAACAAGGAAATTTGTAAGAATCTTCGGGTTGGTTAAACCTAGGGTTTGGTAAATCAATATATTTGGGGGAAATGGATTGATGGGTGTTATCTAGAGGTAGATGAACACATTGGTAGTAGTTTGTGTTGATAATCTTATTGTGATAATTGTTTAGACATTCGGTGAAATGTTGAAGTGGACGAATTGTGAACAAGGAACCGGCGGAAAGAATACGGTTAAAGCATCTTTATTGCTAAGGTGAGTACGTGTGGAATTTACTGAGTACATAGCCCTTGTAAATATTTTCATTAATTGTGTTACGGTCTATTTGCTTATATGTGTAGACTTATAGTAATTTGAGTTAGTGATAGATATTACCGATGATAGTATTGAACTAACTTGCTTGATGATGAAAGTGATAGCCGAGAGCTAGATTGACATAACCATAGGGTTATGATGAGGTTGAGATGATGTGATGATACGGGAGACTCCCCGGTCATGAGGTGTGGATTGAGGAGCAGTTGGGACGAGATTTCCATCGACTCTTCCACGTTAGTAGTCTTACTCATTGGACGTATTCCGGTGGGAAGGCAGGTATCGGTAGCGTGGGCGATCCTATTGCCGGTACCTTGTTTCTAGTTAGCTCGGGGGCGACCCGATAATTATAAATGTATGTGGTTCTAGCTAGTTCGGGGGCGACCCGATAGCTAGACGTGATTGCTAGGTAAGCAAGGTTGATAGGGTCACACTAAGGTGACTAGACTGGATAGTTGTATATATATATATATATATATATATATATATATATATATATATATATATATATATATATATGTATATTGATTGGTTATATGAAACGCGCCATTTCATTTTATTATTGGGTCTAAACCCATGTAGCTCACGAGACGTTTTTGTCTCACGTACTCCTTGTTTGTTTTGCTATGTACTCAGGTTCGGGATCGAAGGCTTAGCTACGCATGGATAGAGATGCAGGACCTAGATTAGAAGAACACTAGATTGGATTTAGTCTTAACTTGGTTATGATCTATTTTGTAACACCTACTTTTATACTCTGATTTCATACCTAGGTTTTTGTAAATCCAAATTTGGGGATGTTCTTCTATTTATAAAATGATTTATTTTGACCAATATTTTGTATTAAAATTTAAGGTGTTACAACTTGGTATCAGAGCTATAGTTTAAGTGAACTAGGTTGGATGACCATCCTAGTCTTAGACTGTAGCATTAGGAATATAAGATTCCTTGAGATCATAGGTTGACCTTGAGACTTTATATTAAGTTTAGGGTTGAACCTAGGGGACCGATGAATTTGATATGATTTTGGGTATTGAGTCTTATGCGACTAATGGGTTGTACACAAGGTACTAAATGTTTAATGTCTTTTATATAGTCTTGATTGAAAGAAATGGTGACCACACGTAGAAGTGGTAAAGCCCCGGAGGGCCGGGAGGAGGAACTACCTCCTGTCGAGAGGGTGGTTGAGCAAGAAAGTCAACCGTCGATGCATCGGGTTGATGAATCAGAGGTCGGAGCTAATAGAACTCCGGTGACCATGGCGGATCTCCAAACTATTATCGACCAAATTAAGGGAACGGTGGCCGAAGAAGTGCACCGTATTATTGGAGACCGTGAAAGGTCGGGTGGAGACCGTGAATCCGAGGCTAAATCGGAAGAGAGAACCGGGGGTAGTGGCACCGGGGAGGGAAAGTCCTCCACGGGTGGCCAAAGTGATGCTAGGGCTAGGCCCATTGTGAAAGAAGGTTGTTCATTTAAATCCTTCATGGCTTGTAAGCCAAATGTGTATGCGGGTAGTTCGGACCCGAAGGTAACAATGAGGTGGATCCGAGAAACCGAGAGGGTTATCGGTAGTAGCAAATGTAAGGATGCCGATATGGTGACGTATGCGTCACAATTGCTAAAAGAAGATGCCATGGTTTGGTGGGATATTGTGTATGAGACCCTCGGGAAGGAGGTGGTTGAAAAGATGTCGTGGGATGAGTTCACCACGAGGATGAAAAAGAAGTTTTGTCCCGAGAGGGATTTGGAAAAGATGCACGAAAAGTTTGTGACCCTTAAAAAGGGTGATATGTCAATCGAAGAATACTCGAGGGAGTTCACAGGATTGCTCCCGTTTGTTGCTAAAACCTACTCGGACGAGAGGTTGAGAGTGGTTCGGTATGCAAGTGGGCTACCGTGGGATTATCAATTGGAAGTGAAGAGGGCGGTTTCACTTGATGAGGCCATTAGTGCCGCCCGGGGTGTTGAGGAGGTTAATGAGGCAAGGGTTGCCGAGAGGGCCCATGTGGGCGAGAAAAGAAAAGCCGAAAGCGGCTCTAGTTCGTTCAAGAAGGGGAAGTTCGCTTCGAGCTTCTCTAAGCAAGGTAGTGTTGGCTCGTGCAAGAAATGCGGGAGAAATCATACCGGCATATGCCGAGGGGAGCCGAAATAGAGGGCGGGGCACATAGCCCGAGATTGTAGGGCCAAGTCGATGGCCGATGTTGAGTGCTTCTCGTGTCATGAGAAGGGGCACTATAGCAATGCATGCCCGAAAAAGGGGACCGAAACGATGGTGTCCACGGCTCAAAAGAAAGTGGAACCGGCTAAGGTGAGGGGGCGATCCTTCCAACTCACTCGGGAGGAGGCGAAGGAGGCACACGATGTGGTGTCAGGTACTCTATTCATTAACTCCTTGCCAACTCATATTTTGTTTGATTCGGGTTCCAATTATTCGTTTGTGTCTTATGAGTTCGGTTGTAAATTGAATGTGCCGTCCGAGATGTTAGATGGGGTTTATGAGATAGAAGTAGCCGACGGGAAAACGTCTATGGTTGAATGTATTTATAGAAATTGTGAAATAGAGATAGACGGTAGAAAGTTTAAGGTGGATTTGTTGCCCATGGGAATTAGGGCGTTTGATGTGGTTATCGGTATGGATTGGTTGGGTATGCACCAAGCCAAGATTTTGTGTGGAAAGAAAATTGTGTCGATTAGGACACCCGAGAATGAGAAAGTGTATGTGTATGGGGAGAAACGACATCACATGCCTAATGTGATTACCGCCATTAAGGCAAGGAAAAGTATATCAAAAGGTTGTGCATCGTTTATTGCATATGTATTAGATGGTCGAAAGGAAAAGAAGTCAATGGAGAGTGTCAAAATTATTCGGGATTTCCCCGAGGTGTTTCCCGATGACTTGCCCGGTTTACCACCGGAGAGACAAGTCGAATTTAAAATTGATTTAGTGCCGGGGGCGACGCCGATTGCTCGTGCTCCATATCGTTTAGCTCCCACCGAGATGCGGGAATTGATGACTCAATTGCAAGATTTGTTGGATAAAGGTTTTATTCGTCCGAGTTCGTCACCGTGGGGTGCACCGGTGTTATTTGTTAAAAAGAAAGACGGTTCAATTAGAATGTGTATTGACTACCGAGAGTTGAATAAGGTAACTATTAAGAACCGTTACCCGTTGCCTAGAATTGACGACTTATTCGACCAATTGCAAGGTGCTAGTTATTTCTCGAAGATCGATTTGAGGTCGGGTTATCACCAAGTTCGGGTGAAAGAAGGCGACACCGAGAAGACGGCTTTTCGTACACGTTATGGTCATTATGAGTTTCTAGTGATGCCGTTTGGTCTTACAAACGCGCCGGCTATTTTTATGGATTTGATGAATCGGGTTTGTAAACCGTTCCTTGATAAGTTTTTGATTGTGTTTATTGACGACATTTTGATTTATTCGAAAACCGAAGAAGAACACGAAGGTCATTTGCGACTTGTGTTAGACGTGTTGAAACGGGAGAAGTTGTATGCAAAATTCTCGAAGTGTGAATTTTGGTTGCGGGAAGTACAATTCTTAGGTCACGTGGTGACGTGTGATGGTATTAAAGTTGATCCGTCCAAGATTGAAGCGGTGTCAAATTGGGAGCCTCCGAGGACTCCTACCGAAGTTAGAAGTTTTCTTGGGTTAGCCGGTTATTACCGGAGATTTATACAAGACTTCTCGAGAATCGCGATTCCACTCACGAAGTTAACGAGAAAAAGTGAGAAGTTTGTGTGGGAGAAGAAGCAAGAAGAGGCGTTTAATTTGTTGAAGGAAAAGTTGTGTAACGCGCCGATCCTTACGTTACCGGATGGTTTGGAAGATTTTGTGGTTTATAGTGATGCTTCGAATCAAGGGCTCGGTTGTGTGTTGATGCAAAGAGGTAAAGTGATCGCGTATGCCTCGCGACAATTGAAGAATGCGGAATTAAGGTACACGACACACGACTTGGAATTGGCGGCGATTATATTTGCCTTGAAGTTGTGGAGGCATTATTTGTATGGTACTCGGTGTACGTTGTACACGGATCATAAAAGTCTACAATACGTGTTTACTCAAAAAGATCTTAATATGCGACAAAGAAGGTGGATCGAGTTGATTGCCGATTATGATTGTGAGATTGTGTATCACGCGGGAAAGGCTAATGTAGTAGCCGACGCCTTGAGCCGAAAAGTTTATGAAAATCCGAACCGAGGAATTTTATCACGCATAGAATTCGTCTCGAGTATTATCGAAAGGATCAAGAATGCCCAACGAGAGGTTATGGGAAAGGACGAGTTAAGACAAGAACGGTTAGGTAAGAACCAACATTTTCTCGAAAATGCACAAGGGTTGAAGACCGTAGGCGGTCGTATTTGGGTTCCTAAGTTCGGGGGTGTCCGAAAAGAGTTGTTGTATGATGTGCACAAGTCGAAGTATTCGATTCAACCGGGAAGTACAAAGACGTATCAAGATATGAAGCGGGTTTATTGGTGGCCCGGAATGAAGGCGAGAGTGGCCAAGTATATCTCGAAGTGTGCCACGTGTGCACAAGTGAAAGCCGAGCATCAAGTACCGTATGGGGTAGCTCAATCATTAGTTGTACCGGCTGGGAAGTGGGAAGACATAACTATGGATTTCATAGTAGGGTTACCGAAGACGAGTAGAGGTCACGATGCCATTTGGGTCATAGTTGACCGGTTGACCAAGAGTGCGTTATTTTTAGCAATTCGGGAAACGTTGCCACTTGAGAAATTGGCTAAGTTGTATGTTGATGAAGTGGTTCGACTCCACGGGGTTCCGTTATCGATTGTATCCGATAGGGACGCGAGGTTTACCTCGAGATTTTGGCGATCTTTACAAGAAGAATTGGGCATAAAGTTGCGGTTGAGCACGGCTTATCATCCGCAAACCGACGGTCAAAGTGAAAGAACAATTCAAACGGTTGAAGATATGTTGAGATCGTGTGTGTTAGACTTCGGTGGTAAATGGGATGAACATTTACCGTTAGTCGAGTTCTCGTATAATAATAGCTATCACTCGACTATTAAGATGCCGCCTTATGAGGCGTTGTATGGAAGAAAATGTAGAACTCCATCTTGTTGGTTGGAAGCGGGAGAGACGAAACTCACGGGTCCCGAGATCGTGAGGGTGACGAATGAGAAGATCGGTATTATTCAAACCAACATGAAAGTCGCCCAAGATAGACAACGAAGTTATTCGGGTTTGAAGAAAAGGCCATACGACTTGGATGTCGGTGATATGGTCATGTTGAAAGTGTCACCTTGGAAAGGTGTAATGCGGTTTGGTAAGAAAGGAAAGTTAAGTCCAAGGTATGTTGGACCGTTTAAAATATTGAAACGGGTCGGGCTTCAAGCTTTTAAGTTAGAACTTCCACCCGAGCTTCAAGGTGTGCATGACACCTTTCACGTGAGTTATTTGAAAAAGTTTATCGGGGAAGTTGAAAATATTATTCCGTTGCAAGAGTTGCGGGTTGACGGCCCGAACCGATTGATTGAAGAGCCCGAGGCTATATTAGAAACGAAAACAAAGAAGCTTCGGAATAAGGAGATCGAGTTGGTGTTGGTCAAGTGGAAACATTCACTTTGGCCGAATTTGACTTGGGAAGTCAAAGACGAGATTCGGAAGAGGTACCCGGATTTCGTGAACTATGATGAGATTCCGAGGACGGAATCTTCTTAAGGGGTAGATAGTTGTAACGACCCGAAATTGTAAATAAATAAAATATGTAAAAATATGATAATTATGAATAAATCATATAAAACACGTGGAAATTGGTTTCGTGTCGTTTGGACACCGTACGAGAAAGTTATGGGCGAAACCGGGTCGAGATAAAGTTGGAAAAGTGCAGCCCTGCTGCCTAAGGAAGTTCGCGACGCGAACCCTACTTCGCGATCGGGAAGTAGGACCAGGGAGTTTGGTCAGGTGGCGTGATGTAGTTCGCGGTTGGGTAGCGATCGCTAAGTATGGCCGAACACGCAAAGTTAGCGACGCGAACTTTGTTCGCGCCGTGAACTCTGGACGACCAGCATTAAAGACGGGTTGAGCTCATTTAATGCCATATCAAAACCCTAGTTTTCTCTCTTGGCGATTTTCGAGCATAGCATCTGGTTTGGGTTGATTTCTTCACAAATCTTTGGTAGATTTCACTCCTAGTAGAAGATTAAAGGTATATCTTCACTCTTTCATCTTTGTAGCTCAAGATCTATGGATCTTGAAGCTAGGGTTTGAAACCCTAGTTCTTGGGTTGGTGATTTATGGTGAAATAATCGGTGTATACACTTAATAGATGGTATATTAACAAGGAAAACAAGTATATGATTATGATTTGTAAGAATCTTCGGGTTGGTTAAACCTAGGGTTTGGTAAATCAATATATTTGGGGGAAATGGATTGATGGGTGTTATCTAGAGGTAGATGAACACATTGGTAGTAGTTTGTGTTGATAATCTTATTGTGATAATTGTTTAGACATTCGGTGAAATGTTGAAGTGGACGAATTGTGAACAAGGAACCGGCGGAAAGAATACGGTTAAAGCATCTTTATTGCTAAGGTGAGTACGTGTGGAATTTACTGAGTACATAGCCCTTGTAAATATTTTCATTAATTGTGTTACGGTCTATTTGCTTATATGTGTAGACTTATAGTAATTTGAGTTAGTGATAGATATTACCGATGATAGTATTGAACTAACTTGCTTGATGATGAAAGTGATAGCCGAGAGCTAGATTGACATAACCATAGGGTTATGATGAGGTTGAGATGATGTGATGATACAGGAGACTCCCCGGTCATGAGGTGTGGATTGAGGAGCAGTTGGGACGAGATTTCCATCGACTCTTCCACGTTAGTAGTCTTACTCATTGGACGTATTCCGGTGGGAAGGCAGGTATCGGTAGCGTGGGCGATCCTATTGCCGGTACCTTGTTTCTAGTTAGCTCGGGGGCGACCCGATAATTATAAATGTATGTGGTTCTAGCTAGTTCGGGGGCGACCCGATAGCTAGACGTGATTGCTAGGTAAGCAAGGTTGATAGGGTCACACTAAGGTGACTAGACTGGATAGTTATATATATATATATATATATATATATATATATATATATATATATGGATAGTTATATAGAGAACTCCTTCTTTAAATAAAAAGGGTACTTTCGTAATCTGACATTTTTACAATTACTTTTTTTTGTTTAAAAAAAAAGATTTAAAAAAGGAAATTAACCCATAACTCTCCATTTACATTAACTGCACACACACACACACATACACGACACACACATGTGTGTGCATCATCTCTCTCTCCTCAATCACAACTCCATCTCCACCGGACCTCCCCAATGAATAAAAACTTCCGGCAACATCCATCTTCACAACAGAAACCACCGGCGATTTGTATCTTCGGCGGAACACCACCGACGACCTGATCTGTAACCACCAGTGGTCTCTTAGACCAGATCTGTAACCACTAGTCTCTGTTTTGAAGTTTTCTCTCCATCTCTCATATCTCTCCGAAGAACACCGCCCGTCGACATGCCCCTCCACTGCCGCTCCGTCACCGTCTGGCCCGCAAATGCCTGTTCCGCCACCGTTTGGCCCTCACATGCCTGCATTTCGGTAATCAACATGGTTAGTTTCGACGGCTGCAGATTTAGGGTTTCAGTCGACGGCGGCGGATCTAGGGTTTCAGTCGACGGCGGCGGATCTAGGGTTTCAGTCGACGGCGGCGGATCTAAGGTTTCAGTCGCCGGCGACGGATCTAGGGTTTCAGTCGACGGCGGCGGATCTAGGGTTTCAGTCGACGGCGTCAACCACCCGCACCATCGATGTTTTGATTACATGAATGTTTTGATTTTGTGAAGACATCATTGTTTTGATTACATGAATGTTTTGATTTTGTGAAGACATCAATGTTTTATCTGATTTTAGCGATAATTTTGTGAAGACATCAATGTTTTTTCTGTTTTTAGCGATAATTTTGTGAAGACATCAATGATGATACATTGATGTATTGAGTTACATTAATGTATAAATGATACATGAATGATGATACATCAAATTACATTGATGTATTGTAATAAAATCGAAATTATAAAAGGAAGAATGGTATCAAATTACATTAATGTACCAGAGGAAGTATACTAGTCTTCAAACATTCTGATTATCCCTAATAAAATCGAAATTATAAAAGGAAAATATATGGAATACCAAAAAAACCGAAATTATAGGATTTAAATTAATTGTAGGATTTAAATCTCAACATTCCATAATTATCGGATCTAAATTAATTGTGCCTAAAAAACCGAAATTTATGGAATACCAGAATTGCCCTTCACATTTAATTAAATGAAAAATATTAATCTAATTTCTGATTGGCTAAAAGGGTAAATGAGTTCTCTATATAACTCACCCCTATATATATATATATATATATATATATATATATATATATATATATATATATATATATATATATATATATATATATATATATGTATATTGATTGGTTATATGAAACGCGCCATTTCATTTTATTATTGGGTCTAAACCCATGTAGCTCACGAGACGTTTTTGTCTCACGTACTCCTTGTTTGTTTTGCTATGTACTCAGGTTCGGGATCGAAGGCTTAGCTACGCATGGATAGAGATGCAGGACCTAGATTAGAAGAACACTAGATTGGATTTAGTCTTAGCTTGGTTATGATCTATTTTGTAACACCTACTTTTATACTCTGATTTCATACCAAGGTTTTTGTAAATCCAAATTTGGGGATGTTCTTCTATTTATAAAATGATTTATTTTGACCAATATTTTGTATTAAAATTTAAGGTGTTACATAGAGATTATAATTATCAAATTACCAGATAAATATAATTGGTTGATGTCCAAGACATCGATTGCAATCTTCTTGAATTATTTTTTAAGGAAGTAAAAGATAATGAAAATACGTATGAAATTTCTTTAAGTCACCCGTAGTTTATTACAAGTTACATATATTCTAGTCTAATTAATATAAATTTTCTTTTACCAACGATCCTTAATTAAGTCTATCGTTATCAAAACTAAAACTAAATAAATTCAGAACGATGTCTTGATTTGTAATTTTGTTTTTGTTTTTGTTGTCCTTTAAAGGTTTCAAAGACAATTTTAAAACACAAACTTAAATTTTAAGATTTAAAAACATATTTAATAATGGATTTTAACCAGCTATTTATGAGCAGCTTGTAAATGGTTATTAAAAGTCCAATGCCGCATGTTAATGTTCGTAATCTAACTACAATCATCGTAAAGTAGTTAAAAGTTGGTGGGTTTTCATTGTAATTTGGTTTTTTAATTGATAGGTATTCATCACCCGTCCATCACTAATATGGTTTATCCTAGCAAAATCTTTTAATAATTGCTAGAACAAATTCTTGCGTAGTTTTAATCTCAATAACAAATGCATAAAATGAAACTAGAGGTATAGATTATCGTTCTACAACTTGGAATTAATCTTTTGTATACCTATAACATTAAGGTGTTTTTTTTTTTTGACAAAAAGTCTTCTTGGGGTCTTTTGTCTTCGCGGCGCAGACCACGCGCAGAAAAAATCTCCCGCAGATGTTGTTTTTTGGAAGCTCGCAGATATTTTTATGTCTGCAGAAGGTCTTCTCTAAGAAGCTTTGGACATTAGTTTCTTGGGTGTTCCAAACCTAAAAAAACACATTTCCTCCAAACAATATATTATATTGATGTATGGATTATTTTAATGTTTTTAGACGTATGATATATTAAATTTTGATTTATTTAAGCAACTCTGCAGATTAAAAAACAAACAGCAACGTTATTGCAGACTGCAGATCTTTGGTCCACCCAGAAGCTGCAACAGTTGGCAGATGTGATCCGCAGACAGCAGATCTTTTTCATTTAAAAAAACAAACAGCACCTATGAATGCATAATAACACTAACTTGTATTTTGTTTAGCAGTACGCGAGTCATCCTACAACTAAAAGATTATGAGTTTAAGTCTAGTTGAATATAAATTGTATTTTTTTTTATTTTTAAATTAAATATGCATAAGGTTATCTATAAAGAATGTAAATATTATGTGTATGAGTGTATTATTGTATGGGTGAGGATCCATAGGAAAGCACTATTAATTAAAGAATATAGGAAATAGTTTATAACCCTTAGATCAAATATTTAAGGGATCAGATGATAGGGAATTTAAAAATCACGCATACGTAAATTTAAAAGGGGAACCAGATGAAAAAACAGCCTTGAAGGGTAGAATTGTAAAAAAGCCGTGTCCCTCACCTAATAAACATTTACGGAATTATTATTCCGCACAGAAAAATTAGGTTTCAAAAGTGTTGGGTGGCGATGGTGATTATTGCGGAGGTATATTTCTCGTCGGCAATTAGGTTGCTCAACAACTTCGATTAACACCGAATCATCAAGATGAATCTAAGGCAAATCACTCAAGTTAGAAAACAGGTTGTAGAGCTGAAACATTGTATTCACGATCTGGAATCATCTTCTACCACCAGTAAATTGAAATTGAATATTGGAGAGACTATTATGAGCCTTTTACTAAATCTCGACACCATCCATGTATGTATACTATACTATGGACAACTTGATTTCTAGAATTTTCATTTTCACATATTTAATGATGGTCAAATTAGTCACAAAAATAAAAAACTTATAAGAAGACAGGATTCTAGTACTAGTCTTCAAGGTCTGCATCTAATTGTACGAGATGTTAGAAAATCACTTGCAAAGGAACTTGTGGGTTTACTCGAGAAGCTTGATTCTCTAAAATCTGAAACCCGGATTGAGTGTAGCACCGAATAGGCTCTACATACTTAAAGATGATGCTCATTAAGACAAGAATGTAAAACTTTTGGAATTTGGTTCAGTTTTAGATTGCTCAATAGCTCGATTAACACCGAATCTAGCTCGTCGATATCTATTTGGAGGTATGTATATACCATTCTTCCATTATTGCAAGTTTTGGCTAGTCAGAGTTTGGATAATACAACTCATATTTTGGATGTGGGTGATCTAGGGGTGAGCGCGGTCTAGAATCCGAACCTAACCAAAACCGATAAAAGCGGAACCCAAAATGACGAATTTTCAAAACCGAAACCGAACCGATTACATGTGTATCGCTTTTAGTTTGGTTTGGTTCGGTTTGTTCGGTTTTGGTTCAGGTATCTTTTAGCCTAAATGCTCATACTATCTGAGAACCGAACTAAAACCGATAAAACCGAAACTGAAAATGATGCATTTTCAAAACCGAACATGATGCGTTTTCAAAACTGAAACCGAACCGGTTACATGTTTTCTGTTTCGGTTGGTTTTCAGTTCGATTCAGTTTTTTAGGTCCAAATGTTCACCCAGAGGGTGATGGTATATGTACAACTGTCTTAAGGAACAAAATAAGGGACTATTCGTTTAATGGAAAAAGGAAGAGACAAAATACCAACTTCAAGGACGTTTTATGTTTTTTAGTCTATAATTACTCACTTAATGCTAGTGGTTATCACATTCATTGAATATCTTCTTTGAATTTAAATACAGTTTGGTTACTTCTCATTGAATGGAAATACGGTGATTTGTGTCTTTGAAAATGTTAGTATATATCCAAATGTTTAATTTCATTAGTAATGTTTCAAATTTAATCTGTAATATTTAAATGGATCTGAATGGTTTTGCAGGAGTCAATAGCAGTAGATGAGGATCTTTTGGCTACTAATGGTTACTTTTAAAATTTAATATGTAATATTCAAAATTTGTTCATATGGATTGATAGATTTAATGGTTGCTTGTTTTTAGGTGGTTGGATATATTTTTGTTGATATGGATCGATGGACAGTTGTAAAACTAATCTAGATTGGTAATTTTTTTGTATTGATTATAATCTAGATTATAAGTGTTCATGATACATTAAAAAGTATTACGTATGATTGTTTTTATGGTTATTATGTGGATTTGTCTTTGAATTAATTATAATAGTGGATAAAGAAAGGAAAACAGAAACTAAGAACAATTATATATAATGAAAATGCAAAATGCAATTGCAAGTATGAAAATGAAAATGAAACTGCAAGTATGAAAAATGTAAATGCAACTAACAATATTTATAATGGAACCAAAATAAAATATAAGAAAATACAACTGCAAGTATCTAAATGCAAATGCAATTGACAATATGAAAATGCAAATGCAACTGACACTATGAAAATGCAAATGCCACTAACAGTATCTAAAACATAACCAGATGTAAAAGTTTAGATACTAACTACAAAAACGAAAATGCAGCTCCAGGTATGAAAATACAAATCCAAATGATAATTTTCAAAACAATTTGTTAAAAGTTCAGGGAACAAAAAGATTTAATGAAAAAAAAACATGTGCAAAAATAAAAATGCAAATTAGAAATTTAGTATTTGAAACAGAATCAATATTTATAAATTCAGGAAAGAACTATATAAAATGAAAATGCAAACGCAACTGCAACTACAAGTATGAAAATGCAAATGCAATTTTTTTTTTAAATAGAACCAAAATGTAAAATTTCAGGGATTAACTAAACTAAATGACGATGAAATGTGAGTATGAAAATGCAACTGACAGTATTTGAGACAAAACCAGTATTTAAAATTTCAAGGAACAACTAGATATAATGAAAATACAATTGTAAAAGTATGTTTAACTACATTTGACAAGAATATAAAACAAAACCAATTAAAAATAATGTGCCATTTAAGAAAATTCTGCATCATCAGCAGCTCGTATTTTTTCAGCGCATTTTCTACTTTTTTTTTCTTTCTGGACAAGTGAGAATACTATGCGGATCATGACTGTCACAATAGCCACACTTTCTCCTTATTATATTTTTTAACATCAAGCTTCTTAAAACCAACTCCTTGTGCTCCACAAACCTTTGATAAAAATATGAGTACTAGTAGCAAACCCAACACTAGCTTCATTCATCTTATGTAGCAAACACTTTCAAAACCAATTCGAACTTTAGCTGAAACATGATCAAAATCTATAAAAAGAAAAAAAAAATTAAAAAGGGGGGTGAAACTTCAGAAAATAATTACACAAAATGTAAATGCAACTGCATGTATGAAAATACAAATGCCAGTATTTCAAACACGTATTTTAAATTTCAGGGAATATCTAGGTATAATGAAGACGAAAATGAAGGTGCATATACAAGTTCAAAAATGCAAATGCAAATGCAAAAACTAGTATTAAAAATTGTTGGTTAAAAAGTTCAGAGAATAACTACATAAAATGCAAATGCAATTGCAGGTATGAAAATGCAAATGTCAGTATATGAAACATGTGTTTAAAAATTTTAGTAATAACTAAATATAATGAAAATGCAAATGCAACTGTGAGAATGAAAATGCAAAATCAGAAAATGTAACACCTCAAATTTTTAATACAAATTATTTCCGAAAAATCCTTTCGTTTTTCAAACATTTGAAGTATTGTCCCAAAATATGGATTTACAAAAATCTTTGGTATATAATAAAAGTCACTAGTGGTGTTACAAAATATACCATAACCAAAGCCAAACGTAAATCCGCCTTGCTATCTCTAACCCGTGCGCCTTCACTAGGAAACGCACCTAATCCTTAGCTCCCGAACCTGAGTACATAGCATCGCAAACAAACATAGTACGTATGACAAAATTGTCTCGTGAGATACATGGGTTTTAGACCCGACATTATTATATAAATAGATTCACATACTAAATATATATATAGAAATATATATTTATATACTATAGTACCTCCACGGTAACCCTATCACAACCATATACATCGATCACCTCCTCGGTAATCCCATCACATTCATTCATAGCCTATTCGACCCGTCAAGTTGTTCGGAATGCCTCCAATCCAACGAGACCCCATTTTTGTCCTACTAACCGGAATGCCTCCGGTTCAGTAGAACCCCCTTTGTCACCTTGTCCAAGCAAGGTGACCCATCTTATCTTACTAATCAGAATGCCTCCAATTCAGTAAGATCCAACATCTTGTTGGGTGATCGGAATGCCTCCAATCCATCAGTTTAAAGATACCGTAATAATCCAGAATGCCTCCGAATCTATCACGTACCTGCCCTATTTCAGTCTACCCGTCATAACTATTATATGTAACTATATGTCACATCTTATCAATGATGCCGTAAGGCCATCATACAAACTATCCAAATACTAATCTCAATTAGTATTCACACAATTAATCCAACTATTTAATAATAACAATAAACAACTAGTTTAAACATTAGTAATCGCAAGTTATGAAAAATACTTCTTTACCGCTATGTACTCAGTTTTAAAGTTCGCATGTACTAACCTTAGCCAAGCTTATCCAAAGACGTGTTCCTTGAACACCAATATCACTTCCCAAGGTTTGAATGCCTCAAATCCTACAACCAATAACCTATTACCAAAACCAATACAATGGTTTGCATCAATCATCAATACTAACTACATAATCCATGGCTAGTCAACTACTAGCACCATTTTCCCCAAAGTTACCAAACCCCAATTCCATAAATCACCACATTTTCGTATATCCAAAACATGACTACATTTTCCTTGTTAAAATACCATAGATCTAAGTTATATTACTTCCATTTAACCATTTATGTACAAACCCATAACTAGGGTTCATGATTCAAGCTTCCCTACTTGAATATAAGACTTATAGCACAAGAGGGATGAAGATTTACCTTTGATCTTCAAATATGAGCAAGAATCTCCAAGATCTTGTGTAGATTAAGCTCCAATCGCCACTTTACACTCAAAAATCGCACACACAAGTTGAGAGAAGAAAACTAGAGTTTAGTGTGTAAGAAATGAGGAAATCCCGACTTTAATGCTGGTGTCGAGATAGTTCACGATCGTGAACTCGACTTCGCGTCGTGAACTCTGAAAAATACGCATACTTCGCGATCGGGACTGGGTCGGGAACTTCTTCACGCCCGAATGCCCAAATCTCTGGTGGCTGTTCACGATCGTGAACAAAAGTTCACGCCGTGAACTCCTTATGCAGCCAAGGCTGCACTTTTCGGTCTTTGCCTCGACCCGGTTTCGCCCATAACTTTCTCATACGGTGTCCAAATGACACGAAACCAATTCCTACGTGTTTTAAACGAATTATCCTTATTTATCATATTTTTCCATAATTTATTTGATTCGAAATTTTGGGTCGTTACAGAAAATGAACATTAATTTCAGCATATTGGCCAATTACAAAAATCATTCATCATATTAAACATATCTGTAAAAAGAACTAAAACAACGAACATTGATTACTAGCAACGCATACACAAACATTATTCAATTAGACTAAAACATTATATCATACACAAAGACATCATCTTAAACATTCAACTATATATTATTGAAATTAAAAAAAAGGTATTGGAATCAACAAATTACCATCACTATGTAGTTCTCGATCCAATTGAAAATCAGATTCGGTAGCCAATGGAGCATAATTTAGAGATACTTAGCTATTACATGAATCACATGAAGGAATTTCAATGAGTAGAAATTGGAAGTAATTGAACGGTTCAAATATGCGACGTACTAGGAGTTTAATCTGATTCCCTCATTCATAGCTGATTTACGGTTCAGATTGGAGTTGATTTAGGGCTTGTAGCTGATTTAGGGTTCGTAAGGAGCTGATTTAGGGTTTAAATTGGAATGAATTTGATACTAGAATAGTTGATATAGGGTTCAAATCGCTATTTGGAGATGCACTATTGATGGTATACATGAAGAAATTGGAGACTAAGAAATCTGTATTTGGAGTTTTGTATGGTTATTTGAAATAGGAGCTGTCAATGATGGTTTGGATATTTGTACACTAAGAAATAATGCGTATTTGATGGCCAGGTATATGAAGAAGGCTTAAAATCTCATAGGTTTCTAATTAGGAAACCCATTGATGGAGCTATGAAGGAGACGTGAAGAAGATGGGGCAGTGAAATTGGAAAACACAAAAGGAATGAGGAAAAATAAAAGGGACGAGATATATTGTTTAAGAGGGAAATTGACAATCATGCCCTTAAGTGACCTTGAATGCCTTACTTAAATTAATGCTCCTAATTGCTTCTTTAAGTTCTCTAAATAGCGTAACTTCTTTTTTTATCCATATTCTTATTGTATTAGTTATAGTTTTCTTTTTTTACTTTAAAAAACACGCATATATAGGATTATTTATAAACAAAAAGAAATAAAAAGATGTTGATTTATACAAGTGGAATTGGAGGTAAATAAGTCGTGGCACGCACATCCCGCCATCAGATGCCAGCTCACACAAAGCCATGGGAGGACAGGACTTGGCTTACAATTGTAGGATGAGGTTTGTGTGTATAGGGTGCATCACACGTCCCCTGTCCAACACGTCTTCTATAAACCTACCCCCTTACCATTATTTGTTTATGGTTTACCCAAATTATATTCTCTGCCATATTTATTTTCAGACTCGTATTAAATATGCATTCGTTATATTCATACTTATTTGATCAAATATAAATATTTAAACTAAATTATAAAATTAGAAAATAGAATTAATGGATTCATATGATAATTATTCTATAGATAACATGTTTATGTATTAATTTTTAGTAGGAAATGATATGATTTTTCTTATGTCCATTCTTAAACAAATATTATGATCTATGTACCACATTTTTTAACACGTACAATTTTTACTCAGGGGTTATTTGGGAAAGTTTATTTAGAGGGGTTAATCCCCTTTTAAAGCTTACTAGGTTAAAACCCGAACGATGCGGCGGGCTGCGAACTACATATTTCTGGCGATTAAAAGTCCATTGGTTATATATTTTTATAACGAATACAGTACATAAGCATGAAAACTGTGTATAAAATAGAGGAAAACGTCAATAATTAGCATTGGCGTTGAAATGTTGCCGATTACATGTTTTGATATATATTAGGGTAGCCGTGATGTCTTACAATTTGGGCTCGCGTTCCACGTCTAACGACCGGCAAGACTTGCCTAAAGTCACCTCCCGACACCATAACTTTACCGCCGAAAGGGAGTCTCCTCCCCGTGATGTCTTGCAATGATCAATCTAATGCCTCCACAGCATGCCTCTTAGCCATGGAAGCCTCGTCCCATATGATTAGTTTTGCTGCTGTAAGAAGCTTTACCGAATCTTCAGCAAATGTCTTCACAGGTCAAATGTTACCTCCCTAAGTCCCTATACTATCCTTTCTTCCTTTAGATAATTGCATTGTCATAAAAACTTAAGTCTAACCAAAACAAATTTTGAATAGTAATTTATTGAATTTTATTTGATTAAACCAAAACAGTACTATTGGATACCTTTGAAGAAGAAGATCTTTTAGACCGTGATAACTGCCTCTAATATAATCCATATGCAAAACACTTGACATTTTAATCGACTCATTTACATATTCACCTTAAACAAATCACAAAATTAGAAAATCAAGAATCATATATGATTACATGAATAATAAATAAATAAATGGGGCATATAAAAAAATCGACTAAAAGGGAAACGGGTCAAATGGGTTCAGAATTGCCAAACATCTATTCAAAGATACATATGTCATATTACTATTGCAATTATTTCTATAGTCATAAATACAATTATATCTATAATCATAAATTCGGAGATTTAATCATAGATGGGAAGTGTGTTTAAGATCGTCCAACCAATTTTAACTCATATTAAAGACAACCTACTTTGACCCGTTACCCAACTATCCCATCTTGACAAAGGTTAGTTTTAGAATATGGATTTCACAACGATTCACAAAACTGAAATACCTAATTATTAAAAATAAAATCTAAGCTCACAAAAATGGTTAAAGAAAAAATGACAAGATCCATAACAAAAAAATAAAAGGCCCGTAGCTTACTATGTATGTTATTGTTACATGATCCATATACATACATACATACATACATAAATCATACAATGTCTCAAAAATTTTGTAAAATTTTAGAAAATATAAAAAGTGGCTTAATTGATTATGGTTTAGTCGAAATGATTATCTTGACTTCAATACGGGTCAAAATGTACATAAAATCTAAGACAAAACTCTAAAATGCTAACCCTTTAACAATATAAAGATGATTTTACTAATTGTTTTGATGTTTATTCAGAATGTTTTTTACCCGAACCTTAAAATAGTAACACTAAATCATACACTGTTTTAAGCAGATTCATACACTATTATGAATAAGCAGATTTAGTCAATCTAATGCAATTAACAGAAACAAAAATTTATAAGTTAAATTAACATAAACAAAATTCTTATGGTTAAAAAAAGAACATATACATAAGCATAAAGGAGGCTGCTCGTTTGAATTTACTGCATTCTAAGAGCACAAATCTAGTTAAACCATGTTAAAGGTATTTTTGCCTCTTTAACATGGTTTTAACACTGATAGGAATTTAGATAGTTATTGAATACTATTAAATTAGAGGGAGCAAAAGAGTAAATAAGTCAAAGTTGTTAGAGTGGCTTATTATTAGGGAAGGGGAGTCGGGATAGAAGATTAGGGTTTTGATTATTAGGTATAGTCTCTTTGTGAGATTGGCTCTTCGTGAGAGAGGGTTTATCCCTGGGCAATCAATTAGGTTAATTGTGTTCCTTGTAAATTTCTATTTTAGTTTATCAATACAATTTCAGTACTCTGATCCTTTGATTGTTACTAAGTTCTTACACATCGTTATTGATTTTCACAATCTCCATCAAACACACACCTCAAAATTCCCCTCCCCCCTCCCTGGTTTAACATTCCTATAACTTGCCCCACACCTTATGCTCTAAACAACAACAGATAAGCAAAAATTAGTTTAGGATTGGAGTTAGGTCATAGACCCTAGAGATTTTTTATTATGTCATAACAGTAGATGAGTATAAAATTCATATTGAACGTTAACACCATTGAAACATAAACCGGGACAGTAACTTTAGAAATTACAAAAAAAAAAATTAAAAAAAAGGAGTTATTTTTTGAATCTGGTTTAGACTTAGGTCTGCTCTTACGGTTAGGCAGATGAATAATTATACAGAAATCTTGAAAATAACTGCAGAAATCTTTTAAACCCTAAAAATACTAAACACTAAACAAATGAATAACTAAAATACATAAAATGCAGATGAATAATTATACAGAATTAAACACATGCTTGAGACTGTTGATGAATTTTAACGTAAAACATAAACACATGACTACAGGAAAAATATATACGATGAATAACAGGTTACAATACAAAAACATCTATAGTATACATAACTGCATAATAACATTTAAATACATCAACATTATACAGAGAGGCTGCAGATGCACTGGTTCTTCGCAACAAAATTGATACGGCTTCAAAGAAATTTGTATGATCAAAACCTAAACATATTTTCTGTATAAATAGTATATAGTTGCCGGAATTATGAGAACCGAAATTCCGTAATTTAAGCTGATAAATTCGGAATGATTTAACTCAAATTAATAATAATTTATTCAATTAAAGAGGAAAAAATGAAACGGTCTAACACTAAATGGGTTATTTAATGCAGCGAATATTAAAACGAACGATAATGGGTATAAGGTCGTTAAGGATCAAAAGGATAACAAAAAACCAAATGGCCGAGTGGTTAGATCGTTGCTTAAACTCCATCACATCTTGGGTTCGAAACTCGGCTGAAGCACTTTTAAAATTTTGATTTTAAAGGGTGTTTGGACATTGCTAAAAATGGAGGTGTTGAAAATTCAGACATCCAGTTTTAGAAATGTCAAGCACTCATTTATAAGTAGTATAGATAAGCCATAAGTGCATCTAAATAAGTTTTCCCAAACAATCCCTTAATATATCACACTATGGTTTACAATAAACTCTATGACTATATCAAACAATTTGTGTTAACTGGAGTAAAATATGGTAGATCAAAAGTAAAGTTATTCATTATTAAAACAAACATTAATCAATTTTTAAGGGGTGTTGTTATTAATTGAAGTTTGAAAGAATATTGTTATAATTTTATGTTGTATGGAAGCATTGATAGTTAATTCAAGGTTAAACCTCAATAATTCGTATAGCATATATGTTATTTTAGGAGTAGTTTAATAGTTGTCCATAGAATAAGACTAAAAATCCAGAGAGGCGCCAATGTGGCATTGTATTTTGACCATAAACCTTTGAACAAACCTTCCAACCATTTTTAAAGTCTCGATTAGTCAATTTTCCAGCTGTTTCGTACAACTGCAAAATAAATCAATATCATGCTTAATATTATTTATCTCTATCAGCATCAATAATATGATTAGAATCCTTCATCTTCCAATTACAAAAAGCTTCATAACTAAGGGGAAGGGAGACTGATTTGGTTGGTTAGATTCAAACGATACTTAATCAACGTTACAATTTTGATAGGTTGAAAATAATACCAAAGTATGATGCGTATTAAAAAACATGCATCGAAATTTTACCATTTACATTTCAACCCATATATTACTTCTTAGTAGTCAAAATAGATGATAGTGTTTGTTTTGGTAACTTAGTTACAATTCATTCTGCGAACCATCTAATCATAGGATAACTATCCGTTTTGCAGGTAGACTGAAGTTAGTGTGGATGAATCTCCATGACCACAAAAAGTTGCTTTTGCTCCTAAGGATTGAAATTAAACGTGATGAGAATTTACTAACGAAGGATTACCAATAGGGCACCGTGCTTAAAATAGCCAATAGCTAAAAAATGGTACTATGTGACAAATTTGAAGGTATCATATACAAACATCAACAATAACTGACCTGTTTATAAGGATTAAGTGTTAGGCAAACATCAACATATAATCATGTGCCATGGCCTATGTATTTGGGAACACGGCAATTGTCATTGTTTAATTCAACAATAACGGTGAAAGATTACTGAATTTACTTTATTTGCTGCAAAATCTACATATATATTATTGTGATATAAAACAACTTTAAGTAATTGTTATGATCTACTTCGTTCGATTCAAAATAAGTACTATATTATTTTTTGAAGTGAATTAAAATAAGTGATATATCTTGAAAAGTTATCTTATTTGTCATGACCGATCATAAGGGTAGTTGTAGCTATAGGGGATGGAGCTGCGAGTTGAAGCTTTTTTGAAACATTAAAAAAAATTATTTAAAAGCTTTTAAGAGCTTATTTTAAAGAATAAAAGTTTAAAGATTTGTCATCCAAATAAAAATTTGTTTCTTAATAAAAACTTCATTTTATAAAAACTAAAAGCTCAACCACAAAAAGATCATCTTCCAAACATAGCCCCAGAGCTTTAATTTGGAGAGAAGAGAAGAGAAAATGAAAGAAATAATTTTTTTATCATTTTCCAGAGTTTGTTTTATAAAAGAAAGGAAAAGAAGGGGAGGGAAATTATGGCCATATTTTCTCTCATAATCTTCCTCCCAAAAGTGGGAAGATTTAGAGAGAAGAGAAACTTTAATTAATTGCAATTACCAAACTAACCTTGTCATTACCTAATTTCTTTATATTTTAAGGACAAAATTGTAAATGTGTTAATTTTTTTCCTTTCTCTCCAACTTAGAAACACAAAAAACGATTATTTTCTTTTCTTTTCCATCCGACATGGGAACACAAAAAGGAAAATTATTTTCTTCTTAATTTCTCTTCTCTTCACTTCCTTTCTCTTCTTTTCTTTCATTTAAAAAGTGTGGAACACTGTATTATGGTGGATGTTTTTTTTCTTCTCTCCGTGTTGTTTTTGTGTTTGGTATGTAACGAAGAAAAAAAGGAACAGCTAAGTGTCGGTGTGAGGAATGTCAATGGTGGATACCGATGGGTGCCAAAAGAAAAAAGCAGAAAAGAGGAAGGGCAGATTCGTCCTTTTGCAGCTGTCAAGCAAAAACACCATTTTATTCCACAGGATTCCCATGACAAACTCACCCTGGCATGGGTTACAGTCAAATTTTCGACTGCATAACCACACCACCTGTCTACACTCTACACCTATTAATTATTATCAAATCACATTCTTTTAAATTTATTTTTCTATTCATTCATTGAACAATGATGCTATTAAATATTTTAATTTTATTTATCGGGAACAAACTAACCCACTTATTTAATTAGTACACGTATTATACATTACATTATATTAAAAGTGTCGGTAAATTGAATATGTTAAATGAATACGTTAAAAAGGAGAGAGGGTAAAATAGGTAGCGATGGAATATAGGAGTATATTGTCATCGTATTTTAAGAAAGAAGAAGAATTAGTCATAACAAAAAAGGAATATATAAATATAATTGGTATATTTATATACCACCGTATCTAGATCAAGAAAGGAGTATATATTTTTCTGTAGCTTTGGATTCTTGAGGGGGGCGTAGAAGATCGTGCCTGCCAGCCAGAATGGATAATGGGTAACATTACTAGAAAATTACTTGTCTATCATATACTTTTTCTTCAATCACTTTGATGTTTTCTAAATACTTGGAGAAAAACAAAAATTAACAAATCAAGCCAAACTCTTCTTTTTGTTGGTTCTGAAAATTTGCTTTTTCTTTCTTTGTGAGGGAAGAACAACTACTACTACTACACAGATGCTGAGGTTGATGATGGTTTTGCTGTTCATCTTTCTTGTGTTGGCTCCGAGCTCCATCAATGGTGACACAGATCCGTCTGATGGTTTGTATTTTTTTTATATCTAATTACACCTTTTTTTCTTTATCTGGTTCTTGTTGATTTGATTGTTGTTAAGGACATTGTCGCAAGGTGTGATTTACTCCAAAATTAGGCTTTTTAGTTTGACAAAAGCAATCAAGTAATTTAAGATTTAAGTCGAACAAAAGGTAGATGCTTTTTTTTCGATCACCATCGCACTTTTGCAACTATATAGCTGAAGCTTTTATAGCAGCTAGTTAGTATAAAGTTCATATTTGTAAGAGGGGAAATTAAATGGAATTGTAATAATTAGGTTTCGGAGCTACTATGTGTTTTGCAATCATCAAAATTGAAATGTAATGAGTCTGATGATTGAGTTTTGAATGTGCAGCCTCTGCTCTTCGGGTGATGTATCAAGGTTTGAATTCCCCTGGACAGTTGACCAAATGGAGCTCAAATGCTGGGGATCCTTGTGGAGAAAACTGGAAAGGGGTTAAGTGTTCCGGTTCAAGAGTCACAGAAATGTAAATTTAATTTAAATTAATTTATTACGTATTTTAGATGTTGCAAATCTTTAACTTGTTTTTCTTTAACAGCAACCTATCCAGTCTTGGGCTATCTGGCAATATAGGATACCAGCTTACAAGTTTGACATCATTAACCAACTTGTAAGACTTAGTTAATGCAGTAATCTCTTCTTTTTAGTAGTAATAGCATAATCTATTAAACACGTGATTTTATGACGCAGGGATATAAGCAACAATAATCTTGGCAACCAGATACCATACAACCTTCCTCCAAACTTGCAAAGATTGTATGCGGCCATATCTAACATTCCATTTTCCCTTGCAATTATTCATCATTAATTAGTTAATTAATTAATTAAGGTTTTGTTGTAATTTGTAAATTGTAATGCAGAAATATTGCTGGATGTGGTTTTAGTGGCAGCCTTCCATATTCCATATCATTAATGACTTCTCTTAAATACTTGTGAGCAGATTTCAACATTTCCTACCTCTTACGGTTACATACCGACATCATATTTATACTTTTTATTATCTTTTTGAACAGAAACGTTGCTCGCAATCAACTTAACGGCGCGTTGACTGACATGTTTGGAAAACTTCCATCTTTATCCACATTGTAAAGCTTCCTGGTCCCATTTTCAACACTATTTTATTTTTTTCAGCAAAATTATTTATCTATCTAAAGGCTTTTACAATTTTTTGTTATGCGTTCTTTAGGGATCTATCTTTCAATACTTTTACGGGTGAACTTCCTGAGAGCTTCAGTTCGCTATCCAGTTTGAATGATATGTAAGCAGAGCCGTTTGTGCTATGTTTTACAAAGAATTTTCTTTTGATACTTGTTTTGTTTTGATGGCAGGTATTTGCAAAACAACCAGTTTACAGGAACCATTGATGTCCTTGCTGATCTTCCCCTTAAGAACCTGTCAGTCCATTTTTCAACTCCAAATAATTTCAATTTCTGTTGCTGATTTTCTATTTGGTTTCTTCCTCAGGAATGTTGCCAATAACAAATTTAGTGGTTGGGTTCCTAGTCGGTTAAAGAACATAAATCTGCAGTAAGCATCTGATTTTAATTGGTATGAAGTATCGAATTTGAATGTGTAACCAATAATTTTGCATGACAGAAAGGATGGTAACTCATGGAACTCAGGGACTGCACCCCCACCTCCACCGGGTACACCTGCAGGCAACCGAAACCGGCAACCGAGTGGGAACAAGAGCCCATCGTCCGGCGATGGCGGGAAGAAATCCGGTGTGAGCGGTGGAGCAATTGCAGGAATTGTGATTTCCATTTTGGTTGTTGGTGCAGTCATTGTATTCTTCTTGTTAAAGAAACGGTCCAAAAAGTCAAACACGGACGTTGAAAAGATGGAGAACCAGGCTTTTACACCTCTCGCCTCACAGCCACAGGGAGTTGAAGGTACAATAAAAGAGATATTTTTCAATTTTATAGTATTTTGTCTTGATATTTGAAATTGTTTATGCAGCTCATCCTTCCTCAACAAAAGCATTTGAAATTCCGTCTGCAATAAACCTTAAACCGCCGCCCATGGAGCGCCTGAAATCGTTTGATGATGATGATTTCACAGCCAAACCCATGGTTCCAAAGAAAGTAAGTGTAGCTCCAACAAACGCCATATCATATTCGATAGCCGATCTTCAAATTGCTACAGATAGCTTTAGTGCTGATAACCTTGTTGGCGAGGGCTCTAGTGGGCGTGTTTTCCGTGCTCAATTTGAAGATGGAAAGGTAATAGCATTTGTTGTATTTTGATACGAATTGATAAATCGAAATCACAATTAGAAGATAGAAGAATGAAACTAAACAAAGAAAACTGCAATTGATAAACCCTAATCCACCACAATTGGTAAACTTCTCTCAAACCCAAACCCAAAGCTAAGAGCCTATCCAAAATGCCTGCCCTAAAATGTAAACCTATTATCTATTTATTGACCATTACTACTAAGTTACCCTTTTACCCCCTCTAGACATAACTTTTCCCATTTCCTATCATATTTTCTTTCAAACATATATTTCATTTATCAATGTATATCATATTAATTGATGGCATTGTAGGTTGTTGCTGTGAAGAAGATAAATTCATCTGTTATTGGGTTGTCAGAAGATTTCATGGATATAGTATCGGATGTAGCGAGATTGAGGCATCCAAATGTGACAGAGCTGATTGGCTACTGCTCGGAACACGGGCAGCACCTCTTGGTTTATGAGTTCCTTAAAAACGGTTCTCTCTATGATTTCCTGCATCTCTCTGATGAATACAGCAAGCCCTTAACATGGAATAGCCGTGTTAAGATTGCTCTAGGGGCAGCACGTGCATTGGAGTAAGTATTTATTTCATTGCTTTTTAATGGTTTTATAAATGCATATTCACTCGTGTATCATTTCCAGATATCTACATGAAGTATGCTCTCCATCGGTTGTTCATAAAAGTATCAAATCCAGCAACATTTTGCTGGATTCAGAGCTCAATCCTCACCTTTCTGACTGTGGGTTGGCAAGCCTAGTTCCAGATGCAGATCAGGTAGGCTTTCTTTCCTTTCCTTTCACTTATCAAAAGATTAATAATTCTCATTTTGTTTGATTTTGGTTGTTGCAGGAAGTGGACAACAGTGCTCCAGAGGTTTCCATGTCTGGTCAATACACCATTAAAAGTGATGTCTATAGTTTTGGTGTCACCATGTTGGAACTTGTCACAGGAAGAAAACCATTTGATAGGTGCATTTCAATCTCTTAACTTTATTTATGGCATGACAACTTCCTTTGTTTTATATATAATTAATAATTAATGGTGATTTGCAGCTCACGGACAAGATCTGAGCAGTCTTTGGTGCGTTGGGCAAGCCCTCAACTTCATGACATTGATGCCCTTGAAAAGATGGTTGATCCGGCACTGAAAGGACTCTATCCAGTCAAATCTCTCTCTAGGATTGCAGATGTAATTGCTCTATGTGTACAGGTAAAATTACATTTTCTTGATCATATCATGCGTGTAATGTTGATAACTAATTATGTATTGTCAGCCTGAGCCTGAGTTCCGACCACCGATGTCAGAAGTGGTGGAGGCATTGGTTAGACTTGTGCAGAGGACAAACATGAGCAAGAGAACTGTTGGTAACGATCAACTTTCATCCAACAACCAAGAGTTTGACCCTTAATCAACTGTCTTTGTTGTATCATTTTCCCTCTTCTATTTATTTATTATTTGTCTTCAGATTTCCATTTCCTTGTAAAATAGAAAAGAAAAGGAGGAATTGTTTATACTACCACTTAACTTGCCTACTCAATTTGAATTGCTTCTTTGTGTTGTGCTGCTCTCATCTTTAATAAATTTTCATCTATTCAATGTTTGATTCCCTCATTTTGAATCATTCTTACAAATCCATGTATTATAGGTTTCACTTGCCTTCAAAGCTAATTCAGTTCAGTTTTTTATTTTATTATTGGTTAAATCTAGAGGTGCACATCAACCCGGATTACCATCTAGAACCGATTTCAAAACTGGATTGAAGTATACCGGATCAGATTCAAAACCGCCTGATTGGGATCGGTTTGAGTATCCTAGGGCAAACCACTTTGAAAACCGGATTGGGGAAACTAGATTCAAAACCGAATTCGGATATTTATAAGTGATTTGGGGTGGCAAATGTATTTTAAAAACAAATTTTAATTCGGCTTCGATCTGATCCGACTCCAGTTCCAATCCAATCCGGTTTTAACACAAACCGGTTTGACCACCATTGGTATTAAAACAAACTTGAATTGTTTTTTAAACCGGTTTTTGCATGTCTTTAAGTTTAGTTCTAAGTTAGTTTGTAAAGTTTATATTTATCAAATTTATTGACCAGGCTATTTGAAGTCAGTTTGTATTGGGTTAGTTATATTTAATTATGGAATCTCCATTGTTCATGATGCAGCAGTTAAAACATGGAGTGCCAAATAAGACAGATTAAATCAATGCATAAATCAAGTTTGCCTAGAAAAGGTTAACTAACCATATCATCTTCATTTTGTGACAAAAAAAAAAAAAAAAAACACAACACAACAGAATATGATGCAAGGAAGGCACGTGTGAGTTGTAGACCATGTATTTGGGGGTGGCACTGAACTTCTGGTAACCCTTGATCACTTTGTTGACTGCATCAAGGAAATCTTTCTCTGTCACCGTCTTCCTCCGCGCTCTAATCGCATACATTCCAGCCTCCGTACACACACTTCTTATGTCAGCTCCTGCATCACAACAACAAATCCATTCATTGCCAACCCTAAATTAATTTAATTTAATTAACTAAATTACCAGTAGAATTTGGACAAAGCCGAGCCAGAAGTTCAAAACGGCAATGTTGTAAAAATCGCTCGGCGGTACCTCGGCGGTCGACCACCTTCAAGCGATTAATCGGTCTCGGCGGCAATTAATCGGTTTCTAGGCGGGTACTATTAAATACAAAGAAAATTAATTTTTTTAGAAAAATATATATAATATCTTAACAAAATAATTAAATTAGTCAATAACAATATATAAAATACGAACAATAAGTTTGAATACTGGATTTTGGAAACTTAAGTTGGATCAGGGTGTTTTGAAATATAACAAAAAGAAGCCCAATAATGAGCCCAACCAATCTATCATTCTAAAACAGGCCCACTCCAACTTATTTATCAATTAATATACCAATGAAAACCTAATTTCTTCATCGCCGTCTTTTTTCCTCTTCAACATAACGACTGAAACAAAAAAACAAGCCCACTCCAATCTTCTTCATCACCATTTTTTTGACCGCCAAGGGCCGCCAAGGACCGCCAAAGACCGCCAAGGGCCGCCAAGGGCCGCCTAGGACCGATTAGGACCGAGTTTGACCAAAACCTTCAAACTCCAACGATTAAGCAATTTCTCACTCGGCAGCCGACCGCCAAGCGCCTAGGCGCCGGACCGATTTTTACAACACTGCAAAACGGATATCCCTTTCACAGTTCATTGTGCGTGTATGGATCTTGAATATTTGTGTCCTGCTTTCCATATCCGGAAGCCCAAACTCCACTTTTCGGTCCAGCCTTCCAGGACGCAACAATGCTGGATCAAGCGTATCAGGTCTGCACGCCAATACAAACAAACATAATAATAATATATAAAAACTAGGGAAATATAATAATATACCTATTTGTAGCCATGAGAACTTTTATATTACCACGAGCATCAAACCCATCGAGTTGGTTCACAATTTCAAGCATGGTTCTCTGAACCTCATTATCTCCCCCCGAACCATCATCAAATCCCGATTGCGTCAACTTCATCAAAGAAAACAATGCAGGCAGGCCATCTGAAACAGCTCGCGAACCATGCGGGCTCCTTCACCAACATACTTCTGCACAAGCTCACTCCCAATGACCCGTATGAAGCAAGCATCGGTCCTGTTAGCAACTGCTCTTGCTAGAAGTGTTTTCCCGGTTCCCGTAGCAGAGAACGCCTTTTGGTGGGTCAATTCCAAGCTTCACAAATTTCTCGGGATGGAGCATCGGCAGCTCAACAACCTCTCTCATTTTCTCAATCTGTTCTTTACATCCACCAACATCATTGTATGTGACATCTGGTTTTTCTTCCACTGTCATCATGGTTACACTCGGGTCAATCTTTGGAGGCAATGGGATCTGAATCTGATATTTATTACGGTCAACACTGCAACACAGACACAAAGTCAATGGAGATCAAAGTCAAACACACAAATGAAGTCACTGGATGGAGAGAGAAAACCTACCCAACACGCATGCCTTCTTCAATATCCGTAGGTGAAACTTTGTCTCCCAATCCAACAACAAACTGCACATTGTACAAACAGAAGATGAAGGCCATGTTGAAGAAGATTCACGAGTATAAATGATAATGGAAGAAAGTACACACCTTTGCAATTTGCTTTACATTTATAACGTATTTGGCGTCTTCATTGTTTGGATTAATTATCTTTGTGCATCTTGCTACCTGCTTGCAACAAGACAGTTATAAAGTGAAAGATGGAGATAACAAAAAAAGTCAAAGTCAAACCTGAAGAGGTTGCTCTTCTTGCATCATTTGTTTATCGGAAACAAGATCCCATTGGCTCGGTGCAGCTAAACCAGTGTCAGACTCCTTAATACCTATCCCACAGAGGAAAACACTAGCACTAGTTCAGGACAAATCTACACTTTCCCAAACATATCATTTCTACGGGTCAAATGCTCTTCATATCCTACCAAAGGAATTAACCGAAATGCAAAAACTAACTTGTACCGACTTAAATAGGAGTTAACTAGAATTAGAAATGTCATAAAAGTAAACATACCGCATAAATCATTGATCCTTTTGGACATTTCTTTCACATCCTTTTCTGCTTTCTTGATGCTAGTAGAATAAGGCCCTAGTCCCTGCATCACCATTATGCAAGAACCCAAAACCATATTATAATCCAATGTAGCTATATTATAATCCAAAACCATTATGCCCCTAGATTCTACACTACCAACCGATTTTAGATATCAATCCCAACAACCCAAGGCAAAATCATTTATATGCAACTGCGCTATCTACATGGAAAAGAACCCTTAATAATGATAGTGTCATATAAATATAATACACATTAAAACTGTACAAGAATAAACCAAGCGTCAATATTAAATTACATTCATCTAATTAGATAATCTCGTCTTATGTATCAGATATTCAGAAATAATGTCAGATACCAGAAATTCACCACAGAACTAATTCTCCATCCAATCCATTATATTTTGTATAAGATTAATAATAAAGATTGTGGCTTGATTCCTGGCAGAGCATCATTATAAACAGAAAGGCAAAAAAGAACAACATTTGATATGTTACTTCAAGTACTAGGGTAAAGAAGTTCCAAATCCCTAACTCCGTAACAACAGAATTTCGTCAAAGAATGATATAGTCAACCAAACGAATATATAAGAAAGATGATCCGTTTGTGTGAAGAAAAACTATGTATTTTCTTTTAGTTATAGAGATGAGATTTGACTCACATAAGTCTTGAGGAGAGCGATGTCATCTTCATCAAGAGGTCTAGGGTTCTTCTCGTCCTTGATCTCGTCTTCTATGTCAGTCGGCATCCTTCTCGCCTCTCTCTTTTCTCGATCTCCCTTGGAACATAAACGAAACAAATAAACTGATTTCAAGCTCCAGCGTCGTATAATCTTGATTTATAAACGGAAAGGTTACATTACACGAAGTCTCATTTTTTCACAATCTGACCCTTTACTCTTCAACTCTTGTTTATACCCCTCAACTAATAAAGATAATACTCCACTTGTCCAAAACAAATCAAAAATATTTTTTTATTACCTCAGATAAACGTAATGCGTCGTTACAACATATTATTATATATATTCTACTTTTGATTCTAGATTGAAACCCTTTTCACGTATGTTTACATAGTTTAGATGTTTAGTTATACTTATTTAGTTGTAGACTACAAGTACTTCAAGTTAAATTGAAAATGATACAACAAAATTGGGGCATCAATTTGATATTTGGTTAGAAGCAAACTTTTATTGGGTTAATCATTAAGATTTTGAGCTAGGATAAGTTTCTTCCCCAGTGTGTATGATTAACGACAATGGTATTATATATAAATGAGGTATGCATGACAAAAACACTCGTAAATGAATGAAAAAATGAATCAAATGTACACAAAACAGCAAGTTGTCCTGATTCTAATAGTCCACTATTATCAATATGTTAAAATGCAACTTTTAGTAAGCACTATAATCTAACTTAATTAATTCAGCCTATATCTTATATGTGATAGTAAACCTGAACATTGAAATTATTTATAATAATATTTCTCTGCTATTAACCGTTTATAAATATCAAATGGCTAATAACCTAGCGGTAAAAATATTTACCCATAATCTTGAAGTAGAGGGTTCAAATCTTATACTACATCCGTATCAAAATAAGTGATACACTTTCTATTTAGGGTTGGAACAAAATAAGTGATACATTTCCAAAACTTACCTTATTTGGCAAAAAAGTGAGACTCATTCTCCACTAACAATCTACTTTAATAAAGTAAAATTACTCTTTTACCCTTATTTTTACTTTTAAACATCATTAATTTCACTCAATCCAAAAAAAGTGAGACCCATTATCCACTAACTATCCACTTTATACTATTTTAAATCACTTTTCAATGTTTTGCCTCAAAAACCGTAATTTTCAAGTGTATCACTTATTTTGATACGGAGGTAGTAGTAGACATATATAAATTTAGGAGCAGATTGTGATTCATGTTAAAAAACGGTTTACGAAAAAAAAATATTCTTATAAATAAAATATTTAGTTAAATATAGTGATATAAATAGACTTATAGAAAATGATGTATTGTATCTATTATATAATAGTAATTCAATTTCACTGTTCATTAGGAAGTTTAATTTCCCCCCTGAAATATTTAATAATTACAAAATTAGAATTATCAAAGTGGATAATATTTTGGTAAGATTGAAGAGAGAGAGATTTTGCAAGATGTATTTCTAATAGGGCTGTTAAATTGTGTTATCGTTTCGTGTTTTTGGATAACACGACACGACATGAATTTGTTCAACACGAAAATAAACGCCACGAAGTCGTGTTTTATTTTGCTAACACGAACACGACATGATTAAAAAACGATAAACACGACAACACGAGATAAATACCAAATATATCAAATTTTTTACTTATTACATGTTAAAAACACGACAAACACGATAAAAATATAACATAAATTTCTAAATGTTCCCAAAATCATAACTATCGTGTCAATTTCGTGTTAATCTCTGAACACGACACGACTTTGTGTTTGTTTTACACGAACGCGACACAAACACGAATTCAAATTTCGGTTTCGTCATAATTTCGTTTCGTTTCGTTTCGTTTCGTGTATTTTTATCGTGTCGTGCCATATTTTGAAAGTCCTAATTTCTAATTACCACCATTTAAGAGGGGCTAACGTGGTTTATGGGTTGGAGATGGCCAAATGGCTTATGGGTGTTGAAGAACACGAAATTTTTCACACGAGCATTATAAGGTCCGCGCTCCGCTGCGGTTTTATGATTCATTCATTAGTTATAAGGTGGTGATTTTTACACCACACATTTTAAGCTATACACCATAATAATTGTTTTATATACTTGTACAATATGCCGTTTTACTTGTACATTGTGATATAAACATAAAAAAATATGATGTTAAAATCAATTCCCTTGGTTATAAGACTTACTATAGATATGATTTTGTTTGTATATTGAGTTGCGGTAATTCGCTACAGACTCTTATTCTTCTTTTATTTGGTTTCTATGTTACAAACATAGAAACTCGATATACATTTATGGGTTTTAATAATGACAGCCCTTAGGGCTGTCAATAGATGCATAAAAGTTGTACATTAATCCATGGGGAAAGTAGTTCCTAAGATTCAGGAAAGTAGTTATAGATTGATGTACAGGTATTTGATGCATGTTTATTGTAACATCCTAAAACAGGCCTAGTTGTTTTAGGTATATATTGATATTTGGAAAAATATCTATTTGACCATATGTGGAATAAATTGATTAAGTGTTAAATGAATTGTTTGACTTTTTGTCCTTTTGTGATATTTTAATCAAGGGATTAAAATATCTGTTTTCTAAAATGTTTAAATGAAAATGTGATTTTTATATCTTTGGATTCTCCTTTTAATATCGTTTCCGAATATATTTTCGTGGTGAAAAACAGAGCTCGTTTGCTATTTTAAATAAATTAACTACGAAAGGGACTTTTGATATTGTATTGCTTAAAATAAAAGAAAAAAACCAAGTGGCCCCCCCCTCCCCTTGTTTTGGCGGACGCATGAAAGAGGGGGCAGCCCTCTTTCCCTTTTGTTTTCATTTCACCACTTTTTCTCATTTCATTTTCTTTTAGATTTTTATAAACCATTTCTCTCAAAACCCATTTGTGTTCTTGAAGTGTTGTGAAGATCTCTTGCTTGTTTCTTGCTCGATCACAAATCTAATCTCGTTTTTGAATAGCTCTTGAGGTAAGCTTCAACCTATATGTGTTCGTTTTCGATTTCATGATAGTTGATAAATTAGGGTTTATGTGTTCTTGAGATTTGGTTGGTGATTATTGTGTTAGATGGTATATTAAGTGTTTATACAAAGTTTGACATGTATTGTGGCATGAGTACAAGTAATGTAGCACAAGGTACAACCTTTTTAGCAAAGTGTACAAGTTGGTGTGTTTATGTAAAAGTAGGTTGTATGGGTTTGTCAAACCTTGGATTTCTTGTGGTTTGAATGTTTGGAATTGTTCATTAGGTTGAGAAAGCATGTTTAGTAAGTTATGGATGTTGAGAAATCAAGTATTGGATGTTTTGGTGGATTATGACTTGATTTGGGTAAGATTGTTAGTTAAAACAATTGTTTAATTTTATGTAGAAATTATGAACCAATTATGGTGTTAAATGACTAGTTGGTGGAAACATAGCATTGATGGGTTTTTGCGGGTTTTGTTGCTTGGATATGTTAACATGATAAGAGTGGATATGTTAGTTTTGAATCATGTCAAGATTAGTGAGATGGTTAAAATGATGAACTAGAAATTTGGAAGTAAAATACATGGATTGTTGGTATTTATGAACTTGGTGAATGGTTACAAGATTATGACTTGCTAGATTTAGTAGTCACGGACCTTAGTTGTGAAATTGCTTATGTTATAGTCATGTTCGGGCTTTTGACCCGTTTGGGCCAATTAGTAGTAAGTGACTTAAGATACTCGGATTGTGCAAGTATAAGTGTTTTGTTAGAAATGTTATTGGTAACAATTGATGAATTGTATGTGGATGATGTGGTTGTAGTTATAGAAAGTATTATTGTTTGATAATTCGGTTTTGACCCGTTCGGGCGATTAAATGGTGGATTGACCCAAATTGTTAAATTGTGGATGTATAAGTAGTTTTAATATGCTTATGTGTTAGAAATGGTGTTATAATACTTGGTTGACAGTTAGTGTTGATAATTGTCAATATTGGTGATTATTGATAAATACCGGTTACTGATTCGGTATTCCTTTGATGTACAGGAACTGGGATCGAGACTCAGAAACATTAGACCTCTGAGTTCGACAAGTGGAAGTAATGGTGAGTGGATTTAACCTACAACTCGGGTTTCGGTTCATTCGTTGGTATTGGTTTAATACTGAAAATGCAGGAAATGTACCAGAGTAGGGAAGTTCGCGACGCGAACTCTAGTTCGCGATCGCGAACTGGGGACAGAGAATTTATGGGTTGATCGGGAATGACTTCGCGACAGGTTCCCGAACGCGAACTGGTGTTCGCGTCGCGAACTCTAGTTCGCGACGGGAATCTGTCCGTGATGCTTTTGATGCAGATTTTCCGTATCTTGGTTGCTCGTTTGGTACCAGTTTGATCGGGTTGAGCGAAATAGGATATGTGCACATAGAGAATGGGTTTCTACCGGGATGGTAGTGACAACTCGATTAGTGGCAATCGAGGATAGGTAAGAGGTCAGCGTCGGATGGATAACGGCTGGGCACGGTGTATCGACTAATACGGTATCCGACCTTACCTGTATGCGTTACATGGTTAAGGGGAGGGAGTTGCCCGGGGTGTTGGATACAAAACGCTATCGGTTACGGTGGTTTTGGCCGACCATGGTTTAAGGCCCGCAAAGCCGCCGATCCTCAGTGATAGTGATTACCCAACGCGGAGATGTAGTAATACTTCCGTGTTTAGCAATCGGAGATGTAGTAATACTTCCGAGGTTAGTAGGCGGAGATGTAGTAATACTTCCGTGCTTAGTGATTAGATAGTTAGTGGTTGCTCGTCTAGTAGAACAGTGGTTCGGTGGAACAGTGGTAAAGCGATTACGAGGAGTATCAGTCGTGGAGATGTTGGTGCTTGCTTGTCGAGCTTTTCATAATTTGTAGTTTATGTTCATTCACTTAGCTTTGTGCTAATCCCTCCCTCGTTGAATCTTTTCAGGTTGATCGGTGCTTTGGACGGGATGATTGACCAAGCTCAATGGGTTGTGTTTGTAAAGTGAGCCATGTCGTTTAAGTGACACCGTTATTGTAATGTTTAAGCAATGTTTATTTTGGAAGCTTATTATGGGACCTTGTTTGTAAACTAAACTAACCTAGAGGATAACCTAATCGCCTTCGGGCATTTAAAAAAAAAACGCTTTCTAAATTTTGCGGTGTTACAATTTGGTATCAGAGCTTCGGTTTGGCAATGGATACACGGGGTTGGTGTTTCATTCCCAAATCGTGGCTCAAGTTTGGTCAAGCATTTCGGACGAGTGGGATTAGAGCAACGGTGAATGAAGTTAGTTGTACTTAGTATGTAGTTACTAACGATTTAAACTAAGCTTTCGTGAGTTGTTGTGATTATTACAGATATGACAGGTAAAGAGAACCCGACCCCCTTGGCCCTAGGAAATGTTGGCACATCAAGTAACGATGTGGGAACTACCCGAGGGGCATATATACGCACGTGGGGAAATGAAGTACATTAGAGGTGGTCAATTTGGACAAGATGGAAGTTGACCTTGGGAAAAGAAAATGGGTTGTGGGTCAAGGACGGGGGCGGTCGGGGAATCTTCGCCAACCGTGGACCGACAATGATAGCTCGGGTATGCTTTAATAAACTCAATACTTGTGTTTATGTAGAATTGTTAATTGAGAAGATTGCTTAACTAAGATTTGTGAAATGTTGTGATGAACGGAACTGCTTACCCGTGGTGTTTTATGTCACTCGAAGTGGAATAATTGATTGCTTATTGATTCGGGACACCTCATATGTGTCGGGAGTTTTGTAGATGTAAGTGATGCATGCTTACATGTTCCTTTTATTGAAACTTGGACTAAGTTTACCGTGATGTGATGTATGGATTAGTCTAGGTTAATCAAAGTTATGAATAAATGTTATAAACGATTGAATCTTTTATGGTTGTCCGGACACACATAGTGTCTCGGTGGTTAAAGTTGCTTGTTTTCCGTATTGTGCAAATTGGTGATAAGTTGATTGCAATCGTTTGTTTGTTCCTTCAGTTTAGGAGAAGCGAAGAGAATCGGTTGTATGTCGGTTTCGGTCACAACATATGTGACCATGGATCAAATTGAGTATAATAGTAATTATTGTAGACTTCTTGAATGTGATGCTTGTATTTAAAATGAAAGGAATTGTATATGTGAATTGAATAGTCCAAGTAGGACTAGTTTAGAACAAAAACTTACAAATTCACAATTAAAATGAAGTGTTCCCTTTAAAAATTAAGGTAAAGAAAATATATGGAAAATAAATCAAAACAGAGGAGGGTGCCTACTGCATAAATTAAAGTTATTAATTCTCTTTCACATATAATATGCCTGAAGATAAAAATGGAATGCTCAAGATAACGGAAGGGTTCAAATAACGGAACCCCGTTTCAAAATTTGTAATGAACAGTTAACTATCTATGAGTATTGTATATTAAGGGTAATTGTGTTTTATGTAATTTTCTTTATAAAATATAAACGAACATAAAAATTTTACTAGTATGATGATTTCATATTATATAATAAGTTTACTTCAAAATATAAACTAGACTACTTTATTTAAAACTTCAATTTCGTCGAGTGCGCGATCATGACAATTGACAAGACTTGAGGAAGAAGCCCCGGCTAATTACGTGATATATGTTTACATATACTTACGAAAATAAGCAGCGAGCGCTTCACTATAATACAGAGTACTTATTTTCTTACAAACTCCTAGCATAAAACTGCACACACATACTACTCATTATTTTATTAGTAATACTACATTTAGCATCGGAATAAATAGTACAATTACCATTCATAATTTTACACGTGCAATTTATTGATCATTTACGTAAATTTTGTTTCTGGAGTGAGCCGATTTTGTTGACTTATTCTTCTCATATAAGACAAACTAGGTTATGACCCGTGAAAAATCACGGGCTGTCAATAATATTACTGAAGTTAACATTTATAGAATACAAATATGAACCATTAAGTTTTTTAATATTATATATGCGATAAGAAATTATAAAATATATCTATAACATACATACTTAAATTAACTTGTTAGTAATAATTAACGGCTCATATTTGTATTTTATAAATTTATATTCGATAAAATTACTGACCACCCGTGAATTTTGAAAAAGTATAACGTAGTTATATTATAGTTTGAGAGTTGCGTTCAAGGATGTCCATTATTTTTACGTAGTCCCGAGGAACAAATCTCAACCATTGATCAATAAGATCAAATGGTCAAGATTAATCACATATTTTATATGGGAAAAGTGACTGTGTGGCTGTTATGTATATAACTTTAAGTGTGGAACCACCAAAACGACATAGTTTTGCTTAAAATAATTAAAAGCCCATCTAAACTAACCATAACCTAGATCACATCTAAACCCATGTTCTTCCCATCGTGAGTTTAAACACAGTGTTCAATTCTCGATTACAGTTTTTGTTCCAACTCACACTGTGTAACACCTCAATTTTTAAAACATCTTTTAAACATATTTTTAAATAAAAATATTACAATGTCCAATGTTCCCAAAATACGGTTTAACAAAAACCATTAAAATTCATCAGAGTGTTAAAACCGGTGTTACAAATACAATATCATAACCATAGGATAAACGAGAACTACCTACGAGCTCCCGAGCTAATCAACACTAGGCCACTTCTTACGCGACCCTCTAATCCTTCGATCCTGAACCTGAGTACATAGCCAAAACAAAGTAGTACGTGAGACAAAATAGTCTCGTGAGATACATGGGTTTTCGACCCATTCTCAAAATACTTATAAAATAATATTTATATCAAAATAAATGCTTATCCTTATCATTTCTTATAAATTCGTAATTCATCTGCTATTCATTTAACCGTATAAACTAATAAGCTTACCATAAGCTTACTCATCATCTAATCACATACTTGTAAGCTATCTCCAAGCTTACACTTTCTTTATCACATATGCAACGGACCTCTCCGAAGCCAACTCTCCCGATATGGGACGTCATAGGTAAACTATCAAGGTAATTGGGAACCCCCATCTTACCGAGATTCATAAGCTCTCCCCGTTTCTGGGTCGTCATGCTCACCCAACACTGGGTGTCGTAAACTGTGACATTCTACTCTTTGCGCAGGGAGGTACCACCCCAAGTAGACGTCTCATGCTCCCCCATTTCTGGGCGGTCTTATTCCGGATATCTCATTAACACTTATGAGCCTCAGCTCCTTTCATCAAAATATGAGCATTAGCTCTTTTCATCAAATTCATCATTTATTAGAATACCCCTATTCTAATTCATCATATTATTCTTTTTACTTATTCAGTTTCAATCTCGACTTTACCAAGTCCTTTACTAGTTTAAAACATATTTATCGTTTATGAAAATCGTATTACTTTGACTCTTCTTTGACTAGGATACATATTTATTACTAGCCACTCTATACTCATTCTCTTAGTAATTCGATAACTACTTTTATTAGTATAATATATCAACCGATACTTATTACTTAAAAATCATTGTCTCAAGCCTTATTAATACATACTATTAATAAATCGATTATCCAGCTCTTTTAAGCCATTATCTCTATTCGTACATCTTATTTATAAAAACACATTAATTACTTTTTATCATCAAAATCTCTTTAAAAATCATTAATCATTTAGACATACTCAAATAGTCTATTACTTGCACTTTCTTATCATATCAATCTTATCTTTATTAAAAACATTTATTAATAAAGACTCCTAACATATCATAGTTTTCAAAATCGTTTGCTATGCACTCCGTAAAAGTCTCATGTACTCACCTTAGCCAAGCTAACTCCAAATCGTGTCTAATAACACGAACCCTTGCTTTCCAACTTGTGAAATGTCACCAAACTTTAGGTCTTCTTGACCTACCATTAATATCATCACAATAGCTAGTTATAATCCATAACTAATCACTAATCAATCCATATCTACAACCCTAACCACCAAGTTCATCCAACTTGGTGGAATCTCAAACCCTAGTTCAAGATTTCCATCAATAAACCGAAATCCAACTTGTACACATCGATTACAAGCTTACAATGAGTGTTCTACACCCATGTTTAGTCATCTTCCCCAAAGATGACATGGTTGGTTCCCCAAACCACCATTTTTACCCCTACCAAGCTCACAATCAGGGTAGATAAGCAAGAAAATCAAGAATACTTACCCTTGATGTTTCAATCCTTCAAGATGGTGAAGATCTGAGCTCTTGAGCTCCAAAAACGACCAAGAACACTCCCAAATCGGCTGCACTATGTGTGGAGTTGAATGAGAAATGAAACCCTAGCTCACACACAAGATTATATATTCCAGACTAAATTCGCACCGAGCTCGCAGAGCTCGCGCCACGAAGTGACGCGGGTTTGCCTTTTAGAAGCCGATCTTTTCCAGATTTCGCGCCCCGTTCGCGCCGCGAACCAAACGCAACCTCGACGCGACCCTCTCGCGTCTCATCTCCGAAGTTACTGTTTGAACTCGCGCCTGAATCGAGCCTTCCTCGCGCCGCGAGGGCTGCCTGGGTCAGTTTCTTGCCTTTTAAACTTGTTTCCATCCAAGTCTTGACCCGTAATTGGTTACCCCAAGTCCCAAACATTCCAACACTCGATAAAACCCAATGAAGACTCGATTAAATATTTCACCACCTTTATTCCTCAATAATTCCATTTAATTCATTAACCGGAAATTCCGGTCGTTAAACACTGTTCCAACTCACACTGTGAGTTAATATATCACAAAAGATCAATTATTTGAGTTAATATCAATTGCAATTCAATATAATTTCCCATTTAAACACCTTTTCCGATTCTCAATTACATTGTGTGCTCCTATGGTGAGTTAATATATCATAAAAAAGTTATTACTTGAATAAATGTCAATTGCAATTCAATATTATTTAATATTAATTCCAATTCAATATTATTTAATTTTAATTATAATAAATCCCTACTATATAATCATTCTCAGTTGGTACACGACCCAAATGAGTTTAGTGAACCTGCTCAAATTGGATTATCTCGAGTCCTACTTTTTCCTTAATTCATCAAATAGAATCAGAAGACATCTATAAAAAATATGTGTTTTTAGTTTTTTAAGCAAAATTACGTAGTTTTAGGAAGTTTCACACCTAAAGTTACGTACATGACAGTCACACTCACTATCCCCATTTTATATATTGAAGGATATTTTGGTCATTTTTAAAAAAATAAAAATATATATTATTTATTTTTTATTTTATAATTTTTTTTATTATGAAGGGGTATTTTGGTCATTTGGCACATAAAAAAATTCAATCTTTTTTATTTTTTATTTTAAATTTTTGTTTTTATTTTTTATTATTTTTATTATTTTTTTAATTTTTTTCATTAAAAAATAATATTTATTTGATAATTACGTTTAGAGTAAATTACATGGATGGTCCTTTAGGTTTATAACATATTTCACCAATGATCCTTTAGTTTCAAAAATTACACTGATGGTCCTTATTTTTGCAATGTTTTTCACCGATGGTCCTTTGCCAGAATGGCCGTTTATTTTTCAAGTTAACTAACATTACATGTGATGCACTTCGGGGTATTTTGGTAAAATTTTGAAACTAAAGGACCATTGGTGAAATTTTCTGTAAACCTAAAGACAATTTAAATGAGAAGGGGAAAGACAATTTGACCAAAATACCCCCCAAGTGCATCACATGTGATGTTAGTTAACTTGAAAAATAAACGGACATTTTGGTAAAGGACCATCGGTGAAAAACCTTTCAAAAATAAGGACCATCGGTGTAATTTTTGAAACTAAAGGACCATTGGTGAAATTTGCTATAAACCTAAAGGATCATCCATGTAATTAACTCTTACATTTATGACTTAATCACATATGATTTTAGTGTAATCAATGTGATTGTATATTTAATCATATTTATTTCAATCACATGTAATCATTATGCAATCATATTATGTGTTATTAATAAAAAAATTATAATTTTTTTAAAAATAATAATTTTAAAAAGAATAATAAAAATAAAATAAAAAAATTTTAAAAAAAATAAAAATTTTAAAATAAAAAAAATAATAAAAAAATATTTTACAAAATGACCAAAATACCCATCAATTAAAAACTAAAAAAACAAAAATAAAAAAAAAAAAAAAATCAAAGTTTTTTCTAAGTGCCAAATGACCAAAATACCCCTTTATGTATAAAGTATGTGATCAATCTTGACCATTAGATCTTATTAATCAATGGTTGAGATTTGTTACTCGGGACTTATAAAAATGTTATCGTTGCTTGAATGTTTCTCTATAGTTTGAATATATACTTTTATTTATTGAAAGAGTTAATTACACGAATGGTCCTTTAACTTTATACCAAACTTCACCAATGGTCCTTTAGTTTAAACAATTACACCGATGGTCCTTATTTTTGAAACTTATTTCACCAATAGTCCTTTAGGCTTAACGGTGTTAAATTTTTCTGTTAAGTCTCCAATGTGAGATGCACATGAGGGCATTGTAGTCTTTTCCCATTTCACTTTTTGCAAAAAAATTTAAAAAACAAGCTTATTTACAACTTTTAAGGCAAAAAGTACCACAACACTTGCACACACCCACACCCATGTGCGTCTCACATTGGAGACTTAACAGAAAGATTTAACACCGTTAGGCCTAAAGGACTATTGGTGAAATAAGTTTCAAAAATAAAGACCATCGGTGTAATTTGTGAAACTAAAGGACCATTGGTGAAATTTAGTATAAAGTTAAAGGACCATTCATGTAATTAACTCTTACTGAAACTATCACATGTAATAAACAACTTAGATAAGTAAAAGATGATTTAAATATCTCAACATTCGTATGTAAGATCTAAATCATGTGTTTACATATCCTAATCTTACCCAAACTCAAAGTCAAAAATCAAAAGAATCTATTTTGAAAGTGATGATGATCCTTTTAAGCGAAATAATTACATAGCAAATGCTACCCAATTGGGCACTCACCACAGTCTCAGGTTAAACAGCCTTAATCTTGTCCTCAAACCATCATCAACTAACCTAGCTCCACTTACTTGATTACCAAGAGACATCCACCTAATCATATCATTAACCTAAATAATTCTGCTTAGTTATATATATATTTGCTTACTTACCCAGCATGAGTGTTGCGCATCCTAGCAAACAATTCAATCTTTCGTGTTCTTGGACTAATTTTGTCCAACAGAGGGTGCATCTAAAAGAGAAAATTAACCAAATCCAATTAAACATCAAATATTACAATTAATCCATTACTTTGACCAAGCTCAACTCTGATAAATTATTATTAATAATAACATGATAATGTTAGTGTAATAGTTGACTATCATATTCAAAGTAAAAAAATAAATTAAAATACATTAAAAAAAGGTACATATAATTACGTGAAGAGAAATGATATTTAGTCCTAACATTTGGTCTCACTTATAGTCTTACTCACTTGATTTTGACACATGTCTTCATCTAATGAGTAGGACCATGAGTAGGACCAAATGGTAGGACTAAATACCATTACTCTTAAGTTGAATATTGAATCATACATCGACTTTGAATTCTGTATGTTAACTACAATAGTGAACATAACAGGTATGCTGTGTTAACATGATTTTCTTTGACTATCATAGAGCTAGTGAAATTGGTTGAATATTATAGTTTGGAAAAAAAAATAAAAAAAATTGTTATTCGTAACAATTTGACTGTTTATTAAAAAAACAGTTCAAATTTTTTTTTTTAAGTAAAAAAGCAAAACAAAACAAATTTGCCTATTTAAGAAATTCATAACAGTTTTTCTGCTCCTTGTGCATGATTAAACACGTTTCTAGTCAAAGAAAGTTAAAATATATATAAGAAAAAAGAAACAATTATTGAAATAAAATCATTATGAGAAGAAGTGATTAGTTTAATCATTAAGTATTCGTACACATTTATAATCACGCAAACTGTTAACATCTTCAGCCGTTTGCCTGCTCCTTACTTGTACACGGGAAATGGCAAAGCTTTTTTTTCTTATAGAAACACCTCTTAAGTAATTGTGACCGTAGTAGCAAAAATAGACAATTCCATTGTAGGTAGCTTTCTTAATTTGACCCATATGGAAACATTCTTAATCAATTGGTGACTTTTGCTTTGCATCCAATGCTTAAGCATTATATTCAAAACATCCTGCCACAACATCCTGAAGTATGAAGGTCCTTTATCTGTCGACTGCATTAATATTAAGTAACTTAATTATCTAAAGTTTTATGATTTTCTTTAATGCAAAATTATTAGTAAAAAGAAATAGACAGAAAGTGTTCCAGGACAAGTAAACCCGATCCAATACGTTTTGACCCTTACCAAACTACCAATTGGACATGTTATCAAACCCGTCCGAACCGGCCATTTTGCCACGTGTATGATTAGTGTAATACATGGTTTATTACTCAAAGATTGAGATGGAGAAAGTTTTGCCAAACGGTGCAAATTTTACAACATATGTAGATTTTATTAATTGGTTTACAAATGGTTTACACTAAAATTACATTGCTGTTTTCAAACCAAAAATTACATTTTTGTATTCATTATAAGATTTCAATGATTTCAAAATAAAAGGTATAATTTCAAAGGAATTAAATAGTTTACAAATTCTCTTTTAAATTTAATGTTTAAATGGAATTCACATTAACTTTCCTTCCGAAAATTATGATGTTTTTAATAAGAGATAATTAAAATCTATAATAAATTATGAAATGTAAATTAAGAAAGGCGGACATAATCAATTTCAAATCTCTGATTTATTAACAATAAATAAATAGGAAAAATAAAAAATAATAATTAATGGAGGAACGAAACTGGGCGAACGAAGTAAGGATGTTGAAGATAAAAAGGATGTTTCGGGAACCTCGCACAACTGTTTTTTGCATTTAGGGGCGGCTGAAAAAACTGTTAGTTGTTAGCATAATTTTGCACCAAGATTATATGGTGTCTTCCCCGGAGGCAACCTAAAAATCAGTTTGCAAACCCTTGCTCAATAAAGTGATGTAAATTGAAATTGGAATCGAGAAAGCTTACTAAAAAATGGAGTTTGTGTGATTTACAGCTTGAATGTTTGCATCTTCTTGATCATTGAGGAAATTGTTAATTATATATTTGACTTCGTAGATGGAGAGAGAGTCGGAGTTTAGGAGTAACAAAATTGAGGAAGTTAAAAGATCCGATAATTAAGGTTTATGATAATTCCTCCTTTGATTTCTAGCAATTAATAAAACAATATTTCATTAAAAGAATCGAGAATTATAGCTGGGCAATATTACGGGGCTCTAATAATCTGCCATGTGTCAAATGGGGAGCTAGAAGAGTGACACTTGTCTCTTATAAAACTTGTTTTATTATAATACTAGTTTCATAGCCCGCCCCGATGGGCGGGCTAGCTTCATGAAATAAAATGCATAACGCCGAAAAACGTAGTAAATCATAGAGTTGCTTTTGTTGTGGCTTGTGAAATTTAAAATCTTGCTATTTACTTGAAATGGAACCAGATGGTCCACATCTTAACATTTTTATTGATTAAATGGTGGTTTCGATCTCTAACTTGCATGCTACTTTCGTATTCAATCTATGTAGCTATGTAATTAATACAATTACTTGGTAAATTGATACATTTGGTTAGATCAATCTAGCAGTCTAAAGGATCTTCTTTGCTTTAAGGTGCGAGTAGGTGAGCAAAAATGCAACTCTAACACCAAATATAGTTCCTCCTGTGGTAATCCAAAACGCAAACTGCACCATTTTCGGTTGAAAAGCTTTAACCTGTCCAAAACATTGAGCTCTGTTTCACAATTTCCTCTTATTTCACTTTCTTGTGTTTATTTTTCCGTTCTTCAAAAACTCTGCACAAATTATCCTAACAATTGTAAATTGCTACAAGTGAAATAAATACTTAATTTGTAGACTTAAACATGTATCATTTCAAAATCATTGGCTAGCCTGAGGTCAGAAAGTGAATGTTCTGAAAGTGAATGTTCTGAACTTCTGATATACAATTTACATGCACGGTAACACCGTTTTTCATGTTCTTAACTTTACCAATTATAGTATTTAAATATGTAGCACCTTAAACATCCATTTATTCCTTTGTTGACTATAATAATCATTCTCAACTTTACCACTTATAGTAAATGAGTTGAGATAATTGCGGAACATAATGATAAGAGATGTGCATGAATCTTCAACTACAAATCACAACACCCAAATATTCACTACTGTCCAAATTAATGTAAATTAAACTTAAAGATCACAACTTTACCTGAACTCCAACAATGAATCATGATTTCCATTAAAATTGGACATGAGCTCATCATGGTTACTTACCAGTTCATTTGCAAAATCTTTTTTACAAAACGATGTTACACAACAGAAAAAGTTGAAAAAGGAAAGAATACATCTAAGGCGGAGGTCATCAAGGTTATTTACCACTACATATGCAAACCATTTGGTATACACAAGATGTTGCAAAGTAGAAAAAAATAAGAAAAACGGAAAAAATACCTTTAAGGTAGACGTGTTGCTGACTCTTTACAATACAAATAAAAGCGCAAGTATAAATTGACTTGAACTAATAAATAAGCTATGTGTAAATGGATCTGTTTTTGATGATTATAGCGCAAACTTCTCAATAGCTCACAGATGTCATATTTTGGCTCCTCTATAGCTCATCGTGCACATATTAAAAATAAATAAATAAATAAACAAGATGATGGAATGGTGGTTTTGTTAATAAGAAATTATAAAAATCTTGATAAACCTTTTTATCATCTTTACCTTGACATCGGTATCTTCAGACTCATCTTCATCCTCTACTTCTTCGTCATCATTTTCGGCCTGAAATAAATGTCAAAATGTTAATAAATTTCCGTAATTAATTAAGATTTAATAAATGGATTTTTTTTTAATTTTGTTTAAGTAGAGAGAGGAAGACTTACATCAGACTCAATTGGGTCATCCTTTGATTCCTGAAAGGGAAAAAGGTAGAACGTTAGTTATATGCAAATCATGTTTTGATAGTTTTCATTTTCAGTAGTTTTCTCAATTTTGGTCAGATTCCTTGGTTTGCTGTTCTTGCATCTCAAAATTAATGGCAGGTAATGGTTGACTTTTATGCTGTTTGGGACGACCAAAAACATATTTTGCCCATATATTTTAGAGTAGTTTTTTATATATAATTTACAGAACTACATTGTTGCAATTCAGACAGCTTTTAACCCTTTACCCTGTTTCCTTAATACATAACCCAAAATCGACCCATTTAAAGTAAATGGGTCGAAAACTGCCACTTTCAAGATAAATTTGAGAAGAATGATACCTCTTCCTCTTTCTTCTTTTCTAGCTCTCCAAATAATGGTTTCTCAACCTATAATAGAAGCAATATAATTGTAAGAATTAAAAAAAAAAAGTGGTAATATAAAAATAGAAACTTTATAGAAACAGAATGAACATACATCTTTTTGTTTGCCCCATGTTTCTTCTGCCACTTGTTTGGCATATTCAGGATCATCACTTATCAATACATTGTCAAAGTTCCAGATTTTACCTAAAAAACATCAAATTTTATTTAAACATTCAAGCTTTAGAAATAATTAATAGCACACACTAAACACAACCAAAAAATAATTACCTGCCACAACTCGATACCAACATACTTCAACTTAGGGAAAACATACAGGTCAGGGTCGTCCTTAAAATCTTAAAAAGGTAATAAAAAAATTGTCAGATATTATACATAATCAGATATATGAAACTTAAGAAATAAGAAATGAAATGAGATATACCTAGGTTGTCAATAATTGGTGCCTTCCACTTTCCTTTGTAGTTAGGGTTCTTGATTTTCTGTAAATAGGAAAGCATATTTAAGAAAAGATATAATATATTTAAGAAAACATGTAGTACTGAAAAAAGTCAAAAGTCAACAAACCTTTGCCTTCCATGGACCCTTGTACTCGGGGTTTGGAATAGTAGGGACTGTCCACTCACCATCTTCCTCATCTTCCTAATCTTCTGGCTGAAGTTTTATTTCATTTTAATCAGAAACTAATCAATTGCATAAAATCACAAAAACTATAACAAAAGCAGAAAATCATTACCTTTGTGGCTTCTGGGTCTGTGATCTCCTTTGGGATGTCGTCATAACCCTGATAATCAGTAAAACAAATTCATTTTTAGGTACCCATTTGAATTTTGGAAAGAAAAACAAAATTTTAAGGTTTTAAACTTTTAATACCTCAGGTTTCTTGTCTTCAGGGTCAGCAATAAACTCCTTCTCATCCCAATCTTCGGGCTGTAAATATGAATTTAAAATCAAGTAAATATTACAAGTGACAAATTAAAATCCCACAAACAAAGTATTTACCATTTGTTTAAAATTTGAAATTACCTTTTTGGCCTCGGGGTCCTTAATCTGTTTTGCTGGGAGAAGATCCCAATCAGAGTATAAGCTTCCTGTTGTTTCTCTACATTATCAATGAGGATAGAGTAGGTAGCATCAGGGCGAAGAATGAAGGTGTAAACATGTGTAAGTTGGTCAGTTTCACAAGGAACATACTTCTTTATCAATTTGTTTTCCTCATTGTATGTAAGGATTGCATGAACCTTTTTTGTGGAATACCCACAGATATCAGGTCCAAACATGATGCTGCAACTAATAATAATATTATAAGTTATAATAAATGGAAAAAAGAGAGATGAATCTTTACGGATAGGTTTATATGTAAATAACCTGCTGTATGGGGTGTCACCACCAAACTTCTTTTGATCAACATCACCACTGAGCAACTTCATGTAGTCACCACCAAATCAAGCTTCTGTTCATGCTTAACAGAAAATTGGAAAACCAAAGTATTATCCTTGTTGCTGAATTCGGGGTACTCTGCGGAAATTGCATAAAACCTGTAGTCTTCACTTGTTTGGATGCCTATTAACCAGAAAGGAAAGAGAGAGAAAAAAAAGTTTATATTAGTTGCTTATAAACTTCATAACATATGGGACATTTACATTGGTAAACAGTAAACCAATTAACCAAACGGCCAAAAAGGCTACCTTTATCATTAGCATCTCCATTCCATTTTCCAGAAGTGTAATTCCACTCCCCAGCCATGTTGTCATCTCTCTTCCAGTCAGATTTAACCCACCTGCTTTCCCATCCGTCTGACATAGAACATTGAACCAAATGCATACATCAGCACAACAAAATTTCATGAAATATCAAAATTATTAGCTACATTGAAGTAAAACTTAAACTATAAAGAAACTACATTTTGCACAAGCAACATGCTAAATGCTGATCGGAAAAAGGAATAGAACTGTAATGCGAACACATGAAACAGAGACCAATGGAGCATGCTCCAGTTGTTGATCTATCATAATCATCAAAAACAGATGCATTTACACATAACTCCGATCTGATCATACAATCATGTAATTAGTAATTATCACATGAGCTCTTCCTGGCTGTATAAACATTTTTCAGGGCATCAAGACAAGCATTCGTCTAGAACACAAATAATTATCATAACTTATTTTCCTAAAAGGACCACAATCCATTGACTTAGTAACTTGTACTGAAAGTCATATCCAATTACTAACCGCACAATTTTGGATTACATGTGTAAATCAAAATAAGCTTCCAACCTGCAACTGAATGCATCTGTGCGTCTTACAAATGCTAAAATTATCATAATGTGTTTACCTTATGTTAGAACGGTTGCGTCATCGCTGGACGTTTGCATCAGCACCGATTGTTAGAACGCAGACGATGTTACTGTTGATGTCGGAAGATCAAAATTGGCTGGGGATGTTGAATTAGGGCTAGCGACTGTGGAGAAAGGGATACCTCGAGATGGATGTCTGGAGAGGCGGATGAGAGAAAGTGATGAAATTAGGGTTTCAAAAAGCTGTGATATGGTGAACGAATATGTTGAGTATTGTGGCCAGCCAATAGTTGAATTACAGGTGGCATTTTCCACCAATGAGGGAGCTCCAAAGTGTATAGTTGTCAAATCTCAATCAAATGTAGCCTCATATATAGGAGAAGATAGATGTACTTTGTTAGTTTGTTCTGCATGTGGAAAAAAGTTATATACTTCCTCTGATTCAAAATAAGTGTTACACTTTGGGTTTCACGGTTTTTAAGGTAAAAGATTATAATAATAGTTAAATTAGATTAATTGAATAGTTAATGGATAATGGGTCACACACCTTTTGAATAAAGTGGGGTTAATGACGTTTAAATAAAAATTAAGGGTAAATAAGTCATTTTCACTTTGTTAAAGTAGATAGTTAGTGGGTGTGAGTCCTAATTTTTTTTGCCAAATTAGGTAATTTTTCAAAGTGTAGCACTTATTTTAAATCAACCATATAAAAAAGTGTAGCACTTATTTTAAATCGGAGGAAATATCACTTAAGTTTGAGTAATTTACAAAACAAGCCCTTAAATTTTTATGAATAATATGTCAATTGACAAAAAAAAAAACACACATCTAACAGAAGACAATTAACACAAAACAAGCCCTTAGATTTCAGATTTGATTTGCGTCTCCACTTTGGACAAAATAAACCAAATGTTTTTGTTAGTCCCGTAATAAGTGAAATACAACACCTATACGTTTTCACCGATCAATTTAAAATTAATGGAAACACTCAACACTTTTTAAACTTTTCTTTATTAATCAATAATGATACAATAAAGATGCAAGCAGTTTGCGGAATAGCTAAGAACAATTCCTAACTAAACTGCTTGCATGTGATAGACAACAACAAATATTATCTAAGACAAGTTTATGATCAACAAATGATCAAACACAAAACCAGACACTTTCGTCATACAGATTCAATTCTCGAATCAGATAACTAGAGTGAACTGGTGGTTTACACTCTGCTCGAAGGAATAAAGTTCTGGAGTAATTTCAGCAGCGTGTAACCTTGTTGGGTGGACACAGAAATCGATCGCTCAAGTCCACAATTTATAGCATTGGGAAACGTAGAGCCCAAGGAATGATCGATCAATTCCACGTGTGAGAATTCCGTTGGTGTAGAGGATATTTCATGGGACGAGCATGACTAACGGAATTCTGACAGTACTTTCTGTCGTTTTGTGATCGCCGATATCTTCTAGAGTATTTGCAAGATATTCTCATAATCAACGATGCACAAACTTGTGCTTTACTTGTGTCTTTCTGTGACGCTGAAACTTTGGGCATATGTACACTTTTGGCAGCCATGTGTTTTCGGATACTCATGCTTCTTCAGATGACCTTCAGCTTCAGTGACCTTCACTAAGAGTTTTTCTTAGAGAAGTATCTGTACAATGGTTCAGCGTTTTGTCCAATGTGCTGAACCTGTTACACAGTCTAATCTGTTAACCAGTATCTGATTCCGCACGGGGAACTGATCGTTGTTTCAGATAGTGATCAGATAGTGTAACTGGGTAACTGAAATCCGAACTGATCAGATTCAATTACCCACCATCTGAGGAACTAATCCTCAGACTGTGTTCTAACTATTTGCCTTTTTGTCTTCATTAAATCTCTTCAGTGGGGGATGCTTTTCAGCGACCCTACAATCTCCCCCTATTTGATATAGACAAATAGTTAGGCAAGTCCCCCCGAATATGTGAAGGTTTTATATTTAACCTTGAGTATTTGTCACAATTCAGAGGGTCTTCGACATACCTAGAAAACATTACAATATATGGTGATCTGATAGAATCTGATCACACTACAGTTCATAACTCATATATTCTTTTTGAGTTTTTTCTAAGTATCTAGCAAGCAAATAAACTCAGGTATGTCAAAATCATTATCTTTGATTGATGATGTTCATTCATCAAAGAGTAGCAAAATAAAGACATAAATATAAATTGTTTTCGGGTGCATGCAGAAAAGTAAATTGTTTTAGGATTATAGACCATTGTTTTTTTTAAACATAAACATCAATTAATTTCTTCAAACACAGCCTTTCATCACCGGTAGGTCCCATCATTCTCCAGCCAAGTACTCCTTCCTTCCCTTGTGGCTTCTTAGACCCCTTCTCCTGCACTCTTCCTCCTTGGCCTCAGCTACCTCTTCTACAGACATCCTCAGACGTCTGGCCGTTCTTCTGAGTTCCTCCTTTCCAGGAGTCATTTGGCTTTTTCTCTTTTTCATCTTTGAGGGAGAAGCTGCAGGACCTTTACCCTTGTCAAGGGGAAGGTCTTGGATTTTGCCCACGGGAGCTTGTGCAGAAGCCCTGACAAGGGGATCTGAGGAAGGAACAATAGGGATCCTGGTTGTACCCCCAAGGTGAGTGATGGTGATTTTTGGAAGTTCTTCGAACCTGACACCCGACCTCCTAAAACGTTCTGAGGTCATCTGACTGATTTTCCCACCCTGAACACTTTCTTCAGCTACACGATTCGAACCCCTGCCAACATCACGAACTCTGCTATCTCCAGCAACTCTCTTTCCACTGCTCCGGTCTTCACTTCCCATTCCGGTCGGTCTACTAACAACCCTCTCCGATGTGCCTTGATGAGACACATATTTCTCCCCTGAAAATGAGGGGTGGGAGTGACACCTTGAGCATTTTCTCTATTTATCAGTGGCTCTACAAGGTTAGAGATGCGAGATAACAGATTATCAATCCTTTCACCAATGGATCTTTCGAGATGATTGTACTTAGATGTCAGATCAGCGTTACTAGACGTGATATTTTGAATTACAGAGATAAGATTATCAATCTGCTCGTTTTGTGCATTCAAGTTTCTTTGGAGATTTTCCTGATTGTTGGCCGGGAAATCTTGGACGCTATCTGACATGGTCTGGTGATTGGAGATGTTCCTAATGTTGGTATTTATAACCCCACAAAAACTTCTAATCAGAGCAAGTTGTTTGAATGTTTCGTTGAAGTTTTCCACCAGGCCAGGGAGATTTCTCGCAGCTGGCACACCCCGGTCCATCGGACCCTCTGGTGTGGCAGCTCTCCTGGGAGGTGGAACATGCTCGGCTGTGGGGGCGGGTTCTTCATCAGAGCTATCTGTCCAGCTGACTGGTAGCGTGTAACATACGTGTTTTAGATCCAAGTATTTTAATCGTTAAGTTCATTATTAGTTGATAAATGATAAGGAATTAAGTCTTGATAGTTAAAATTTTTATGAAAATCTGTGTTTTGGGCAGTGTTGTAAAACTCGGTCTACCCGGCGGAGTACTCGCCGGGTAACTGCTACCCGGTGTTCTACTGAGTCGAGTTGGTCCTAACCGGTTAATTACTCAGTCAACGGCAGTCAACATCGGTCAACGGTGGTATAAATCGATTTAAGCGATCAAAAACAGTCAACAACGGGGATTTAGGCTCAATTGGGTTTTAAAATTTTAAGTTCATTGATTTAAAGGGAATGCATTGTTAAGCCTACAAGGGAATGGAGCTATGTTACTTGTCCTATGCTACTAATCTTATACATGGGACAATTGAACTTCATATATATCATTTAATATGTATTTATTTTAAAATTTAGGTAAATTACATGTATATTATATATTTTTATAACTTTATACATAAAAATCCCGATTCGAGTACTCGCCGAGTACTCATCGAGTAACCGAGTACTCGCTGCAAGGTCGTCGAACGAACGGGTAACGAGTAGCGAGTTCTACAACCTTGGTTTTGGGTATTTGATTAAGTGGTACAAGTTAAAAAGGAAGAAAAATCGAAATTTGCAGCCTTTTTGGGAGATAGCGGCGCTATCTTGTGCAAATGGATCAGCCACTCATTTTAGCGTTGGGTAAAACGCGAAATATTTGGGAGATAACGGATCTGTCTTGAAGATAGGGGCGCTAAAAAGCAAGAGGGGGCAAGATAGCGGCGCTATCTTGAAGATAGCGGCGCTATCTTGTGCAGATTAGACATAAAATCGGGATTTTTGACCCATTTCAGCTCATTTCACTTCTAAACTTTTTCCTTCTCGGGTGTTGGCGATTTTGGACGAATTTGGGTGTTCTTGGGCAGATTTTGGCTAGAAATCAAAAGGTTTTCATCACTTGTGTCTATAATAAGGTAATTCATCATCTCTATCTCTATGGATGTGTAGAAATTGAAGTATTGAGTTAGCAGGTCATAAACCCTAGTGTAGGGTTTGGGTTAAAAGTAAGAAATTGGAATGGTATGCTTGTATAACTAAGTATATAGTTAGGAGAATCATAGTTATCATGTGATTATGTACAAGTATGGATAAATTGATAGTTAGGGTTTTGGTTCATCACCATATTAGGGGAAATTGGTGATTAGGGTCAATACTAGTTATGTTTATGGATTTGAATATCGATTGAAACATGTGTGATTATACTAGGAAAACCATTGGGAGGTTGTGATAACTCCATTGTTCGGTGATGTTGGAATAGCTCGGTTTGACATTGAAGTTGCTTAATCCCAGGTGAGTTCACTATGTGCAATGTGTATACTTTTAATTATATATGTGCAATGTGGTTAATTAGTATTCGTTTCGATTGGATACCTTGTGTTTTGCCTTGGACATTGAGACTATCTTGATGAACCGTAACATTGTCTTGACCCGTTTGAGTGGAATGCCTTGAGTGATAATTCATTTCGTGAGGACCCATGGCGGTCCGAGTATTACTTCGTGTAATATGTCGGGCGGTGGACGCGGGAGTACCTGGCGGAGGAGTGGTATGGACCGTGGTGGTGAAGCTGGATCTTGGACTCATTTAGGGGTGCCTTGATCACCTTCATCGGCCGCATTCCCTAATGGCCTAAGAGGGAATGACGCACTTTGTTGAATCCGGAATTGTACTTTGATCATTGTTGACCCGGTATTGATATGTGATGCATTGTGGTGAAATTGTTGTGATAACCTGGTACTTTGACCCGTTGATACTTGTTTGTTTATTTATCTTGATTTATATAATTATTTAGTATAACATTATACATTGTGGAACTCACTAAGCTTTTATAGCTTACCCGTTTAGTTGTCACCAGATTTCAGGGATAAATAAAGGCAAGGGCAAGTGTGAGTAGGTACTTGAAGTTGGATTTGCTTGAAGCTTGGGAAAGCTTCTCTTTTGGTATAGACTTGTAGATTTTTGTACATTTATGTTATGGGTTGGTTAGTTGGTTTGTATCCGTTATAGTAATTGGTATTTTGGTATGTATATTGATATGGTTTAGTTGTTTTAAAACTTGTATTTTGGCTAATTACGAAAGGTTTGTTATAATTGTTGTAAAAGTGGTCGTTTTTGGTTTTGGTCATTACAATATGGTATCAGAGCATTGATTTGAGTGAACTAGGTATCATTGTGGTACTAGACTCGAACTTAGGCGTTGATGGTATAGTGTATAGGCTAAAGTTTAGGTCGGATACAAACCATAGGTTGGATACATAATGGTGGGTCAATAGAAATGCTAGGGTGAGTGTTATTTAAATCCTTCATTATATTCTTATAAATTTCAGCTAGGGATGGATCAAGGAAGTAGTAACGGTAACAATGATGGCTCGAGAAGTGCAGAGCGTCCTGAATTAAGCTCCTCGGTTCCTCGAACCCAAGGAACGAACCCTGATAATCGTGAAGAAGAAGATCAGGCGGTATCTCCAAAGGAGGAGAGGTTGATGAATCGGGTCACAGACATAGTCCGAGCCACTTTTGAACAATTTAGGCGTGTGGAAAATGAAAGATTGAAGGAAAAGATGAATGATGTCGATGAATCCCCGAGTAAGAAATCGGGTTCGGTTTCATTCAAAACTTTCCATGGTAGTGGGGCCACGGAATTCTCGGGTGTGTCAAACCCTGTGGAGGCGTTGTTATGGGTTGAAAATACGGAGAAGGTATTCCGTATCTCTCGTGTCGCCAAAGATGATCAAACGGTGTATGCCACTGCTATGTTTACTGGGAAGGCATTAACTTGGTGGAACAATACCTTCAAGATCCTTGACGAAGAAGAAAAGGATCATATGTCATGGGATGCTTTTAAGGCTTGTTTCCTCGAGCAATATTTCCCTAGTGATATGAGAAGGAGGTTGGAGAAGGAATTTTTAGAACTCAAGCAAGGAACTTTATCGGTGGATGAATATGAAACGTTGTTTAATCAAAAAGCTCAATTTGCTACGAAATACATTCCCACCGAAGTAGAGAAAATTCAAATGTTTGTGGAGGGGTTGAGGTATGAGATCCAAGACTTCGTGAATAACCTTGATATCACGTCATTTGCTAAGGCAGTAGAGTATGCTCGAAGAAGAGAGCATGATTTGAGTATTCGTGGAGAGTTGACTCCCGACTCTAAGCGTCAAAAGGTTGAACAAAGTACTTCTTCTCCATCCGGTCGTTTTAATCGATTTACTCCGAACCGTCGAACCCAATCTCAAGGGTCATCTCGGCCTCGTGGCCAATCCCAATCGTTTTCTATTCAAGTAAGATTGAAATTTAAATTTAGTATCATGTTATGTTTATATTTATGAATTGTGTTTAACCATTAAAATATTTTAGTCGGATGCTAACCGAGATTGCCAATCCTGTGGCAAGAATCACCGAGGGCGGTGTGCTAGTGATCGTGGACCTGTGAAGTGTTTTGGTTGTTTTGAGGAAGGTCACATTAAATCTAGGTGCCCGAACAAAGATGTTGTTTGTTATGGTTGTGGAATGGTGGGCCATCGGAGGCGTCAATGCCCTAACCCCTCAAATCGGGTTACAGAAAGCGTTCGGTACAACAACCTCCGCGAGCGGGTGCTTCAAGTCAAAAGGAGGAGGTCCCCAAGGCGAGAAGGCGTGCCTTCCAGTTAACCCCGGAGGAATCCCGGGAAGATCCAAATGTCGTTTCTGGTACATTTCTTGTTAATTCCCAACCCGCTCATATATTATTTGATTCTGGAGCGTCTGATTCTTTCGTGTCTCTGAAATTTGCTAAATTGTTAACTGTAATTCCGTCACCTTTGTTGAATCCGTTCTGTGTTGACACTGCGGGTAGTGTGACTTTGATAGCCAATCGTATTTATAGGGATTGCCCGTTAGAAATAGATGATCATAAATTCTTAGTAGATCTAGTGTTGATAGATTTGCCAAATTTCGATATTATCATCGGGATGGATTGGATGTCGAAGTATCATGCTGATATTATGTGTTATGAGAAAAGGATTAGAATTCCCCTTCAAGGAAAAGAACATTTGTATGTGTATGGTGATAGAAAAATGAAGAATAGGCGGGTGATTTCTTTCTTGAAAGCTAGTAAATTGATGTCTCATGGATGCTATTCCTATCTAGCTTATGTTCTTAACCCGGTTGTAGAAGTTAAGAAATCCGTGAAAGATGTTCCAATTGTTAATGAATTCCCGGATGTATTTCCCGAGGATTTACTAGGATTACCTCCCGATCGAGAGGTAGAATTTCAAATTGATCTTGTACCGGGTGCGGCTCCAATCGCCAAAACTCCTTATCGTTTAGCCCCGGCAGAAATGAAAGAAATCATGAGTCAATTGCAAGAGTTGCTTGCTAAAGGGTTCATTCAACCGAGTGTGTCACCATGGGGTGCACCGGTTCTGTTCGTTAAGAAGAAAGACGGGTCAATGCGTATGTGTATTGATTATCGTGAACTTAAAAAAGTGACAATCAAGAACAAATACCCATTGCCTAGAATTGATGACCTTTTTTTTATCAATTTCAAGGTGCAAGTTATTTTTCAAAGATTGACTTGAGGTCCGGTTATCATCAGTTGAAGGTTTATAAAGAAGATGTACCAAAAACCGCATTCCGAACTAGATATGGGCATTATGAATTCCTAGTCATGCCATTTGGTTTAACGAATGCTCCGGCCGCTTTTATGGATATGATGAATCGGGTATGTCACATTATGTTGTATAAGTCAGTTATTGTTTTTATCGACGACATCTTGGTATATTCTAAATCTGAAAGTGATCATGCATCGCACCTTCGTGAAATTCTCGATTTATTACGAAAAGAGAAATTGTATGCTAAATTTTCCAAATGTGAATTTTGGTTGCGCCAAGTTCAATTCCTTGGTCATGTGGTATCAGGTGAAGGTATATCGGTCGATCCTTCCGAGATCGAGGCAATTAAGAATTGGGAAGTGCCTCGAAATGCTTCCGAGATCCGAAGTTTCTTAGGTCTTGCGGGCTATTACCGCCCATTCATTAAATATTTCTCTCGTATTGCCGTGCCTCTCACAAGTCTTACCCGAAAAGATGTGAATTATGAATGGGGTGAGGCACAAGAGAAAGCTTTTCGTGTGTTAAAAGATTGTTTGACAAATGGTCCAATTTTGTCATTACCCGAGGGTGAGGAAGACTTCGTTGTATATAGTGATGCGTCGAAAATGGGGCTCGGGTGTGTTCTCATGCAACGGGGAAAAGTCATTGCCTATGCTTTCCGTCAATTGAAGGGGTATGAAAAGAATTATCCGACTCATGATCTTGAGTTATCCGCGGTAGTATTTGCACTAAAGATTTGGCGGCATTATTTGTATGGGACTAAGTTCCAACTCTTTACCGATCATAAGAGTCTTAAATATATATTTAGCCAACAATCGTTGAATATGCGACAACAACGTGCCATGGAACTCATAAAAGATTACAATTGTGAGATTTTGTATCATCCCGGTAAGGCTAACGTAGTCGCGGATGCATTGAGTCGTAAGCCTTATCACTCGAGTATGTGTTATGCAATATCCACCACTACATTGAAGTTTATTTTACTCGATGATCTTAAGAAGTGGCAAGTTGAGGCGTTAAAACCCGAAAATATTAAGAAGGAAATGATGGTGAATTATGAGAAAGATTTGGAAGTGGATGGTCGGGGTGTCAAAGTTTTTAATAACCGATTATGGATACCGAGAATCGGAGATTTGAGAATTGATGTGTTAAAAGAGGCTCATAGTTCAAAATTCTCAATTCACCCGGGTATGAATAAAATGTACCATGATATGAGATTGGATTATTGGTGGCCGAGAATGAAGAAGGATATCGGGAATTTTGTGCAAGAATGTAATGTTTGTGCACAAGTTAAAGCCGAACATCAAAAACCTTACGGGAGTTTGCAACCACTTAGCATTCCTGTTTGGAAGTGGGAAGAAATTTCCATGGATTTGATCACCAAACTTCCGAGAACCGCTCGACAACACGATTGTATTTGGGTGATTATTGACGGTTTGACCAAAAGTGCGCATTTCCTTACTATGAGGGAAACGGCATCGATGGATTCATGGGCACAAGTATATTTAGACGAGATAATTGCTAGACACGGTGTTCCTTTGAAGATTGTATCGGATAGGGATTCTCGATTTACTTCAAATTTTTGGAGTAGCATGCAAAAAGAATTGGGATCGAAAGTACCGCTTATCATCCGCAAACAGACGGGCAAACCGAGAGAACGATCCAAACTTTGGAAGACATGCTTAGGTCTTGTATTTTAGAATTCGGGGGAAGTTGGGATAAATATTTGTCATTAGCCGAATTCTCATATAATAATAGTTATCATTCCTCGGTTCGAATGGCACCTTATGAAGCGTTATATGGAAGAAAGTGTCGAACACCTTTGTGTTGGCGAGAAGTTGGAGAAAAGGTGATGGTGGGACCCGAGTTGGTCCAAGATACAAGCGATAAAATTCGGATTTTTCGAGAAAGAATGAAAACGGCCCAAGATCGTCAAAAGTCATACGCGGATAAAAGGCGAAAACCGATAGAGTTTTCGATAGACGACTTTGTGATGTTAAAAGTTTCCCCATGGAAGGGTGTCATGAGATTTGGGAAGAAAGGTAAATTAAGTCCTCGATTTAGCGGCCCATTTAAGATCATAGAACGGGTCGGAAAGCAAGCTTATCGACTCGATTTACCAGAAGAGTTGGCGGGTATTCACAATGTTTTTCATGTGAGTTATTTGAGAAAGAGTCTTGGAGAGCATGAGGAAACGGTACCGTTGACCGAATTCAAAGTCAACGAGAAATTGAGGTATGTAGAGGAACCGGAAGAAATAGTTGACCAAAAGTCAGTCAATCTCAAAAATAAGGAAATTCAGTTAGTATTGGTGAAATGGAAACATCAAAGGGGCCCGAATTGCACATGGGAAAGAAGAGATGATATGATTGAGAAGTATCCGTTCTTGTTCAAGTCAACATAATTTTGGGACGAAATTCTCAAAAGGAGGAGGTAATTGTAACATACGTGTTTTAAATCCAAGTATTTTAATCGTTAAGTTCATTACTAGTTGATAAATGATAAGGAATTAAGTCTTGATAGTTAAAATTTTGATGAAAATCTGTGTTTTGGGTATTTGATTAAGTGGTACAAGTTAAAAAGGAAGAAAAATCGAGATTTGCAGCCTTTTTGGGAGATAGCGGCGCTATCTTGTGCAAATGGATCAGCCACTCATTTTAGCGTTGGGTAAAACGCGAAATATTTGAGAGATAGCGGCTCTATCTTGAAGATAGAGGCGCTAAAAAGCAAGGGGGGTCAAGATAGCGGCGCTATCTTGAAGATAGCGGCGCTATCTTGAAGATAGCGGCGCTATCTTGTGCAGATTAGACATAAAATCGGGATTTTTGACCCATTTCAGCTCATTTCACTTCTAAACTTTTTCCTTCTCGGATGTTGGCGATTTTGGACGAATTTGGGTGTTCTTGGGCAGATTTTGGCTAGAAATCAAAGGGTTTTCATCATTTGTGTCTATAATTAAGGTAATTCATCATCTCTATCTCTATGCATGTGTAGAAATTGAAGTATTGAGTTAGTAGGTCATAAACCCTAGTGTAGGGTTTGGGTTAAAAGTCAGAAATTGGAATGGTATGCTTGTATAACTAAGTATCTAGTTAGGAGAATCATAGTTATCATGTGATTATGTACAAGTATGGATAAATTGATAGTTAGGGTTTTGGTTCATCCTCATAATATGGGAAATTGGTGATTAGGGTCATCACTAGTTATGTTTATGGATTTGAATATTGATTGAAACATGTGTGATTATACTAGGAAAACCATTGGGAGGTTGTGATAACTCCATTGTTCGGTGACGTTGGAATAGCTCGGTTTGACAATGAAGTTGCTTAATCCCAGGTGAGTTCACTATGTGCAATGTGTATACTTTTAATTATATATGTGCAATGTGGTTAATTAGTATTCGTTTTGATTGGATACCTTGTGTTTTGCCTTGGACATTGAGACTATCTTGATGAACCGTAACATTGTCTTGACCCGTTTGAGTGGAATGCCTTGAGTGATAATTCATTTCGTGAGGACCCATGGCGGTCCGAGTATTACTTCGTGTAATATGTCGGGCGGTGGACGCGGGAGTACCTGGCGGAGGAGTGGTATGGACCGTGGTGGTGAAGCTGGATCTTGGACTCATTTAGGGGTGCCTTGATCACCTTCATCGGCCGCATTCCCTAATGGCCTAAGAGGGAATGACGCACTTTGTTGAATCCGGAATTGTACTTTGATCATTGTTGACCCGGTATTGATATGTGATGCATTGTGGTGAAATTGTTGTGATAACCCGGTACTTTGACCCGTTGATACTTGTTTGTTTATTTATGTTGATTTATATAATTATTTAGTATAACATTATACATTGTGGAACTCACTAAGCTTTTATAGCTTACCCGTTTAGTTGTCACCAGATTTCAGGGATAAATAAAGGCAAGGGCAAGTGTGAGTAGGTACTTGAAGTTGGATTTGCTTGAAGCTTGGGAAAGCTTCTCTTTTGGTATAGACTTGTAGATTTTTGTACATTTATGTTATGGGTTGGTTAGTTGGTTTGTATCCGGTATAGTAATTGGTATGTTGGTATGTATATTGATATGGTTTAGTTGTTTTAAAACTTGTATTTTGGCTAATTACGAAAGGTTTGTTATAATTGTTGTAAAAGTGGTCGTTTTTGGTTTTGGTCGTTATACTCGTGTGCTCCACCGATTGGTTTACAACATCATTTTCTTCTTCTACAAACTCATCAATGAGTCTGTTAACATCATCAAGTTCAGCATCTAACCTGGATTCCTGATGGACTGGAGAATGGTCCGCATCAACATTTTCTGTCCTGAGAGGGACTGGTGAATGGGAGGATGAAATTTCCCTTATCTCAATTGGAGTTGGATTGGGCACAACTCGGGGATTGGAGCTCCTGGTTCTATATATGCGGGATTGGTTTGATGGATTTGAAGGTAGTGGTGGTGGTGAATGACCAGAAGAGGATTGGTTGTCATCATCATCAGACTCAACATCATCCTCTTGAGAGGAGGCAGATTGTGCAAATTGAGTGAATGTCAGCATACCTTCAGGGAGTTCAGGAGCAAATTTCTCTTCGTGACCTGTGAAGTTTGAGCTACCCACCATACCAGCTTTGAATGAGGAACCAACATTATCATAAAACACATGTTCCCCAGGGAGTGAAGAAAGATCATACAAAGGAATCGAGGAAAAGGAATCAACTTATCTTTTCCTTTAGCAGCAACCTTCTTTACTAATTGTTCAAAAATAAGTGAACCAAAATCAGCCCTAACATCTAGAAAACAGGGCAGCTCCTATGATCATTTCGTGACCGGATACAGAATTGAACCCTCCTGTCTTACAAGATAGGCAATGAGAGATGGTCATAAAGAATGCTGACCATAACGAACCCATCTTCGTCCTTGATATGCCTCTGGAGTAGGGATGGCAATCAACATCCGCCCTGATGATCATCCACCCGATCCGCTCCATCGGTGGTGGATATGGATGAAGTTAAACGAGTGAATATCGGATGTGGAGCGGATATAGATGTTTATTGGAGCGGATATGGATGACGATTTTCAATCCATGGATTAATCCACTTAACCCGAAATTAAATTTTTGTATCAGAATTTTACATAGTTAATAATATACATCACACATTTTTCAGATTTGTAAAATTTATATATAACACAACATTAAGGATAACTAAATTTGTAAACATCATAAGTTATGCTCTAAGCTTTCAATTATATCAGATTATGTTTTTTTGTATCTATCAACATTTGAAGATTAGCTACAAACAATGCTATATGAACCGAATGTAGTAGGTTCATAGTTATGTTTTTAGTTGTATCTTCTTTTGAGGAAATTATGTATATATACAACAAATATCGTAAATTATCTATAAAATATCGTATATGCTTTACGAAACAAAATTTTTTGGACATCCAACGGATGTCCATTTACCCGCTATAATCCAATGGATATGGATGGATGAAACGATTTTAAACGGATATGGATATGGACGATATAAATCTTAATGGATATGGACGTGGATATGGCATCACCCGATCCACATTCGATCTATTGCCATCCCTACTCTGGAGTGGTCTCCCTGATATTGAATGTATGGCAGGACGGTTGATTTTGCCTCTTCTAACGACGGGGTTGGTTCATGAACTTGTGGGGGTCTCACATAATCGAGTTTAACAGCTACCCTGAATGTAGTAAGGTTGAAAGAGACGGTGTGTTTACCTTGTAATATTGTTCCGGTTATAACATCTTCTCCGGATTCCTTGGAAGTGGTGCAGGTTTACCAGAACTCGAGCATCATAGGTTTTGATAAAGGAACATCAAAGTTTAAAGTATCTCTGATTGGGTGTTGATCGAAGAATTTTAACAGCTCCTTAAACTCCGGTCTCAAATTTCTGAGACGATAATTGATGAAGCTTCTTGAGTCGTTCTTTGTATAATATATGTTGCTATACGGGTAAGAGACATTTGGAGACGGACGAATGGATGCTGGAAGGGAGACCCTGAGATAAGTTCTTTTTGTGTTTGCCATTTTAGTACAGAGAGATTTTGTTGAAGAGGACGAAAGGGTTTTGGATCTTGAGAGAGAGAAGTGTTGGAGAAAATTGATGAAATGTTGAAGTATAGAGTAATTTGGGGAAGATCGTGGGAGACGGTTTTGATCAATGATTAGAATTTGAATCGTTAAGATTGATCGTGTGGTGGAGATGTGAAGTTATTTGTAGGTAGTCTAGGAATGATGAAAGAAGTCAATCAAATGGCAGGGTAGTGTGGCGGGAAATGACATCGTGCAGTCGCATTAAATGTCAGCGAGACAGATGTGTCCAATGGCACTTGAGTGTCATTTATGAAGATAGATCCAATGAGATTGCTCCACATAATGATTATCTGATGAAGTCTAGCAACTGATCCTTCATCAGATGGTCATTACCGTTAAATAGTCATGCACGAATTATGACTATCTGAAATCATTTGACTACCTGAATCGCTGAGCTTCGAAGCGGTATCTGAAGTGTATGGTATCTGAAGCTTTTTTTTTTTGAACTGATAGAGTTTCTTTTATCCTAATTTAATGAGATACTAAGATATGGTTGATAAATAAGGTAATATGTTTGTATTTCATAAAAACATACTTATATAATTGTAAGATAAGAATTTTAAACGAATCATCTAAGAACAACGTCTTGTATGATAGTGAATAGTTAAAAATGGAAATTAAAATAACTCATACCCAGAACAAAATTAGTCCTCAGACTTGGTAAGAGAAGAAAAGAAACAACTTCATAGGAGGAAAAATAGTTGCAACAGTGGTTGGCGATGAGCGGGATCTGATGATAACACTTTCACTATGCCTTATTGATGATGGTAAATTTGCAGGGGCTTACAACTGATCATAAATCAGATGTCATCATGTTGTCTGCCCTGCACCGTCCTTCAGCTCATTCTTGAATTTTTGAGTACCCATCGCTGAAGAATGGATACTAGTTGTCATTTAAAACGGCCAACCTTTTTGAAGCAAACCTTTAAGTTTTTGATGACCTTTTTGTAGAAAAACCTTGTAGGATTCACATGGCGGAACTTGAATCTTACATACTGGATCTCTACTAAACAATGGGATCACAAGAAGAAGAAGATTAAGAACATTACCTTTAGATTGCTAAAGAATGATCCACCTCTACTGCACCACCTGAACACGCTACAAGACCGCGTTGTAACAACAAATCAATACACGAACTCGTGTATGTGTGTGTGTTCTTCGTCGACCGAAACAAGCAAAAGTCGAAACCCCTTTGGGGTTCTTTCCGATCAGATGAACGAGAGAGATGGGAGGAGAGATTAGGGTTTGAGTAATGTGATTGTGTAACCCTTAAGCATTTACTTATAAGGACTAAAGTTACAGTTAAGTCCGTGGAGTTTAATTATGATTAATCTCATAATTAAACTTCCTATTAACACTTTAAACCCTTGGACTTTTACTAGTTAATTAATAGACTATTAATTAACTGTCCGTTAAATACTTGAACTAATATTTAACCATCCACACAAATAATAATTATCTATTATTATTTATTCTCTTCTTTATAATTAACTTAAGTTAGTTAATTATTCCACACAACTTACTTTATTCGGTTGTCCATTATTGGGTGTGTAGTGGTGTGACCCTTTAGTGTCTTATAACATTGGACACGATGACACGTGTACTTATCTGTGCACATAAACCCAACAGACTCCCACTTGTGCAAGTTAAGTATCACTTACTGATCATCATTGGCCTAAAGCGGTCCCTAGCCAGACATTTAGGATAACCACGTTATAAGAAGTCTTACATCCAGAGATAATATTCATAAAATGAATAACACTAACAGATATTCCTTTTGCATCATGATATGTCTTAATTTTAGTAATAGACATGGAGCAGGGATCTTGTTTTATATACTCGAATTTTCTCGACACTGATATCGACTTTCTGCAGTAACGGATTACCGGATGATCTAATCATTCTCCGAGCGCGGCTACGCATTTCAGTAGTCTTAATCGTCGAGCGGACATGAAATATCTCTTCTAATTAAAGAAGGTGCAAATTCCATCTTGACTATTTGCGTTATCTTGCCCACGACTTCCGCTGTCTTAGTCAAGTTCCTTATGATCACCCTTTTACGGTGTGACATTAGATAAATGCTAAAGATCAGAAGTCATCGCGTCTCAAACCAAATCTCTCATGTCAAAGGACATCTACTCGAAATTACTTATGCTTGGGCTCCATGAAGTAATCTCGATCTTTTGGTCACGTCTAATGTTTAGCAAACTCTGTAAACATATATGAATATTTATTTTAACAACACTTGTATATCTATTCAATAACTATGAAATAGATAAATATTCATAATGGTATTAACTCTTGAATCTAGCTCCCACTAAATTCAAGCAACCACAGACATTTAGATACTCAAAACTTTGTGTATCAAGGATATGTTTAAAACATGTTTAGAATAGATAATGTGAAAATATTACGTAAAACTTTCTATTTCAATCCCACGAAATGTTATTACATAATGTATCGATTTCAAACATATCTATGGTTTATAATCAAAGTCACTAGCTACCAATCTCAAGGTACTGCATGCCTATTGCGCTTGCATGCTTTGGTCCAGCTAGTGGTTTTGTCAACGGGTCAGCAACGTTGTCATCCGTTGGTATTTTCTTAATTATAATATCACCTTCTCTAACATACTCAAGTATGAGGTGATATTTTCTGCGCACATGCCTGGTCTTTTGATGCTCTCTTGGCTCAATAGCTTGCACTTTTGCTCCAATGTTGTCACAGAATATTTCGATGGGTCTAGAGATACTGGCAATAACTCTAAGATCCTCGATAAAATTCTTAAGCCACATGGCTTCCTTTCCAGCATCATTTGCCGCAATGTACTCAGCCTCTATAGTCGAATCTGCTATCATATCTTGTTTCTGACTCTTCCAAGATATAGCTCCTCCGTTTAGTGTGAACACAAATCCCGATTGAGATTTGTAATCGTCTCTGTCGGTTTGGAAGCTTGCATCTGTGTAACCAGTTACACGCAATTCTTCCAACGAACCTCCAAAGACCAAGAACATTTCTTTCGTCCTTCTCAAATACTTGAGAATGTTCTTGACAACCACCCAATGGGGCTCACCAGGATTCTTTTGATATCTGCTCGTAAGACTTATGGAGTTAGCAATATCAGGCCTAGTACATAACATGGCATACATTATTAATCCAGTTGTCGAGGCATATGGTACCAAACTCATCCTAGCTTGTTCTTTGCTAGATGTAGGACTCTGAGCTTTGCTCAGTGTAATGCCATGTGCCATTGGAATGAAACCTCTCTTAGAATCACTCATACTGAATCTCTTCAGTACTTTGTCAATGTATGTACTTTTTCTAAGTCCAATAAGCCGCCTAGATCTATCCCTATAGATCGTTATACCCAGTATAAACGCGGCTTCTCCCAAGTCCTTCATCTGGAAACATTTACCTAACCAGGATTTTACTCCTTGTAATGCTGGTATATCGTTTCCTATGAGCAGTATGTCGTCGACATACAAGACCAAGAGGATTACTATGCTACCACTGAATTTTGTGTAGACACACGCCTCGAACTCACTTTTAACAAAACCAAATTCTTTGATTCTTTTGTCAAAGTGTAAGTTCCAACTTCTAGATGCTTGCTTCAATCCATAAATGGATTTTAGCAATTTGCATAATTTATCAGGATTCTTTGGATCAGTAAAACCATCTGGTTGTATCATGAATACGTCCTCATTCAACTCCCCGTTAAGGAAGGCAGTTTTAACATCCATTTTCCATACTCATAGTCGTAATATGATGATATGGCCATAAGAATTCTAATAGACTTAAGCATTGCGACTGGCAAGTAGGTTTCAGAATTATCCACACCATGTGTTTGTGTGAAACCCTTCCTTTGTAAGTATGCACTTTGCCATCCATGTGAGTTTTCTTCTTGAAAACCCACTTGCATCCAACAACACGTGACTGTGGTGGCAAGTCTGATAACACCCAGACTTGGTTGTCATACATGGATTGCATCTCTGCTTGCATAGCCTCGAGCCATCTTTCAGACTCTATGCCGTCAGCAGCTTCGCTCTAGGTTAATGGTTCTAGTAGACTTCCATCATCTTCATCGATCATGAATCCAAGATACCTATATGGTTCTTGGCGTGGTCTACTGGACCTACGCGGATTGCGTGTTTCTTCTTCATCAACCGGTGGGTCTGGTTGGGAATCAACAATTCTCTGTTGAGCCACTGGTTCGACTGAAGTCGTAGGTGGATCTTCATTCTCTTCAATTTCTTGAAGCTCTATTTATTTTCTTGGAGTTTCAGTTCCTAGAAACTTCTCCACCAAGAAGACACCTTTCCGAGCAACAAAGACTTTGTTGTCTTCTTGATGATAGAAATAGTATCCTAAGGTTTCCCTTGGATATCCAACGAAGATACACTTATCCGACTTGGGGTTGAGTTTGTCTGTGAAGTTACGTCTAACGTACGCTTTACAACCCCAAATCTTGAGAAAAGACAATTTTGGCTTTTTGCCCGTCCAATGCTCGAACGGAGTCTTTTCTACAGACTTGGTCGGAACCCTATTCAGTGTGAATGCTGCAGTCTCGAGTGCATGTCCCCAAATGATAGTGGTAGTGGGACGCGACACATCATTGAATGTACCATGTCCAACAAGGTGCGATTCCTCCCGTCTGATACGCCATTCATCTGAGGTGTATACCGAGGTGTGAGTTGTGAAATAATCCCACATTCCTTAAAATGATCGCCGAACTCTTGGCTCAAATATTTGCCTCCCTGGTCCGACCGAAGTGACTTTATTTTCTTGCCTAGTTGGTTCTCTACTTCCCTGTAACGACCCGAATTTCTTTTGTGTTAAATAAATTATTAAAAAATATGATAAATAAGGATAAATCATTTCAAGAACGTAGGAATTGGTTTCGTGTCCTTTGGACATCGTATGAGAAAGTTATGGACGAAACCGTGTCGAAAAGGGCAACAAAAACTGCAGGCCAAAGTTCACGCCTCGAACTAAACTTCACGAACGTGAACTTTGGTCAGGGATGTTGGTTTTTTTATTTTTGGAAGTTCACGATCAGTTCACGACGAGTTCACGGCGCGAACTTTGCTGAATCAGCATAAAATCGGGCTTTCTTGTCATTTCTCTCATTTCCAAACCCTAAAACATTCTCCCAAGTGCGAGTATACGATTTTGAGTGTAAGGATGCCATTGAAACCAATTTTCACACTCAATCTTGAATATTCTCACTCCATTGTTGAAATATAAGGTAAATCTCTACTCTTTTTAGTTATGGATGATGTTTTTGGGTGAAAATGGTGAAGTATGTAAACCCTAGTTGGAGGGTTTGTAATGGGTGATGAAATTGGGTTTATGTAACTTATATCTACAACATATTGTCAAGGAAAATGTGTTCATAGCATGGATTTGATGATTATCTAGCTAGTTATGAACTTTATTTGGGGGAAAATGGTGGTTTGGGTAACCTACCAAGTTATCTTTGGGGAAGATGACTAAGATGAGTGTAGAACACTCTTTGTAAGCTTAAGAACCTTGTGTTCTTGTTAGATTTGGGTTTTGTTGATGGAAATCTTGAACTAGGGTTTGAGATTCCACCAAGTTGGATCAACTTGGTGGTTAAGGAGGTTATTTTAGATTGATTAGTGACTGGTTATGGATAATAACTAGATTATATGATGATATTGATGGTAGGTCAAGAAGACCTAAAGATTGGTGACATTTCACAAGTTGGAAAGCAAGGATTCGTGTTAATGGACACGATGTGGAGTTAGCTTGGCTAAGGTGAGTACATGAGACTTTTAAAACTGGGTACATAGCAAATGTTTTTTTGAAAATATATATGATGTTTTGTGAGTCTTTATTAATAAATGATTTTTAATAAAGATATGATTGAAAAGATGAGAAAGTGATAAATAGTAGACTATCTAAGTATGTCTAAAGTGATTGATGATTTTGAAAGAGATCATGATAATGAAAAGTAATTAATAACTAATTATTGATATGATGTAAAAGAGTATACTTTTATAATATGTGATTACTAATAATGAGACTAGTTGATTTGATTATGTGAATGCTAGTTAAGATTAGCATGTGGATAGATTGTATGATGGCCTTATGGCATTGATGATAGATGTGACATATAGTCACATGTAATGGTTATAACGGGTAGACTGAAATAGGACAGGTACGTGATAGATCGGAGGCATTCTGGTTATCATGGTATCTTTAAAGCGGGTGGATCAGAGGCATTCTGATCATCCAACAAGATGTTGTATCTTACTAGATGGGAGGCATTCTGATTAGTAAGATAAGATGGGTCACCTTGCTCGGACAAGGTGACAAAGGGAGTTCTACTAAATCGGAAGCATTCTGATTAGTATGACAAAAATGGGGTTTCGTTGATTTGGAGGCATTCCGAACAACTTGACGGGTCGAATAGGCTATGCATGAATGTGATAGGATTACCGAGGAGGTGATCGATGTATATGAATGTGTTAGGGTTACCGCGGAGGTACCTAAGGTATATAAATATATATCTATATATATATTTATTATGTGTGATTATTTATATATTAATGTTGGGTCTAAAACCCATGTATCTCACGAGACTATTTTGTCTCACGTACTACTTTGTTTTGGCTATGTACTCAGGTTCGAGATTGAAAGATTAGAAGGTCGCGATAGAGGTGGCCTAGAGATGTTTCGCTCGGAAGCTTATAGGTAGATCTCGTTTATCCTATGGTTATGATATTATCTTTGTAACACCGTGTTTTATAACTCTGATAATCTTTTAAAAGGTTTTTGTCAAACCATATTTCAAGATATTAGATTTTGTAATATTTTTATTTAAAAATATGTTTTAAAAGGTGTTTTAAAATGTGAGGTGTTACAACATGGTATCAGAGCTATAGTTTAAGTGAATTAGGTAGGTTTGACCTCCCTAGTCTTAAGCTATGCTAAGTAGGACCATATGTTTCCATAGGATGTCCATGATTACTATTTTGAGACCGTAAAGTGCGAGTATGATAGGGTCGATCCCTAAGTTTAATGTCATGATTTGGTATAAATGTGTTTTATTCGACTGTTGAGTCATCGTTTAAATCTTGATTGTGAAAATATTGGTATAACAAAAGGGTGAACTCGAGAAGAGGACAAGCTCCTCTAAGACAAGAAGAGAAATTATAATTGAGTTTGGTCATGTCGCGGTGATGATGGTAGTGATTCTGAATCGGAAGAAAAGGAATGATGTTCATTCAAGACATTGATGGCGTGTAAGTTGGATGTGTAATTGGGAAGTATCGAACCGGAGGCCATGATTCGGTGGATTTGTGAAACTGAGCAAATGCTAAAGATTAGCAAGTGTTAGGAGGAAGATATGGTGACTTCTACAGCTCGTCTACTGGGAGAGTGATGTGTGGTCGCGGCGGAATGCGATGTTCGAAGCATTGGAAAAGAGAGTGTGGTACGAGATGTCATGGAAGAAGTTCGCGAGTAGATTGTTAGGGAAGTTTTGTCCCGAAAATGTACTTGGAATTTTTTTTTTAAAGAAAACTTATTGCTAGATATGTGGAGAAGATTATTCAACGAAAGGTCAATGAATCGTCATCAAGTGAAGAGAAGAGGAAGTTCGATGGTAGCTTGGAGTCAACAAAGAAAGAAAATCTCGTTCAAAGTTCGTCAAATCATGTTGATATGAAAGGTGAAAAGGTGTGGTAAGTTTTCCTTAATTGTTAAATTGATGGTGTGAGGTTCGTGTTTTATTGGTGAATCGTCGCACGATTTGGTGCTAAGGCAAAATGACATGTATAAGTATGGGTGGAATCGTTTGGTGTGGAAATGTACTCGGGGACGGTTTCCCCGGTTCGTTATGTGTAAAGGTATGATATGCGTGAGTGAGTGGGCGATTGGTATGTCGCGGGTAATTAGGATATTAAAAGATGTATAATCACGAGAAAAGTAAATGATTTCAATGAAAGGATGGTAGTACGCGGAAGTACTAAGACTTAGTGAGAATGGTTTATATGGATGTGAAACCATGTAAGGAAAAAGTTCTAAAGTAAAATTTGTAGCACTTGGTGGAATAAGGATGAGTGATGTGGTATTACCATATGATAACAGTAAAGAGAAGAATGATGAAAAATATAGTGAAGTTTCAAAACTCGTGAATAGAAAATATGTTGGAAAGGATAAGCATCGGGGATGACAGAAATTAGTAATCGAAAATGGTTGAGTAAAAATTGACAATTAGTCATAACAAAAGTTTGTATCATGGATGATAGATTCGATGCTAAGGGTAAAAGGTTAATTAATGGTAAAATGTCCTAGAAATGGTATGTTAAGTCAAGGGTATTAGTTATTGGAAAAAGGACATAGAAACAATGTGATAGGTTATGTTTGGATTATGGATTGGAGTCAATTAGTTGACTCGAGTTGACCGGGTGATTCGGTAAAATATGGATAATAGAATGAAATGGTTGTTACCTAGGTGGTGAAAGAAGGATTGGGAATTTTAATAATGAGAAAATGAATCGACTAAAGACGATTGGTAAAAGAGTAGATTGGTGGAAAGCATGAGAAATGTTATGTGTATACCAGGTGGTATAAAGGGATAAGTGGGAGTAATGATCTATGAAAAAAATATATATATGATTTTATGAAGGTAATATTATGTGAAATGTGGGGAAATGTAAATTGGATAGAGAATGTGATTAGTTATGAAAGAAAATGATAGCATGATGCTAAGTGAATGATGCATACATGAATTGTATGCAAGATAGAATGGTATTGTATGGATCTTGTTAGATCGGAGGCTTTCCGGTTAACGAGATTTGATGAGTCACTATGGATTGGAGGCTTTCTGATCATTGTGACAGTTGGAATCGCGATGGATTGGAGGCCTTCCGATCATCTCGATAAGATAGTTAAAGTATAATTTGTTATATAAGGGATATGATGTTTGTATCTGACGTATGTAGAACCGTATGGTTAGTTATTGTTATGATTTTTATGGCAAGTGAGAACTTGGTTTGAAAACACGGGTCGTGTTTAAGTATAGGTAGGTGTGAGAGATGCCTAAAAGTTTATAAATTATGGAAAGAGATGCTTATAGAAAGCAAAGCTTAATGGTAACTGATGAGTGGAGAAAATCGGATGATAAGTGGTTAGGTCACAATTCGATGTGAATGAGGCCCTAAAGCCGGTAATTGAGAATTGCAAGTGTGGTATGAGAATATTTGAAAGAAATTGTAAATGGTATAAGTATTTGAATGGAAATAATAATAATAATAATAATAATAATAATAATAATAATAATAATAATAATAATAATAATAATAATAATAATAATAATAATAATAATAATAATAATAATAATAATAATAATAATAATAATAATAATAATAATAATAAAAATGAGATTGGTATTGCTATAGATGGAAATTGTGAATCGATTGTGGAAATAGAAATCAAGGAAAAGAGAAACAACTGAGAAAGGAGGTATGGAAATTGGAATCGGAAACAAAAAGCTTGAGAAGTGATGTCTCACTAGTAAAGAGTATATGAATTTTGCAAAGTAAGTTTGACTTTATTCATAAGTCAAGGTTGGTCAACTAGTGAATTGTTGACTTTGGTCCAATTGGGTTTCGACTTTGGTTTAAAATGGTTAGACGAGGATAAGAACATAATGTATCGCCCACATGTAAATGATAATGGTAGATTAATTGATGGAAATAATTATAGTGTGCGACTTTGACCGTTGGGTGTGTCGAGTTGAATTTGGGAATTGGGCATATGATTATTGATGAATCATGAAGGTAAGGTCGATTGTAAAGGAAATAATGATTAGTAGAACCTTTAGTGAGAAAGGAAATTGTCAATGTATGGTTGACTTTGTGCTTAAGTCAAATACTTGACAAAGTTAGGATATGGCGATTTGGTCGAGGTTAGACATTGACTATCGTTCGATTAATTTGCTAATAGTAATGATTGGGTCATATCGTTCCTATGTGAATAAAAGGATTTGGCTAAATGATTGAAAGTGTTATATTCGAGTTATGGAGTTTTGACCCGTTTTAGGTATTAAGGGCTTAAGATGGATTTTTGACCCGTTTGGGCATAACGGTGTTAAGAGCCTTTAAATGTGTAATTGTTATTGGGTCACGATTGGAAAAGGTTGATGGTAATAGATACAAGAGTATGGGAACGGAATGGAGATTGGAAATCCTTGAGTTGATTCCGAGGACGGAATCCTTTTAAGGGGTAGATAGTTGTAACGACCCGAATTTCTTTTGTGTTAAATAAATTATGAAACAAATATGATAAATAAGGATAAATCATTTAAAGAACGTAGGAATTGATTTCGTGTCATTTGGACATCGTACGAGAAAGTTATGGACGAAACCGTGTCGAAAAGGGCAACAAAAACTGCAGGCCAAAGTTCACGCCTCGAACTAAACTTCACGAACGTGAACTTTGGTCAGGGATGTTGGTTTTTTTATTTTTGGAAGTTCACGATCAGTTCACGACGAGTTCACGGCGCGAACTTTGCTGAATCAGCATAAAATCGGGCTTTCTTGTCATTTCTCTCATTTCCAAACCCTAAAACATTCTCCCAAGTGCGAGTATACGATTTTGAGTGTAAGGATGCCATTGAAACCAATTTTCACACTCAATCTTGAAGATTCTCACTCCATTGTTGAAATATAAGGTAAATCTCTACTCCTTTTAGTTATGGATGATGTTTTTGGGTGAAAATGGTGAAGTATGTAAACCCTAGTTGGAGGGTTTGTAATGGGTGATGAAATTGGGTTTATATAACTTAGATATACAACATATTGTCAAGGAAAATGTGTTCATAGCATGGATTTGATGATTATCTAGCTAGTTATGAACTTTATTTAGGGAAAAATGGTGGTTTGGGTAACCTACCAAGTTATCTTTGGGGAAGATGACTAAGATGAGTGTAGAACACTCTTTGTAAGCTTAAGAACCTTGTGTTCTTGTTAGATTTGGGTTTTGTTGATGGAAATCTTGAACTAGGGTTTGAGATTCCACCAAGTTGGATCAACTTGGTGGTTAAGGAGGTTATTTTAGATTGATTAGTGACTAGTTATGGATAATAACTAGATTATATGATGATATTGATGGTAGGTCAAGAAGACCTAAAGATTGGTGACATTTCACAAGTTGGAAAGCAAGGATTCGTGTTAATGGACACGATGTGGAGTTAGCTTGGCTAAGGTGAGTACATGAGACTTTTAAAACTGGGTACATAGCAAATGTTTTTTTGAAAATATATATGATGTTTTGTGAGTCTTTATTAATAAATGATTTTTAATAAAGATATGATTGAAAAGATGAGAAAGTGATAAATAGTAGACTATCTAAGTATGTCTAAAGTGATTGATGATTTTGAAAGAGATCATGATAATGAAAAGTAATTAATAACTAATTATTGATATGATGTAAAAGAGTATACTTCTATAATATGTGATTACTAAAATGAGACTAGTTGATTTTATTATGTGAATGCTAGTTAAGATTAGCATGTGGATAGATTGTATGATGGCCTTATGGCATTGATGATATATGTGACATATAGTCACATGTAATGGTCGAATAGGCTATGAATGAATGTGATAGGATTACCGAGGAGGTGATCGATATATATGAATGTGTTAGGGTTACCGCGGAGGTACCTAAGGTATATAAATATATATCTATATATATTTTTATTATGTGTGATTATTTATATATTAATGTTGGTTCTAAAACACATGTATCTCACGACACTATTTTTCCTCACGTACTACTTTGTTTTGGCTATGTACTCAGGTTCGAGATTGAAAGATTAGAAGGTCGCGATAGAGGTGGCCTGGAGATGTTTAGCTCGGAAGCTTATAGGTAGATCTCGTTTATCCTATGGTTATGATATTATCTTTGTAACACCGTGTTTTATAACTCTGATAATCTTTTAAAAGGTTTTTGTCAAACCATATTTCAAGATATTGGATTTTGTAATATTTTTATTTAAAAATATGTTTTAAAAGGTGTTTTAAAAAGTGAGTTGTTACATTCCCTCTGATATTTTTGAACTTGTCAAAGCTCTCAGACTATAGTCTCATTAGAAGACATAACCATACCTACTGAAGTCGTCAGTAAAGGTAATGAAGTAGTGGTATCCACCTCTGGCTTCTGGAGTAAAGGGTCCACACACATCTGTTGTATAATCCCTAATAACTCGCCTGCCCTTTCATTGAAATGGTCGAAAGGGTCTTTTGTCATCTTGCCAGATAAACAAGCTTCGCATATCGCATATGATTCTAAATCAAATGGCTCTAGAATTCCATCATCGTGGAGCTTCTTTATGCGAGTCTCGTTTTATCGTTTATATGACCTAAACGACAATGCCAAAGATAAGTTTGATTCAAGTTACTCTTGGATCTTATACTTATATGATAATCGTCTCGTTCTATGTTATTTAGATTTAACGTGTTAGACCATTATGAGAGTTAGCTTTAAAATATAAAATGTCATCTTTTAAACACGAAATTGTTTTACCATAAAACTCATAATAAAAACCACTGTCTATAAATAAATCAAAAGAAATAACATTTTTAATAAGTCTAGGAACATAATAACAATCTTTAAGTTCCAAAACTCTTCCTGAAGGCAACTTGAGAAGATATGTTCCTACGGCTTCGGCTCCAACCTTGGAACCTTCGCCTACTCGTAGTTCAACATCTCCTCGTCCCAGCCTCCTGTTCTTCTTAAATCCCTGCAAATGTGTTAAGGCAAAAAGCCTTACCCCTTTAGGATCTTAAGATAACAAAACAACCTAGACTAGCTTAGTATAAATAGTAGAATTAAATAGCTAAGTTTAGGAGTGATACTGAGTTTGGCCAGTATTGGCCACTCAGTATCGGCACTCAGTATTGAAATCCAATACTGAGTAGAAAGACTGAGTTAGAGTCAGTTTTGTGACTGACTAAGATCAAATCCCTTGATCTTAGCCATTTCCTTTGTCTAGTCCTTCGGTTACTCCTTTGCACATTATGTAAGATCTCTATACCATTATAAATAGAGATCATCTTACAAAGGAGTACTTACCAATTCACGTACTTACTTTCATATCCTTGTAATTGATCAGTGGTCTTGTTATTCCGCAATAAGCCACACTTAGTGGATTTATACATTGACTATATTCTTGTGTTATCACTTTAATATTTCATTAAGTATAATAATCTATCAATTAACCTAATAAACCAGGGCGTTGTGACCTAACAACTGGTATCAGAGCATGCTAAATTAATCTTTATTTAGTCGATCTATTACCCTGGCAGCCATTCCCTATACTTATCCCTCAAACACTCAAAAAATCCAAAATGTCTACAATCATAGCACCTGTTATGTCTGGTAAGGGAGTGCCCATCTTTGATGGAAAAGACTTTCATCAATGGAAGCTTAAAGCTCAGTGGTATCTTGAATCTATTCACCATGAGATGCTCACTGTGCTGAATGATGGTCCCATCATTCCACAAACTGTGGAACCCGTTGCTGCTTCTGATGATGCTCGTGAGAGCACAAGAACAGTTCCTAAACTGAAACACACCTGGACTGATACTGACCAAAAGTTATACAGTCTAGACTCCAGAGCAAAGGGGGTGATTGGTAATGCTGTTACCAAAGAAATACTTAATGCAATTATGAAATTGCCAACAGCAAAGGCTATGTGGGACAGCCTATCAGTCACCTATGAAGGCACATCAAAGGTGAAGTTGCAAAGAAAAAGCAACATGAGAAGAAAATATGAAAACTTCTTCTCAACTCCTAATGAAGACATCACCACTCTCTATAACAGGTTCAAGACTGTTATCCATGATTTAATCAGTGTAGGCATTGTGAAGGAGGAAGGAGAGCTTGTTCAAAAGTTCTTGGATAGTCTCCCTCAACAGTTTCTTGATATGACAAATTCTGTCAATGCTGCTAACAACATTGAATCATACACTCTTCCAACTTTGTATGGTCTACTGTTAAATCATGAGGAGAATAATACTGCAAGACTGATCAACTGGAAGAAAACTGACAAGTCTTCCACTGGCATGGCTCTAGTTGTGCAACAGGCATATACTGTGACTGAGCCAGAAGAACCAGAAGTTGATCTTGCTGATGCTGAGGCAGAAGAGCTTGAAACTCAAATGGCTCTTATGTATATGAAGCTGGATTAGTTGAAAAAGAAGAGGCTTGGTGTTAGCTCTTCCTATACTGACCCAAGATCAGGTCTTTGCTATAGGTGTGGAAAGCCTGGACACATTGCTGCTAATTGTCATACTAAGTCAACTGAAACTGATCAGAATGACAAAATTGCATACCGAGCTAAACGGTATAGATACAAGTATGTCAAACTGAAGAACTGGAGCAAAGGCAAGAATGCAGCAGGGAATGGTGCAACACATCAAGCACTTTACTCTGAAGCTTGGATGGATGAAGAGCTTAGTGATGATGAGGAAGAGGTTGAAAATAAAGCCTTTATGGCTTTCACTGAAGATGATTTGAAGAGCTCCTTTGAAAAGGACATCAAAGAAGTTGAGAGGATGAGTGTCCATACTGATTGGGATTCCACTCAGTTGTACAAGGTGAGTTCCTTTCAAACTTATTCAGTGAATGAAAAAGAAAAGATTTTTGAGTATATGATTGTTGATCTTAAAACTTTAGTACAGAGAGAAAAAAACTTTAAAATTAACAATTCTTGAACTTGAAAGGGTAAATAATGAACATTTGGATAATTAGCAAAATTTAAAGATTTAGAACTAAATTTTTTAAACTTACAAGACATTAACCAAAGATTAGCTGATAAAGCTCATTTACACAAATTAAAAAAAGAAAAATTTGAAAATCAGTGTAAATCTTGAGGAAATGCATCTATTAAATTAAATAAATGTCTAAATCAACAATTTCCAGAAAATGTGAGGGCTGCACTTGGTGTTGATCCTCAGTTAAAAAATAGAAATAATTTTGCTGATTTATTTGAAGAATTTTCTGATATGAACCCTATTCAGTTTGTAAAAGCAAAAACTTTTTGTGAAGTTGGATGTCAAACTGAGTCAGATGATGAGGATAAAATTATTTTTGAAAAACCAATTGGTCCTTCCATCTGTTCTAAGTGTTATACTGAACTACAAGAGCTCAGTATTGAATTTCCTGAAAAAGAAATTTCTGATACTGACCTCGAAGTTGTGCAGTATGATACTTCTGTTGTTCCTCCTTTTGAATTATTATTTAATACAACCACTTTTGAGATATATAATGACAATAAAAACACTCATATTCAAAATGTTTCATCTAATACTGAGGTTGCAGGAAAAGAAAAGTCTACTACTCAAGAATCTAAAGAACCTGTTAAAGTTGTCATTCTAAAACATGATAACCAGAAATCAACTTCAACAGGATCTTCAAGTGGCAAAAACAAGAAGTCTAATATTAAAAAGACTTATCTGCCAAATAAAAAGAAGACACCAGATCCATCTCCTTCAAAACCAGTCAAACATAATATTAAAACTCCTTTAAAAAATGACAAAAATAACATTTTAAAATCTATTGGTGATCAGATCAAAGTTTTAAGTCAAAAGTTTGCAAAACTTACTCATACTGATCAACCAAAAATCAAACAATTTTCTAAAATTCCTTATGAAAATATGTTCAGAAACAGACCTAGAAAATGTTATAGATGTCATCATACTGGACATAAAGGAGATGAATGCTGGATTGATCTCTCAAGTCCTAGGTAATCAGTACCAAAGAAAAGGAGAGAAACCAAGTCAGTATCACCAAAGAAAACCTCCAAGGTCTCCCCTAAAGTGATACTGACCTCTCCAACAAAAGAGATCAAGTCTGCCGATGTGTTCTCCTACCAAAGGTCCCATTCAAAAATGGGTTCCTAAAAAGAACTAATCCTTATTTTGTGTCTTGTGCAGGGTGACATGAAATGGTACTTAGATAGTGGCTGCTCAATACACATGACTGGCAGTATGTAGTACCTTCTAAATTATACACCAGAGAAGGGTCCTTCTGTCAAATTTGGAGATGATTCAATTGGAAAAACAAGAGGTTATGGTGTAATCAAGGCAGGCAACATAACTTTTAAAAGAGTTGCCTATGTAGAGGGTCTTAAACACAATCTGCCCAGTATCAGCCAGATGTGTGATGATGACAATGAAGCTCATTTCAGGAAGGTTGCAGGAATCATCTACGATGATAAAGGGCAACCTGTACTCATTGCTAGAAGAGAAAAAGATGTCTATATGGTCAACCTATCTGAAATAGACCTTACTATTCGAGTATGCCTGCTGTCTAAAGTCAAGCTAGAGTTGCACTGGTTATGGCACTAGAAACTTTCTCACATAAATTTCAGAAATATTAATGAGCTCAGTATGAAGAAACTGGTGAGAGGGTTGCCCACTATTACTTATTCAAAAGATAAGTTATGCTCAGCATGTGAAATGGGCAAGCAGAAGAAGAGTTCATTCAAGTCAAAGGTCAATCACTCAATTAATGAACCTCTTACAATGATGCATATGGATCTTTTTGGCCCAATCAGCACACCATCTCTGGCTAAAAAGATCTATACTTTAGTCTTAGTAGATGAATTCTCAAGATATACTTGGGTCATCTTTCTAAAGACTAAATCAGATGCAACAACGGAAATCATTGCCTTCATCAAAAGAGAAGAACTTCAGAAAGGCAACAAGGTCAAGCAACTTAGAAGTGACCATGGTACTGAATTTAAAAACTCAGTATTAGCAGATTTCTGTGAAGAAAAAGGAATTGTACAAAACTTCTCTGCAGCCTACACACCACAACAAAATGGTGTTGTAGAAAGAAAGAATAGAACATTAATTGAAGCTGCAAGAACTTTGTTATGCCATGCTGGACTGGCACTGAGTTTCTGGGCAGAAGCTGTCAACTGTGCCAACTTTACTCAGAACAGAGCCACAATCGTCCAGACACATCTAAAGACTCCTTATGAGTTATACAATGGCAAGGTTCCAAATGTGGACTACTTCCACATCTTTGGGAGTAAGTGTTTTGTACTCGGTACTAAACAAAATCTAAACAAATTTGCTCCCAAAGCAAAATGAAGGTGTGTTCATAGGCTACTCTCCACACTCTAAAGCCTTCAGAGTGTATATCATCTCAACTAAGATGATTGTAGAATCCATTCATGTCACATTTGATGAAGATCAGAATGAGCACTCTACCTCAGCAACAGAAGACATCAGTGGCATAGAAATTCTATGCAATCCAGAAAACTCAATTGCTGAACAACCCAAGTCTCACCCATACTATGTTGATCATGGTATGAGTGATACTGATCAAGAAAGAACTCAGTATAACTCAAATGTATCAAATTCTGAGGTTTCCATAACTGAGAACCCCAATACTGAGTTCCCAATACTTGATCTGAACAATTCCACCTATGAAGAAGGTGAATCTTCCAGTACCTTTCAAGAATCCACCTCAGATCTGCAAAATCAAGAAGAACAGCAACCTGAAATGTCTAATACTGACCAGACTTCAGCTCAGTATCAGGCAGACAACACATCACTGCAACAAGATATTGTTGACCTTGCTTCAAATGCTCCCTTAGGAAACAATCTAAGGGAACTCAGAGATCATCCCCATTCAAATATTATTGGTCCTATTGAACAAGGTGTCCAAACAAGAAGAAAACTAGATTTTGAACCCCAAGCTACTGCAAATTTCTGTTTCTTTTCAAGCTTCCTATCTACCATGGAACCAAAGAAAGCTAATGAAGCTTTATTAGATGAAGACTGGGTAGAAGCTATGCAAGAAGAACTGACAGAGTTTGAAAGGAATAAAGTCTGGAACTTAGTACCACCTCCCGCTGGCAAAACTATTATTGGTACTAACTGGGCGTTCAGAAATAAAATGGACAAGGATGGTGTTGTCATCAGAAATAAAGCAAGACTGGTTGCTCAGGGTTACAGGCAAGAAGAAGGCATTGACTATGATGAAACGTTTGCACCAGTTGCAAGAATTGAAGCTATAAGGCTGTATCTTGGATATGCAGCTTTCAAAAACTTCAAAGTGTATCAGATGGATGTCAAGAGTTCCTTCTCAATGGAAAACTACAAGAGGAAGTTTATGTTAAGCAACCACCAGGTTTTGTTGATCCTAAATTTCCTAACTATGTTTTCAAGCTTGATAAAGCTTTATATGGGCTCAAACAAGCTCCAAGAGCCTGGTATGATACCCTGTCTGAGTACTTAATTGAAAATAAATTTATAAGAGGTAAAATTGACAAAACGTTATTTTCAAAAAGGAAAGGTTCTGACATCTTACTTATTCAGATATATGTAGATGATATTATCTTTGGCTCCACTGACAAGTCAATGTGTGACTGGTTTGCTAAGATAATGTCATCTCAGTATCAGATGAGTATGATGGGTGAACTTACTTACTTTCTTGGTTTACAAGTTGATCAAAAGCCTGATGGCACTTTCATAAATCAAAGTAAGTATGTGCATGACATGCTAAAGAAATACAAATTTGAAAATTTATCTTCCATGCACACTCCTATGGGTACTCAGGATAAAATAAGTAAAGATGAAACTGGTAAACCAGTATGTCAATCCACATACCGAGGTATGATTGGTTCTTTACTTTACTTAACAGCTAGCAGGCCTGATATTATGTTTGCAACTTGTTTGTGTGCTCGGTATCAGGCTGATCCTAAAGAATCACATATGAAAGCTGTTAAGCGGATTTTTAGATATCTTTCAGGTACTCCTAACATGGGTCTTTGGTATCCCAAGGACTCAAACTTTGACCTTGAAGGGTATACAGATGCAGATTTTGCAGGTTGTAGGTTGGACAGGAAAAGTACAAGTGGAGGATGTCAATTCCTCGGTGGTAGACTAGTTGGTTGGTCATCCAAGAAGCAAAACTCAGTTGCAACTTCCACTGCAGAAGCTGAATATGTTGCTGCAGGAAGTTGCTGTGCTCAACTCTTGTGGATGCAGTATCAACTAATGGACTATGGGTTCAATTTCCAAAAGACACCTATTCATTGTGATAAAAAGAGTGCTATTGATATCACTGAAAACCCAGTCCATCATTCAAGAACAAAGCACATTGATATCAGACACCACTTTATTCGAGATAATGTGGAAAAGGGTAAGGTTGAGGTAGATTTTGTTCCTACAGATGATCAATTGGCTGATGTATTTACTAAACCTCTCTCTAAGGAAAGGTTTATGTATTTACAAGGACAATTGGGTATGTTGAATCCTTAATTTTTCTTAAAATTTTTCTGATACTGACCTCTCAGTATTGGTTCCAATACTGACCCGCTCAGTATCACTCGTCTGATTTATCAAATGTTATAAATTTTAATTTTTTATTAATTTATAGATTAAATTAAATGTTTTTATGATTTTTATTTTTTTTTATTTAATTTTTTTAACTCGGTATTGGAGTCCTGGAGTGGTAAAACTGATCTTTAATCTTCATACTCACCAACGGTAACCTTTCTTAATAAGAAAGTTACCGTTGGAACAGGATAAAGCTGTCAAATCAGCCGGTTTTGCTTCCTAATACCGTAATTATCTCTAATTAAAGTATAAATAACCGTTTTTCTTTTTCATTTAAACTTTCCAACAGTTATTTCATACTTTCTCTTTCAATTCTCTCTGCGATTAACGATTTTACTTTCTCTCTTTGCAAGCAAATTTCTTAAATCAAAATCGCAGATGGCTAATTACAGATTCTTCGCACCGGAGGCTGCACCGGCAACTCAGTTTCGGAACGACGAAGTGCCCAAATTTGCGAGGAACAACATAACCGCAAATTTCAACATTCCACAGGCTTGGGCGTGCCCTGAATTCACTCACATGATTACTTATCTGAAGCATTGTCCGATCACGCATGCACTGATTCTCTCTCCTCGTGCAATTTATCCGGAAATACTCTGTGAATTCTGGTACTCTGCTAAACTTGACTCTCCGGACATGATTACCGGTTAGGTTATTCGAGAACAAACAAGGGCTTTTGTTTCCACAGCTATAATTCGGGAAACACTGAGGCTTCCAGCTCACGCTCAGTATGAGCCCTTTGTTGATAGTACAGAGGCTCGCTCAGTGTTACCATTCATTGGCCGCAGAGGAACCACGGGAATTATTAAACGAAATGAATTTGGTCCAATGTGGGGTCTCTTAATTTCCACAATTATTCGGTGTATGACCCACAAGACAGGAGCTTTGGATCAAATAACTGATTTTGGGATGCAGATTCTTCATGCCATGTATCATGGTCGCGATATTGATTATGCTAGACTGATCTTCAATGAACTAGCTTCTCTGATTCGGGCTCAAACTAGAGAAATCAATGTTCCTTTTTGCAGATTTCTTTCTCTTATTTTTCAAAATGGCATGCCTGCTCATGTTTATGATGAGTTCAATAGTCTGAGAGTAGATCTTCCTCCCTTACATGAGAAGATTTATTTTTACAGGCCAAGAGAAGAAAATCCTGTACTGAGTCACTCCATGTGGGCTATTGTACAGGCACACATAAATGATGAACACCATTCTGATACTGAATCAGAAAATGATGATAATGATGATGACAGTGGTGATGGTGGAAATGATGATCAAGATGTTGAGATGATGGATGCTCAACCAGAACCAGTACAAGAACCACCACAAATTCCTCCACCTGCACAGGATCCTGATGCTCCTCATACTGCAACAGCTTCTGATACTGAGTCCTCAGAAGACACACCAATGGTCATCCGAAGAAGAAGAAGAAACATATCCCCAGTTCTAATGGGACACTTATCATCAGAAGAGATGCAACCCGGAAATGTTCCATCTTTAACTGCATCTCTTCAGGCACAGAGTCTAGTTGCTGCCAATGCTGACCTTACCCGAACCTATTGCTCACCAAATTGAGGAACCTCATGTTCCTCTTGATGTGGAAATTCAGTTTGAGCAAAACATACTGGAAGGTCCACATGATCGAAGAGAAGAGGCTCCTGAAGGTGCTGGTGCCTCAAATCAAAATCTAGATGATCCAGCACCGACCTCTGCAGATGCTCGAAGGGAGTCTGACAAAGTCTCATGTATGAATTTCTAAAAAGCTCTCAAACTTTAATATATCCAGTACCAACTCAATACTGACCAAAGTCTCAATCGAACTTTCAAATATATATCCACTTATGGCCAACATAGTTAGCCCACTGCTACTATGCAAAATTCATACACTGGGCACTTAAATGATCATTGTCAGTCTACAGTTGTCTCAACATTTTAAGAGACAATGGTGGTGATGTCATACTGACACCCACTGCTGCTGCTTGAATGATGTCTTACTTATTTTTGAGTAAGGTTACATAATTCAAGAAATGATCACAAACCTTTAAGCCACATAAGCCAAATTTTTCCATGGGTTTAAGCCACATTTCTGTTATCACTCTAATACCGAGTGATCAACATTGAAAATAACAAGAAGCACATCCCAGGCTTTGATACCCAACCCAAAACCTTTTAGTAAATGTGACCTATCCTATACTGAGCTACTCAAATATTCACACTTACTTTTACTAAACAATTTCTTACACATGCTATGCACAAGTTCACAATATTTCATCATGTACCCGATGAAATACAGACTTCAAAATTCTGTTTACATGATTATAGAATTTAACAACACCACAATTCTATTTGATAAACCTTTCATTCTAACCAGTTTACATTTTTTTTGTTTCTTTAGCACCATCTGTGCAGGACCAAAGAGCACAAGCTACTCAATCTCAGGAAGTGCAGGGTGCTTTGCAAACTATTCTCTGTTGGAATATGCTTCACATGTATAACATATAGTTATATGGCTAGTTGTTTGTGAGCCTAAAGGGTCACACACTTAAACACTAAACACCATTATATAATTAGTGTAATTAGTGTAATTACATTAATTATTAATATATATAAGCTATGAGCTTGTCTATCATAAGTTTAATATTAAAAGTTAATATTGAAACTTTCTTGTGGGCAAACTAGAAGAAACAAAAGATAGGGACTTGTGGGCAAATAAGACTAATGATTTATGGAAATCATTAAAGGATTGTAATGGCACCATTAAGAGATATAATGGTCCATAAACTCCTTTCTTTTGACCACACTTGGCCGTCCCCTCTCACACACACTTTGAAGGTGTTTTGTTTTCTCTCTTTTGCTCTCAAGACTCTAGGACTAGCATCCATTACATTGGTGTTCTTGGAAGTGTTGTGTGGACTTGCTTTAGAGGTATTCCCCATTGGAATCCTTGGTTTCGGTTGCTCACAATATCCATCCGAATTCATCATTGATCAAAGGCAACTAGGGTATGATTCTTATACCATTCTCTTTGATTTTTCTTTTAGTTTAATTGTATGATTGATATCAAGATCCTTTCATGGTGATAAATACTTTCCGCTGCGTTTTGTTAATTGTTTTAACCGAAAATCACCATTAGTGGTATCACGAGTCATTATATTAATCATATAATTAGCTAGATTTTGTAAAAAGTGGCAAAAATCAATCGGTTTTGATGTATAAAAATCCCGATCGGAAAGAAAAAAAAAAAAACCCTACGGTTTTTTGTTTTTTTTTTCGGTTTTTTTTTAATTTAAAAGATGGGTTAAAACATGTATTTTTGGAACCCTATTGTCACTTGTTACAAAATCAAATCAAAAAGTTAATCTAGTTTATTGAATTTTTTGATTATTTGGCTTGGAATTCTTGTTTAATTATGTTTTTTGATATGGCAAAACATGTATTTTTGCCATATCCCAAGCCAAAGCCTTGTCAAATTGTTGATTGTTTGTGCAAACCGATGAAAGCCTAGACCGTTTGTGAATGAATGTGGTTGATGTTTGGTTGTTTGTTTATTTCGGGAAAAGCCGTGTTTTTTTTTGGCTTAATTGTTGTAATTTGTTTCATTTTTTTTTTCTTTTATTTTTGGTGCCATTTTTGGGGCAATTTGTAATGTAAAAGTAATAGAATAGATTGTATTTATTTTATCTTTTTATTGTAAATTGTTTGACAAAAATATTGAAGACTTATGAAGAAAACAACAAATTTCCGTCACAAAAGCGAGGGCTGTACGAAAACAGGTTTTCCAGAGGCATACGGACTCCTTTTTGGGCGATTCAAAAGCCCAAAATGCTTGCAAAGTCGTGGGCTACAACTTTCCAGAAGGCCGGGAAGACCAGCGAAGACTCCTTCAGTGACTTTTCGGGCTTCAAAGTCTGCTGGAATTTTCTGGCAGATTACACTTTTTCACAATTTTGGGTTCTACTTGCTCAAGAATGTCTTGGAGCAAGTGGGAGCCCATTGGGTTTATGTAGGCCCGTTTGGGTTCATGTTGGCCCGTCCCCTAGTTTGACCCTTCGGTCCGTCGTGATGACTCACGTGACCGAACCTAGGATTTCATCGGTCGAGGTTTGCACAAAATTATGTTGCATGTTTTATTCTTTGTTTGTGGTTGTTTTTCTTTTCTATTAGATACAAATAGTAAAACAAATTAAAAATGGTTTTTTGACACAAACATTAAAACATTCAAACCCTTAATCATCGATGACTACTAGTTAATCATTGATGATTAAACCTTTAATCTAAAATCGTTTTGAGATTAAACTAAGTTTAAATATGATTTGAAACTCATCACTTAATAATCGCTAAAAGTTTTTACCGTTTATTACAAGACTTATGAAGTGGTATGAATGAAGTACATGATTCATTCATATCTTAAATAAAATTTTATTAAATTAAAATTTAAACATACCTAAAATTTAAGTCACGCCGTCCAATCGGTTGTAAATCACTTGCTTCTATTTTTGAATTCACGTGAGACGTGGTTTGAATTTAAATCCGAGGTCATTATTCTCTACGGTGAGACCTAGATCTATTTTGACATGATTTCACATTGGATGACTTAATCAAGTTAACGGTGAGACCTTGACTCGAGGCGACGATGCGACAAACATGCCACTTGACCCTAGATGCTTGTTCACTAGGTGCCATGAAGTCCCATACCTCTAAGAGTTGCACTTGTAATGCAATTGTTGAACGTCACCTACCTATTGGATCTATCATCTCTAGCAGATCAACTGATGCGATGATAGAAGCTCAATGGGATCTTAGCTTTTAATTAAAATTAATTGGGTAGTTAATTTATTAAAAGAAATTATTATTAAAAATACTAATTAATGAACTTTGTAATTTTGTAGATGACTTCAAACAATCAAACCCTAACACATACCACCATTCGTTCCGGTCTCGAAAAAGAGAAACTTGATGGAACGAACTTTGTGGACTGGTCTCGTAACCTAAGGATTGTCCTTAGGGCCGAGCATAAGTACCATCATTTGGAGGAGGCGCTGCCCCCTGCCCCTGCTGCTACCGCCACTGCTGCTGTTCGTACAGCCTATACCAAAAGGTTTAACGAACAACAGGAAGTCGCCGCGCTTATGCTAGTGAGCATGATTCCCGATATTCAAAAGAATCTCGTGGACCTCACTGCATTTGATATGATGCGTGAACTAACGACCATGTATCAAAAGCAAGCCGAGCAGGAACTCTTTGACACTGTCAAAGCCTTCCACGCTTGTAAGCAGGAGGAGGGACAGTCTGTTAGCTCTTATCTCTTGAAGATGAAGAGCTACTTAGACCAAATGGAGAGGCTTGGTTACGCTATGCCGCACATCCTTGGGATTAGCTTGATTCTAACGTCCTTAAACAAGGATTTTGCACCGTTTGTCATGACTTATCATATGCATAGTATGGGGAAGACATTCGCCGAATTACATGCTATGCTGAAACAAACGGAAGAAAGCCTACCCAAGAAAACTCCGGCCCCTACTGTCCTTGCTATAAGGCAAGGAAAGATCCAAAAACCAAAACCGCAAGTAGTTGCAAAGGGCCAAGGCAAGGGAAAGCAAGTTTACAAGCCCAAGCCAAAGGTTCCCCCACCTACTCGTAAGGAGCATCCCGCTAAGGATCTTGCTTGCCATCACTGCGGTGAACCAGGCCATTGGAGGAGGAATTGTCCTGCCTACCTGGCAGAGTTGATGAAGAACAAAGCCAACAAGGTTGGCACATCAGGTATCTTCACAATAGAACTATATGCTTTCCCTAAGAAATCATGGGTATATGACACTGGTTGTGGAACTCACATTTGTAATACCATGCAGGGTCTAAGGGGAAGTAGAAAGCTAAACCATGGAGCTTTGGACTTGTACGTGGGCAATGGCAATCGTGCACCGGTCGAAGCTATAGGAAGCTATGATTTAATCCTTCCTAGTGGTTTAATTATTGTATTAGACAATTGTCACTATGCGCCTAGTATTACTAGGGGTATAGTATCGCTTTCTTGTTTGTGGAATAATGGTTTTATTCATACGTTTACGGATTATGGTATTTCAGTTTCAAAGGATAATGTTTTTTACTTTAATGCTATTCCTCGTGATGGTATCTTTGAGATTGACATGCATAATCGTATCACAAACAGTAGTTCTATTTATACATGTAGCAATAAGAAATCCAAGAAGAATTTGGATTCTACTTACCTATGGCATTGTCGCCTTTGCCATGTTAACAAGAAACGCGTTTTGAAATTACAAAAGGATGGACTTATAAAATCAGATGATTCTGAATCATTTGATAAATGTGTTTCTTGCATATCTGGTAAAATGGCGCGCAAGCCTTTCTCCCATGTAGGCGAAAGGGCCAACGATCTACTTGGACTCATACATACTGATGTATGTGGCCCTTTTAGAACTCGAACTAGGGAAGGTGCTACCTATTTCATTACTTTCACTGACGACTTTAGTCGTTATGGTTATGTTTACTTGATTAAACATAAACATGAAACCTTTGAAACGTTCAAAGCTTTCCAAAATGAAGTAGAAAATCAACTCGGCAAGAAGATAAAGGCTCTTCGTTCTGATCGAGGAGGAGAGTACATGAGCCATGAGTTCCAAGATCATCTTAAGAATTGTGGGATTGTCTCACAATTCACTCCCCCTTATACACCACAGCATAATGGTGTATCAGAGAGGAGAAATCGCACCTTGCTTGACATGGTTCGATCGATGATGAGTCCTACCACTCTGCCTCTATCTTTTTGGGGTTATGCACTCAAATCGGCTGCTCGCATACTAAATATGGTTCCCACCAAGAAGGTTGAAAAGACACCATATGAGATATGGCATGGGAAAGTCCCTAACTTGTCTTACTTGAAGGTCTGGGGTTGTGAGGCTCTCGTGAAACGAGACACGCCAAACAAACTTGAACCCAGAGCTGTCAAGTGCATCTTTATAGGATACCCTGAGGAAACGATGGGTTACTATTTCTACTACCCACCTGAGCAAAAAGTAATTATTGCTCGTTATGCTGAGTTTCTTGAGAGCAATCTCATTTCACAAGAAGCAAGTGGGAGTACCATCGACTTTGACGAGATTCCAAGCGATGAAGATGCACAACCTATTGTAGAGACTAGCGAACATCAAGATGAGGCTGAACACGAAACTGTTCCTGTTGCACCTCAAAATGATGTAATCCCTGTTCGAAGGTCCGCAAGGACACCTCATGCACCTGAACGATATGGTTTCCATGTCGATGCTGAGGAGCTGAGTTTAGGGGATCATAATGAACCCCCTAACTATCGAGCTGCATTATCAGATTCTGAATCTGACAAATGGCTTGATGCTATGAACGCGGAAATGCAATCCATGAAAGATAACCAAGTATGGACTTTGGTTGATCTTCCTCCTAACAGTAAGACTGTTGGTAGCAAGTGGCTCTTCAAGAAGAAGACCGACATGGATGGCAATGTACACACCTATAAAGCTCGATTGGTAGCAAAAGGTTATACTCAAACCTACGGGATTGACTATGATGAAACCTTCTCGCCTGTTGCCGACGTTAGAGCTATTAGGATTGTCATAGCCATAGCAGCGTACTATGACTATGAGATTTGGCAAATGGATGTTAAAACTGCTTTCTTAAATGGACATCTTGATGAAGATGTTTATATGGTTCAACCTGAGGGTTTTGTTAATCCAAAACACCCAAAGAAAGTATGTAAGCTTCAAAGGTCCATTTATGGACTAAAGCAAGCATCCAGAAGTTGGAACAAAAGATTCGATGAGGAAGTCAAATCGTTTGGCTTTACTCAGAATCCCGACGAGCCATGTGTATATGTAAGAGCTAGTGGGAGCATTGTCGTCTTTCTAATCCTATATGTCGATGACATACTACTCATAGGAAATAACATTCCAATGCTACAAGATGTAAAATCCTGGCTTGGGAAGTGCTTCGCTATGAAGGATCTTGGGGAAGCGGCATATATACTTGGTATAAAGATCTATCGAGATCGATCAAAGCGGTTAATCGGACTAAGTCAAAGTGCGTACATTGATAAGATTCTAAAACGGTTTAGAATGGATGCTTCCAAACGTGGAAGTCTCCCTATGCAACACAATGTACACTTGAGTAAGACTCAAGGACCGTCCTCACCTGATGAGATGAAACGTATGCGTGATGTCCCCTATGCCTCGGCAGTAGGATCTATCATGTATGCTGTGCGGTGCACAAGACCTGATGTAGCGTTCTCTCAGAACCTTACAAGCCGATATCAACAGAATCCAGGTGAGAGTCACTGGACTGCTGTTAAGAACATACTGAAGTATCTTAGGAATACTAAAGATATGTTTCTTGTTTATGGTGGTGAAAGTCAAGATGAACTGAGCGTCACTTGTTATTCTGATGCTAGTTTTGAGACTGATAGAGATGATTCCAAATCTCAAACGGGGTATGTTTTCGTTTTGAACGGAGGCGCTGTTGATTGGAAAAGTGCAAAGCAGAGCACTATCGCTATGTCTTCTACAGAAGCTGAATACATTGCAACTACTGAAGCTGCAATGGAAGCTGTTTGGATGAGGAAATTCATTTCTGGGCTTGGTGTTGTCCCCAGTAATGAAAAACCTATGGATATGTTCTGTGATAACACAGGTGCTATCATCATTGCCAACGAACCTGGTGTTCAGAAAGGTGCCAGACATTATCGGAGGAAGCTTCACTACATTAGAGATGCGATCCTAATGGGAGATGTACGCTTGCTCAAAGTTCATACAGATGACAACTTAGCTGATCCCTTCACGAAGCCAATGTCATGTACCAAACATATTGAACATGCTAGAAGCATTGGACTTCGACCAGCTAATAGTTTCATGTAATCTGTTTTAGTATTTGGATAATGGAACATTGAGCAGTTTTTATTGGAATAAATTGATATATTTGATATGATCGTTTTTATATGAATATCTACTGTGTTCTATATTTGCATGTTTATATCCATGAATATTTACTGCGTTTTATATTCTAAATTGTCCATTGTCATAATTAATAATATGGGAATATTATTAAGACAAATCTGAGGGCATTGATGACATTATCTTAGTATGACTAAGGATGATGAAATCAAACTCACATGTTGTCCATAATGATGCACAAATTGGACTGACCCAACCTATGAGAAATCACTTCATGGATTTATGTCACAAGTGAATCTCACAAAGGCTTTGTCACTTATCCTCTGACTTGAGATGCAAGTTGGTTTGTGTATGTAGAGGGGCAAACTTTGATATGGTTAAACGTTGACCTGAACAAGGCTGCTATAACAACCATTATCGGGTTTGTCATTAAGCATATGACAGACACGTGCAGTCAATAAAGAATTTGTTCCTCCACACATGTGGATTAGATACTACTGGGCCCCTCGATGATTTGAATAGATGTATGTGTGGCCACACCCAAAAGGTAATCAAGATGAATCTTGATTGGTTTTGGTAATCTACTTCAATATATAGATCGAGAAACAGAATCGTTGAAATTTTAGATTGACATTTATCCTTGTCTAAAATTCAACATAGTATCAGTAACAAAAGGATAACTGCTTGAAAAACCTTGAACAAAGATTTTATGAAACTCCTCATGTACTTCTAGGGGCATTGGCGGGTTGCTAGACTCTAACCTTTGCTTGTATAACTACTTGATGTTATCACGTGCGCAAGTGGGAGCTGTTGGAATATGCTTCACATGTATAACATATAGTTATATGGCTAGTTGTTTGTGAGCCTAAAGGGTCACACACTTAAACACTAAACACCATTATATAATTAGTGTAATTAGTGTAATTACATTAATTATTAATATATATAAGCTATGAGCTTGTCTATCATAAGTTTAATATTAAAAGTTAATATTGAAACTTTCTTGTGGGCAAACTAGAAGAAACAAAAGATAGGGACTTGTGGGCAAATAAGACTAATGATTTATGGAAATCATTAAAGGATTGTAATGGCACCATTAAGAGATATAATGGTCCATAAACTCCTTTCTTTTGACCACACTTGGCCGTCCCCTCTCACACACACTTTGAAGGTGTTTTGTTTTCTCTCTTTTGCTCTCAAGACTCTAGGACTAGCATCCATTACATTGGTGTTCTTGGAAGTGTTGTGTGGACTTGCTTTAGAGGTATTCCCCATTGGAATCCTTGGTTTCGGTTGCTCACAATATCCATCCGAATTCATCATTGATCAAAGGCAACTAGGGTATGATTCTTATACCATTCTCTTTGATTTTTCTTTTAGTTTAATTGTATGATTGATATCAAGATCCTTTCATGGTGATAAATACTTTCCGCTGCGTTTTGTTAATTGTTTTAACCGAAAATCACCATTATTCTCAACCAGATCCTGGCCATGCAGAACACTCAGAATAATATTCTGGCCAGGATGGATGCCATGAGTACTGAGATAGACTCATTAAAGCAGTTAGTGGCACTCCTTCAGCAACAACAACAGCCTCCACCATCTCCACAGTCTCCACTTGGTGGAAATAATGATGAAGAAGGCCCTGACACTGAACCCAGAAGATCACCCTCCCATGCCAATACGGAGGGTGACCATGATGTTGCCACTGAACCTATGCCCTCCCCAACTCCTGATGATCAACAGGGAGACATAGGTGGTGATACTGAACCTCTTCCCTCCCCATCAAATGATAACAATAAGGGGGAGAAGTGACAAAGAGAAGAAGAGGTCGATCAATCTGAGCCATCTACTCAGGGGGAGAAAAGAAGAAGGTTAAATGAAGATCAACCTCAACAGCAACAACAACAACAACAACAACCACATCAGCAAACTCATCATACTGAACCACTCAGGTTTCAGTATCAAAGAAGAAGACAAAGAGGAAGGTCAGTCCTGGAATTACTTGAAGAGTTATCTGAGCCATCTGCTCAGGGGGAGACAGACACTGACCAACCACAACAAGTTAATACTAAGCCTCCTGCTCAAGTCCCAAACAACTTGCAGATTATTGTATATAGGCCTTTTGTTTGGCCTATTACTGATGATGATGAAGAACATCTAGTGCCATCTCAAAACTTTCTAAACTTTGCACTGGATGTGGCACATAAAGAAAGCTCCTCATCATCATCCTCAGATGTTGAAGAGCCCCCAAGAAGACCAATCTCTCCTCCAGCTGAAGGACCTTCTAGAATTCCAAGTAGACCAATAACCAGAAGAATGACAAATGTGGTTATGTCCTCAGAATCAAGTGAAGAACCAGATCCAGCTCCTCTGATTTCTAGACCAAGAAGATCTACTCAGTATACTGAGGAAATGATTGATGCTGAGGATGAGATTGAGGCTCAGAGATTCTTCCCTGTTAAGGAAGAAGATCCTGACACTGAGTCTGATGCAGATGTTCCAAGGAAATCACATATTGTAAGAAGAACAAGAGATGAGCTGCTTGAACAATACTGGAACATTGTTGCTCAAAGAACAAGGTATAGGGAAACTAGAATGAGTATGCTAAGGAATAGGGTATTCCCAAATGTAAAGGAGATAAACTGGCTGAACCTGTATGTCAACAAAATAAAAGTCAAAACAGTTGACCAGTCCATTGTTGCATCCTGCACTGGACCAGTCAGTCCTCCTATGAAGATATTTCTTCATGACATTCAGAATATGGGATTCCAAGACTGGGTGAAGATTGCCAGATTGATCAAAGAATTACCATCAAGATCCTCAGAAGCCCAAGTAATGATGGATGAAATCTGGGTTGTCTCTGATGTATGCTTTGAACAAGGAATTCTATATCAAGCAGACTATAGGGCACTCAGTATAATGACTGAGGCTGTAAAGAACAACAATCCTGAGTGCCTTAATACTTTTAGAATGTTTCCCAAATATCTTGTTCCTTCTAACCTTATCTTTCATGATCAAAAGAGTACCATATATCCAAATCTGGATATATGTATACTGACTCAGATGATAGAGAGTGCTTCATTACTGAAGCAGATTTGCAAACAGCTCCTATTAGCCATCTGGTGGGCTTGAAATGGATGATAACCAAGAAAGAAGATTCTTGGTTCAGAAAGATGATTGTTGCTGTACTGAACAACAGGCAAGATGAACTGAAGAAGAGAGAAGAGTTCATCCATGTGAAGAAAGAATCTTCTATGAGTTTGAGTCAATCAACAAAACATGAAGAAGAAGATTGTGCAGCTTGTATTTACTTATTTTTGAATTCTCTTTGTAATTGTTTTGTTATCATTAGATAGGGGGAGATTGTTAAGGCAAAAAGCCTTACCCCTTTAGGATCTTAAGATAACAAAACAACCTAGACTAGCTTAGTATAAATAGTAGAATTAAATAGCTAAGTTTAGGAGTGATACTGAGTTTGGCCAGTATTGGCCACTCAGTATCAGCACTCAGTATTGAAATCCAATACTGAGTAGAGGGACTGAGTTAGAGTCAGTTTTGTAACTGACTAAGATCAAACCCCTTGATCTTAGCCATTTCCTTTGTCTAGTCCTTCGGTTACTCCTTTGCACATTATGTAAGATCTCTATACCATTATAAATAGAGATCATCTTACAAAGGAGTACTTACCAATTCACGTACTTACTTTCATATCCTTGTAATTGAGCAGTGGTCTTGTTATTCCGCAACAAGCCACACTTAGTGGATTTATACATTGACTATATTCTTGTGTTATCACTTTAATATTTCATTAAGTATAATAATCTATCAATTAACCTAATAAACCAGGGCGTTGTGACCTAACAAAATGATTGCAAATGTGATGACCACATCCGGTATCCAATACCCAGGATTCACTAGAAGTAACGAGACAATCAATCATAAAGATACCTGAATCGCTCACAAAGTCAGCGTCCAACAGTCCCACACCGGACGTGTGCTCGCAAATATCCTTGCTGCCATAAGTTGGGCAACACAAATCAGCAAAGTCTCTCAACCATACATCGAACTCATCCATTGGAACCTCGGGGAGAGATTCTTCCTCTAGCCTTTGAACATCGCGTATACACAAGAGCTTCTCGTGTAGACCTGCGACACTCAGATCAAAGTTCCCGACTAAACGTACTACCTTATCCTGATAGTAATGAGTGAGAGATCCAAACAAGAACAAGACTTGTTCATGCTGGTTTGATGTTCCAGTAACTAGGGTGAGACAATCTAGTAACCTTCTTATGTTAATAAGATGGTCACTCAATGGTTGATCATCTTTCATCTTTGACGAAAAGATTTCTTGCAAAACGAACTGCTTACTTTCTTCAGTACTATCTTTAAACGTTTCCTTAAGATACTGGACAAACTCATAGCACGGTTTCTTACGTAGATTTTCAGTAAGCTCTTATAATGAAGTAAGAATAAGAATCGACATAACTTGTGATTCATCAGCCAGATACTGATAATAAGCGTCAAGCTCATCATCTTGGGCTTCTTGCCCTGGTTGTCCCTTGGGCACCTCGTCTATCACGTACAGTAGATTTTGTGCTTTTAGGTAACTCCTAAAAATGAACTTTCCAAACTTTGTAGTTCGGACCAGTAAGCTTCCATTTTCCAGTTATGAACCTTCGCGATTTGTTTGGTGAGTAAAATGGAATTTCTGACGGTACATACATCTATAAGAAAAACAACAAACGGTTAGTATGATTAGATAAATAAATAACTTCTAACATTATTACCTTTTAAGAATAATAGTTAGACTAGAATCCATATTTCACGCCCTTTAATGCAAGGTTTGGGCACTTCCCATTAGAGCCACGCTATTTCTAGTAGGTATAGCCATACTGATCGCCTCTAGACTAGAAACGATTCCTAGATGTTCGGGATATCAAGTTGAACAACAAACTTGTACATGTTTTAATCCTTCTAGTGCATTTTGGCCCGGGACTCCCGATTATCACCAAAATAGATCGTACCACTTAAGACAGTGTGATGCCTTGCGCGGGACTCCCGATTATCACAAGACCCTACGCACCCTAACACTCGCAATGATTTGAATCCACATCTAAGGTTCTTTCTCCTTACAATGTGAATATCGTTGAATAAGTGAGGTGTTCCATTAGGTGAGTTGCACTCTGATCCAAAATTTTCTAAAAATGATTTTCCTTTATTCGAAAACGTTAGCCAGTTTTAACCTTTTAAAATTACTTGGTTTTATAAACTAACGGTTTATAAATTCCATTTTTAATTTTGTCTTTTAAAACTTGGTTTACAAACAAACTGTTTACTTTGCCATTATTAATTTAAAACTTGGTTTTCTAAACAAACTGTTTATAATCACCACTTTTTATTATTAAAACTTGGTTTTCTAAACAAACTATTTATAATCACCATCTTTTTATTTCAAAAATAAAATTAATTAAAGAAATAAAAAAAATGCAATTTCAAAAATTGCTATGCCATAACCCCAAAGACTTAGTTTTGTGTTTTGTATTTTTTAATAAAATAAAAAATAATTTCCGAAAACAAATATTTAAATAAATTCGAAAATTTTAAATAAACACAATATCACCACTTTTGGGTTATGTCATACTAAATAGGTTAATTAAACTGATAATTATAAAATTACCCATAACAACTGATTTCAATTTCCCCTTTAATTTTGAAATTATCTTGAATTTAATAATTTATTATCTTTTATTATTAATTAAAAAATATATATAATCTAGTCAAGATTTATGTAAATATATCCCTTTGATTTTATTTTTGATAGTTAATCAAAAATTTACATAGATTGACTTAACAAGTAAAAGAATCTTACATGAAATCTTGTAGATTCTTTATTCCCGATTTAGGTTACATAAAATCTTGTGCCCTAAATACGATATCTTGGTCACCAAGAACCATCACCCAACCGGAACTCGGTGGGCTTGGTTTTGGTCAACCACGCGGTCGTCGAACCAAGTCTCAACCGAATCTCGGTTGGTTTGGCTTCAACTCCTGTTTTATTTTTTTTATTAATTTATAATAATAATAATAACCTCTTCCCTTTTTATCTAAAAATCATATTCAATCAAATTGTTCATAAACTTGAACAATTTTCTTGGATCAAATTTTCTAGGGTTTTCTTACTAAATAAAAAAGAAAAGAAACCTAATTTCTTTTATCTTGAAACCTATTTACTCCAATTGTTCATAAACTTGAACAATTTTCTTGGATCAAACTTACTAGGTTTCTTTCTAAGATTAAATAAAAAAACTTAATAATAAATATGTATATATGCGAAATTTCGAAAAAACAAAGGAGGGAAAAAGAAACCTAATTTCTTTTTATCTAGAACCATATTTGTTAGTCCAAAGACTAAGTAAATAAGATTTGATGATCGATAGCTAAGAATAAATATCAGCTGAAGTATGTACCTCAGCTGAAGCAAGTATATGCAATAAACCTTCAGCTGAGTACGTACTTAGCTTTAGGAGAACAAGTCAAATCAGCAGCTATAGAAGAGTGTTCATTCGAAGTCTATGGCAAAAGGACAAAGACAAGAAGAAGACCATCCAGCTGATTGTGGAATCAGCTGTTGGTACCTGCTGCAGATGAAGACTTAGAGGAAATGTTCTTGACACTTTGAACATTTCCCTTTCCCACTCAAAGAAGAAGAAAACGATGAGGATCTTCTATTTTGGAATAGAAGATACGTTGTCAGTACGTCATCGTTTGTCCCTCCAAGCATGTAAACGGAAAATCAACAACTTTTGTACTATCATAGTACACCTTTTCACTGTGCGTCAGAAAAGGTTACAAAAGGAGTTGACACTAAGTACACTTGGGACTATAACATATGCAAGAGCATTAAATGTTTCTGTGGACAAGTCCACATCGACGAATGATATGTTTACACGTCGATTACCTTGTGGACAAAGGAACACGGATCTTGGGCTATATATAAAGACGTAAATGCTTGAGCAAACAAAAGAGTCATTTCAAGTAGAAAGTTTTAGTTAGTGTCTACTATCTATTTCCGCAAACTTTGTACTGTATTAAGTTGTTTTAATAAACTCTTAATCATTGAAATATTGTGTATTATTTTTCTTATCTTCGTTCTCGGTCATAACGCAACACGTTTGTGTTGTTGGGATCCAACAACTGGTATCAGAGCAAGTGTCAAAGTTGTTTTCCATCAACTTTGAGCATCTATTATGGCTGAACATACATCATCCGATCTTCCATCATCTGAAAAACCCCCCAAACTCACCCAAACCAACTATCCCATGTGGAAAACTCGCATGTTATCCCACATGGTTACTTATCACCCAAAACTTCAAGATAACATCACGATAGGAAAATACATCCCCAAAACCCTCATTCCTGGTACTTCTGAAATACCAGAACATTACGTTGTTAAATCTGAAGCTCAACGGACGGACGCTGAAAAACGTCTTTTCCATCTTGAGAACAAGGGAAGGGATATGCTTTTTCAAGCAGTTGGTGATGAACTATATCACAATATACGATTTTGTGACTCAGTTAAAGAGATGTGGGATAGGCTAGCTGATGTTTATGAAGGCACATCTGTTGTGCGTGAACATAACAAAAACATGCTCATCCATTATTATGAGTTGTTTAAAGCAAGCCTAGTGAGACTATTGCTCAAACTTTGAATCGTTATAACATTCTGTTAAACGAGCTGAAGTCTCATGGAGTTGATAAGGACGATATGTCCAAAATGTGTAAGTTTATGGCAGCCTTACCCTCTAAATGGGCTACCTTCATAACTTGCATGAGTACATCTCATACCTTAAAAGATTATACACTTTCTTCTCTCTATGGCATGTTTCTAAGCCATGAGAGAACTGTACTCAATAAATTTCAACCTTCAAAGGACTCTAAAGTGAGTCCTGATGGATCTTTAACTGCTCTTGTTTCTTTAACCAAACCTAGCAGAATTGAATATCCACCCTCAGATGATGAAGCTGACAACACTTCAGCTGTTGGTTTGTTCAACATGCCTAAGGTCAGCATCGAAGAAGTCGATGAAGACGAAGACAATGATGCCCTTATATCTGAGCTTGCCTTACTTGTCAAAAACAGAAAATTCTTTAAAGGAAAATCTGGCTCCTCAGCTAAAGGCTCTAGTAGCAGACCTATCTCGTCAGCTGCTTCTTCCAGACCATCTGGAAGTACACCTGACATCTCTGAGATAACATGCTACAACTGCAACAAGAAGGGACACTATGCTAACGACTGCAAGCAGAAGAAAGCAAGTTCATCATCTTCAACTGGTGAGTCCATTGAAGAAAAATATAAAAAGCTACAAGCCTTCGCCAAAAAGATCCTAGAAGAAAAGAAGGCACTTGAAGGCAAAGTTGCTGACAAGGGTCTAGTAGCTGAAACTCATGACTGGGCTGACTCATGTGACAGTTCATCCGATGATGATGAACCAATGGCCACAATGTGTTTGATGGCTCGTGCTGATGATGATGAAAGTATTACAGCTGATGATGCTAGCTCTTATAGATGGGTCAACATAGTTCATAGAAAGGTAACCTCTCTAATCTCTGCTGAGGCTACTAAAGCCAAAGATATTGTTGATTCCATTATTTGTGACTTGCACTTCATTGATCAGCTGAAAGGTGAATGTTTGGATAAACACAGTGCTAGTCTTCGTGAAAATGCATTTTTAAAAGAACGCTTAATTGATCACAAAACTTTAAAAGAAGAACCTTCTGAAACAAAATTTATAAACTCAGTTCTTCAACATGATCTAAGTGAAAAAGTTAATGAACTTGAAGCAATTAAAAAGATTGGTGAATCTTGGTCCCGTTCATCCAAACGTGTGAGTGAATGTGTTAACTCACAAATTCCTAGTCAAGTACAAGCTGTACTAGGAGGAGACTTCCTTGCTGTAGCTGCTGTACCTGACAGCAGTACAAATGATCTGTACTACTGGTCAGCTGATGCTTCTGTGCCAACTGAAGAATTGGTTTTTGGTTCCTTTGTTAGGTCTACCAAAACCTTTGCTACTGAGATGTCCTCAGAAGTTAATTCTGAAACTACTGGTGATGAGTCATCAGCTGACTCCTCTTCCATGGTAGTTAGGACACCCACCGTAGTAATTGTTGACCCAATAAAATCTATCTGGGTTCGGCACCTGATGTTTCCTCTGCTAGACTTCAGCAGAAGACTAGCAAAACAGCAGGAAAGAAAATTGTTCTTACACCCTTCAAGGGTGAGCCAGTTGGAGTTCGTACTCGAGCTGCAAAGAACAAAGGTAAGAGTGTTTCTACAAACACTCCAAGTCCTTCTTCAGCTGTGTCTGTCAAACGGCTGAAAGGAAAGGTCAACAAGCTGAGATCACTAGTTCAAACTCTGACTATCTCCGATAATCAGAAAATGAAAGGGATTTTGGGTCCTGTTCCTAAATCCAATGCCTCGCCCTCTACTCCACTTCAAAGAAATAGAAAATGTTACAAGTGTGGAGACCGTGGGCATATGGCTAGTGATTGTGACAGCACAAGCCTAAGACCTTCCCCAACTTCAGCAAGTGAGCTTTCTGAGATACCAACATCTGTGAATTCTAGCGGGAAATCACAAGGACCCACAGAAGTGTGGGTTCCCAAAAAGAACTAACTCTTTTAATCTATGTGCAGGGTGATGAAAGCAAACATGTCTGGTACTTAGACAGTGGTTGCTCAAGACATATGACTGGATACAAATCCCTGCTGGAAGAGTTTGAAGTGTGTGCTGGTCCTCCAGTAATTTTTGGTGATAATGGTAGAGGCTCAACTGAAGGTTAAGGAACCATTTCTAATGTATCCGTAAAAATCACAAGAGTTGGTTATGTGAATGGGCTGAAACATAATCTAATCAGCATTAGCCAACTTTGTGATGCAAAGTTCTCTGTGAACTTTAATGAATACAGAGGAACGGTGACGGATAAAAGTGGAAAAGTTGTATTAATTGCTCCAAGAACCAAGAATGTTTATACACGTGACATGAATCCTCAAAGTCAAGAAGTTTGTCTATTCTCTCATTCTACTGAAGAGCTGAATTGGTTGTGGCATAAAAGGCTATCTCACCTAAACTTCAAAAACATATCGAAGCTGGCTCGAGGTCAGCTGGTGAATGGTCTACCACAAATCAAGTATGAAAAAGATAAACTTTGTTCAGCTTGTGAACAGGGTAAACAACATAAAAGCTCATTCAAGTCAAAGCAATGTTTTTCCATCAACATCTGCCTTCACATGCTCCATATGGATCTCTTTGGTCCTATGAGTACCGAAAGTTTAGGCAGGAAGAAGTATACACTTGTCATCGTTGATGAATACTCACGATATACTTGGGTCATATTTCTTCGTCACAAAAGTGATGCAGTTGATGAAATTATTAAATTCATCAAAAGAATGGAACTTCTAAATGGGTCTAGGGTCAAGATGCTGAGATCAGATAATGGTACTGAATTCAGAAACAAGACTTTGGAAGACTTCAGTTTAGACGTTGGGATCTCTCAAAATTTCTCAGCTGCTAGAACACCTCAACAAAATGGTGTTGCTGAAAGAAGAAACAGAACCCTAATAGAAGCTGCAAGAACCATGCTTGCTGAGTCGAACATGCCTAAGCAATTTTGGGCAGAAGCTGTTAACACAGCTTTTTTTATTCAAAACAGGTCTCTCTATGTGAAGAGACACAAGAAAACTTCTTATGAGATTTTTCGTCAAAGGAAACCTTTCATCGGTTTCTTTCATGTATTTGGATGCGTCTGTTTTGTGTTAAACACACGAGATCAACTAAGCAAGTTTGATTCTAAAGCTGATGAAGCCATTTTCTTGGGATATTCCACTACGTCCAAGGCATACAGAGTTTTCAACAAAAGAAGACAAACTTTGGAAGAGTCCATAAATGTTACTTTTGAAGAACACTCAAAGGCCTTAAATCCCACCTCTGCTGACTCGTCTGATACATTTCAGAGATCAGCTGAACCATCATTTGATGATGCAGCTGAAGCATTTTCTGATGCTTTAAACCTCTTAGAATTTCCCATAAATAAATCAGATGAGACATTCCATGATGCTAGTACATATCTAGTAGATATTGCTGCTGTACAACAAGAAATTCCTACAGCTAGAGCATCATCAAAGGCTATCTCTAAGCCACCTCTTCATACTTCAAGAAGATTTGTTCAAAATGAAGTAAATCATCCTGCTGAGCATTCAGCCGCTCAACAAGGATCCAACTCTGCTGAGTCTTCCTCTTCTACAGCTGCTCCTCAATCTAAGTGGACCTCAGAACATCCAATTGAACTGATCATTGGAGATCCACAACAAGGAGTGGTCACAAGAAGTAAAGCATCGTGAAATCTCTGCTTATGGTCGTGCTTCTTAGCAGCTGAAGAACCGAAAAATATTAAAGCTACTTTAGATGACTCCAGCTGGATTCAAGCAATGCAAGAAGAACTTAACCAATTTGAGGTCAACAAAGTATGGCAGTTGGTGCCCCCACCAGCTGGAAAGACTATAATTGGTACTAAATGGGTATTTAGGAACAAGATGGATGAAGAAGGTGTTGTTATTCGCAACAAGGCCAGACTTGTTGCTCAAGGATATAGACAAGAGGAAGGAATCGATTTCGATGAAACATTTGCTCCAGTAGCTAGGCTTGAGGCTATTAGAATATTTCTAGCCTATGCTGCTTTCAAGAACTTCACAGTTTTTCAGATGGACGTGAAGAGTGCATTTCTTAATGGAAAGCTGCAAGAGGAAGTGTATGTTAAGCAACCACCAGGGTTTGAAAATCCTAAGTATTTAGACTATGTGTTTAAATTGGATAAGGCGCTGTATGGGTTGAAACAAGCTCCTCGTGCATGGTATGACACACTCTCCACGTTCCACATAGCAAATGATTTCACCAGGGGAAAGATTGACAAAACCTTATTCATTCGCAAAATCAAAGGTGATATCATTCTTGTTCAAATTTATGTGGACGACATAATTTTTGGTGCTACTGACGAAAAACTTTGTAGACGTTTTTCAAAACTTATGTCTACAAAGTATGAGATGAGTATGATGGGTGAATTAACATATTTTTTTGGCTTACAAGTTAAGCAATCTAAAAATGGAATTTTTATAAATCAAGAAAAATATATCAAAGATCTTTTAAAGAAATTTGATATGAATTCATCATCATCCATGAAAAAACCAATGGCTCCTCCAAACAATCTAGATGCTGACACAACTGGGAGATCAGTTGATGTCACGTTCTATAGAGGAATCATTGGATCCTTGCTTTATCTCACCGCTAGCAGACCAGATATTATGTTTGCTACTTGCATGTGTGCTAGGTATCAAGCTGATCCTAGAGAATCTCATTTAATAGCTGCTAAGCGAATTTTGAGGTACCTCAAAGGTACTCCAAGCCTAGGTCTTTGGTATGCCAAAGACTCTGGGTTTGATCTAATTGGCTATTCAGATTCAGACTTTGCAGGTTGCAAGATGGATAGAAAGAGCACCACAGGAGGTTGTCAGCTGCTAGGTGGAAAACTAGTCAGCTGGACAAGCAAGAAACAAAATATTGTTTCTACCTCAACAGCTGAAGCAGAATACGTTGCTGCTGGAAGTTGTTGTGCTCAAGTCCTTTGGATGAAGAATCAGCTGGTTGATTTTGATATGAACTTTTGCAAAGTTCCTATCTATTGCAATAACACAAGTGCTATTGCAATCAGCAACAATCCAGTTCTTCATTCTAGAACCAAACATATCGATATAAGGTATCATTTCATTAGAGATCACATAGAACAAGGTGATGAGGAACTTCATTTCATTTCAACAGATCTTCAGCTGGCTGATTTATTCACTAAACCTTTAGATGAAAAATGCTTCAATTTTTTAATCAGCGAGCTGGGTATGTTGAATGCTTGAATCAACTGCTGAAGTACTATCAGCAGCTGATAAGTCCACCTTGTCATCTAGTACATTCAGCTGACTAAAATGCTTTGAATTCATCAGTCAGCCGAATAAAACATCTCAAAATGATAACTTATCAAGTATTAAAGTAAAAACGTTTGGTTCTCCCACATAAAGGCATCTTTTATCCCTGTCCATACAATCTCTGTGGCAAATATTTCCACTCGAGTAAAAATATTTGGCATTTATGGGGGACAAGAGACCCTGACACACGAAACGGCTCCAGTATCCCTCTCTGTCACATCCAACGACTTTTTCGCACAATAACCAATATTTCCATAGTTGGTTTGTAACTATCCATTAATGGTCCGGTTTAATTTAAAATGTTTACCTAAACCGTCCCAAAAACCCTATAAATACTCACCTTCTCCCTCACTTCATCCTCACCACTCTCCAAATTCTCTCTCTCAAAAAAACCCTAAACCTTCAAGCTTTTATCTTTCTTCCGTCTCCTATAATGTCGAGGAAATCCACAAAAGCTTCTCTCACAAGAGCTGCTATCGAGTTCTCTCAAAACTCGAACCTAGTAGCCAACACTTCTCCACCGGAAAACCTTATCGATGTTTATCGACCGGTTGGAAAGTTCTTGCGTCACTGCCCTATCCGTGGTGCATTTTTCAGATTCACCAAGAGTTTCTTTTAACTCTTGCGTGATTTCTGGATGTCTGCCTCCGTTTCTGGAGATGACATCACTGCGCAAGTTGGAGATCATCAAATCACCATTACTGTTGATGATTTCCGAACTGCTTGCGGGTTCGACTATCTGCTACCTGTCGAAGTATATCAGCAGCTTAAATCTGTTGAGGAAGCTAAAGAGTCTCTGATCCGTATCACTGGATACAGATTAGAAAGTAAAGACGACAAGGCGCATATCTTCAAGAAGTCTCAGCTGAAGAGACCCTGGGCCTATTTCTTCACGCACATCATTCAGTGCATAGGCGGCAACTCCGGGTCTCACAACCAGTGCAACTCCAGCTTGCAAGTCTTTGATGAAGCCCTAATCACCGGACATCAGATTGATTATGGGAGACTGGTATACGAGGAGGTCAAGGCCAAGCTGAAGGCCAAGGGAACTCACATCCCCTATCTTCGCTTCTTCACTTTGTGCATCGCACATGTGATGGTTGAGAAGCTGAAGATCGATTATGACGACCTTCGAGGGGAGTCGGTTGAGGTACGTACCTTAGCCAACACCATCTTCAACACCAAGAAGGAAGCTGGTAAGGATTTTCCCCTCTCCTCCTACATGTTGAAGATCATTGATGGTTGGACTAGATCCAAAAAGGATCAAACAAGGGGCACCACATCAGAAGAATCTGCCCTACAAGAAGGTATGTCCTTTCCTCATCTGGAGAGTTTTCCATCAACGGGACGACCACTAACTGTTGATGGAAATACCACCACTTCCACTGGGACCTCTATTCCCATTGACGTGGAAATTGTGGAAACGGGTGATATTCCACGTGGTGGTAAGAAGCGAGTTAAGCGAGCTGCTCATCGCTCTCCTTCTTACTCTTCATTCTTTTTATCATCTTCTCCCACTTCACGTGATCCTTCTTCTCCTCAGCTGAGTTTAAGAGGGACTGCTACCAGTGGAGAAGATGTGGTGGTTGCTGATGTTGAGCTGGCGACAGCAGCATCATCAGGATTCAGCCGGGATCCGCTGGGTTCTCACTCGAGATCCCAGTTGGAAGGATTACGATCAGATGCTATGTCAGCATCTGGGATTAGTCCTTCTCATTTTCAGATTGGCAGTGTTTTTCCAGGAACTCTACCACCAATCGGAGTTCCTAGTCGAACACTCCCGACCGATCCTCTTTTTCTCTCTTTTGCTCTTCAACCTCCGTCTGCTGATTTCTCAACAAGTCAGCAGACTTCAAAAAAGCAATTTTGTTCTTCAGGAGTTAGTGCCGGCTCCAAAACTCTGCGTAGCTCCTCGGCTGATTCATTATCAGTCGTTGTAACAAGGGGACAAACTCCACAAGCAACCTCAGTCTCTCAACATACTGTTGCTGAAGTTTTCGGCTCAACCCAAGCCACCCGTGAGTCAGCTGCACACACACCACCACCAACTTCTTCATCACTTTCTGAGTCATCAGCTGATGATAAACTGACTGGAAACCAAGTCAATATTAAAGATGTTCTTTCTCTTTCCCACAACGTCACTAGCTTAAACCAGCAAGTGATCGTGGAAACCACCACCGCCGATGAAGAGACAACTTTAGACCAAGTTGTTACTGAGGCATTCACCCAAGCTGCCAGTGATCGCGAACGTATTCGAAAACTGAGCTGTGAGGCAGCTAACACACCACCCAGAGGAACTCTTCCTCCAGTCTCTATACCAGTATCGCCGGCTGGTGAGACTGAAGCCCATGGGAATCAAACAACATTTCATTTGATGTTTGATTCAGCTGATGAACCCTATCAGCACTACTATTCGTCCGCTGACGAAGAAGTAGATACTGGCTTCAAACTGATTTGACAGCTGATGACGGCACTTCTGACAGAACCCCAGAAGTTTCAGCTGGACCCAACTCACCCCCCATAGTTTCTGAGCATCCCATAGGAGCAATTCCTCCTAACTCAGGAACACCCACTCCCACAGCTGAGGTTACCCCTCCAGCTGGAGACATGTCGGACCCTCTCCCGCAAAGCGTCCAAGTGTCCCATGCTGAATCCAGCAAAGCTGGAGGAAGCATTTCCATCAGAGCCGCTGCTGCTCTGATGTCTAGAGTTGTATCATCCTAGATTCGACCTGGGATGGCCAGGCTGAGTCAGCAGATGGACACCCTTCGCAGGGATATTCCAAAGAAGTTTGCTACAACTGCTGAGAACCTCTCTTCTAGCATAACTTCTCTGCACACTGAGTTTCCCACTCAGACTCCTCAGCTGGCTCTTCTTGCTGATCAGATTCGCTGCAACACAAGCGAGTTCATCTCTCTCAAAAATTACTTGCAGCGAGAGTTGAACTCCATCCGCGAGTTTGACAGAGTTGAAAAGGACAAGCTTCTCTCTGAAGCTCGGGCCACAGAAGCCGAAGTTGAACGACAGCTGAATACCTTGTCCTCCAAGGTGTCTCCTCTCCAAACAGCTGTCGATCGACTGGATCTTGCTCAGTCAAAGCAAGAGTCTCTGCTGACCAACACTCATAGCCACCTCTCTAAGGCTATTGAGGGGTCCGCTTCTACTGTGTCCACAAGAATGGACAAATTGGAGACTGAAGTCAGCTCGTTGACTTCTCAAGTCGCTGGTCTCCAAGGCACCCTCAACCTCATTCTACAAAAGTTAAATGAGGGTGCCGCTGCTTTCCATCCTGCTTTAGCACCAGAGAGTACCTTAATTCTTCGGGCACTCTCTGAGGGGGAGAAAGCGCAAGCTACTTCAGCAGGTGAAGAACAAGGTGAACAAAATGCTTCACAATCTATGATCACCTCTGCTGTTGGAGCCAATATGGAAGACATTCCAGCAGATGAAACCCCAAGATCTCCACCTATCACCTCCGTTGGGATGACAGAAGAAGAAGACGTTTCAGTAGACGAGACTCAAATTCCAAAATCACTCGTCACTACTGAAACACCTGAGGTAACTACTTCAGTGGGTGAGACAATCTTTCAACCAACACTCACCGCTGCTGAAGGCCTCAGGACAGGAGAACCCTCAACTGAAGTTGAAATCGTCGATTCCTTTGGACCAGTTGAGGGCCCACAAGTCCAAACCCCGCAAATCCAAATCCCTCAGCCCATTATACAGGTGAATCCTCAACCTGCTGAAGGGGAGCCTACGTCTGCCACGGTTAAAGCTCTCCGCTTAAAGGAAGCTGGAACCACTGTTGATCTTGATGCAGCCATTGCCCTTCAAAGAAAGACTCACGAAGAGCTGTATCAAAAAGCTGAGGCACAAAGAGCTGAGGACATTAGGTTGTTCAACAAGGTTCTTTACCAACGTAGGCAGGAAGCAAAAATCACCAGCGTAAGGGCCCCCAAGTATTCATCCAGCTCCCCTCAAGAAGTAAAAAATTACTAGAGATGGAGGACCTGTTGCGGCTGAAAGGATTCCTCTGAATAAGATCAGCACTCAACTCAATTATGCTGAGTGGAATGAGTTGCTGGCAGCTTCCAGATCTGCACAACCGTCTGATACTATTACAGATCTGCAAAATGAGATCAAAGTCGCAATCTTCATCTTCAAGACTCTATGCGACAACATCAGGAGAACATCTCCTGAGTTGGCAAATCGCATACCTGCTGAATTGCATATCTCTCAAGAAGTTGCTGTCAGAGAATCTGCTGGTGAAGGCTCCTCGGCAAGAGGGGAGAAATGTAAGTCCGTTCTTCCTGAACCCCTTGCTGACTCCAGACCACTTGATATTGGGTCTTCAATCATATTTGCCAAACGACCAAGACTTAATATCACAAAAGTTGTCCCCACGGGAGTAAACTTTGTCCCAGAGCTGATCGTGAAAGAACCAATTTACGGCTTTTGCTATCTGGAGAAGAAGGTGCCTTGCTTTCAACGGGCTGATGAGTTGCATCTATGTGATGTTGATCAACTTTTGATCTATCACAAGACACTGAGTTCCTCCACTGAAGAGGGAAGAGAAATGAAGAAATTAATCACCTCAGCCTTCAACTCACTGTACCGCAATGTCACTGGGAAGCTATGCCCAGGACATAGTAGTTTTGTTTTTTTTTTTTTTTTCCTTGTATTCTTCAATTTCAATTAATAGAAAATCAAATTTTGTAATATACTTGTAAACATTGTAAAAAGATACGAAAAGAACCCAAAGGGTCAAAGCACATAAACATTCAGCTGATCCAAACAGCTTAATCAACCTAGGTTCACACTTATACAGCTATTCAATTGCATCAAATAGGGGGAGATTGTTAGTCCAAAGACTAAGTAAATAAGATTTGATGATCGATAGCTAAGAATAAATATCAGCTGAAGTATGTACCTCAGTTGAAGCAAGTATATGCAATAAACCTTCAGCTGAGTACGTACTTAGCTTTAGGAGAACAAGTCAAATCAGCAGCTATAGAAGAGTGTTCATTCAAAGTCTATGGCCAAAGGACAAACACAAGAAGAAGACCATCCAGCTGATTGTGGAATCAGCTGTTGGTACCTGCTGCAGATGAAGACTTAGCGGAAATGTTCTTGACACTTTGAACATTTCCCTTTCCCGCTCAAAGAAGAAGAAAACGATGAGGATCTTCTATTTTGGAATAGAAGATACGTTGTCAGTACGTCATCGTTTGTCCCTCCAAGCATGTAAACGGAAAGTCAACAACTTTTGTACTATGATAGTACACCTTTTCACTGTGCGTCAGAAAAGGTTACAAAAGGAGTTGACACTAAGTACACTTGGGACAAGTAGAAAGCTCTGATACCACTGTAGGAAAACCTTGTAGGATTCACATGGCGGAACTTGAATCTTACATACTGGATTTCCTACTAAACAATGGGATCACAAGAAGAAGAAGATTAAGAACATTACCTTTAGATTGCTAGAGAATGATCCACCTCTACTGCACCACCTGAACACGCTACAAGACCGCGTTGTACCAACAAAGCAATACACGAACTCGTGTATGTGTGTGTGTTCTTCGTCGACCGAAACAAGCAAAAGCCGAAACCCCTTTGGGGTTCTTTCCGATCGGACGAACGAGAGAGAGGGGAGGAGAGATTAGGGTTTGAGTAATGTGATTGTGTGACCCTTAAGCTTTTATTTATAAGGACTCAAGTTACAGTTAAGTCCTTGGAGTTTTATTATGATTAATCTCATAATTAAACTTCATATTAACACTTTATAACCTTGGACTTTTACTAGTTAATTAATAGACTATTAATTAACTGTCTACTTGAACTAATATTTAACCATCCTCACAAATAATAATTAACTATTATTATTTATTCTCTTTTTTATAATTAACTTAACTTAGTTAATTATTCCACACAACTTACTTTATTCGGTTGTCCATTATTGGGTGTGTAGTGGTGTGACCCTTTAGTGTCTTATAACATTGGACACGATGACACGTGTACCTATCGGTGCACATAAACCCAACACTTTTTGAGCTAGATTCTATATCTTCTTTATAGATGAGACTGTAAACACCTTTGTTTTTGTGATAGCTACATCCTTTTTTGCCATTTTTAAGTTTATTGTTCTGATCTGAATGGCTTTCATCAATCTCCATCACTTCAGTTACTTCCAAAATGATATTTTGTCTTACATATTGTTCCATTGATAGACCCTGAATATCTGGATCAGCTTGAATTTCATCGACCTCCATTTCTTTAACTCCTTCAAAAATAACATTTTGGTTGATATAGTTTTCCATTGAGATATTTTGGGATTGGTTAAGATCATCAATCTGATCAAAGAATGTCATCAGATAGTCATCAGTGACTGATTCGTCTGATATTTCCTTTGGATGAAACGATAGAGCTTGAAAAGGATAGCTTGTAAAGTCTCTTGAAGTGATTGGTGGAGTGACACTGTTTTCTGGTTGTTTGAAAAATGTTTGCAGTTGATTGTTAATTTTTGTGAACCCTTCATTCATCTCAGCCCTGATTTCAGATGTGAATTTTGCAAGGTCAGCTTTTGTATCAGCGACTAATGATGTTAGCAAGCTGATATGAGCGATGAGGTTTACTAACGTTTGGTCATCAGAACAATCAACTTCAGCGGTTCTTGCTTTTCTGTGATGACAAGTGGAGTTTATTTTATCATGTGGAGTAGTAGCCTGAGACATCTCTTTACCCCGGATCTTGGAATCCTCTGATGAATAATCTCTTGTGATAATCAGGTTTCCGTTTGCAGTCTAAAAAACTTCTCTTCCAGAGCGGACTTCTTGGGATTTAGACAATCTGGATATTTGGTTTTTAACATTTAATATTGGAGATGTAGAGGTTTTGTAGATTGGATATTGCTCATACTTCTCAGAAAGGTCTTGAGTGGAATTCTGTTCTTCTAAGACTTGCTTGATGAGATCAGATGATTTGCTCCATGAGTTGCACGATTTCTGAAGAGCTTCGTTTTTCTATGCTAATGACATGTTATCTTCTCTCAGGATATTGTTGAAGCACTGAAGCCTGACTGCCTCAAGTTTTGAGTTTTCGGCTTCTAAGGATTCTTGAGTGAGTTTTTCTAATTTTTCAGTCACCGTGGATAGAACGGTATCTAACTGAGCATTTTTATCGTGAGTGAGCGTCAGATCTTTAACAAGTGATTTGACTAAGGGTGGATAATCTTCTGGAGGAACTGTGTTAAGCATTTTTTCCTTGTTTGGAAGTTCGTCTTCCCATTCCTTTGAAACAGGGGACATTGAAGTATCAGATTCCAGAGTTTCTTTTTCTCCCTAATGATGTTCAGTTTCTTCAAACTTTGCCATCAGACACATGCAGTTTTTTAAATCTTCAGAGTTTGGCTCAGACTCTTCTTCTATTCTTGCGAATAGACCTTTTGTGTTGCAAGTAATTAATTCTTCTTCACTTGTCTCTGAGTCACTTAACCAAGCTTCCGCAGTTTCCTTTAATGCTTTTGCATCTTTCTCAGCCTTGGCTAGCTGAGCTTTCAGCTCCTGGTACTTCTTCTTCGTATATTCATATTTCTTTTTATAGTTTGAAGATGAACTTGAGTTTGATTTTTCAGACCCAGAGTTCTCTTTAACTCTACAATCAGCTTTGATGTGACTCGTTCTTCCACACTTAACTCTACAATCAGCTTTGATGTGACTAACTCTACAATCAGCTTTGATGTGACTCGTTCTTCCACAGTTAAAGCATACCATCTCTCCTCTATTGTTTTGACCTCCTGATCTATTTCGATTTAAGAATCTTTTGTATCTTGTGGCTAGTAGAGCCATACTTTCAGAGAGTTATTTTATATCATCATTGTCAACTTCTCCTGGATTGGATTCACGCTCTTCGAAATCACCGTCTTCAGCATCTTCAAATCTTTCATCATCAGCATTGTTTGGATCGACAACGTTTTCCACCTTTGCTTTTAGTGCTCTTCGAGATGACTTGGAAGAGCTTGCAATGAGGGCAGAGGAGGTGGAAGTTTCATTCAGATCATCGTACATCTTGTTTTCATTCTCAAAGTTCATCAGTGTACTGTAGAGACTGCTCATATTCATGTCTCTCATCTGGTCAGAGGTTCTTAATACCGTGGACATAACAACCCAATCTTTTGGAAGAATTTCCAAAAACTTATACATTAATTCTTGAACATCTTTGTGATTGCAGAACTCCCTTAATTCATTTATGAGGATGGTGAATCTTCTGTAGGACATGTTGAGTGTTTCACCTTTGATGACCTTGAATGCTTCATACTTTCGATTTAACATCTCTTTTCTGCTAGCCTTAACTTCATTGGTTCCTTCGTAGGATGTTATCAGGATATCTCTTATCTCTTTGGCAGTTTTACATTCTTTTACTGTAATAAGAATGTGATTTGGGAGGGATGTTTGAAGGAGAAACCGGATTTCAGCATCTAAACCCACTAGCTTTTTGTCTGCCTCTGACCATTGATCTTTTGGTTTGGGTTCTTCAACATTAGAAAAGTCTTCTTCTTCGTATTTATCATCACCCTCCTCCTTCTTCTTCTTGGAAATAGTTGTACTTGGAACGAACATTTTTGGAATGTATGGACCATTGATAAGAATATCTGGTCCCATGTCATTTTGATGTTCGACAAATCCTAGAAAACGGATTTTCCACATACCAAAATCGTCATCAGTAAGCACAAGGGCATTTTTCTTCGAACCAAGATTCATTTGAGATAGGTTTTCACCCATTTTTTATTAGTAAGTAAGCAGATCAACAATTATGAATTAATTATCGTGCTCTTATACTAGTTGTTAGTCCCGTAATAAGTGAAATACAACACCTATAAGCTTTCACTGACCAATTTAAAATTAATGGAAACACTCAACGGTTTTTAAAATTTTCTTTATTAATCAATAATGATACACTAAAGATGCAAGCAGTTTGCGGAATAGCTAAGAACAAATCCTAACTAAACTGCTTGAATGTGATAGACAACAACAAATATTATCAAAGACAAGTTTATGATCAACAAATGATCAAGCACAAGACCAGACACTTTCGTTATACAGATTCAATTCTCACATCAGATAACTAGAGTTAACTGGTGGTTTACACTCTGCTTGAAGGAATAAAGTTCTGGAGTAATTTCAGCAGCATGTAACATTGTAGGGTGCACACAGAAATCGATCACTCAAGTCCACAATCTATAACATTGGGAAACGTAGAGCCAAAGGAATGATCGATCGATTCCACGTGTGAGAATTCCGTTGGTGCAGAGGATATTTCATGGGACGAGCACGACTAACGGAATTCTGACAGTACTTTCTGTCGTTTTGTGATCGCCGACATCTTCTAGAGGATTTGCAAGATTTTCTCATAATCAGCGATGCACAAACTTGTGCTTTACTTGTATCTTTCTGTGACACTGAAACTTTGGGCCTATGTACACTTTTGGCAGCCATGAGTTTTTGGATACTCATGCTTCTTCAGATGGCCTTCAGCTTCAGTGACCTTCACTAAGAGTTTTGCTTAGAGAAGTATCTGTTCAATCTCAGTGTTTTGTCCAATGCGCTGAACCTGTTACACTATCTGATCTGTTAACCAATACCTGATTCCGCACGGGGAACTGATCGTTATTTTAGATAGTGATCAGATAGTGTTACTGGGTAACTGAAATCAGAACTGATCAGATTCAATTACCCACAATCTGAGGAACTAATCCTCAGATAGTCTTCTAACTATTTACCTTTTTATCTTCATTAAATCTCTTCAGTGGAGATGCTATTCAACGTCCCAACAGTTTCAAAAATACTCTTTCATTTTTATTTTGTTTACGATACATATTAGATCTTTGTTAAAAGGTTAATTAGTAATTACCTTTTCATGTAACCCATATAGTTTTTTCTTAATATAAATTGGGTATTGTATAAGTGAACAATTTTTCGATATAATTTTTATTTTGTTTACAATACATATTAGATCTTTGTTAAAAAGTTAATTAGTAATTACCTTTTCATGTAACCCATATAATTTTTTCTTAATATAAATTGGGTATTGTATAAGTGAACAATTTTTCGATATAATATGAAAGTTTCCCCGTGCAATATGAAATTTTCACGTGACATCACGCGGGTAAAAATCTACTAGTTCATAACATATATAGACTTGTTAGGCTGGTCGTGAACTTCCGTCACAATTTAATTAATAGGATGGTATGTAACGTTTCTATATTTTCATGTTAGTTCGTATTTTGTTAGGTGCAATTATTCTTGTGTTTTTGCGAGATCGTGTGTCCATACACAATCAAAATCTCTATTTTACCCTCTTGGTAGATCAAGAAGAACAGATAATACATCAGTTTTATTATAATTTACAAACACCATAAGTTAATTAAAACAAGTGCATATATCATCACTCAAGAGATGAATCAACATTCTTAACGGAGCGAGAAAAAGCCAGAATGTCATCCGGAACATTTGCCGTCTTACCACCGCCACCGCTACTTATGACGGTTTCCCGTATTACCTCCCTACCCTTTTCCATGGGATCCACACTTACCTTCTCATTATTATTCTTCAAATTCTTATTCACCTGCTCTCTCCTTTCTTTGTTAGCTTCCATTTCATCAAAATCATATATTGCATACACAGACACCTAGCTAGCTAGCTAGCCACTTTTATAAGCATATATAATTAATAAGCTAGGAGGATACGTATGAGAAAGTTAACCGTCTTTGAAGGACACGTATGAATATATATATTTCTCGTGGTACCATTGTATGATCGCCACCTGGGAGACACGTGCCGACACCCTCACCATCATCTTTAATTAAACGTACGATATGATATAGTCTGTATATATCCCACTGACTTTAGATTGGATAAAAAAACACAACCCCAAAGCAAAAAGATACGTTCACTGACAATATGATGAAGAGTTTCCCGAGAGTTGTGGTAGGCGGCGGGGGTGGGGGTGAAAAGTTAAGTAAGTGGAGTCGACTGTTTGCAGCAAAGACGCCAGATCGAGCGGCCGTTCACGGTGTCAAACAGCCACCTACGCATACTCTAGACGATGTACGTACTCTCGGTCCATAATTCTTTAATTGATCACTATTTCAGAAGTACGCTTTAATTTAAATCATCTTCTTATGCTATTAATCTGCCTGCAGAGGGAAAGGATTGAAGCAGAGATTGGTAAAACTAAAGAAGAGCACGGAAAGAGAAGGAAGGAGGTGGAAGAAAAGGTTGACTCTCAGCTCAAGAAATCTGAAAACGTCATCACCGAAACACCTGAATCCCTATCTACCTCGTGAACATGATTACACGATGTTTAATTATATATAATGCATGCTCTTAATTAGCAGATATTAATATAGATAAGCATGCTAGATGCTTGTATGGTTAGGATTGGGAGGAGTCAAAAGCGTAATGGTCTGACCTCTTGAAAAATGTCAAACATTACTTGATGTAAATGATAAATAAAAAGCAGACGAATTACCACAATACACCTGTTTATGTGTAAAGCTTAAAATGATTTGATTGGAAAAACAATAAAATCTTTTAGTAGAACGAATTATTATCGAAATTGTTACATATACCATAATGTATTTTCTTGATTACCAAATGGATTTTGTGGACAAAACTATTCGCATGTTTATATTATCCTTAATTATGTTAAAATTATTCATAGTCTCGCAATTATTTGATCAAGGACCTTGAACTACAAACATCTCGTCTGAAGTTGACATCCAACGATTAACCAGCCGCCCCCCATTATTATGAAAATGTCTTGTAGCTTAATTATACAAGTTGGTCTAAGGTACCCTTCCAAGTTGGTCAAAACACCCCTCTAATGCTCGACGCAGACGCTATTCTATGTTTTCAAGTGCATTGACAATTTGGGGGAAAAATTATCATTAACATATGAATTAATTTGACAATTTGGGGGGAAAATTATCATTAACATATGAATTAATTAATTAATTGCATATGTAGTTAACGAGACTGTGATGTCCGCACTTCGATGCGGTTTTATTAACCTTGTAACTTTTAGCTATTATTATAAATTATATCTAATAAGTTCATATAATTTTTAGTAGTTGTTTAGTCATTTTCTGTAAGCTCAAGGTAATATTATCATTTTCTTAATAATTTAAATACATATGTTGGGCTTAGAAAGTTTCAATTATTCCATAATGTAAACGTTAGAACTTATATAAAACAAAATCAATGTAATTAAAATTTCATTTATAAAATAGTAAATCAATAATGAAAACCAGATAAGCTTTTATAAAAACAACATACGAAGTATTATTTTAATCCTTATTGGTCTCTTGAATTTTGTGTATGGGTTTCAAAGGTATGTAGCTAGTTATTATTATTTTTACTTAAAGGTGTGTATGTAGTTGCCTTAAAGTGGCATATTTTAGCACGCCACATTAAAAAGGTAGTAAATAAAAAATAATAAAATAAAAAGGGGCTAGAGGGTTTTGAACCCGGGTGGGTTGACAATTATGGCTGCGCCATTGTCAATTTGGCATGAAACACTTTGAATCGTAAATTCACATATTCCAATTATATATAGTATGAAAGGAAAAGCTGACCAATCTCATTCCAATGAACAGTATTTTTGGTTCAGTATAATAAGCGTAATTTCCAAAAGAAATGGAGTTTTGATTATCCTATTAGGATTAAATATTTAAGTTTTAGTCCCTCTGATATAAAAATGTCCAAATTTATACTTGTAGTAGTTCTACATAATAAACTAGCTTAAGTTGCTTCCTGGCCCACCGATCGCCTACAGTATTACTACTATGATTAACTACAATTCATGCATCTATAATGTGACAATCCTCGAAAATGGGCCGGTTATCCGACCCTCAATTGTAACCGAACACCGAAATGTAAAATAAATCGTTAAAAAAAAGTATATTATATATATGTTTTATTATATAAGCCTAGCATTGACCGGTAATATGTGTCGACCACACACATTTTAGCTATGCACATATTTTGTGCCTCGATGTATTAATAAAATATAACGATTCTTTAGAAGAATCCACAAATTGTGGCGCTTAAACATGGAGTCTTTCATATATAATTAAGTTTACAAGCTATGATTCCCGTTAGTGCAACTAAATACCGACTATAAACTAAATTAAGTTAAAACAAGGCACGAGCCGCTGACCATATTATAACTAAACGAACGCAAAATTTAGTAAATCATAAAGAAAACTAAATCAAATAAACAAAAAAAATTTAGTATTCGACAATTTTATAGTTACCAACCAAATAATATACATCAACCAATAACTAAAATCCTAGCAAACAATTTAGTCATCTAGTTAGATTATAACGAGAAAGTAAATATGGATCCCTATATCAATCATGTAAAATCTATTTCCCCATGCTTTGTGTCTTCCGTATCATATAAAAACCACCAACTTTCTCTCTTTTTCTGGTGTGTCTCGAGGCACACAATTTCCTCACCAAGCATTGTACTTTTACACATACATATAAGTCAACCTTACTTTTTCCTCTCACTTCCTTGCCCCATGTTGTGCAGACACCCAAATCCTCACCAACTTTGCATTGTTATCCACCACTTAAAACATAAACTCTTGGGTATTATCCCTTAGGGCATGTTTGGATGTCCTTTTCAAAAAGGACTTATTGACTTATTAACTTTTCAAGAAGGAGTTTTGAAAAGTAAAGGAATATTTACTTCTTGAAAATTCTTTTTTGAGGCATTCATCTAAACTTATTAACTTATTGACTTGTTGAAAAGCCAATAAGTTAATAAGTTATTTTTTGTAACTTTCCCAAACATGCTCTTAATCTCTCTTTAAAAGCAAAATCCTATCATCTCTTCCACGACACCATTCGAAATTTCAGCAAGAAAACCCACTTGCTTTTGGATCACTCCGGCAGCTTCTCAGGCGACAGAGTGTAGTCCGGCGAACTCAGAAACCCCCGACGACCGTCTCATCTTGCTGTCTCATCTCTCTTTAGGTACAAACCATTTTCATTATTTTTCGTTTTTAGATAGCATCATGCATTTTCATTTTATCGCCTCCGGTCACACTCAGATCATGAATCTGTCCTCTCGTCTCCATCTCCCGCAGGTACACACGCATAGTGTGTGTGTGCTCTCCTGATTATTTGTTTAGAGTATATGAACATTGTGTCATGTTTCTGGTTCCATTCTGTCACCACCTCCGACTACAAGACTCACCGGAGTGGTGTGCACATGTATTCGTTGTGGGTATGCTGGCTGTGCACACCCGCTTGTCCGGCATGAATGTTTGCTCCGGTGAAGCTTCACCTCTGCCGTCGGAACCCGCACATGAAGTGTGTGCTTGGTGTGTGTAAGTTTTGTTTTCTAAACCTTTTTCCCGACACCCTCGCTCCTTGATCCATCTTCGGCTAAACCAACACAAGTGGGTGTTGTTTATGCTTGATCGGAGTGTGTCTTCCCCTCCCTCCGGCCTGCTTCCACCGCTGGCCATGGCCGTTGGCTGGCCAGAATTAAAAGCCCGTCTCGCATCGCCACCCTCCGGTTGTGTTTTCCGGCGAAGTATTCCCGTACACCTCTTTCGGGTGTTTGCAGCGGACGTCTGAAACCAAAAACACCCACAGAGTGGGTACATGAAATGGGTGTTTTGGGTGGTGACTGTAAAATTATACATGTAGTACATTATGCAGTGGGAGTTGTAACCTGACTTTTCCTCATAAAATCGAAATTTAAAACCGTTAAACTATTTCTTTTTGTTTGTTAAACTGTTATGATAAATGTTTATTTTAAAGAAATATTTTATTTAATAATTATTGAAAACATATTTAAACTATACAAGCATATTTAAAATACAATCCAACCTCATCAAGTCACCAACGTACCGCTCGAGTCTAGATATATGTCAAGAAAGTCTTCATGCATTATATAACTAAATGTATTGGGATATCGTCACTTATTAACAACTAATACGCGTTTAGGGCGCTAGAATCGTCTGGTTGGAAATCTTAATGTTGTAGATTACATTTTGCTAGCTGCGCTAAGGTGAGTTTCATGGCCCCACTTTTACTGTTTTTAACTTTTTAATTTGGGGGAGAAAACATATACTTATTCAAATGTTTTTGTGATAAATAATCTTTTGTATGATCATTGGTGTGTACTGCTCCAAACTTTGAAGGACCACTGCTTCGGTCTACGTTTAACTATAATCATTAACTATTTGTGGTAGCCAAAAAATATATAGATAGTACTATCGGGATTGATCCCCCGCTCATGGCTAGTAAGCGCTAGCCGTGTAACATATGAGATATATATTCTAAGAGGGATTTTTGGTTTGAATACGGGCTCAATGATATACTTTAACTTAAATGTCCTGCAAACATTTAAGGGAGTATGCATTACACTTAGAACTACCTTATGATTCGATACAAATATTCAATTGGTACATATGTGTACCGGATTCACTTTTCAGATGCGAAATATTTTATGGAGTCACAAAACCTATGAACTCACCAACCTTTGTGTTGACACTTTTTCTATATGTTTTCTCAGGTAATGAAATATGAAGGATTTAATTTCTAAGCATGCATCAGATTACCTATTTTGGGAAGATTTTATCTTTATATTTAGACAAGGAGTCTAAATATAGTTTGAAAATCTTAAACAATTGTGTCTTTTAAATATTGTTGTTGAAAACTATCACTTTGGGATTTTGTAAACGTTTATGTCAGTAATCCATTTTGGTTGCGTTGCTTTACTATTTATCGATGTGTTGTGATCTCCAATATAAGTCACACGCCCGCTCTTTCGCGAAACCAGTTTTGGCGGGGTGTGACATATAAAGAAACAAGGTATGGTTGACTAAGGCCAAAATATCTTAATTTAGTTGACCAGATTTCTATCATCTAAATTATTAAAGGTATTACATGGTAATATCTCCATCCTAAAATTAAAAAAAAATAGTAAAGGAGTGTACTATTGACACTTGCCACATTTGTAACCGGACACCCGACCCAGCAACAGGTGCATTACCCGGCAAATCACCTAACAATGATACCCACACCTATGCTTGGGCTCGATATACGAAACCCATCATTTTCAGCACAGAGGGGAACCCACGTTTCAAAGGGGCTGGTGGCCACAAGGGGGGTTTCACGGGGTTCGAACCCGGGACCTCCCACATAGGAGGCCCAAGTCTTACCAACCGCGCCCACCCTTGTGGTTTCCATCCTAAAATTATTGATACATATGAAAATCATATAGTTTAAGAATAATCCATTTATTGCACTATGTAATTAATAAAATTCTACGGTGCAACTAATAGAATTCTATTTTACCACGTAAATATTTTTTGATAGGTGAAATTTTTAAGTGGATAATAACTTTGGCGATATGAAAAACGAAATATATACATTAGAATTGGGATGAGAGAGTATCATGAACTTAGAAAAATTTGGACATATTGAGTAATTTGATTTAATAATTTTGTATTGAATTTTAACGTCATTTGCTTTAATTTGCCGTATATTGAGATGAACTTTAAGTTTTTTAGTTCTGTCTAAATTTATATAAATAAGAAATGCAACTAAGTTAATGAGCTAATATATTAAATTAACAATCTTTATAAATTACGTGTATTATGTTGCATCTTTAACAATATAAGATAATAAAAAGGTTATTAATCAAGTTTAGATATTAAAAATTGATCCTAAATTAACATGGTTTCTTGGACATTTCTAAAAGTATATGTTTGGTGGAGGGTTGCAAAATGAAGGTACGTTTGGTGGAGGGTTGCAAGATGAAGGGTTGTGTTGTGGGGCTAGCTAGAAACTGGTGATAGAAGAAAAGTTATGATCGAGCGCGTGAAAGAAATGTCAAAAGTCGAAAACCGTCGTACGTGTCCATTAATCTTAGCTAGAATGTATTAATACTTGCATGGTCCACTATAATCACTTGCTGACTCGACCAACCTTAGGCCGTCAAGTGGAGCAATTTGATCACGTTTGTCATATCATATCTTTGATGATTAGATGTATATATTACAACTACTTTTATCTTTTCATAAACTACGTTTTCTTAATTTTCTTGTTTAATTTCAAATCTAATTAAGCAAAACCGTTTGTTAATAAATAAGATTTAAATTAAATTGAACACACTATTAATTTGTAGGTCATAAAGCATATAATTCGATCTTCTATCTAATGAAAGATTATTTTGCTTAGAGCACAAGGTGTGGGAGACATGTTATAGACATGTTATCGGAGTTTTGGGCTTATAACTTGGCTATAACTTGAGGAGGAAAAAATGACTCTCTGGTGTTATAATTATAGTGGTGTTATAGGGACCTCACACTTGTTATTTGGTGTATTTTGATTGGTTGGACACCCCACCACCAACCCCCCACCCCCGCTCGTTTCTCTTTGGCGATCCGTCGTGGATATGACGAAAGTTATAACGGCAATTGAGGCGGTATGGTTTTAATGGTGTTATTGACCAAAAGGGGCTATAACGAAGCCTTTTAACGGGCCACACCTTACACTCTTATCCTTAAAGAAAACAACCAATGCAATTAAAAATCAAAATAAAGGGTAATTAATAAAAAAAGATTTAATTTCTTGTAACATGGCCTACAAATAGCAATAGTAATTGGGAGCAAGCTCATATGGAAATAACAAGGAGCACGCCTTGTATTAAATGCTTTTGAACATATAACCAATTTATTTAGTTCACATTTTAATCCTTTCCAAAATAACAGGCAACAACGGCCTATAAATTAGGCGCAAGAATCCATTTCTTGCAACGACACAAACACTCTGCTTTCGTCTTCTTTTTTTCTTGCTTGCTTGCTTTATCTCTTTCCACAAATTATAATTCACAGAACACCTTCAAATCATTTAGAAGCAACAAAAACAAGTAATACTTTTCCATCAATCGATCGGTCAAGATGATGATGATGATGATTATGATCGCAGGGTTCGTGGACTCGATAAGGACGCCGATCAAGTCTTGGTTAGACAACGTGCTAAACAGTGACGAAGACCACAAAACCACCAATCTGACGGTTAAAGAAGTTGGTGTTGATCGCCGGGTGGAGTGTATTGTGTGTTTGTCAGAAGTGGTGTCAGGAGAAAGGTTTGCGATGTTAGATAGGTGTGGGCATGGGTTTCATGTAGAGTGTGTAGAAGCATGGCTAAAAGACCATCCAAACTGCCCGCTCTGCAGAACCCCTGTTTCTGGGGCCACCGGTGGTGATCGAGACACCCGGTGCCATCTTTACTTGAAGAAATTGTATGAGATGATTAGCGGTTATGGTTTTCGAGCCCTTGAGACAATCGCAACTTGGCTAACCAAGCCCTTTAGCCACGGTCTCCAGTCCACTCTTTCTGAGAGTTGCAGTTACTTGTGATACCGATTCCATCGATTCGTCATCAAACACATATACTTTAGTCTAAAACATACAAGTTTTTTTAAATTTCTTTATGTAAGTTATCTTATACGACATATACACATGTAAAAGAATCTTAATTTGGTTAAAGATCGATATACTTTATTTCTTATACTGACATGTAACATGTTGCCACGAGTCATATCCTTGTGCATAATACTAGCTTCATCTTTAATTACCAAACATGAAGATAAATTATTGAAACTTTGTGACGGATACCTGATCATACTTGTAATTATAAATTCCGGCATGTTAGTTATGCCGACTTTTTGATATTATGAAAAAGATGGTAAAAACCAATGTTTTAAAAACCTGATTAACCGACTAGTCGAACTGAGAAATTTATAGCTAGTCTGAATGAACCGGTTAGATTGATAGTTATAACTCAGACAGAACCAGCCCGTAGTACATAAGACCCCAACTAAATTGAAAAAAGTTGTTTATCTAAAAATATTACATATATAAAATAGATATACATTGGTTTTTTATATAGATTTTGAAACTAAAAAATGATAGATTTAACTGGAAAAATATGTTTTGGAATTTTTTGATATATTATGATGTATATTTTGTATTTTTATATTTTTTTACATTGATATATCATTTACATAAATATGAATTGAGAAATTATATTTAGATTTACATTTATAAACTTGACATGTATAATATATTAATTCTCTTTCCTCATACCATTCATTGATTTCGACACTTGTTATGATCAAATTGGTAAATACATAGGTGATGGATACGATAGTAGGAAGCAATTTTTATTTCTCATACTAATTTAGTGCATTTTTGGTCGAAAAACTGATTTTTTGAAAAAACTAAAAGGAAATGATTCAGTCAAGCAGTCTCATATATGGCGATGATGATAGTACGTACGGTCTTATCTGTTTGAAAAAGCCGTGTGAAAATAAAATGCCAAAAATTAGCTTTTTTGAAAGTCAACAATAAAAATGCGAATGGCATCAGCCGCGGCAAAATACGAGCACGCCCCACGGGTTTCATCAAATAAACGTTGCTTCCTTTCCTCCACAAAAACCTTTTTTTGTCATTTATGTTATAAATGAACTTTTAAAATACTTTTCAATAAAAAATAAAATATCTTTCTGAATCGCAATCAAGTTTATCTACACTCTATGGATGTCTTCAACGGAGAAGTAATGCATATTCTCCTAAAAGTCTTAGTAATATATATAGACACTTGATAAGAAACCAATAATACAAGTTGACATTTATAAATGCGTATATTTTTGTGAAATGTGAAAAGTTTTACAAGAAATTATCATTTTCAATTCACCGTTAGCTGGTCTTAAAAATTATGAAACACAAAAAGGGAAAGTAAATTGAATAGCTTTAAATGATTTGTGAGCACAAATCATGTGACTTTAGATATAAAGTTAAGTAGATTAATACATAAGTCGTAAAAGTAATCATATGCATCATTTATATCCAAAAACGGTAGATTGGTCCTCTTGTAAATAAACCAACTTCCGATGACATCATCTCCGATGTTGTCTGAACATCCTCCATCTTCAATTTCGTGTTTTAGAATAGAAAAATAAATGATTTTGATTATAAACACTATGATAAACATTTTCAGTAATTTATAAACACATCCACAATAATTTACAAATTAACTTCAAAAGTTGCGATGATTCTGTTTATGTGTCTCTTTTCTAAGGCCGGGCCACTATGATAAACTGATAACCATTTTTAAATATTTATGAACTTGTCACGGCTGACACTCGACTTGTAAACTCTATTTTGCAAATTTAGGGTATGTTTGGGAAAACTTATTAACGGGGCTTATGAACTTATTAGTTTATTAATCTCTAAATTCAAGCTTATTTGGAGTTTAATAAGCTAATAAGTTCATAAGCCCCGTTAATAAGTTTTCCCAAACATGCCCTTATTCTTGTTACGTACGCATAACTTTTTAATGGTTTATAAATAATCTAAATATATAAGTGCATTAAATATTAAGAAAATTAAGCTTAAAGAGATTCATAATCGAGGTAAGCTTGAAACAGATTGCTATAATACTCCGTAACTTTATAATACTCCCCTCATCCCACAAAAAACTTCTCATTTGCCTTTTGCACAAGTTTTTAGGTGATCGTTAGTGGTGGGGTCATTGATATTGTTTTTGATTAAAATATAAGGTTGAGTTGGAAAGAGAAAGATAGTTAGTGGATTTTAGTGGTGGTGTTTTTAGTAATAATAGTTTTTTATTGTTTGGAGTCCATCAAATGTGAGAAATGAGAAGTTTTTTGTGGGATAAAAATTTAGAAACAAATGAGAAGTTTTGTGTGGGACAGAGGAGTATTACAAATCTCTTTTTTTGAAAAACTCTTGCCACTGAATGGACAAAAAATATCAACTTCAAACAACTGCACCTGCTGTTATATACCTATTCTTGCCTGTTAAATTCAGGAAGGAAGTTACCTATAATAATATTTCACATTAATAGAAATTTTACTATTAATCAAGTGTACATGATCAATAGTGTTGTTTTGTTCATGAATAATTTTTTATAAAATTTTGTGTTATGAATATATACTCCTCTTCGTCCCATAAAAAAGTTTTCATTTCTCCTTAAATTTGTGTCTCACATAAAGATGCTCATTTCTCAAATTTAAAGGATATACTTAATAAAATAATATTATTACAAAAGACCTCACTACTAACTATCTCTTAAAACTACCTTATTTCTCCAATCTAACTTTATATTTTAATCAAAATTATTACCAAAAATCCTACCACGAACTACCTCTTAATAATTTGTGCTAAAGAGAAATGAATATTTTTTGTGGAACGAAGGCTGGAGTTTAATTTATTAATATGATGGGTATGTCCTTCTCACGGAGTAGTTGTTATTAGAAGGGTCTTGGTACGTTTCAGTTCTTCTATTGGTGTAAATCACTTATAGTCAAACTTTGAATAATGAATCTATCTATGTTCCGGCCTGAATATGCAATTGGGCTTCAAAGTTCAAACCCAATAAATAACCCTGCCCATACTTTGTAATTTAGTATTGACCCTTACCTTAATGTTGTCTTGTCCAATAAAACATTTGAAAAGGACCCGTCATGTACTTTTACTACGTACTTTACATGGGCATATATATAGCTCTTTTCGTAATACGAATTCATATTAAAATACCTGACTAGTTAATCCAAACGGCTCCACTTCACTACTGATCATTTGTCCCTAACCTAGAAATAGATAAAATCTTGGAAACCATGAGGACAGAGATGATAACGGCGTTTGTAGGCTGCAGTACATCGACTTTTTTGGTGGCCTTTTGGTTGCTTTGGAGAAGACGATCAAAATCATCAACTGCATTGAGGCTGATCAACAAAACCATGGAAATGGCAGTAGAGAAGGAAAACGATGGAGTTGTTGTGCATGATTGCATAGTTTGCCTCTGTGAAGTGTGTCCAGGAGATGAATACAGAAAGCTTCCAAACTGTGACCATGGCGTCCAGTTTCATGTTCAGTGTATTGCTGAGTGGTTGAAACATCATTCCACGTGTCCCATGTGCAGAAGCCACATTCCCCTCCCGTTGTTGCAACGGCTGCACACCTACTTCTTGCAACACCTTCTTCTACAAGTCATCTCCTACTGTAACTCTGTCTTAGATAATGTAGCTACCTCAATAGGAGATTGTCATGACTTTTGAACATAGTATATATAATTTTTCATGCATATATACAAAGATTAAGGTTAATCACTCTGTGTCTAAAATGAAAAGAATTCATACGAAGTATTAATTTATACAGATAATGATTAACCTTAATGACGTACAAAAATTTCATATTAATTTGATTTTGTAGCCACGTAATGTACTGTATAGTGTATAGAGCATGTTGTAATATCCATCTTAATTAAGTATGAAATCGTGTGTGAACTCATTGAAGATTACGGTATTTTTATATTTGATCAGAGATTAATAGTTGTTAATACAATCCTTTAAATTTAGATAAGAAAAATACAACTATAAAGCTTATTCTAGTGGTCAAGAAAGATTCTCATATAGAGAGGATCGAGCAAGTACCAATTACCAAAGAGCTGGGAGGTGTAACTTTAATTTTTGCGATACTATAGTTGACAATATCATATATAGTTGATAATATTATATGATAACCTTTTTTTGTTAGCGCAAGATTAATTAATCTTATATCAAATAATGAGATTATCACATATGACAAATCCAATAAAAATTGTAAAACACTCAATGCATATGTCACTAATAAACAATAGAATTTCGTTAATGAAAATTAGGAAAGGGAAATGGTAATTATGAGGAAGCCATCTTTTTTCTTGTTACGGATAAATCAACGTCAAAAGTTCGTGATTCATCCACGTGAATTACACGGGACTTTGGTCAACCTTTGAATGAATTGGGTGTCGACGTGCGTGAGAGGTCGGCCAGATATATAAGACCCCTTCTAACAGTTGTTTTGTCTTTTGACTCTTCAATACGTTCGTTAGGTTCTGGGGTATGGATATCACACACTCACTCCCATTTTTTCTGCTACATCATCTGCCACCTCAGCAACCACACCACTCCCACACCACATCATCTCTAGGAAACACCCACCACACACACCATTTTATTCCACTAAATTAATTTTAAATAAAATAAAAAAGAAACTATCCATCATCCAATCACAAGCAACCATCTATCAAAAAGCAACCCCAACTCCCCGTTACTCGGCGTCGTCTGTTGCTTCCTCCACCACGCCAACCACCCACGGCGTGGGGGGGGGGGGGGGGTTGTTCCTTCCTTTGGCCACGCCGTGCCTAGCCAGATCACACCCCCACGCCATAGGGCATGGTCCCATACCCATAAACCTTATGGGCTAGGCTATGTGCAATTGGGCATGAGTATTTTCTTTCTTAAAATGTATTCTCATTACAACGGGCTACCCAAAATACATGGTCGATTTTACTCATGATGTACGCAACCTAACCATTGTCATTACTGTTTTCAAATCTTGTCCGGCATTTTCCATATGGTAATTGTTTAATTACCTGATGAGACATCGAACCAGTGACATCTGGGAAATCATTCGAGAGCTCGTACCATTAATATACCTAACAAAGTGGTTGGCTACTCGAGTATTTAAAAGTTAAGGTAATTTGAAATTTAGATAAATCCAACTTCAGCAAAAACTTGTTGGACAATTGTAAAATAACATCATACGTCTTGAGATTTTGAGACATCTAAAATTGTAAAAAGGAAAAAAGTGTCTTTGTCTTTAACTAACGGCACAAAATAGATTTATACGTATGAGAAAGAATCGAAACAAATCACAATAGAACTAATTAATCAAAGCTAACATCTAACTTCTTTAAATAAAACCTAGCACGCTGAAAGAACAAAAACAGAAAGTCACCGGCTACTGAACAATTAGAGAAGGTAATGGGAGATAAGGGTTGGGGATGGATCGATTTTCAAGGGTGTGGTGATGATAATAATGGTGTTTGATTGAGCTTGGAAGTCAAAGAAATAGAGGTGGGCATGTGGTGGAAAGATATGGATAAAGGAGAAAAAAACGAACATAAAAAAAAAATCGTGTAAATTTTTTACACGGATGACTAATGTGGTTTACTTCTACAAAAGGCCAAAATGATAGTTTGGTCATTAATTTTTTTGATAACCCAATTTAACAGTATGAATTACAAGTGTAACAAACTATATACTTCCTCTGATTCAAAATAAGTGATACACTTTCCATATTTGGGTGTATCAAAATAAGTGATACACTTTGAAAATTTACCTTATTTGGTAAAAAATGGTGAGCCCCACATCCACTAACTACCTACTTTAATAAAGTCAAATGACACATTTACCCTTACTTTTACTTTTAAACATCATTAACTTTACTTTATTCAAAGATTGTGGAACCCATTCTCCACTAATCATCTAATTAATCTAATTTAATCTTCATTACAAAGTTTTGCCTCAAAAAGCGTGAAAACAAGAGTGTATCACTTATTTTGAATCGGAGGAAGTATATCAAATATGTCTAGTATAATTAATCAACTTAAAAGGATTCATGTAATGATTGACAAAACACAGTAAACTTCCATATAATTTACTCCTATATTGCTGAGTTTAGAACAACTCTATATAATCGATCTTTAGGCTCCTGAATAGTTAGTTCATAATCTTGGAATAAGCATATACAAATCATAAATTTGCGGAATTAGATAAACATATTTGTATAGCTAAACAAGGTTTCATCATCATCTTTATATACAATGATTACTAAAAGCCCCAATTCTACATATAAATATGTAGAACGGTTTTGGTTAATAGGATCAAACGACCTTGAGGCTTAGAGCACACACACAAACACGTTAAAACGTGGGTTTCAAGAACGACTAATTCTATACCTCTAGGTTTCTTTATATACTAGAAAACGTAGAGATTTACAAGGAAAAGATATACATAAATCTTTTAAATCAATACAAGGATATATATGATTTGATAAATCAAATCTTTTATCATAATCTTCTAAATCTTTTATTTAAATCTTGAATTACATATCTTCGATTTAGGTCCTTGTAGTTTTCTTCTTTTCCAAGTTTTGTCATATCAAATCTATAATGAATACTGCACAGAATATTCCTAACAATCTTCCCCTATTTGATTTGACAAAACTTATAACTTGTAGAATTAGCTAGGAATCTTCAAGTCTCTTCCTCTTTTTGACATAATCAAATAAATCCGAGAAACTTGAACTTCCCCTTGAATGATCAACACTTTTTCTTCCCCTAAAAGTGTGATATCATTCCTGTGTTCTTCAAGGCTATATTAATTACATTGAAAGCCAACTATCTTCTATTTGAAGTTGAAGTAGAAACTCAAACTATGCATCACATTCCGTCTAACTATAGTAATCAGCAACGTCATAATCTTGTATGAAGGACATCTTGGTCTTCAACAGATCTTTTCGTTAAGATTCTGTTGAATTGCAGTTACATCTTTACATAACATCTTATGTAGTAAGACTTTCAACTTCTTCTTCAAATAAAATATAATCACTCTTCATCTATAATCAACCGATAAAGATTAAATATGTAGCAAACAAACCATCTTCCTTTATCTTTATCAATCCTTCAACCTGTGTGTGTGAATAATGTGATTCGTTTCACATTAATATCACAAGTTATTTTCATTCTCTTTTTATCAAGAATAAAAATTAACAAGTGATTAACCGGATACAATCAATAAACCGTAGTATGGAACAAACATGGTGTGTGTCATGTTTTCCAAAATATGATGTATCGGTTGTAAGGAAGAAATCAGTAACAAAATTTTCTACAGAACTGTGTAATACTGATCAGTCAACGCTGCAGTAGTAAAAATTTCAGTTTATTACTGATCAGTAGTGTTTTTTCTTCATTTACTACTGATCAGTAGTATTTTCGAGTAAAATCGGACCAGTAGTAAACTTGAATTTTAGAAGTAACTACATTTGGTACTGATCAGTAGTATCCATATGTGTTACTGATCAGTAGTGATACTGATCAGTAGTAACAACGATTAGTAGTAAACTTTGATATACGAATCAGTAGTAAATTTGAACAAGGATCAGTAGTAAACATGAATTACTACTGATCAGTAGGAATTGTTTTTACTACTGGTGTTTGTAATTTGAAGGCAGTAATAAGTATAGATGATGGAGCAGTAGAAAACGACCTTAGTAAGAATCAGTGATAAACCTTTTTAGAAGGGGTGTTCTTGATATTATCATCAATGTCCCACCAAGTAATAATTGAATTCCACATGGCGACTGCTACGAACGCATTTATCATTTGAACTCTATACATTCATTTAGTAAATCTGGTATCATGCCCCCGCTGTTGATTTTGAGTAAAAATATAAAGCCTCATTGTTTCTTACGAACGTAACCTCTTTCCCTTAGTATTTCCTCTTACACTTTTACGAAAAATAAGTGTGTTCTTCATCCTTGTTTCATTCCAGATCTGAGCCACCGTGCTCTGATACCAATTGCTGAGTTTAGAACAACTCTATATAATCGATCTTTAGGCTCCTGAATAGTTAGTTCATAATCTTGGAATAAGCATATACAAATCATAAATTTGCGGAATTAGATAAACATATTTGTATAGCTAAACAAGGTTTCATCATCATCTTTATATACAATGATTACTAAAAGCCCCAATTCTACATATAAATATGTAGAACGGTTTTGGTTAATAGGATCAAACGACCTTGAGGCTTAGAGCACACACACAAACACGTTAAAACGTGGTTTCCAAGAACGACTAATTCTATACCTCTAGGTTTCTTTATATACTAGAAAACCTAGAGATTTACAAGGAAAAGATATACATAAATCTTTTAAATTAAACAAGATATACTATATCTTTTACAATAGTGATTATCTCCTACCTTTTTTAAAAAAAAAAAAAAACTTACCGACTTCATATATATTCAGAGAGTAAATATATTTATCTTTTACTTGATTCTTCATGTGATCATTGAACCATCCTTGTTTGATTCCAGATCTGAGCCATCGTGCTCTGATACCAATTGCTGAGTTTAGAACAACTCTATATAATCGATCTTTAGGCTCCTTGTACTTTATAAGTTTTGACACATCAAATCAATAATGAATATTATAGAAATATTTCTAACAATATGCATATCCAACCAACATAGAAAACTAGGATATGCATGTTGTTTACTCATCAGCTCATGCTTAATAATTTATTAGACAGTTAAATATGATATTAGTGTTGTAGATGAAGAAAGCAATTCATAATCGCATATTATAGTTATAGTGGAAGTGTTAGTTAAATTGTGGTTGCTTGGTAGATTACCTATCATTAATTGATCATTATTATTTATTATTGTGATACAGTTTGTACATGAATTATACGTTAAATTAAATCAAATGTCTTTTTCTATTGGGTTACGCCATTTTTCAGATTGTTTAACTCAAGCTGTAATCGAGTATTTGACGAGCCGAATTCAAGCAGCTAATCAAACAACTCGACTCACTCATACCTCTATAAAAACCAAACGCCCCCTTTAGTATATAGACAGTCAAACGATTAAGAAAGACAAACAGAAGACAACACAGTTTGGGCTTACATATTTCAATTGAGAATCCACTTTCGTCTTTGGTCACCTACATACACTGTTTGGGTCAATTTGCTGACTTATATTTTGTTGATCTAGATTACTACTAGTGTTTTTATTTTATTAAAATGTCACTTTCTTCGCTTCAGGACTCAATTACGGTCTTCTTCTTCCTTAAATTCGTTTGGAATGCCTCCCATCTTTGCAAGGTCCCATCTTATCCACTTCGCCCAATTCAATTTCGTATTGATTTTCTCCATCTTGACACGAGAAAACCCCCAGCTGCCTTTCTGCGATTCATACAAATCTTTTCTGATTTCCAAGCTTCTGGCAAAATCCCTTTGCGGGTTTCGTTACAAATCGAACCCCACCAAAATAGTTTTGAGCTTTTAGGATAATTATACATACAAATCTTGATCGGCGATGGGCAGTTACCATGATTCATATGTGGTAGACCTCGCCGCAAAAATCTTGATTATCTCAATCGTAGTATTGTCCGTTGTTGTGATCTTTTGTTTCTTTCTCCACCTGTACGTCAAGTGGTTTTGGTACCGCACAGAACAAGACCCGGCCGCCGTCAACACCGGCCGTCGCCATCGTCATCGTCGTGGAGATTTTACAGCTGGCTACCAGGAACAGCAGACTGGCATCACCGTCCTCCGGCGTGGCCTTAACCCCTCGTTCTTGAAAACCATACCGGTTATATCCTTCGACCCCAAAGAAGGATTGGAATGCACTGTTTGTTTGTCAGAAGTCATCGAAGGAGAAAAAACTCGAATTTTGCCCAAATGTTGTCACGGATTTCATGTGGAGTGCATTGATATGTGGTTTCATTCCCATTCCACTTGCCCAATCTGTAGAAGCCCTGTTTCAGATGATACTGCAATTTCAGTGGAGAATTTACTGGAAATCCGTCAAACGCAACAAGAAACAACCGTAACAGGGGATTTCCCAACGAATATTTTGTTTTGGGGTGATGAAACTGAAGTCAGCACTCTAACCTCCCAACTGGATCAAACACCGATTTTAGCTTCTGAACAACCTTCATCATCACAACAAACAGATAACCACGGAGCAAGAACAGAGTTAGTGATTGATATACCAAGACAGATTGATAATAATGATGATCAAAAAACACCTGTTTCGTCATCATTAAAAAGGATCTTAAGCGGCAGTAGACGGTTTATTAATAACCCCTTCAGTCCTGCCACCACTAATACAGTTGAACAAAGGCCCAGAGGCCATCTTTGATTATAATTTATTTTTGTTAGCTGGTGAAGAGGCTGCTGGCTCAGACCACCATTGAACCTCTCCTGCTTGGTGTTTGTTTATTAAATTTGTATATCTTTCCGGCTATTGGATATATTCTTATATATTTAAGATTAGAAGAAACCATATGTTGTATACTGGAAAAGTTGTATTCTTTAATCAAGTTAAATTTTAGCTTTTGGTAATTGCACCCTTGAAGACATAAATCAAGAGTTCATTGTTGAGATGATATGGTTGATGACGACACTTATGGCAAAATCAAGAGTTTATCTTTGAAACGATATGTGAGATACTTGATCATGACAGTTAAGAAAAATCAAAATTTGCATAGGTGGCTTTAACGGTAATTGGATTGCTTGCAAGTAAAGATTACATTGTTAACGTGTGGCATCTTTGGAGTTGACTGACTATAACTCTTCAAAGCTAATATCTTGACAACATTGGAAATAAGTAAATAAAAACTATGTAACCAAGTAAACAGGACCATAGGATCGAAGATCCCGAGTACCGTTTAACTGGGAAAGTGAAATATATGGGGGCATCTGAGATTCCTCCTCGTCCGTTCTCTTTCTTTGGTTGAAATTGAATAGCGGTCCTGAAGTCGGCCGTTTTGGTCGTTCAGCAGTTGACCCGTTGACCGGGCCTGAAACATAACCTCGTTTTATGTTGGACTTGGTGTATGAGGTCTTGAGTGCTGGTGGCGGTTGTTGTACTATGTTTTTCTTTTCGGTTTTCAACCATTGAAGAATTGAGCTTTTCCATGACTTTTTGGGCTTTGTTTTTCCACCAAACTCTTGGGTATCAGCCTCTTGTGATGTACGTAGTGATGCATGTGTTTTTGCTTCCTTCAAGAACTAATCATGTAAACCAACATCACATCAGATCAGATTTAAACCCGCTTTCATAACGTGCCATGTTTTTTCTTCCATTGCTTTTGATTAACTTTATGAAGTTTATATATACGTACAAACCTGTGCAAAATCCAAGCTGGGATCATACTCATCACCAGCCTCATATTTAGCAGAAGTGTCCATTTTTAGCCTGTAGAGTAGAGCAGTAAAAGAAACCTCAAATACTAGGTTGTGATTACGTATGAAACAAAATACACGACAAGAACAAAAGCAGAAACACTTTGGGCAAATAGTAGTGTAATAGTAAAAGATACAAGTTTGTTGTGATTCAATCCATAAAAGGGATGATGCTGACAACTCAACAAATGTAATGTCGGGTGGGCATGGATAAAACCTCACTTGCCTTCTTTTTAAGCAACACAATCACATCTAATTTAATCTAATCTAATTAAAGAGGCCAGACCCAAGAGCTCCCCTACTGTTTGCCCGATAGTAATAACACGATAATAATTGATGATTAATGAGGAAACATAAGAAAAGGTAGTTTATTTGCTTAATATTATGTAATGAGTGGTATACCTTTCTTTGATAGCAGCAGTTAAGGCAGCATTGAAGCCAGGGGGTTACTATGAAGGAGAAGAGGAAAGAAATTGAATTGATTATTAATTTATATTTATTTTAATTAATTATGCAATTAAAATGATGAGAGGAACAAGGGGGTTTATGTTTATGCTTTTTTATTGTTTGGCGAAGATTGCGGACCATTAATCCGGGGACTTCCCTCAACCTTTTTGGAACATTAACCTCAAAGTCAAAACTAAACATTCCTTTCCAATTCACATAATGTCATTTTGATACAATGTTTCCTTTAACAATGCATTAATTAAAGAGAAATGATATTTAATCCTACCATTTGGTCATACTAATAGTCCTACCCGCTTGATAGGATGACATGTGTAATCCACTAATTCTCTCTTTTAATATTATCCATTGATTTTAACACATATATTCATCTAATAAGTAGGACTATGAGTATGATCAAATGGTAAGACTAAATACCATTACTCTAAATTAAACAACCATTTCAATTTCAATAAGACGTCACTTCTTGCATAACAAATTCCTTGCAGCAAACATTAATTAACTGGCATCATAATTTGTGATTGTTGCTACATTTAGTTATTGGGTTGAGAAAATGTTTCGGTTCTCATTTAGAAAGCCAAAAAGTATGGTTATGGATGGAGTGAAATGTACTCTGTAACACACAAATGTGGAAAACGCCCCATATGTCGCATGGTGAAAGATTCAAGTTGATAAATAAACTATATTATTTTGCAGCAGTTTTAAAACAACGTTAGGGCATATAAACAACCAAAATCCTTACTAAAAGGATTAAATATCCAAATATTATCACTTTGCACTCGAGTATACTAGGGGATCAGTAACAATTTAAACAGAGTCACTTAAAGTTTGTAACATGAGCAAGCAAGCAAGACATGATGATTTTGATGATGATGATGATGATGATGATCAGAGTTGCAGTAATGGCAAAGCCATTACAAGACCAACAAATGACACAAACAGCAGCAGCATCCAAGTGGGGAATGACTGTTTCTTCACATCTTCCTTTGGCTTTTCTACCTTTTTCTCCAACAAAGCAGCAGCAGCAGCTTCTGAACTTTCTTCCTTCCTTGCAGTTGCAACAACAGCAGTTTCAGCTTGTTCTTCCAAAATAGGCTGCTCCTGTTCCTGCTCCTCGTACTTCTCCACATACTCTGGAAACAATTTCCTGAATGTTGTACTGTCCACAGATCACATAAACGCAAGTAAATAACAAATTTATACTACTTATTTTATGAATGAATAAATAAAAACTCACTTTTTACAATTGAAGGCCAGAGATGCCTTTGCAAGCCGTTGCTTCTCGGCAACCGTAGTATTTACGCTACCAGTCGTAGGACTGGTGTCCATCTGCAACACCACACCCAACAAACTTTTTTTTAAAATCTTCAGCCATTCAAATAAACTTAGTTACACAACATTTTTTAAAAGGTGTTATAGAAAAACTTGGCATAAAAAGTTGAATCTATCCACAGTTTATAATTGATAGACGAGCCACATGGAACTCACCATGAAGGAGAGGAGCCCCGTCAGGATACTGCACGAGAAATGAATATAAAAGAAAATGTTGAAATAATAGCAATAATAATAACAAGGTTGGTAGTATCAATAATTCAATACATAAATAATAAGCATAAACATATAGCCTAAGATATACAACTGATTTGTTAGATATACCTTGAGACCGACCACATAGGGTTCCAACTTTCTGGGTGGACTGGAAAAGGATAAATAAAATAATAGTCAGTATAGAGATTTTAAAAAATGTTCTTTCGAATTGACTTACAATCACTCATTGACAGGCAGATTTTCTTTTGTGTCATAAACCGTCCGTTGGGAGTGGTCATGCTACGACAAAGTAGTAAATCAAAATATCATAAAGTCAACCAGAAGAATATTTATCTGCACAAATCATGAAATCTTGTTGTTAATACCTGATTCCTGGAGGTTTAAATGGATAATCTGGAGGAAACTTGATTTTTCCATAGTAATATCCACCTAATGTTTGAATGAACAAAATTAGAACGAAAGTCAAGTTTAAGCTAAATATATATATATGCACAGAGAACAGCGAGAAATGACTTTAGGCGGACCTGCAAAAGGTGTTCCTTCGCTTCCCTCCAATACATAATCTGGAAAAAAAAATGTATGTAATGGATAATTGCTGACAGAAAGTATTTAATAGTGTTGCTTATGAAAGAAAATAAAGGCCTGTATAAGAAACTTACGCCACTCGAGAATGTCTTTTGGGGAAGGCCGAGCAACTACATGCGAAACAGGTTCCTATAATTTAATTTAATAACGGGTGAAGATCAGCAAACTGTTGATAGTTAAACATTATGCCATATATAAAAAATACATGATGGAACAGAAGGAAAGCATACTTTACAAAGTGCTCTATATTCCTTTTGAAGACGCTTTACACATGCTTTCTCAGCCATCTCACAGATATAGGTGATGAGTTCTGGGTTGTTCTTTACTTCCTTATTAACCTAAACAGAATGAAATATCCTGGTAACCATAGACATAATTTAATTAATACATGGAAACATTTATTTATGTGTCCAAACTTAGAGAGATACCCATATTTTATTACAACAACTGAAACACGTATAAGCAGCTCCAAAAACGGAACTTGCTGCATATGAGTTCTAAAGAGTATCTTAAACATGGCCCTAATTTGCTACAGCCATCATTTCCCTTGATATTACAAGGGGTAAATTCTAATAACAAAGGGGATTGTTGTTATTTTCGTTGATGTTTTGTGAATTTGTTGGTTTAGCGTTGGTATGCTATGTAGATGCAGGGCGTAAGGTATAACACTTAGACAACGAAGCTCAAATAAGGGACACGCCCAATTGATCAGCGCACAAACCTAAAGAAATTTCATGCGACACTCAGTTAATTTGATCACCCGTTAACCCTAGTAATCCCGATAATTCAGTATCGTAAATAACCTAAATAATTAGGATCGAAACCGAAACACAAAAAGATGTAATAGCAAGTGAAGATGGTTGAAATTAATAACAAGAACCAAAAAGTAGAAAGATGAAGTGCGAATATAAGCGAAGCGATCACCTGAAAACGATCGTAATCAAAACCCTTAAGCAGAAGATCGAAAACGCTGAAAAATATGGAATCGTAACTGGAAGTTAACAATAAGCAAAAGAAGGGATGGATATAAACTTACGCAGGTGAAATGTTTTCCAGATTGTAGAATCCTCCGAACCTCAAATTGTAATTCCAAGGTCGGGCATCCCGATTTCCGAATTTGCGAAAGGGGAAGACGGCTTCCTTAATTGTGGTGGGGTTATAGATACATACAATGATACACGCACTCCTCTTTTTGTGTCAACAATGATGTGTAGTGAAAAGACTATCTTGCCCCTACATGGTCTTTTGCCATCCAACTGTTTTTGTTCAAGTTACACTCCTGTTGCATTTATTTTTCCCCGCAATTGGTTTATACCATTTCTTATTTAGTAATTCACATACACACCTGCTCGTTATTTGATGTTACAAAAGTTGGAAAGAAAGTATATTAGTCGATCTATCAATTACATTGGATTATACATTTCTGACTTTGTGGATGCAACAAAAACATTAGAAAATTAGGTAAAATAACCTTGGATCCTACGCTGACACCGGATGTTCAAAATATGTAGGAATCCCCTCACTTATTTTAAACAGTTTCAGCACTGCCAGTGAAGCAATTTACTTCGAGTGCAATGTTAGTTAATTATTAATCAGCTTTAATATTATTATATTATATTCACAAAGTTCAGTTTCAGTCATACACACTCCACAAGTAAAGGTGGTGGTGCTATATAATATTATCATCACGTGATGTATCATGTGACACACCACCTCCCTTCTGAAACTCTTAACGACAACTAATCTTGAATATGACAAGTAATATTCAATACAGTCAAAGATCTCATTACATACAGATCTTGAAAAATCAAACTACAAAACAAGCCTACTCTACATAGAAAATTTAATCATTCATGGTTTCTCACACTAAAACAATGCAGCTTGCTTTCTTTCTGGTTCTGGTTCTTGTTCTTATTCTTGGTTCATGCCCAGGTGATGTTGAAGCCAGATATCTCTTATCAAAAGAAGGTGATCAGGATTTAGCAGCTTCATCTCAATCGACCCTAAAAGGTGGTTTACATGCAAACATAAAGGATTCTTCAAAGAAAGTGAAATCAAGCTTTAGGAGGATACCGCCGAGCAGATCAAATCCAACACAGAACAAGTAATTTCACTTCTAAATTCACAAAAACATCACATAGAGATCGATATTAATTAGATGGAGTTTTGATAGGTGTAGCAAGCTAGCTCTATATATACGGAATATATATATAGGATCTTAATTAATTGGGTAATCTTTAGATCAAGGGCCACTATATATGTATTGTAATAGGCAAACAGCTCTGTTCTTTGGAGACATGATTTGATTACTTCCACCTTTTTTAGATATCACGTTAGTACTAAAACTATGAATTTAGATAGTCAAAAATTCTGAAATTAATATGTACGAACATCTCACTTGACATGACAGTAGGATCATAAAATGTGACAAACATTTATATCACTGTGAAGTTGGAATGGAATTTCCATTATAAAGTAAAGTGATTTCTAATTTACATAATTAAGTGGATTTAGCAGCACACGTATACTTTCACCAGTGTCATTGTATCCGTTCCTTGTGACTTCTCTTCCTTAAATTAACCTACATTATTGGTATGGTGGTGTCGGTTGGGGCGTTTGTAAATACAGAACTAGAAATTTCCTCTAGCAATAGAACTTTTGCGGGGCTTAAAGGGGTTGTGCGGTTGTGCCTCTAGCGGGGTTTGGAACAATGGCCCATAATAAATACAAATTTAGCATAAAAGACGGAAACACTATGTTTGATTATATACACTGACAAGCCTCTACTCTCCAATGGCTAATTTCATATAACCTACAAGATAATTACTAATTGCCTCTCGCTAGCCATCTTATGTACTTAATTTCTTTTCCAACTTTGGTTTGAACTTTTAGAATTGGTTGATCTCCGTTATACACAATACATACCACACAATTTGGATTTTTCTTTTATTTACTTTAGCTTTTGGGTTGAGTTGAGTTCGAACTGATTGGTTAATACTTGTTTTTTTTTAGTATTTCTTTTGGCTATTGAATACGCCTTTTATTCCAGTAGTAGCATTGTAGCGCCCACAAAATATCTCAAAAAAATTTACCCTGCAGAAAAAAAATTGATAAGTGGCACGTGCTACTGTGTTCTATTCGGTTTGGAGACGTAAAAGGCGATTAAGGTTTAGGACATTTTTTGTGTACGTGAATTTAATGTATAAATATGAAGCGAATATGTATTGTTGATATTAGTGTGTGAAGTTTTAGCTGACATGATTTTTGATTTAGTAAAGTGCAAAGTATCAATTGGTTTAAGCCTTTGAGGGTTGGAAGCAGTCTTATTTATTACTCCCTCCGTCCCTTAATAAAGTTCCCATTTCACCTTCAAGTTTTATCCCTAAATAAAGTTCACATTTCTCAAACTTAAGGGACCCACTTAATATAATAATATTATTACCAATACTTTCACCACTAACTATCTCTTAAAACACTTTCTCTCTCCAATCAAAACTTATATTTTATTCAAAAGTAATACCAAATACCCCACCACTAATCATCTCCTAAAATGTTGTGCCCAACACAAATGGGAACTTTATTTAGGGACGGAGGGAGTAATACGGAGGAAATTTATGTAAGGAAACATGAAATCACATTACCTTGCAATAGAAGGAAGGAGAAATGGGAAAGCTCGCTGTAGCGAACACGCATGTTAGGTTCACCTGCAAGCTTCTTCATTTGCTGCGTTTATGGGTCTGGACCGTGTGTGAGAGAGGCCCATTGACGTCAATATTGGGCTTTGAGATTGCCCCTCTTTAATAAATTTTATAAATTATGACATTTGAGTTTTTTACTTTCTAGTAGTCAATACAAAAGCATCTATTATAAAATAGAAAATTAAGTAGTATTTATAGAATGATTTTAAAGCAATATGCAAAAGATAAGGTTGGACCGTTTTGTGGATATCAAATCAACATGCGAGGATTTGAAAGGACGACCAGCTGGCCCGACGATAATTTGTACTATTCTTAAGTGGGTCCACATATGTTAGGGTCATGAACGTTCCCTAAACATATGAGAACAAACGAGGGGGGACGCATACGATGAGAATTAACATCTCGTCACAAGGCCACATGCCACTACATAAAGCCATAGCTAGGTCAATAATGCAATAATAATTAATGATCTATAAACCAAAAGCTTGTGGAACTTGTGGGTTCAAGTATCGTATGAATAGTAGGTTGCAAGGCATGTGAATATTTCCGTTATAAAAAAATGATCCCAAAAGTATCTACAAAGGGGTGTTCAAACATTAGATGGACTAGCAGGGTACCCGCGCAATGTGGCGGCGGGTGCCCGTAACTATATTTCGAAGTGACTACAGTACCGGTGGTGGTGACAATAGCGATGGTGATGAGTGGTGGTGGGTAGTGATGGTAGGTGCTGACATTAGTGATGATAAGATTAGATCTGAAATTGACCTTTTTTGTGAAAGTAAATATGGGCCTTTTAAATAGAGAAATGATGGTTGAGTTCTGTTGACGTTAAAGCTTATATATATTATTGTCTGGAATAAATCAAAATAATCAAGTAATTGAAGTGGTTAACACACAGTGACTACTTAGGAGAGGTCTTGTGTTCGAATCATGTAAGCAACACTTTATTTTTTTAGTTAAAGAACTTACTAAAAGTGGAAATCTCCTTAAACTTAAAATTAAGGAGCTCCTTAAACTTACTAAAAGAGGTAGGCCTAAATGCATTAGTAAGTAGTAAGATTAATCAGGGGCGGGGTGTTTCTTTTTTTTTTTTTTTTTGTTTAAGAAAGGATGTTGGAGTTCTTTAAGATACGATAAGAGGAGCCTCTATGTTGGGATATAAACAGTCTAGTACTGATGCTGCAATTAGTACTGATCAACGATTATACAATATAGTACTGATGAGGCAGAAACACTAAATACTACTGATGATGGATTTACTACTGACGATCTTGATTACTACTGATGTCTATATTTGATGCAGATCGTGTTCTAGTTTTTCGTACAGTTTGTTATGGAATGTTTATCTTTTTGTAATTCAATTGTAATCGTTTCCTAGAATAACTAGGTTAATAGTTTAGGCTTCAATGACTATTATAAATAGTTCCTTACGAATTGTAAACGTACGTGTGTATTGATCGATCAAATTAATATACATTGAAGATTTTTGTGAAATTGTATTCTTAGTATTGTTCTTATTCAATTACAGTTTTTTCATTGTTCTTAATCATATAACAAGATTGTTAATCCGCTGTAACTTCTCGTTGTTAGTAGATTTGTGATTCAATAACTTGTTCAAGTTATTCGATCCTGACAAGTGGTATCAGAGCGTTAAGGTTCTAGATCTACGAATTAAGAACATCAAAAAGTTTCATACTTTCGAATTCAAAATTGTTAATCATGTCTGATAACAATGAAAGCACACAGGCTAACAAAATTCCAATTCTCACTCCCAACAACTTTGGGATGTGGAAAAACAGAATCAAGCAATACATGGTTGTTACCGATTATTCCATGTGGGAAGTTGTTCTTGAAGGGAATAAAACCATTCAAACTCCATTAGCAAGTTCGTCCACTGAATCTGACAAACTCAAGTGTGAAAAAGAAAAGAAGGACAGAGGAATCGAACTCAAAGCCTTAAGCACTCTTTTGCTAGCTATTCCCAATGACTATCAACATTTATTTGTTGAATATGATGATGCTAAGAAGCTGTGACATGCACTGGAGAAGAGGTTTGTAGGCACCAAAAGTACCAAAAGGAACATGAAGTCTGTTCTGAAGCAAGACTTTGAAAACTTCAAAGGACAGAAGAATGAATCATTGTCACAAGTCTTTGATCGATTCAACAAGCTTATTGGTGAACTAAATCAAGTTGGTGTTCAACCAGACAATGATGATGTAAACAAAAAGTTCCTTAGATCTCTTGGTGAAGAATGGTCTATGTATACTGTTATATATAGACAAGGAGATGCATTGGAAGAAAAAGACATGGATGAACTGTACAATGAACTAAGAGTGTTTGAATCTGAGGTAAGTAATAAAACTCCCAATTTACCTTCAAACAATGCTGCTTTTGTGTCTAGTACAAGAACAGGTCAAGAGGCTACAAAGAATGCAGGAATTGAAGATGTAGCAAAAGAATCTTTTTTCACTAGTCATGTGCACACTGCATTGATTAGTGAAGATTTGCAACAACTCAATCCTGATGATCTGGAAGAGATGGACATTAAATGACAGATGGCTATGCTGAGTTTAAGAACAAAAAGGTTTCTAAAAAAAACTGGAAGACAAAATCTGACCTACAACAAAGGTGATCGAGCTGGATTTGACAAAACCAAAGTCAAATGCTACAACTGCAATAATCTTGGTCACTTTGCTAGAGAATGTCCTAGCAAAGATCAAAGATCAAATTACAACAAAAACAACACCTCAAACTCAACTGTTTAGTATCTCAAGAGGGTCAAGGTTATGACTGGAGCTTTCAAGCAGAGGAACATACTCAAAACCAAGCTTTTATGGCCTTTACTGATTCTACTACTGAGGTACATTCTAAATCCTGCACTCCTGAATGCATTAAAGCTTATAAAGAATTAGAAAAACTTAATAAAGAAACTCTTGATGAGATGATTTTAAATAGAAACAGAAGAATTGAATATAATGGTTGTATAGCTGATCTTGAAAATCAAATAAAAATTTATCAAATAACAGATAAAAAGATAAAAGATGAATTATTACAAATAACTTATGATAAAGAATATGCTGAGTTAAAAGTTAAAAAAAAACTCTAATTAAATTAGAAGAATGTCAAATGGAATTAGAACATAATAAATTAACTATTAAAAAATTTGAAAGAAGTTCTAAGATAATTGATGAATTAACCAGTAATCAAACTACTGAGAAAGTTATTCATGGAGTTGGATACCATGTTGTTCCACCTCCAACTAATTTTATTCCTCCTCTCAAAACAAGCTCAGAAAGAATATTAAATGAATTAAAAATAGAAAATCAAACTGAAACCAATAATGATTCATCTGATGATGATCAAACAACTGATTCAACTGATACAAGTTTTCATACCACACAAAGTCAAACTGAATCTCCTAAATATAACTCAGAAAATATACCAACTATTTTAAGAAGGGGAAATCAAAGAAACTTAAATCAGTTAAAATAACAAAGAAAGCCTGAAAGTGCTAAGTCAACAAAATTAACATGTTTAATTTGCAACAAAGTTAACCACATAGCTAAGGATTGTCACTTCAATCCAATTAACTGCAAAGAATTCAAGGAATTTAAAGAAAATAAAGAAAAATTAAAAGAATTAAATTTAAAACAAACCAAAGTAGCTAAAGAAATTAAACATGTTGAAGCTCCTAAATTTGGAAGAACTGCACAAAGAATTGTGCAAAACATCAGGCATGGAAGTCCAAACAGAAGTAATTATTTTTCAAAAACAATGGAAAACAAAATAAATTTCAAAAATAATCAAAGTTTTCAAACATCAGTAGGAACTATAACAGGACTACTACTAGTAAAAACCCTAATTACAATGCTGTTTGGTACAATTACAAATATACTACTGACTATGCGAAAAACTCATATTACCCAAATACTACTGGTCCATCAGTAGTAAAATATTCAAAAACCAAAAACTACGGGTATAAACCTAAGTCAGTAGTAAAACAGAACACCAGTAATAAACAACAAATAAAGATCAAAACTGCATACACAGCTCATCCATTTAGAAAATCTTACTCTTCAAAGGATGAACCCAAGACAAAACAAGTTTGGGTTCCCAAAATTAACTAATCCATGTACTTTATGTGCAGAGCATTCAGATCCCTGATGAAGGAAGAACATGACATATTGATAGTGGATGCTCTAGGCACATGACTGGAAATCTTCAAATTCTCAAAGATTTCAAGTCTTTTGAAGGTGGATATGTTGCTTTTGGTGAAAATCCAAGAGGTGGTAGGATTACAGGTAAAGTACAATATCAAATGGTAAGATTACTTTTGATGATGTATTTTATGTTGCTGAGCTTAAGTATAATCTGGTTAGTGTCTCACAAGTATGTGATAAAAAGAACAAAATTCTTTTTACAGATACAGAGTGCATCATTCTTTCTCCTGACTTTATTTTAGATGAAAAATTTGTTGTTTTAAGAACACCTAGGAGAAATAATGTGTATTGCCTGGATATAGGGGGAGAACTCATTTCTTCAAGTGAGATCAACTGTTTTATATCCAAGGCAAACACAAATGAATCAGAACTCTGGCATAGAAGGATGTGTCACACAAATTTTAAAAATATGAATAATTTAGTCAAAAAGAATTTGGTAGTTGGATTATCACAAAAAGAATTTATGTGTGATCATCACTGTGTTGCATGCCTAAAAGGTAAGCAGCATAAGACTTCTAATAAGACCAAAGCAATTAATTCTATTTCTAACCCTTTGCAGCTCTTACATATGGACCTATTTGGACCTACAAATGTAATGAGTATTGGAAAGAAACAATACCGTCTTGTTATTAATGATGATTTTTCCAGATATACTTGAGTTTTCTTTCTTAGGACCAAAGATGAAACAAGTGAGATTATAAAGAATCTAATTGTCAAACTGGAGAATACAAGAGATCTCAAAGTGAAAGCCATTAGATGTGATAATGGCACATAATTTAAAAATGTTAATCTAATTAATGTTTGTGATCTTAAGGGTATTGACAGGCAGTACAACTCTCCAAGAACTCCACAACAAAATGGTGTAGCTGAAAGAAGAAATAGAACAATCATTGAAGCAACCAGATCCATGCTTGCAGATTCAAAATTACCAATAACTTTTTGGGCTGAAGCTGTTACTACTGCTTGTTATGTTCAAAACAAAGTATTCATAGTTAAGCCTCACCTTAAAACACCTTATGAACTTTTTAATAAAAGAAAACCCTCAATAAGCTTTCTAAAATCATTTGGTTGTCCTTGTACAATTTTAATTACAAGAGAATAAATTGGTAAGTTTGACTGCAAAGCAGATGATGGAATCTTTGTAGGATATTCAACTCAAAGCAAATCTTATAGAGTATTCAACAAAAGGCTAAGGATCATTAAAGAAAGTGTAAATGTATCCTTTAATGAAAATCTGATGAATGAACAGGGAAATGGTCCAGATTGGTTATTAATATTGATAATCTAACCAAATCTTTTGATGTTAGTTATGATTACAATGCAGGAGACTCAAACAATCATAACCAACAAGGAGGATCATCTTCATACAATGGTAGTCAAGACATAATGAAATATATCTTAGTTAATAATGATCCCGCAGTTAACACTGAGGACATAGTAACTCAGATAACCCTAGCAATCTTGACATCAGTAACAACTCAAATTCTCAAGATACTACTGATCCCAGTAGTAATTCATAAACTCAAGAAAATGATGATGAACCCAACAAAAATGATGTCAGTACTAACAATGAATCACCTGAATCAAATGAAAATCATGTTACTACTGATACCAATAGCAATGAAGGATCTCCAAAAAATCCAGACAATCAAGAAGAAACATGGACAGATGCCCAAATCCCTGAATCCAGTGAGTCAAACCTTGACAGTCAATTAGCTGTTGACAAAGTTCATGGCACCAGAACTGAAAAGAATCATCCTTTGGACCAAGTCCTAAGTGATGTAAATTCAATCATGCAGACAAGAAGCAAATTCAACTCTTCAATAAATTCAAATGTTTGTAACATCAGTCTAATTTCTAATGAATGTATGTATGAATGTTTTCTGTCACAGGAGGAACCTAAGAAAATTCAACAGGCAATGAAAGACTCAAACTGGATTATAGCAATGCAAGAAGAACTTCTTCAATTACAAGCTGTATGGACTCTTGTACCTCTACCAAAAAGAAAAAGACCCATTGGAACAAGATGGATCTTCAGAAACAAGAAAGATGAAAGAGGTATAGTGATCAAAAACAAAGCCAACCTTGTAGCCCAAGGATACACTCAAGAAGAGGGTATAGACTATGATGAAGTATATGCACCTGTTGCTAGAATTGAAGCAATAAGAATATTTCTGGCATATGCTTCATTCAAGAAAATCAAAGTCTATCAAATGGATGTGAAAAGTGCTTTCCTATATGGGAAAATTGAAGAAGAAGTGTATGTGTGTCAACCTCCAGGATTTGAAGATCCTGAACATGATGACTATGTATACAAACTAGACAAAGCTCTATATGGCCTTCATCAGGCACCAAGAGCCTAGTACGACACATTGTCATCATATTTACTGAAGAACAATTTCAAAAGAGGCGCAATTGACAAAACTCTGTTTACAAGAAAAGTCAAAGATGATATACTATTGGTCCAAATATATGTAGATGATATCATATTTGGTTCAACAAATGATCAACTGTGCAAAGAGTTTGAAGAATTAATGCAGATCATGTTCAACATGAGCTCAATGGGTCCAATGAACTTGTTTCTTGGACTCCAAATAAATCAAAGATCCGATGGTATTTTGATTAATCAATCAAAGAATGTCAGAGACATCTTGGAAAAGTTTGCAATGAAAGACTGCAAAAGTGCAAGCACGCCAATGGAAACACACAAACACCTACATCCTGATGTTGAGGGGGAGGATGTAGATGAACATCTGTACAGATCAATGATAGGCTCTTTAATGTATTTAACTGCATCAAGACCTGACATTATGTATAGTGTTTGTGTATGTGCCAGGTATCAAGCAAGACCTAAGGAGCTACACTTGCAGGCTGTTAAAAGAATTTTCAGATACCTAAAAGGCAAACCCTCTCTTGGTCTTTGGTATCCACATGACTCACCATTTGAACTCATAGCCTACACTGGTAGTGACTATGGTGGTGAATGTCAAGATTGTAAATCTACTACTGGTGGATGTCAATTCTTTGGATCAAGATTGGTGTCATGGAAATTCAAGAAACAAACAAATGTGTCAACATCAACTACTGAAGCAGAGTATGTAGCTGCATCTGCTTGATGTGCTCAAGTTCTGTGGATTCAAAATCAACTCCTAGACTTTGGTATCTCTATTCTTAAAACTCCCATTTTTATTGATAATCAAAGTGCTATTAGTATTGTGAATAATCCAGTAAAACATTCAAAAACTAAACACATTAAAATAAGATTTCATTTTATAAGGGATTGCAATGAAAAGAAATTAATCAAAGTAGAGAAAATTCATACTGACAATCAATTAGCAGATCTTTTTACAAAAGCATTTGATGTAGGAAGATTCAGTTTTTTGGTTAGCAGTATTGGAATGATTTTAATCATTTAATTTCAATCTTAATATAATATATAACGTTTTTGTACAATATTTATTTTTATAAGTATGTTTTACTACTGGTTATTCATTACTACTGATCTTGAGTTACTCTTACAACTTTAGTACTGATAGAGTTTTTCTTAGAATTAGGTTAAGTATAAAAACAACAGTTACTACTGACGTTTCTACTACTGATACTTAGTTACTACTGATCGACTGTTATCTGTAAAATACACCATTTTACCATACTAACCCCCATGAAAATAGCCGTTGGGTTATGATTCGAAGGGTATTTCGGTCCTTTTGCAGGTTAATTCGAAAAAAATATTAACAGCTGAATGTGATTAGTTTAGCATTATCCTCACCTCGATTCGATAAACCCTAAAATAAACCCTAATCACTGAAAAACTCGATCAAAACCCTGCATCAGTAGCAAAGAAATTCACTCCACAAATCTCTCACACAATCAAAAACGATCAAACTCTCTCTGAAATCAACAATTTCAACATCAATTTCAAAGAACAAATTCAAACAAATGGCTACTCTAAAATCCTTAGAAGTTAAAAGCGATCTCAAATACTCAGAATTCCACAACATGTGTGCTTTTCTAAGGAATCCAGACGGAACAAAGGACTTTCGACCAATCTTCATGTTCTTGAAGAACTCATACATCAAGTTTGCTTTAACTGTGAATCCTAAAGCTTATCAACAGCACCTTGTGACTTCTGGGAAAATGCTGAAAGGATTAAAGACACAAATATGACAAAAATCAAATCCACAGTAGATGGAAAGACTATCTTCATTACAGAGCAGTCAATCAGACACCATCTTCAATTGAATGATGAATCAGGTATGTTTTCACTTCCTAAGGAGGATCTTGTTGAAACTTTACAAAAAATGGGGTATGAAGGCAGACTGGACATTGTCACATTTCAAAAGGGTCTTCTTTCACCCCAATGGAAATTTCTTGTTCATACAATTCAACACTGTATCTCTCCCAAAAAGAGTACTTGGAATGAGTTCAACAAGTCAATAGCATCTAATGTTGTTTGTTTGTGCACAGGACAAGTATTCAGTTTTTCAAATATGATTTTTGAAGGAATGCTTGTAAACTTATCATCTTCAAAATTTGTAATGTACCCAAGATTCCTTACACACTTTTTTAACTGTGAACTTCAAAATCTTTCAACTCCAAAGAACATTTTTATTACACCTGAATTAAACAAAAAGGTGTACTCAAACATGAGAAAACAATTTAAATTTTCTGGAAAAGAAACTCCACTATTCTCAAACATGATCTATGATCAACCACCCATTGGAGAAGGTTCAAGTCACCCCATTGAACCTCAACCAACTCCACCACTAAATACAGGCCAAACATAATCCACTCAGTCCACTCAATTACCTACACCAACAGATATTCTGAATGTGTCCCAGGTACATGCAACTAATCCCGAGAGTGCTACTCTTCACTCTGGGGAAGACCAACCAATAGCCAAAACAATTTCTAAAATCTATAAAAGGAAGAAAACTTCCTTAAAGGACACCGGGGGACCAATTGAGTGAGACCTCAGACTCCAAGAGTTGTCCTCCAAGGAGGAGAGAGGACATGAGGAAAGGGCTCTCACTACTGATGCCCCAAAGGTGGGTGCACATGCTAGTGAGAACATCAATAGGACCCAGACCTCGGCAACTCTAAGTGATGACTCGTCATTTGAGGCAGCACTAAGAGGACCCCGGTGCCAAGAAACCACAAATGGGGATACTACTGCTTCTTCTAGGAAGAAGAGAGTATCTAAACAACCCATTTCATCACCTAGAAGTGATGATGGTAGAGTGCAACAAACTGAATTGATGGATAGGATGGAAAACCTTCAAACCAATGTACCAAATGAGCCCAATGATCCACCCAAAGGGGCTGAGGGCAGTATTAAACCAACCCAATTGACGGATAGGAAGGAAAACCTTAAAACCACTGTACAACATTGTCTGAGTCTCTTGAATTCCCAAGGAAAGACCATGAGCTACATGAAGCATTACATCAACACTTTGAATAGAAGACAGAAAAGATTTGATTATAGGCTTCAAAGGCAATCCACTATTATCAGAAAATTACAACGAAAGATTGCAGATAGTGAGGCTCAACAAGTTGAGATCACTAAGGGGGAGAAGGATCAAATTCAAGGAATGATTGATCACTCAATTGCAGCAGCATCAGCCTCCCTCTTAAACTTAAAAGAAGCTCATGGTGAAACAGGTCAAAGTTATGGTGAAGACCTGTACAGAGGAGTAAAAAGTATGGATGAGGATGTATTTGTGTATGCAAATCAATCACCAACAGCAGAACAAGTACACTCTCCAGCTACTACTGAAGTTATAGATACTACTGATCCCATTGAAGAAGAAGAAATACCAGTAGTAAATGCTCCAACATAAAATATCATTATTACTACTGATGCCCTAGCAGTAGTAACTACAACAACAACCTCACCAGTAGTAACCTCCTCACAACAGTTGGTGGTATTTGAAACAGAAACAACACCAGTAGTAACTACCTTGGTTACTACTGAAGAAAAAGAAGATATACCAGAAATCCTTGTACCAGCTGTGATCATCCCAAGGCCTCCAACTCCAGAACTAAAGCCACTTATCATACCTGACATTGATGATAATGTGAATTGGGATGATGTTGATGAATGTGCACTTCCTCCTCACCCAAAGATACTTCCAATGAACAAAATTAACAAATTTTCTCCATCAATAACAATTCTTGAAGTTATTGATATGAAATACATTCCACCTTCTATGAGTGTTGGAAAAGGAAAAGAAAAGTTTGATGACGATTATCCACACAGAGCTTTTGGTCATTATATGGTGAATAAGATAAATTGTGTTAGACCTGCAAAGCAAGATAAGTGGAAAGTGAAGAGGATGAGGTATCTGAGGAAAGTTGCAAAGACTCAAGCTCTTGAAGATAAAAGAATAGCTGAAGAAGAAAAACTTAAGAATGTAGCCATTCAAGAGATTGAAGAATTCATGGTAGAAGATCAACAGGCAGAGTTCAATAAACAAAGAAAAATAGAAGAAGAACATCTGAACTGTCTTGAAGATCTTGTAGCTGAATGCAAAAGAGAAAAAGCTAATCTGCCAGATGAAATTTTTGAACAGAAGAACAAACTGATAGACTACTTGAAATCAAAAGGACATAGTGCAAAGTCCTTTGGCAGAATGAAAATGATAACAATAGTTGATATATATTGTACTGCTAAGAAAAGGAAATTAACAGAATCTGAAGTAGAAGAAGAAAAAGAAAAAGTTCTAGTTGAAATTAATCCCACAATCATACTATCCAGAACACCAATCTCTGGTGAATCATCAAAACTTTCTTCCAAAAAGAGAAAAGCTCTTCAAACTGAACATGAGGCTAGGAAGAAGTCAAAACAAACAGAACAAATTATTCCAGTACTTGATCTTCCTGTTGCTCCTATTCAAGATAATCTAATTATCAATTGGAGAGTTGTTAATGATGTCATAGAAATTGTTAGAGAAGATAAAACAACTCAAAGATTTAATGCTTGGAAACCAATGGTTATGTCTTGCAGCAGAAGTGACATTATCAAAGTGTTAATTATTGGTAAACCAAGAATGGCAAAGAAGTCATGGAGAAACTCAGGAGCTGGATACTTAACTCAAATGATTGATGCTGCTTTCTATCCAGACAACTATCCTTAAATATTCGCGAATACAGAAAATGTTTATGCTTGGAATGTGCTACCAACTGTGAATATGTACTTCTTTGAAAGAACCAATAAGAAGTGTGAGCTATACTTATATGAAAAAGAATATCCTCACTCAGAAGAAACCATGTATCAGATCACCACATGCTCATTCATGAGACCACATGATCTTGCTATGTTTCAAGAAAAATATAATTACTTTGTGAAAAGACACATCAAATATATAATTGCACAAAGGAAAAAGCAAAATCAGAAAACATTAGAAGGTGATCAAAGAAGAGCAGAACTGTTGGAAGAACAGAGGAAGAAGAAAGAAGAAGAGAAGAAACTTGGTTAATTAAAAGTGAATTAACAAGTTTAGGGGGAGATTGTTGGGATATAAACAGTCTAGTACTGATGCTGCAGTTAGTACTGATCAACGATTATACAAGATAGTACTGATGGGGCGGAAACACTAAATACTACTGATGATGGATTTACTACTGACGATCTTGATTACTACTGATGTCTATATTTGATGCAGATCGTGTTCTAGTTTTTCGTATAGTTTGTTATGGAATGTTTATCTTTTTGTAATTCAATTGTAATCGTTACCTAGAATAACTAGGTTAATAGTTTAGGCTTCAAGGACTATTATAAATAGTTCCTTATGAATTGTAAACGTACGTGTGTATTGATCGATCAAATTAATATACATTGAAGCTTTTTGTGAAACTGTATTCTTAGTATTGTTCTTATTCAATTACAGTTTTTTCATTGTTCTTAATCATATAATAAGAGTGTTAATCCGATGTAACTTCTCATGATTAGTAGATTTGTAATTTAATAACTTATTTAAGTTATTCGATCCGGACACTCTATGAATTAGAAGGGTTTGTTATAGACGTAGATGTTAAATGGGATTGTAAGACCATATAAGAATGATCACAATTAGTGCTAAAAGCAAAAGAAGGATATATCACAAAAGTCATAAGTCGGTCACTAAATATCGGGCAAATATAATCTTTTTACCATTTTACTAAAAATGTTTTACCTATACATAAAAAAAGTGTAAATAAAAGTTGGTAGCAAAAGTTTTAGTAACACATAAAAGTTGGTAGCAAAAGTTTTAGTAACACATAAAAGTGCGACTAATAGATTACTTCCTCCATATCAGTATAAGTCATATCAATATAAGGCCTCTCCCAACCCTTACCCATCACTAAACCCATCACTAGCGCCACGTCATCACATCCTTACTGACACGCTACTGACACGGCCGTGTCAACCCTACACATCACTAACTCAACACTAAACTCATCCTTTCCACATCATCATTTCCACATCATCATTTTAATTAATAAAAAAACACATTACATTAAATAAAAACCATTACATTAATAATAAAAAAAAAATAAAAACATTACGATTAAAAAAAACACGATTACGGAAAAAAAAAACAATACGGAAAAAAAATTACGGGAAAAAAAAATTACGGAAAAAAAAAAAATTAACGTTGGCGGTAGTTCGGCGGGAGGGTCCAAATGTGTTCGATTAAGGCATTGCGAAGTTTATGATGCACAACTCGATCACGTATCTCCTTTTCAATACGCAATTGTGCTGCAACCCGTTCATGCCATGTACGTTGTGGGTGATTTTCCGGGTTAGCGGTATAGTCTTCTTCGATTGGACAAATTGCGCGGCCGTTATCTTCCGTAATCATGTTGTGTAATATCACACAAGTGTACATGATCCGTCGTATTTTGTTCACACTGTATGGTCGTGCCGGGTTTTTAATGATTGCCCACCGTCCTTGAAGCACTCCGAAAGCTCGTTCGACATCCTTCCTAGCGGATTCCTGGAACCGCTTGAACTTCATGTTCTATTCTTCAATTGGGCATTTAAACGACTTGACAAGCGTTGCCCATTCCGGATAAATCCCATCAGCTAGATAATAACCCTTCGTAAATTGCTCACCCGAAATAGTAAACGGAACTACGGGAGACCTGTCTTGCCTTATTTCCTCAAACAAATCTGATTCGTTAAGGACGTTTATGTCGTTATTCGAACCCGCCGGGCCAAAGTACGCATGCCATATCCACAAGTCGTATGACGCAACAGCTTCAAGCATTATTGTGGGACATCCTTGATCACCACGTGTGTATTGGCCTTGCCATGCTGTTGGACAATTTTTCCAAGGCCAATGCATACAATCAATGCTACCAAGCATCCCAGGAAAACCATGTATCTCTTGATGTTTGGCATGTAAACGTTGGACATCTTGAGTGGTTGGTTTTCGCAAAAACTCAGTCGAGTATAGATGGAATATACATTTACAAAAGTTGTCCAAACAATCGTATGCTGTTTGTTGACCCATGTGTAGGTACTCATCAAACAAATCAGCGGCACAACCGTACGCCAATTGACGTATGGCAGAGGTACACTTTTGAAATACATTAAAATTGGGGTAACCCGTAGCGTCTCTCTTTTGACGGAAATAATCAAAATACGACGGTAGTTGACCCGGTGGATTATAAAAATGTATAGCCTGGCATATACGGATGAACAAAGGTTTCGACATGCGAAACCGTCTTCGGAAGTAGTCCGGGGGGAAAACGGCATTGTCGGCAAAGTAATCATTCCATAAACGTTCAGCAGCCGCAACGCGATCTCTTGGTATATATCTTCGTGGTACTCTTGGCACGGTGGAATTTTCAGCTTCTTCTTGATCCAGATAATCAAGCGTTTCAATAGTTTGGTTCAAATCGAACACGGCTGTTACATTAACATAATCTTGCCAGTAATCATCGGCGTCATCGTTTGGATCCATTGAGTGGGAGAAAAATATGGAAATTGGGAAGAGTGGAAGTATGTGATTGTGAGAGGAAGAGAGGAAGTATGTGATTGTGTGTTTAAAATGGTAGAGTATAGTGGGTTTTTATAGAGGTTGTGTGTAGTATTAATTATTTGTATTAAAAAAAATAAAAAATAAAAAATTGATTTTTGAAAAAAAAACACACGCTCCCCCGGACCCACAACCCCCCTCGACGGCTTCCCACGCCCGTCCTCGCCACGACGAGCCCACCACGACGCCGGCCACGACGGCTCGGTGCCAACGCCGTCGTGGCTCGACGCCCCGTCGACGCCCCCCGACGCTTGCCGTTGGCAGCGGTCTAAGTGAATTACTTTAAAGTTCATGTTTTTAAGGCAAAATAAGGTAATAAGAGATTAATGAAATTAAATGGGGTAATTAGAATAGATAGACCCCACATATTTTACTATTTTGTTGCTTTTTCTAAATGGTGAAAAAGTCAAATATAGGAAGATGACAAAAATGAATAGGCCCCACACCTTTAAAGGGGATAAGTAAGGGTAAAGAGTAATTTTAAATATAAAAACTTACTAAATAAGGTAAATTATTAAAGTGATTCACTTATTTTGATACACCCTGAAATGGAAAGTGATTCACTTATTTTGATACGGAGGAAGTATTAAATTTTATGACACAATATTTTTCTTTACAAAGTGTAAGTAATAGCTAAAGTTTATCACCAAAAGACTTATAACCTAGCAGTATCCGATGGGTAAAAAATAAAAATAGAACTTCGCATGCGACTATTGATTTAGAAGTTTCATTGCATACGATTAAGTGGCATATTTTTACCAAACAACATCGTGTTATATATGGTCAAATCTCACATTGAGCCAAATCATATGCATCAAAACTCTTTTTCTTGGTCAACATGAAGTTTTTACAATAAAATTTGAACCTTGGTCTTTTATGAAACAAGGGACTTCTTTTTTAACGAAAATACCTTATTCACTCTTATAAATTTCTACAAAATAAGTGTGTGATTTAGGATTTTTTTTTTGGAAACGTGTGATTTAGGATTGATAAGCATTTACGTGTACGATGGATTTATCATATGACTCAGTCTAAAATGGTTGGCAGGAACAGGGGAACACTACATGAACGAAAATAATTGAAAATGTCATCATATCGACTCAGTCACGAAATTTAAGATAGTAACACGAAATTTAAGATAGTAACCCAACTTAACCCTACATTTTTATTAACAATAATAATTTTTCTCTCTTCTACTTAAACAACTCAATCTAATCCTACCTTTTCACAATCATTAGTAACTAAAAAAAACCACTAATTAAAAAATTACATGTCATATTATAAATATTAGAAAGTTAAAAAAATTGTGTGACTAAACATGGTTATCTAGTCCTTCCATGCAAAGTAAGCCACTAAATTTATTTATTTGTTTTTCTGGTAGAAAATAATGAATTTTGTATTAGTATAGTCTAAAAGCTTGTCATCTTCTACTAGTCAATTAGTCATTGTCATTTTGCTAAAATACAATGGAATTATGTTATTATATTCGTATAAACAAATATTGAAAACTTAAAGAGATGATACCATTTCAACTAACGCATTTAAACTGTCTAAAAACATTTGTCGGTGCAACCAAATAACGTTTATGATTAAAGTTTTCAACTAAAAGTGTTATGAAAATCAATTTTTATTTCTTAACTGAAACTACTTCCGTTTTTCGCCTTCATATAGCCAACATTTGGAGTTGTAAGAACATCCCTAATGGTTTAACTTCACACCTATTTCTTTTGTCGCATCAATATTTCACTAACTAAAAATCTATTTATAAATTACTTCTTTAATAGTTAATATTTTCAAAAGAATTTTCTTTTATAATATTTGTAATTTACATTTATCTATCTTAAATATATTATCAATACCACTATATATAATTTGATAAAAAAAAATTGCCATCTTATAAAACTTAACATTTTTTAAAATGTCTCATACAAAAATATTATATCAATTGAGATTAATATTGAAATAGATAGAAATATTACATTGCAAATATTAAAAAATATAAGTCTAAAACTATCTAAGGATTAAAATGAAAAATTATTAAACAAAAGGACTAAAAAACAAACATTGAAAGTTAATTACAAGGTTAAAAAAGTCTTTACAATAAATTTTTAGAAAAGCTAATTATTACAATGGTAAAAAAACATTCAAAGACTTATTGAAATAGTAATAAGTTTTTAGAAAAGCTATCATTAGAGATGCTCTAAACACTGAAAAATGGTCACCACAAAAACATTTGACTGAGAGCATCCACAATGGTTAACCTCTCTAATGACTTATTATATTTGTCACATCATCTAATAACATATTAATTAAAAACCTCTCCAATGGTTAACCTTTCCAAAGACTTTTTCTTATTAATAGTACTTTTTTTAACGACTATTTCATCAAAACTAACAATGAGCTAGAAATACAAGCAAGAACAAAGGAAAAACAAGACAAACAACAATTTAACAACAAGACATAGGATTTGTACACCACTCACACCATCTATTTTGCAAATTACATGATTTTATCCTATTATTCAATCAAAAGTAGGATGAACTTTGGATCTCGGTAAATATGAATTTGTCATTCTCCCTTGAGTTAGTCTCGAATGTCTTTTGGTTACGAAACTTCCAAATGACCCATAACATAGTATAAATCGCAGCCATAAAGGCTTTATTAATAGTACTAATTTTTCTTTATCTATATCAAATGTTACTAAATACCCACCTTCTTATGTAAATTAACAATTTTTAAGCATTTATAAAACTTAACTTTTTTTATAAAATATCTCTAACAAAAATATTATAATGCTTGACCTTAAAAAGTATTGAAATATGATAAAGTTATAATTTATAGTTATAAAAATAATAAATGATTCACATATAAATATATATAGAGGTTTAAAATGTAAAATTGTTAAATATAGGGACCAAAAGACTCAAACATTGAAATATAATTAAGTGGTTGGGAAATAATAAGTGGTTGGAGACCTCCTAAAAAAGTCACGTATTCCAATGGTAAAATAATCATTTTAGAGGTTATTCAAATAATAATATCCTCTTAAAAAACCTCTCATTGGAGATGCTTTGATAAAAATTTAATTAATTAAAAAAATGTAAAGTTATGTGATTAAAAAAATCAAATAAATATCCTCAAAATATTAATATACTGAAAATATTATTATACATATATATATTGAGAATATATATTATTGAAAATATTAATATTAAATATGCTTTGAGTTCCTTTAAAAATTAATATATTGGGTGAGAATGTGATAATAGATCTCAGCCACTGATTTGGGTGGATTTGGGGCTCACGGCCCGGCAAAATTTGCCGCGCGGGGCGAGGTGGCACATGTGCCCTGTTTAATCATCGATGAACCCTATGAATATATATATAGGGTAATCATCGATGATTACACTAATTCTCACATTCTTACGATTTTTCCAATTCTCAAAGGAACCCTCCCATATATATATATATATATATATATATATATATATATATATATATATATATATATATATATATATATATATGGTCCGGATCCGGTGAGGACTTTTTTCCCGGTGAGGATTGCGAGGACAATTTTCGCCCACTCATCTTAAAAAGGGCATAAAGGTCATTTTCGAAACCCCACTTTCATCCTTTTGCCACGGGTCCTCTTATAATTGGAAGTGGGTTTTTCCCCCGCAAATCAAGGCGGGGGTAAAAAAAGTTATGGCCGAAAAACAAAGATGGGGGTAAAAAAAAGCCCATCAAATCAAGGCTTGACATTGAAGGATTTATGTGCTCAGATAAGTACACGTGTCACCGTGTCCAATGTTATAAGACACTAAAGGGTCACATCACTACACACCCAATAATGGACAATCGAATAAAGTAAGTTGTGTGGAATAATTAACTAGTTAAGTTAATTATGAAGAAGAGAATAAATAATAATAAGTTAATTATTATTTGTGAGGATGGTTAAATATTAGGTTAAGTATTTAACGGACAGTTAATTAATACTAATTAATTAACTAGTAAAAGTCCAAGGGTTTAAAGTGTCAATAGGAAGTTTAATTATGAGATTAATCATAATTAAACTCCAAGGACTTAACTGTAACTTAAGCCCTTATAAATAAAGGCTTAAGGTTAAGGTTTAAGGGTTAATCACTTTACACACTCAAAACCCTACACCCTCCTCTCTCCCTTCGGCCGATCGAACGAAAGAACCCCAAAGGGGTTTTTTGGTTTTGCTTGTTCGGTTCGACGAACACACACACACACATACACAAGTTTGTGTATTGCTTTGTTGGTACAACGCGGTCTTGCAGCTTGTCCAGGTGGTGCAGTAGAGGTGGATCACTTCTTTAGCAATCTAAAGGTAATGTTCATCATCTCCTTCTTCTCGTGATCTCATTGACTAGTAGAGATCCAGTAATGTGGTATTCAAGTTCCGCCATGTGAATACTACAAGGTTTTCCTACAGTGGTATCAGAGCTTTCTACTAATCTCTATGAGATTCGGTTGAGTTTCTTTTCATCTAGAACATTGTTCAAGTTTATGAACAATTGGTTTGAATAGGGTTCTAGATAAAAAGAAATTAGGCTTCTTTTTCTTGCTTGCTTTTTCCGATTTCGTATATATATATGTATACTATATTAAGTTTTTTTATCTTAGAAAGAAACCTAGTAAATTTAATCCAAGAACATTGTTCAAGTTTATGAACAATTGTATTGAGTAGGTTTTAAGATAAAAAGAATTAGGTTTCTTTTCTTTTTTTAGTAAAATAAAACCTAGTACTTTTAATCCAAGTATGTTATTCAAGGATCTTGAATAATTGAAATAAAAAAGGTTTTAAGACAAAATTAAGAAAAGGTTATGTTAGATTTTACGTTTATAAAATTTAACACTTTATTTGTTTATTACTGTTATTATTAGCGAATATATATATATATATATATATATATATATATATATATATATATATATATATATATATATATATATATATATATATATATATATATATATATATATATATATATATATATATATTATACGATAGTCGAACCCGCCACAACCGAGTTTCGGTCGAAGCAAGACTCGACCATCGAGTGGCCGTCGAACACCATCCCACCGAGTTTCGGTTGGGGTGACTTCGTGGTCAAGAAACTTTTATTTTTGGTCCAAGATTTCCCAACGTTTTTGGGAAGTATGTGATCCTAAATAAGGGATAAAATCTACAAGTTTCCAATGTAAGATTTTATCATTAATAGTCAAATCTTTTAAATAATCTTTAACTAGTTTATTATTTTTGTTAATTAATAACAATAAAGTTTAATAAACAATTAAAATAAACCTAATGATTTTAATAGTTATTAAAATCAAGATAATTATGAAATTAAGGAGGAAATAAGAAACCAGTTTATGGGTAATTTAATAATTATCAGTTTGGTAATTTAATATTATAAGTTTATTTATTTAATTAAGATGACATAACCCAAAAGAATTGATATTGTGTGTATTTCAAATTTTTCGGAATTTTTTTTATTTTTCGGAAATTTATAAAAGTTTTATTTTTAAAACTACATAAAACACAAAACCAAGTCTTTGGGGTTATGGCATGGCAATTTTTCGAAATTGCAAGTATTATTTATTTTTCATTTATTTATTGTAATATAAAATAATAAGATGGTGATTATAAACAGTTTGTTTAGAAAACCAAGATTTAATTATAAGATGGTAATTATAAACAGTTTATTTAGAAAACCAAGGTATAAATTAATAAGATGGTGATTATAAAAAGTTTGTTTAGAAAACCAAGTTTTAAATTAATAATGGTGATATAAACAGTTTGTTTATAAACCAAGTTTTATAAAGACAAATTAAAAGGTGGAATTTATAAACAGTTAGTTTATAAAACCAAGTAATTAAAAAACTGGCTAATTTTTCGAACAAAGGAAAATCCTTTTTAGAAAATCTTAGATCAGAGTGCAACCCATCTAATGGAACACCTCACTTGTTCAACGATATTCACATTGTAAGGAGAAAGAACCTTAGATGTGGATTCAAATCATTGCGTGTGTTAGGGTGCGTAGGGTCTTGTGGTAATCGGGAGTCCCGGCGCAAGGCATCGCACTATGTTAGATGGTACGATCTATTTTGGTGATAATCGGGAGTCCCGACCCAAAATTCACTATAGGGATTAAAACATGTACAAGTTTGTTGTTCAACTTGATATCCCGAGGATCTAGGAATCGTTTCTAGTCTAGAGGCGATCGGTATGGCTATACCTACCAGAAATAGCGTGGCTCTAATGGGAAGTGCCCAAACCTTGCATTAGAGGGCATGAAATATGGGTCCTAGTCTAACTATTATTATTAAAAGGTAATAATGTTAGAAGTTATTATTTTATCTAATCTTACTAACCGTTTGTTTATTTTTCTTATAGATGTCTGTACCGTCAGAAATTCCATTTTATTCACCAAACGAATCGCGAAAGGTCATCACTGGAAAATGGAAGCTTACTGGTCCGAACTACAAAGTTTGGAAAGTGCACTTTAGGAGTTACCTAAAAGCACATAATCTACTGTACGTGATAGACGAGGCGCCCAAGGGACAACCAGGGCAAGATGCCCAGGATGATGAGTTTGACGCTTATTATCAGTATCTGGCTGATGAATCACAAGTTATGTCGATTCTTATTCTTACTTCATTATCAGAGCTTACTGATAATCTACGTAAGAAACCGTGCTATGAGTTTGTCCAGTATCTTGAGGAGACGTTTAAAGATAGTACTGAAGATAGCAAGCAATTCATTTTACAAGAAATCATTTCGTCAAAAATGAAAGATGATCAACCATTTAGTGACCACCTTATCAACATAAGGAGGTTACTAGATTGTCTCACCCTAGTTACTGGCACATCAAACGAGCATGAACAAGTCCTGTTCTTGTTTGGATCTCTCACTCAGTACTATCAGGACAAGGTAGTACGTATAGTCGGGAGTTTTGATTTGAGTGTCGCAGGTCAACACGAGAATCTCTTGTGTATACGCGATGTTCAAAGGCTAGAGGAAGAATCTCTCCCCGAGATTCAGGAGGACGAGTTTAAAGAGTGGTTGAATGACTTTGCGGATTTGTGTTGCCCAACTTGTGGCAGCAAGGATATTTGCGAGCACACGTCAGACGTGGGGCTGTTGGACGCTGACTTTGTCAATGATTCAGGTATCTTTATGATTGATTGTCTCGTTACTTCTAATGAATCCTGGGTATTAGATACCGGATGTGGTCATCACATTTGCAATCATTTGCAGGGATTTAAGAAGAACAGGAGGCTGGGACGAGGGGATGTTGAACTACGAGTAGGCGAAGGTTCCAAGGTTGGAGCTGAAGCCGTAGGAACATATCTTCTCAAGTTGCCTTCAGGAAGAGTCTTGGAACTTAAAGATTGTTATTATGTTCCTAGACTTATTAAAAATGTTATTTCTTTTGATTTACTTATAGACAGTTGTTTTTATTATGAGTTTTATGGAAAAACAATTTCGTGTTTAAAAGATGACATTTTATATTTTAACGCAAATTCTCATAATGGTCTATACACGTTAAATCTAAATAACATAGAACGAGACGTTTATCATATAAGTAAAAGATCCAAGAGTAACTTGAATCAAACTAATCTTTGGCATTGTCGTCCAGGTCATATAAACGAGACTCGCATTAAGAAGCTCCACAATGATGGAATTCTAGAGCCATTTGATTTGGAATCATATGCAATATGCGAAGCTTGTTTATCTGGCAAGATGACAAAAGACCCTTTCAATCATTACAATGAAAGGGCAGGCGAGTTGTTAGGGATGATACACACAGATGTGTGTGGACCCTTTACTCCAGAAGCCAGAGGAGGGTACCGCTACTTCATTACCTTTACTGACGACTTCAGTAGGTATGGTTATGTCTTTCTTATGAGACTAAAGTCTGAGAGCTTTGACAAGTTCAAAGAATATCAGAGGGAAGTAGAGAACCAACTAGGCAAGAATATTAAGTCACTTCGGTCTGACCGAGGAGGCAAATATTTGAGCCAAGAGTTCGACGATCATTTGAAGGAATGTGGGATTGTTTCACAACTCACACCTCCGTATACGCCTCAGATGAATGGCGTATCAGAAAGGAGGAATCGCACCTTGTTAGACATGGTACGATCAATGATGTGTCGCGCCCCATTACCACTATCATTTTGGGGACATGCACTCGAGACTGCAGCATTCACACTGAATAGGGTTCCAACTAAGTCAGTGGAAAAAACTCCGTTCGAGCACTGGGCGGGGAGAAAACCTAAATTATCTTTTCTCAAGATTTGGGGTTGTGAAGCATACGTTAGACGTAACTTCACAGACAAACTAAACCCCAAGTCAGATAAGTGTATCTTCGTTGGATATCCAAGTGAAACCTTAGGATACTATTTCTATCATCAGGAAGACAACAAAGTCTTTGTTGCTCGAAAAGGTGTCTTCTTGGAGGAGAAGTTTCTAGGAACTGAAACTCCAAGAAAAGAAATAGAGCTTCAAGAAATTGAAGAGAACGAAGATCCACCGACGACTTCAGTCGACCCAATAGTTCAACAAAGAATTGTTGATTCCCAACCAGACCTACCGGTTGAGGAAGAAGAGACACGCAATCCGCGTAGGTCCAGTAGACCACGCCAAGAACCAGATAGGTATCTTGGATTCATGATCGATGAAGATGATGGAAGTCTACTAGAACCATTAACCTACAGCGAAGCTGCTAACGGCATAGAGTCTGAAAGATGGCTCGAGGTTATGCAAGCAGAGATGCAATCCATGTATGACAACCAAGTTTGGGTGTTATCAGACTTGCCACCACAGTCTCGTGCTGTTGGATGCAAGTAGGTTTTCAAGAAGAAAACCGACATGGATGGAAATGTGCTTACTTTCAAAGCACAACTCGTCGCGAAGGGTTTCACACAAACACATGGTGTGGATTATTCTGAAACCTACTCGCCAGTCGCCATGCTTAAGTCTATCAGAATTCTTATGGCCATATCAGCATATTACGACTATGAGATATGGCAAATGGATGTTAAAATCGCCTTCCTTAACGGGGAGTTGAATGAGGACGTATTCATGATACAACCGAATGGTTTTACTGATCCAAAGAATCCTGATAAAGTATGCAAATTGCTAAAATCCATTTATGGATTAAAGCAAGCATCTAGAAGTTGGAACTTACACTTTTGACAAAAGAATCAAAGAATTTGGTTTTGTCAAGAGTGAATTCGAGGCGTGTGTCTACACAAAATTCAGTGGGAGCATAGTAATCTTCCTAGTCTTGTATGTTGATGACATACTGCTTATAGGAAATGATATACCAGCATTACAAGGAGTAAAATCCTGGTTAGGTAAATGTTTCCAGATGAAGGACTTGGGAGAAGCCGCGTTTATACTGGGTATAAAGATCTATAGAGATATATCTAGGTGGCTTATTGGACTTAGTCAAAGTACATACATTGACAAAGTGCTGAAGAGATTCAGTATGATTGATTCCAAGTGAGGTCTCGTTCCAATGACACATGGCATTACACTGAGCAAAGCTCAGAGTCCCACATCTAGCAAGGAAATAGCTTGAATGAGTTTGGTACCATATGCTTTGGCAGTTGGATCAATCATGTATACCATGTTATGTACTAGGCCCGATATTACTTACTCCATAAGTCTCACAAGCAGATTTCAAAAGAATCCTGGTGAACCCCATTGGGTGGCTGTCAAGAACATTCTCAAATATTTGAGAAGGATGAAAGAAATGTTCTTGGTTTTTGGAGGTTCTGTAACATCCAAAACCCGGCCTAGTAGTTTATTGACCTTAAGATATCTTATTAAATGATTATCTGATTAAATGCTTAGTTAATTCAATTAGCCTGCTGTCTTTTGCGGTATTTTAACCAAGGGATTAAAATACCCGACTTGTGATATATTTGGAATGAAAGCGTGATTTTTAGATCTTTGGATTCATTGTTAAATATCGTTTCCGGAAATGCTTTCGTTTTTAAAATTGGAGTCCGTTTGCTATTTTAAATAAATTATCTACGAAAGGGACTTTCAGACAAATACTGTTAAAAAGGAAAAAAAAAGCCAACAAGGGGCCCCACTCTCTTGTTTGGCCGGATGAGGGAGAGAGAGGGGGAAACCCTCTCTTTTGGCTTGACTCTTATTTGAAACATTATCCATATTATCACTATTTCATTGCTTGCATCTCCTCCAACTCTCCCTCTTTGTTCTTGAGCTTTTTGTTGGTGAATTCTTGTGTTAATCTCGAAATCTTGCTTGCTTTTGTGTTAGAGGAAGCTTTGTGGTAAGTACTTCACTCTCTTGTGGTTTGTCTTGAAGTTCTAGAGCTTTGTCATGAGCTAGGGTTTGTGATCTTTAGTGTTTTATGGATGAATCTTGAAATGGATGTTGTTTTATGTGTTTATGCAAGCTTTTACATCATATGTATGGTAGATTGTTGAAGGAATACAAGATTTGGTGAAAATCACCTTCAACCTCCATTAATGGTGGATGTTGAAGGTGGGTTTTGACAAATCTTGGATTTCTTGATATTTGAATGGATAGAATTGTTTATTATGTTGAGAAATCATGATTGGTAAGTTATGGATGTTAAAAACCTAGTATTGATTAATTAGTGAAGTAATTTAACTAGTGTTTGGATGACTTTGTCAAAATGGTGAGCTAGTGATTATGCAAGTATGTTACTTGGAATTGTGATGGTTGTCAACTTGGTGGAATTGCTAAATGATTGTGAATTGCTAGTATAAAGGTTAATTGCTAGTTGATGGAGTTGTGGAAGTAATTTAGTCATGTTCGGGTTTTTGGCCCGTTTGGAGGATGTAGTGATAGAACGGTTTATATGGTTATAAACGACTATTTGGTGAATTGTATTTGTTATACAAGTTGGTGTTGTCATAAATTATGTAATTTATGAGCCTTAGGTTGCGGTTTGTTAAAATTACCAATTTTGACATTTCAGTGGATTGATCACTAACTCGGTATACTTGTTGACAGGAACCGGGAAGGATACTCAGTGATACTAGCTCACTGAGTTAAGGAAATCGAGGATTGAAAGGTGAGTGGATTCAACCTACAACTCGGGTTTCAGTTTATTTGGTTTGGTATTGGTTGTTAGTGAAAAAACGCAGGAATTACCAGACAAGGGCGCGAACTCCACTTAACGATCGGGAAGTGGTTCCAGAGAAGTTGGTTGATTGTCGCGAAGTAGTTCACGATCAAAGTTCCCGACGCGAACTGTAGTTCGCGATCGTGAACTGTAGTTCGCGATTGGGAACTCTGTCGTGACGTTTTTCGCGGTGTTTTTCGTAGCTAGTCTACTTGTTATGTATGCCTAGTGTTAGGGAATACCATACATGACTATGTGCACAATCGGGACGAGGTCAGTGTCGGATGGATAACGGCTGGGCAAAGTGTATCGACTAATAGGGTATCCGACCTTACCTGTATGAGGGGAGGGAGTTGCCCGGGGTGTTGGATACAAACGCTATCGGTTACCGTGGTTTTGGCCGACCATGGTTTAAGGCCCGCAAAGCCGCCGATCCTCTCAAATAAGTGATTACCTAACCGGAGATGTTTCATAACTTCCGTGTTTAAGTATTTAGTGTAGTTGGTAGTGTTAGGAATTCATTCACTTAGCTTTTGTGTAATCCCTCCCTCATTGACACATTTCAGGTTGGAAGGCTGGAACGGGTCGGACTTGGACGGGAAGTTTGACCATGCTTAAATTATATGTTTTGTAAAATGAGTCGTGTTTAGTAATACCGTCTTTTTAACTAACTTTGGTTTGTAACATTTTGTGGGACCATGGTTTGTAAACCTAACTAAACTAGATGCTTCCGTAACTTAGATTAATACTTAATTGCCCTTCTTTAAAAAAAAATGCGGTGTTACAACTTGGTATTAGAGCTTCGGTTTGGCGATGGATACACGGGGTTGGTGTTCCGTTCCCAAATCGTGGCTCGTGTTTTGGTCAAACCTTCCGTACTAGAGGGATTAGAGCAAGTGTGAATTGGGCTTAGTAGTTAGTAGATGTGTACTAACGAGTTAAACTAAGTCTTGGTGAGTTGTTGTGTTTGTAGCAGGAATGGCTACTGATGGAAACTTACTCGAAGCTGTCCCACCGAATACGAACCCGTGTAATGATGGGGCCGCGACTTCGGGCGGTGATGAGATACCGAATGAAGAGTATATTATGTTGTTGGAGACACGAAATATGGAGCTTGAGGATACTATTAGGGCTCTCCGTCAAAGCCAATCGACTGAGCCGCGACCCGAGGCTCGGTCTACCTTACCACCTACCACTCAAGCAAATCCGCCCCCACAATTCACTCAAACTACCCACATTCCCGTCTTTCCCCGAAATGACTCCTCATCCCCTAATGCAAGCATCCCACAACCACCACCCACTCACACCGTACCCTTTGCCAATGCCCAACACCAACAATTTTTCTACCAACCGCTCCCGGTAGAGAAGAAACCGTGCACTTACAAGAACTTTCTCGATTGTAAGCCAACCGAGTACCGGGGAAGTACGGACCCGGCGGAAACTCTCACATGGCTCCGGGCTACCGAAAATGCCCTTATTGCTTGTAGTTGTGAGGACCATTTGAAGGTCCGGTATGCGTCCCGGATGTTGGGGGGACCAGCTATGGTTGGTGGGATGGGTTGACCGCAAATTTTAGCAATGAAATGATGGATGCGATCTCATGGAAACAATTTAGGGATCAAGTGGAGGCTAGGTATTGTAGCCCGTTTGAGTTGGATAAAATTCGGAACGAATTCATGATGTTGAAAATGAACGATAGGATGACGGTGGATGAGCTTATTCTTCAATTCAATGGGAAGCTTCGGTTTGTAACACAATGGGTGACCGATGAGTCCACCCAAATCAAGCACTTTGTTGGGGCGTTGTTGCCCGGGTACCGGAATGTAACGAGGCTTGCGGGAACTCTCTTGCAAGCCTATGATCTTGCAAAATCGGCCGAAAGTGATATTTTGGCACAAAAGGCCGCGAGTCGGGAGAAGGCCCACGTTTCATAAAGGAAAGCATGAGCAATCAAACTCGAGCAACCATAAGAAACCCCAAGGGAACCATAAGTGAACAATGACCGACGAAAGCAAATACTTCAAGGTTCCAACCAAAGGAACCCGTGGTGCCTATCGTGTAAATCCTCTCATGCTGGTCCGTGTACGGCACAAACTCGAAGGTGTATTAAATGTGGGCAACACGGGCATGAGTCTTCGGAATGCAAGTTGGAGAATAGTGTTTGTTGGACTTGTCAGAAAGAGGGACATCGGGCCATGCATTGTCCAACTAAGAAGAGTTCGGGTTCGGGTTCGGGTTCGGGCGGGGGAGCGGCTTCGTCGGGAGGTCAAAAGAGGAAAAGTCATCCGCCACCTACGGGTCGGGCATTCAAGATGACGGTGGAGGATGCCACCACTACCGACGATGTCATCACCGGTATGTTTCTAATAAACTCCATACCCGCTCGTGTATTATTTGATTCGGGTGCAAATTGTTCGTTTTCGTCAAAGAGTTTTTGTGACAAATTGAAATTGCCTACTTCTTTGATCGCGACACCTCTAGAGGTAGAGGTGGCCGATGGTGAAATGGTTCCAGTCACGACATCCGTGTCCGGGGCTAGTATTGATATTGATGGCGTGAAATTTTCGATTCTTTTACTTGTTATGCCGATATCTGGCTTTGATGTGGTTTTAGGTATGGATTGGTGTTAGGGTAGAAAACCCGGTCAAACCCACTACTTTGTGAATCTGATGAACAAATGAATATATAAGTTTAACTCTAATTAATAATCTTAGTAATACTCGGTTCATACTGAGTTGGTCGGTATGTGCTCATACCGAGTTGGTCGGTATGAGGTGATACCGAGTTCACGGACCGAGCTATTTTCCATGATTCACTTTATTAGTCAAATCCTTTAATCATGCTATGTATTTATTATAATTGGGAAGTTACATTTGAATATGGTTAATTGTAAAACCTCTATAACTTATAAATAGAGGTTTAGGCTATACTTGTTTAGTATCCTTTTGGATCCCGGTTGATCATTTGTTTGGATCACCGGAACCCAATTCTAAATGTAACACTTTGTGGAGTGTTCTTGCTTATTCCGCAACCAAGAACACATATTATACGTTTGTGCTTAATAAGAATAATCGTATGACGTATATGATCTTGTCTTTACCGATGTTATTGACAATATTGGGGTTCGAGGGTCCTAACAATTGGTATCAGAGCGGTTCAAAGTTATCTACAACTTTGATGATCTTATAACCCTATATAAAGTTGAAGATCAAGTCTTTTCATGAAGAAGAACAATGCAGAATTTCATTTCTGCGCACGGGTAGAAGAAATGTCGGATCTCCTTCGTTAAACAGTCGAATCTGTGTGAAATTTGAACAGGAGGTTCTCAACACACAAACACACAATCTGACCATTCAGAATTGTAATTCGAGTTTCTGGTAGAGAGATGTGTATGGCGCAAAAAGTCAGATTCTTTGCTTTTTATTCCTTACTTTCTGGGCAGCCATGTTTGAAAAATCAAATCTCTTTCTTCAAACTTTGAATAAGCGTGAAATTTGGACAGAAGGTTCACCATAATGTGTTTAATGTTTTCACCGTTCAGATCTTCAAAAGGAATCGTTACATGAGAGATATATATTTTTGAAGATTATTAACGAATATTTATGGTATGTGTTTAATTCTGCACAACTGTGATAAAACGGCTATTGTAACCGTTGGATCTTCATAAATTTTGGATATTATATCCATAACACATACATGTACTCGGTATCAAAATTTCAGACTGATCAGAAACGTATACTGAGACATACATATTTTCAAAGTTTATGCTTTTCTGATACCGATTGTCTCGTACTGAGTGGTCAGTATGAGACTGTTGTGTTCGTTTCATCCATTGGATCAATATGATTTTTGGATATGATGTTGAAGATAGGTATATGTATGTTGTGTAAAAAATTCATAATGATCAGAAGAATCTACATGGAGATATGAGTTTTTGAAGTTGCTGCAAAATTAGAGAAACAAAATTCTGAAAGCTGAATTTTACAAGTGAGTATGTTTCACATGTTTTTCTCTTTATAATCATATAAAATCATCTTAAACTGAGGAAATCCATAGGTTGATTGATTCTTTGGTGGGGTTTCAAGTCAAAGATAAAATATACCGAACAGTTTAAGGTGAAAGTATATGATTCAGGGGGAGAAAAACTCAATGCGATATATATTTTCTCTTAATATGAAGCTAAAGTTCTTGAAGCTAATGTGTTCATGCTAAGTTATTCAAGGGGGTACATGTCACATATTATTTTACAATCATTTGGATCGTTTCAAACTGAGGAAATCTACTAGTTGAATGATTCTTGGGATATGTTTCATTTCAACTCAAATATACCGGACAGTTTGAGGAGGAGTCCATGGTTGTGGGGGAGAAAAGTTAATGTGATATATGTTTTCTTGAAGTACTTAGTGAATAAACAATATGAAAAGATCTCAAAAAGAAGACCATACAAGACAAGATCGTTATTATTTATTAGGTTAAACATAATCATTTGTTATCATCAGATAGGGGAGATTGTTAGGGTAGAAAACCCGGTCAAACTCATTACTTTGTGAATCTGATGAACAAATGAATATATAAGTTTAACTCTAATTAATAATCTTAGTAATACTCGGTTCATACTGAGTTGGTCGGTATGTGCTCATACCGAGTTGGTCGGTATGAGGTGATACCGAGTTCACGGACCGAGCTATTTTCCATGATTCACTTTATTAGTCAAATCCTTTAATCATGTTATGTATTTATTAGAATCGGGAAGTTACATTTTAATAGGGTTAATTGTAAAACATCTATAACTTATAAATAGAGGTTTAGGCTATACTTGTTTAGTATCCTTTTGGATCCCGGTTGATCATTTGTGTGGATCACCGGAACCCAATTCTAAATGTAACACTTTGTGGAGTGTTCTTGGTTATTCCGCAACCAAGAATACATATTATACGTTTGTGCTTAATAAAAATAATTGTATGACGTATATGATCTTGTCTTTACCGATGTTATTAACAATATTGGGGTTCGAGGGTCCTAACAATTGGTTAAGTGCTAATAAGGCCAACATAAATTGTCACCAAAAGCTAATTACCTTTCTTTTACCCGACGGGTCACATGTCGTGGCCCGGGGAGACCGTGCGACCCCGACCATACCCATTATATCCATGATGAAAGCCCGTAAGTTCTTGACCAAGGAATGTGAATCGTTTTTTGGCCTATGTGATCGATGTGAAAAAGGAAAAGAAAGTGGTTGGTGATCTCCGGGTGGTTTCGGAATACCTGGAAGTGTTTCCCGAAGACTTGCCTGGGTTACCTCCCGTTCGGGAGGTAGAATTCAAAATTGATTTGGTGCCGGGTGCCAATCCCGTGGCTAGAGCACCGTATCGTTTAGCACCATCCGAGATCCGGGAAATGATGACACAAATCCAAGATATATTGGATAAGGGGCCGAGTTCCTCACCTTGGGGAGCTCCCGTTTTATTCTTGAAAAAAGAAAGATGGTGCACTTCGTATGTGCATTGATTATCGGGAATTGAATAAGAGAACGATAAAGAATTGGTATCCCTTGCCACGTATTGACGATTTATTTGACCAACTCCAAGGGTCGTCTTATTTCTCAAAGATTGATTTGAGATCGGGTTATCACCAAGTTCGGGTTCATGAAAATGATATTCATAAAACGGCGTTCCGAACTCGTTACGGTCACTATGAGTTCTTGGTTATGTCGTTTGGGTTGACGAACGCTCACGCGATATTTATGGATTTGATGAACCGAGTCTGTCGGCCTTACCTCGACAAATTCGTTATTGTGTTCATTGACGATATTTTAATTTATTCCAAAACCAAAGAAGAACACGATAAACACTTAAGGCAAGTGTTAGAAACGTTGAAGCGGGAACATTTGTATGCCAAGTTCTCGAAGTGCGAATTTTGGCTTCGAGAAGTTCACCTTTTGGGTCACGTTATTAGTTCGAATGGGGTCAAGGTGGACCCGGCAAAGATCGAAGCGGTTATGAATTGGGTTGCTCCAAAGAACCCAACCGAGATAAAGAGTTTCTTGGGTTTGGCGGGTATTACCGCCGGTTTATTAAGGATTTTTCGAAGATAGCGGGTCCTTTGACGAAGTTGACCCGTAAGGATGTACCGTTTCGGTGGGGTGATGATCACGAGAAGTCCTTCCAAACTCTAAAGCAACTATTATGTCAAGCTCCGGTTCTTGCCTTACCCGAAGGCCCGGAGGATTTTATTGTTTATTGTGACGCTTCACTTGCGGGTTTGGGTTGCGTGTTGATGCAACGAGATCGGGTTATTGCCTATGCTTCGAGGCAATTGAAAAATCACGAGAAGAACTATCCGACTCACGATTTGGAGTTGGCGGCGGTGGTTTTTGCACTAAAATTATGGAGACACTATTTGTACGGTACTAAGTGCGTGATTTGTACGGATCATAAAAGTTTGCAATACGTGTTCACGCAAAAGGAGTTGAATATGCGTCAACGAAGATGGTTATAGTTGATTAAAGATTACGATTGTGAAATTCGATATCATCCCGGAAAGGAGAATGTGGTGTCCGATGCCTTAAGTGGAAAGGGAGATTCGGGACGGGTACAATTTATGAGAATGGAAATTGTGTCGGATTTGGTGTCCCAGTTGAAGATTTCACAAATGGAAGCCTTGAATGTTATAAATTTGAAGACCGAGATTTTGATAAAGAGGAAGGATGATTTAGAAGAAGATTCTCGAGGTTTGAAGACGTATCAATCTCGGGTTTGGGTACCGTTACTCAGGGGTTTGCGGGAATTAATTTTAGCCGAGGCTCACAATTCTCGGTTATCGGTTCACCCGGGTAGCACAAAGATGTATAATGATCTAAGGGCACTTTATTGGTGGCCAACGATGAAGACCGACATTTCCCGATATGTGGGCCAATGTCATATTTGTGCTCAAGTGAAGGCCGAACACCAAAAGCCCTATGGAACTTTAACTCAATCACCGATTCCCGAGTGGAAGTGGGATCGGATTACTATGGATTTCGTGACCAAATTGCCGCGTACCCAAAGGGGTCACGATATGATTTGGGTTATAGTTGATCGTTTAACGAAGAGTGCTCACTTCTTGGCTACTAGTGAGACCGCCTCACTTAGTAGATTGGCGAAGTTATACATTGATGAAGTAGTATCCCGTCATGGAATTCCTATTTCTATCGTGTCTGATAGGGATCCCCGTTTTGCTTCGAGTTTTTGGAATAGCTTGCAACGAGAATTGAGGACGCGGGTGAATTTTAGTACCGCGTATCATCCCCAAACCGATGGGCAATCGGAGAGAACGATACAAACACTTGAAGATATGTTGCGGGCGTGTGTGTTAGAGTACGGTGGGTCGTGGGATTCCCACCTACCGTTGATCGAGTTTGCTTATAATAACTCGTACCACTCAAGTATTAAGATGCCACCGTATGGGATGTTGTATGGCCGTCGGTGTCGCAACCCGATGTGTTGGTTGGAAGCGGGCGAGAAACAATATGCGGGACCCGATATTGTACAAATGACCGCGGATAAAGTTGCTATTGCTCGAGAAAAGTTGAAAGCCGTCCGTGACCGACAAAAGATGTATGCCGATCCGAGACGTAGACCCGCTACGTTCTCGGAAAATGAGATGGTTTATTTGAAGGTTTCACCTTGGAAGGGTGTCATTCGTTTTGGTAAACGAGGAAAGTTGGCCCCGAGGTTTATTGGGCTGTTTCGAATTAGCAAAGTGGTAAATTCTCAATTGGTAACACTCGAGTTGCCCCCGGAGTTGTCGGCAATTCACAACACTTTCAACATTTGTTATTTGAGAAAGTGTAACATTGAAGATCCGAGCCAAATCCTTCCGGTGCAAGAGTTGCGGGTTGATACAAAGAAAAGGTTGGTCGAGGAACCGGTGGACTTATTAGATCGAAAGGTGACGAAATTGAGAAAAAAAAAATTCCTATGGTTTTGGTAAAGTGTAAGCACAGTTTGGGTGCGGATATGACATGGGAGACCGAGGCCGATATGCGGGAACGTTACCCCTCCTTATTTGATCGAGATGGGATTCCGCGGATGGAATCTTCTTAAGTGGGGGAGAGTTGTAACATCCCAAAACCCGGCCTAGTAGTTTATTGACCTTAAGGTATCTTATTAAATGATTATCTGATTAAATGCTTAGTTAATTTAATTAGCCTGCTGTCTTTTGCGGTATTGTAACCAAGGGGTTAAAATACCCGACTTGTGATATATTTGGAATGAAAGCGTGATTTTTAGATCTTCGGATTCCTTGTTAAATATCGTTTCCGGAAATGCTTTCATTTTTAAAATTGGAATCCGTTTGCTATTTTAAATAAATTATCTACGAAAGGGACTTTCAGACGTATACTTTTAATAAGGAAAAAAAGCCAACAAGGGGCCCCACTCCCTTGTTTGGCCGGATGAGGGAGAGAGAGGGGGAAACCCTCTCTTTTGTCTTGACTCTTATTTGAAACATTATCCATATTATCACTATTTCATTGCTTGCATCTCCTCCAACTCTCCCTCTTTGTTCTTGAGCTTTTTGTTGGTGAATTCTTGTGTTAATCTCGAAAGCTTGCTTGCTTTTGTGTTAGAGGAAGCTTTGTGGTAAGTACTTCACTCTCTTGTGGTTTGTCTTGAAGTTCTTGAGCTTTGTCATGAACTAGGGTTTGTGATCTTTAGTGTTTTATGGATGAATCTTGAAATGGATGTTGTTTTATGTGTTTATGCAAGCTTTTACATCATATATATGGTAGATTGTTGAAGGAATACAAGATTTGGTGAAAATCACCTGCAACCTCCATTAATGGTGGATGTTGAAGGTGGGTTTTGACAAATCTTGGATTTCTTGATATTTGAATGGATAGAATTGTTTATTAGGTTGAGAAATCATGATTGGTAAGTTATGGATGTTAAAAACCTAGTATTGATTAATTAGTGAAGTAATTTAACTAGTGGTGGGATGACTTTGTCAAAATGGTGAGCTAGTGATTATGCAAGTATGTTACTTGGAATTGTGATGGTTGTCAACTTGGTGGAATTGCTAAATGATTGTGAATTGCTAGTATAAAGGTTAATTGCTAGTTGATGGAGTTGTGGAAGTAATTTAGTCATGTTCGGGTTTTTGGCCCGTTTGGAGGATGTAGTGATAGAACGGTTTATATGGTTATAAACGACTATTTGGTGAATTGTATTTGTTATACAAGTTGGTGTTGTCATAAATTATGTAATTTATGAGCCTTAGGTTGCGGTTTGTTAAAATTACCAATTTTGACATTTCAGTGGATTGATCACTAACTCGGTATACTTGTTGACAGGAACCGGGAAGGATACTCAGTGATACTAGCTCACTGAGTTAAGGAAATCGAGGATGGAAAGGTGAGTGGATTCAACCTACAACTCGGGTTTCAGTTTATTTGGTTTGGTATTGGTTTTTAGTGAAAAAACGCAGGAATTACCAGACAAGGGGAGTTCGCGTCGCGAACTACACTTAACGATCGTGAAGTGGTTCCAGAAAAGTTGGTTAATTTGTCGCAAAGTAGTTCACGATCGGAGTTCCCGACGCGAACTGTAGTTCGCGATTGGGAACTCTGTCGTGACGTTTTTCGCGGTGTTTTTCGTAGCTAGTCTACTTGTTATGTATGCCTAGTGTTAGGGAACACCATACATGACTATGTGCACAATCGGGACGAGGTTAGTGTCGGATGGATAACGGCTGGGCAAAGTGTATCGACTAATAGGGTATCCGACCTTACCTGTATGCGTTACATGGTTAAGGGGAGGGAGTTGTAACACCTCAATTTTCAAAACAACATTTAAATAACATTAAATCCAAAATACATAATATTGTATCGATGTCAAATGCCGGTTTTACAAAAACGAAAAGGTTTCTTGTTCGAGATTATCAGAGTTTACAAAAACGGTGTTACAAATTATATCTTAACTATAGGATAAGTACTCTAATCATCAACACCGAGCTAATCTCAACAAGGCCTCCTCTAAACGGGCCTCCTAGATCTTCGATCCCGAATCTGAGTACATAGCAAAAACACAAACATAGTACGTGAGACAAAATTGCCTCGTGAGATACATGGGTTTTAGACCCGATATCAACTAGTCAAATAATATCATTTAAACTGAAAATAATATTACTAGGTTCGTTTGGGTCACTTCATTACTTTCATCATTTGGCCAATGTCAAGATAATCGGAATGCCTCCAATCTATCAAGACCGTCATATCCACGGTAACCGGAATGCCTCCAATCTACCGGGACTCATAGGTGTTGGGCAATCGGAATGCCTCCAATCTACCACTAACCTTAAGGTACCGTAATAACCGGAATGCCTCCAATCTACTACGGCCCTAGGGACATCAACATCATCATCATCATTTATCTTTTATCATTGTGAGCCTATAGCTCCATCATTTCTCAATCATTTAATCGATTCATCATCATAATAGCAATTCATCATAAATCACATAAATAACTAAATTACTTAAAGACTCGATAAAAACATTTAATTATAAACATTTACTAACTATGTACTCAGTTTTGAAAGTTCACATGTACTCACCTTAGCCCAGCTTATCCAAGTGTTGTGTTCCTTAAACACCAATATCACTTCTCAAGATTTGAATGCCTCAAATCCTTCCACTAATAACCTATTAACAAAACTAATACAATGGTTTGCATTAATCATCTATACTAACTACATAATCCATGGCTAGTCAACTACTAGCACCATTTTCCCCAAAGTTACCAAATCCTAATTCCATAAATCACCACATTTTCGTGTATCCATATCATGACCATGTTTTCGTTGTTAAAATATCATAGATCTAAGTTATATTACTTCCATTTAACCATTTATGTACAAATCCATAACTAGGGTTTATGATTCAAGCTTCCCTACTTGAATCTAAGACTTATAACACAAGAGGGTTGAAGATTTACCTTTGATCTTCAAATGTGAGCAAGAATCTCCAAGATCTAGTGAAGATTAAGCTCCAATCGCCACTATACACTCAAAAATCGCACACACAAGATGAGAGGAGGAAACTAGGGTTTTGGGGTGTAATAAATGAGGTTTTCCCGTCTTTAATGCTGTGTCGGCCAACGTTCACGATCGCTACCCCGTGTTCGCGACGCGAAGTCCTTCACGCACGCATAGTTCGCGATCGGGATCTGATCGGGAAGTAGATGGTCGAATTACCTGCATCGACTTCGCGATCCGTGAACATAATTATCTCAGATGCCCTAGCAAGTAGTAGCACAGAATGACCCTGTGCCGAGCTCGGTTGCCCAGGCACAATGTCTCAGATCAAAATAAATCACAGATGCTCAGATACTCAGATAACATATCAACTCAGATAACACATACGGTTCAACTAATATAACACATAAGTCATGCATGTACTATGTTAAAACTGAATACACGGTGAGAATACTCACCTCGAAAACATAAGCTCCGAAGATATCTCAGCACTCTACGTTATTGTCCAGCTAACGTCTAGACGGCCCTAAAGCACGAAAGATAGTCCAGGTTAGACTCAATTCAAAACTTGCTTAACAACGTTTTCCCTTGACTAAATACTAATAAAAGCTTTTCTCTTTATTTTAAACTTTTTCTCTTTAATTAATAATAATAAAACTTTTTCTCTTTATTTAATAATAATAAAATCACTTTTCCCTTTATTAAATATCTTCATTTCATTAAATAATCAAACAAATGAGAATCTGACCAATTTGAAATTCCCAAAACCAACAATATCCTTAATATAAATACCATAATCCAAATGAGCAGGAATGAGAAAAAGAATATTCGGACAAATAGATTTATAAGAACAATAAACAATACCACCATAAACCAAAACCCACTTCTCTAAACTTGCGTGGTTGACACAACGGGAAAAAAAAAGGAAAACAGCAAAGGATCGGGGTCTACCTATCACTCTAGCTTGAGCTTGGATTATCAACGAACCCACATCTGAATAATCTCCTCCTTCAAAGTTAGCTGCGTAGCTCACCGATATGAGCGGACTTCACCGGAGAACTGAAACACGCAAAACAGTACACCTTCAACCACTTGAATCATATCACGGCTCGATGATGAACGGAAAGAAAAGAAAAATGTGTTAGCTTACCGGAAATGACGAAACTTCGCCGGAACAGAACTGAAAAACTGAGGTGAAGCTTAACGGTGGAACAAAATGGTGAAGCTTTTCCGGTGAAACGATAAACGAGGTGGAGCTCACCGGGACTAGAACAGAATCGCCATCCGGGGAGAGTTGTTTGAGAATCCACACGGACAAAACCTGAAGTTTTGTTCTTCACTGCTCGACGGAAAACGGGATGAGGGTTATGCTCTCGCCGGCGACCAAATAGAAACGAGATGAAGGTGGTGGTATTTCACCGGTGGCCAACAGAAACGGAAGAAGAGTGCACCGGTAGCTAGCAGACAACAAGGTGGGACAGAACCAGAAATGGAAGGTTGATCAAGGCTGACGAAGGGACTTTCTTGAGGAGGAAGAAGGCAGACAAAAAGGGAATATGGGACAAATGAGAATGACGGCTAGGGTAGAGCAAGGGAGGCTACCATTTAAATTAAATAATAAAATAACTTTGTGTGTTTGAGGCCCTGCAGTTTGTCACGTTCATGGGCTCCTCTCAAAATTATTCATGAGCCCAAATCACGTATAAAACATGACTGGCCCATCTATTTACTTTACGAAGAAGAAAATATAATAGCATGAATGGTCTTTATTTACCACAACTAAGCAATTAAAGAGCGTGACAATCATAAGCAACCATAAATGATATAATATTATTTCACAACAATTATATACTTAAACTAAATGATTATAACAATAATAGAAGTAACATATACTTACCCGAAACTTCGAGGCGTTACAAAAGGTTCACACTTTTTAATCAAATAAGCCCGCCACTCAAAATAATATCATTACACTCTTACGATTAACTAACCGGTCCAAACCCGAGATGAACTTGCGAATAAAGGGCGTCTCATTAAAATAATTAGAAACGTCTAATAAATTGTTGTCAAATTTAAATAACATTTAATAAAAGCGAACCGTTCAACTTCAGTATAATTAGTTTACTAATTATTCATTTTAATCTTAATTATAACGATTAAATTAATATTAATTAATTATTAAAATTTCAGGTCGTTACAACTCAACTCCACTTGAAATAGACTTCGTCCCCGAAGTCATCGCTTGGAAGAAGCTCAGCTAGCGATCTCGCATCTCAGACTTGGGTCTGCCAACGATACACATCTTCAAATGGGAAGACATGCAAAGGTTATAAATAAGAAGCTCTTCAGGGTGGCCTACTCGATCAGAATGAAACTCCGGCTCTCGCAAATGCTTATACAAATCTTCCATCTTTGGTAGCGCAAGACGATAAGGGTTAGAATTCGGAAAGTTCTCTAAAGATCTCGGTTCATCATCGAAAATGGTGTCAATGCATGCGCGAAATAACCCACGACACCATACTGAAGACGTCTTCTTGCAAGCACAGCCGGACACGATCCCTGCACCCAGCGATTAACGTCGCGTTGAATCTCCGATTCAACTCCACTTGAAATTGGCTACCGATTTGTTGACGATGTCAGACGAACTCGGCGTAGTACTAGGTCATCCAAACCATTTTCACAATCACACTCGGGTCTCACGTGGCAATAACAACGAATTTTATTGGAAGATTTCTTCCCGCACAGCTCCATTTAACAACACTGTATACTTTATCCACAAATAAAAATTTATTATGACCAATCTCTATTAATAATGGCTCAGAAAAGGTCCTCTATTCTACGGAACACCAGCTTTGTAAAAGCATAAGAAATAATTGGGTGGGTCGCCCTACTGCCAAATAACACATAAACATGCACAATGTTCACAGAAGTGTCCCATATCACACAGGAATCTCATATACTCGGATATCGCACATAGAAATTATCTCCACACAGTAACAAACTCAAGTATTTTACTCAGAAATATGATCCAGATGGATAACTCAGAAATCCAACTCGGAAATAACTCAGAAATATAACTCAGGAATACAATATTTACTGTTAACATCATTATATGTAATTCACATTTTGCTCATACTCATAACTCATCGCGGTCCATATTAATAGCTTATTACAAAAGTTATAATTTCTCTTGGTTATTTCGGCCATATACTTACTCATTGATCTAATGATTTCTTGTTTACTCAATTCCCTAACTACTCTCCATTCAATAACCAAAATATATCATTTGATAAAATATATTACTCACCAATAAAAATTTTCTCATAAAATTTTTGTAATGCCTCAAAATTTTCAAATACTCAATAATTTAATAATAAAATATATTATTTGATAACTCTAGAAAAAATATGTTACTCACAAATAAAATTTCTCATAATAATTTTATATCACCTCAAAATTTAAATAAACCTTCCGTAAATTAAAAACGTTTCTTGTCTAACTCATTTTAGTTACTTGCTCACATAACTCGATTTATAAATTTCTTATAAAATCAAAGATTTACTCAATAACCAATCAAAATAAGATTTTATCATTTGTTTTAATTATTAAATTTTGTTTTTTATCAAAACAATTTAACGACCTCATTTTAACTCATTTATTCGAAATTTCATTATAGCGGTTTTCCTCAAATATGACTCATTAATAAGTTCTCATCACTTTAATTTATAATTCATCATTATCTCATTATAATCACACATGAATAAGTATACTTATCTTATTATGTATATAATTAGAGTGTTTACTACTTCCCTTTTCATGATTGACTCAACCTAATTAACTTGATTTATTATTTTTCTCAATTAATCATGATTTATCAATTTGTTATAACTCTATAGTTACCCTATAGAATAATTTAACTATTCACAACTACTCGATTTGATACTTACTCTTATAAATTCTCTGATCAGTTATATGTATCTAGATTTCGCATTTTAAATCCTTACCCAGAAAAATCTCTGTGCATAATAGGTAATGATAACTATTTTATTTTTGGAAATTTCCCCGTTTACCCCTGCTCAACTCCACTTGGAGAAAAACTCGTCCTCGAGTTTGGAACTGGTATTCTCTACTAAAATAAACAAACAAGAATGTAGACACACAAACAATTAAGGTACACATACTAAATTCACAACAACAAGCATTGGTCCATCGTTCCCCTCAAAATCTCCCTATAACCAACCAAAAGTCATGTGTGTAAGGTAATAGGGGCCCTCTATTACTTTAGACACCTACCTTTGTTTGGTCACAGATCAATCCCAAAGTTCACAACTTCCCACACAAAATTCCACCAACAAATCACACTCAGAAGAAGAAGAAAAAAAATTATTTTTCATATCAAATAAATACAAATTCGCAGTCAGTTGAGTGTACTCAGAATCTTATAAACATTACTCAGAAATGCACTCAGCAAAAGGCACTCAGCCAAAATATTTTATTATTTTTCGAATCTCTAACTCAGAACATAATATAGCTCATAAGCACCTTTAATTCATTTTAAATAGATCATCACCGAATTAATGATGATAGTCTCCCTTTAGTTCACTTTTAATAAATACCCTTTAAGGTAAACTTAAATAATTTCTGTTTAATTCGACTCGACAATTCTCGATTAATTAGTATAACAAACTTATAGTTTATTTAACATCTATGTGTTAATTTACTAATTCTTCAGTGAACTCATTAGTCACCTTGTAAAAAAATTTGAAGGATTTTCATACTCAGCTTTTTAAATCACATGCTTTAAAGGTTTTCTTATTTGATTTCAATTTAATAAATCTCAGTTTATTATTTTCCCAACATAAAATATTTCTCAATACATCGTGTCTCATCTCTTTGTAAACTTAAAGCATTTTCCATTTTAATTGTCCAAAGATTTTAAAAATTCTCAAAATTCTCAAAAATTTCACAAATTTTAAATTTGATAAATAACTGAAAAGGTTCCACTAAATAAAATCTCAAATGATAATTCAACATTTAAAAACATGTTTAATCCAACTGAAATTTTAAAATTAAAACAAAAACGACTCTGAAATAACAGATAAAAATAAAAGTCAATTCTAGTTAATATTTCTCGTTTAGCTCAAATATAAATAATTTTAAACAATTATAAATTTTAAATATTATTTTTTATTTTTTTATTTTATAAAGATATGTTCTCGGTATTTTCACTTTACTCGACATGATAAACCATCATAAAAATATTTTTTTAAGTCTAGTTGATAATATAAATATCTTTCATTTACTCATTTCACAATTTACTCGTTTCTATAATTCTTTCTATTAATTGCTTTTCGAAAATGAAAGATTTTAATATTTTCTCAATATGAAAAAAAAAATTATTACTCATTTCTTATTTACCCAAAACATGTTCTCATTAAATAACTTATGGAATTTATATCATAATTTCATATCCACTTAATATCCCTTTTAGTTAAAATTTCTCAGAATTATAAAATCTCATAGATTATATAAAATTTTATGTAATTATAATTTTTTTTTGTAGCGTGTATATTGCAGATGCACTTAAAACTACACTCGGAAAATTATACTCAGAAAAATAAATAAAACAAAAAGATCTACGTCGCGAAATACACTCAGATTAAAATCATAATCATACTCAAATTATAGTCGGAAATATCACAGATTTCAAATAAATAATACTCTTAAATATTACCGGCAACGGGAAGCGAGAGGTCGACGTGACATGTTGTATGCTTGATGTGGAAATTTTACTTAGAAAATATTTTACTCATTTCTCGTTTTAAAACTCAAACTAGAGTTTGAATTCTCCCCTTGCGAATGCAAATCCCTCAAGTCAGAGCTCTGATACCAACTTGTAACACCCAAGATTTTGACACAAATTTAAAACTTTTTAAGTATAAGATTTTAATAAAAAGGTCCCAATATAAAACTCAAATATAAATGTTAACATAAAAAAAATGTAATTAAAGCGGAAAAAGGTTTTAAATAACAATTAAGTTAAATAAATAATAACGTTCCACATCAGCACTCGAAAACGATACAACTGTCAACCGTCAACCTGCTCTTTTCTTTTGTCAGAACCTGAAATAATGGGGGGAAAGTTTTGGGTCAGCGGGAAAGCTGAGTGAATATTCTCAAAATGTAAACAATCATAACATACAACACATGAGGGCACATCGGTGTACTCCTACTCAGATACTACTCAATTATTTACTCAGATTTATTTCTCAGATTTTATTACTCAGATTTTAATTTATATAGCGTGCTTGTGTGATTCGGGTCGATCGCCCCTCCTCACACCTTAGATAGGCGTAAGCCAAAAAACTCAGACGGGAGTGATCCCATAACTCAGACGGGAGGTGATCCCAAGATAGGCATATAGCCAAAAACTCAGATGTGTGTTATTATGTTTTTATCTCGTTAACATAATTATCTCAGATGCCCTAGCAAGTAGTAGCACAGAATGACCCTGTGCCGAGCTCGGTTGCCCAGGCACAATGTCTCAGATCAAAATAAATCACAGATGCTCAGATACTTAGATAACATATCAACTCAGATAACACATACGGTTCAACTAATATAACACATAAGTCATGCATGTACTATGTTAAAACTGAATACACGGTGAGAATACTCACCTCGAAAACATAAGCTCCGAAGATATCTCAGCACTCTACGTTATTGTCCAGCTAACGTCTAGACGGCCCTAAAGCACGAAAGATAGTCCAGATTAGACTCAATTCAAAACTTGCTTAACAATGTTTTCCCTTGACTAAATACTAATAAAAACTTTTCTCTTTATTTTAAACTTTTTCTCTTTAATTAATAATAATAAAACTTTTTCTCTATATTTAATAATAATAAAATCACTTTTCCCTTTATTAAATATCTTCATTTCATTAAATAATCAAACAAATGAGAATCTGGCCAATTTGAAATTCCCAAAACCCACAATATCCTTAATATAAATACCATAATCCAAATGAGCAAGAATGAGAAAAAGAATATTCGGACAAATAGATTTATAAGAACAATAAACAATACCACCATAAACCAAAACCCACTTCTCTAAACTTGCGTGGTTGACACAACGGGAAAAAAAAAAGGAAAACAGCAAAGGATCGGGGTCTACCTATCACTCTAGCTTGAGCTTGGATTATCAACGAACCCACATCTGAATAATCTCCTCCTTCAAAGTTAGTTGCGTAGCTCGCCGATATGAGCAGACTTCACCGGAGAACTGAAACACGCAAAACAGTACACCTTCAACCACTTGAATCATATCACGGCTCGATGATGAACGGAAAGAAAAGAAAAACGTGTTAGCTTACCGGAAATGACGAAACTTCGCCGGAACAGAACTGAAAAACTGAGGTGAAGCTTAACGGTGGAACAAAATGGTGAAGATTTTCCGGTGAAACGATAAACGAGGTGGAGCTCACCGGGACTAGAACAGAATCGCCATCCGGGGAGAGTTGTTTGAGAATCCACACGGACAAAACCTGAAGTTTTGTTCTTCACTGCTCGACGGAAAACGGGATGAGGGTTATGCTCTCGCCGGCGACCAAACAGAAACGAGACGAAGGTGGTGGTATTTCACCGGTGGCCAACAGAAACGGAAGAAGAGTGCACCGGTAGCTAGCAGACAACAAGGTGGGACAGAACCAGAAATGGAAGGTTGATCAAGGCTGACGAAGGGACTTTCTTGAGGAGGAAGAAGGCAGACAAAAAGGGAATATGGGACAAATGAGAATGACGGCTAGGGTAGAGCAAGGGAGGCTACCATTTAAATTAAATAATAAAATAACTTTGTGTGTTTGAGGCCCTGCAGTTTGTCACGTTCATGGGCTCCTCTCAAAATTATTCATGAGCCTAAATCACGTATAAAACATGACTGGCCCATCTATTTACTTTACGAAGAAGAAAATATAATAGCATGAATGGTCTTTATTTACCACAACTAAGCAATTAAAGAGCGTGACAATCATAAGCAACCATAAATGATATAATATTACTTCACAACAATTATATACTTAAACTAAATGATTATAACAATAATAGAAGTAACATATACTTACCCGAAACTTCGAGGCGTTACAAAAGGTTCACACTTTTTAATCAAATAAGCTCGCCACTCAAAACATATCATTACACTCTTACGATTAACTAACCGGTCCAAACCCGAGATGAACTTGCGAATAAAGGGCGTCTCATTAAAATAATTAGAAACGTCTAATAAATTGTTGTCAAATTTAAATAACATTTAATAAAAACGAAACGTTCAACTTCAGTATAATTAGTTTACTAATTATTCATTTTAATCTTAATTATAACGATTAAATTAATATTAATTATTAAAATTTCAGGTCGTTACAAGATTCGACTACAGAGGGTGAGAACATTATCGCAAATGATGCTGGAAAGGAAGCCATGTGGCTTAAGAATTTTATCGAGGATCTTAGAGTTATTGCCAGTATCTCTAGACCCATCGAAATATTCTGTGATAATAGTGGAACAATAGCGCAAGCTGTTGAACCAATAGAGCATCAAAAGACCAGGCATGTACGCAAGAAATATCACCGCATACGTTAGTATGTAAGAGAAGATGATATTGTAATTAAGAAAATACCAACGGATGACAACGTCGCTGACCCGTTGACAAAACCACTAGCTGGACCAAAGCATGAGAAACATGTGCACGCTATAGGCATGCAGTACCTAAATATTGGTAGCTAGTAATTTTGATTAGAATCATAGACATGTTTGAAATCGATACATTATGTAATAACATTTCGTGGGATTGAAATATAAAGTTTTACGTAATATTTTCACATTGTCTATTCTTAACATGTTTTAAACCTATCCTTGATACACAAAGTTTTTGAGTATCTAAATTGTCTGTGGTTGCTTGAATTTAGTGGGAGCTAGATTCAAGAGTTAAAACCATTATGAATATTTATCTATTTCATAGTTATTGAATAGAGAAACAAGGGTTGTTAAAATAAATATTCATAGATGTTTACAGAGTTTGCTAAACATTAGACGTGACCAAAAGATCGAGATTACTTCATGGAGCCCAAGCATGAGTTATTTCGAGTAGATGTCCTCTGACCTGAGACATTTTGGTTTGAGACACGATGACTTCTGATCTTTAGCATTTATCTACCGTCACACCGTAAAAGGGTGATCATAAGGAACTTGACTAAGATAGCGGAAGTCGTGGGCAAGATAACGCAAATGTCAAGATGGAATTTGCACCTTCTTTAACTAGAAGAGATATTTCATGGCCGCTCGACGATTAAGACTACTGAAATGCGTGGCTGCGCTCGGAGAATGATTAGATCATTCGGTAATCCGCTACTGCAGAAAGTCGAAATCAGAGTCGAAAAAATTCGAGTATATAGAACTAGATCCCTGCTCCATGTCTATTACTCAAATTAAGAAATATCATGATGCGAAAGGAAAAATCTGTTAGTGTTATTCATTTTATGAATATTATCTCTAGATGTAAGAGTTCTTATGACCTGTTATCCTAAATGTCTGGCTAGGGACCGCTTTAGGCCAACGATGATCAGAAAGTGTTTCTTAACTTGCACAAGTGGGAGTCTGAAGGATTTATGTGCACAGATAAGTACACGTGTCACCGTGTCCAATGTTATATGACACTAAAGGGTCACACCACTACACACCCAATAATGGACAACCGAATAAAGTAAGTTGTGTGGAATTATTAACTAGTTAAGTTAATTATGAAGAAGAGAATAAATAATAATAAGTTAATTATTATTTGTGAGGATGGTTAAATATTAGGTTAAGTATTTAACGGACAGTTAATTAATACTTAATTAATTAATTAGTAAAAGTCCAAGGGTTTAAAGTGTCAATAGGAAGTTTAATTATGAGATTAATCATAATTAAACTCCAAGGACTTAATTAACTGTAACTTAAGCCCTTATAAATAAAGGCTTAAGGTTAAGGTTTAAGGTTTAATCACTTTACACACTCAAAACCCTACACCCTCCTCTCTCCCTTCGGCCGATCGAACGAAAGAACCCCAAAGGGGTTTTTCGGTTTTGCTTGTTCGGTTCGACGAACACACACACACACACACATACAGAAGTTTGTGTATTGCTTTGTTGGTACAACGCGGTCTTGCAGCGTGTGCAGGTGGTGCAGTAGAGGTGGATCACTTCTTTAGCAATCTAAAGGTAATGTTCATCATCTCCTTCTTCTCGTGATCTCATTGACTAGTAGAGATCCAGTAATGTGGTATTCAAGTTCCGCCATGTGAATACTACAAGGTTTTCCTACAGACATATGGCACTAGGAGAGAGAACGTGTTTGCAAATGACTATTTTAACCCTCTAAATTTTCTTTTCCCCCCCATTATTTTGGTAAACTTTACACAACCCGCCCCCCCCCCCCCCCCAACTTCAACCATTGTTTATCTTTTTCACATTCAATCCTAGCCATTAATTTTTATGGATTAAAGGCTTAGATCTGTCCTCGCAGTCCTCACCCAAAAAAGAGTCCTCACTCGATCTCACTTCTATATATATATATATATATATATATATATATATATATATATATATATATATATATAGTGTCCGATTCAGCGCATAACCGTTTAAAGGTGCAGAACCGCAGAACCATCCTAACATCCAATGTTTTCTATGTTATACATAAGCTGTACATTTTCATACACGTCGTGGCTCTTATTAATATCTTTCAATAAACACGATCCTAACATCCAATGTTTTCTATGCTATACATAAGCTGTACATTTTCTATGGATATAAAATAATAAAGCAGATAAATCGAATCTAAATCTTAACGTAAAAAAATGTGTATTTGAAGCCAGCCATGGCTCTTATTAATATCTGTTAGGGCAAAGCCCATGTCCCTTGTGATCTTATGATTACAAGACAAACAAGTGGGGTTTACTCAGTCGAGCTGCACATACTTGCTCAGCGCAAGTCTCACACTGACCTACTCAGTGTTGGTCTGACACTGAGTAGATCCGGTATGGCAGCTCAAATCCTTTGAAGATAATCACAACTGAGTTGCACTGACCTACTCAGTGTTGGTCTCATACTGAGCTACTCAGTGTTGGTCTGACACTGAGTAGAAGGACTGAGTAATCCGTTATTGATTCTCCATGATTTACTTACTTAGTCAACCCTTTAATCATGGGGTGTCTTTATTAGAATTGGGAGTTACATATAGAATAGGTTTAATTGTAAAACCTCTATACATTATAAATAGAGGTTTAGTCTTTAGTTGTTAAGTATCCTTTTGGATCCCGGTTGATCACTTGTGTGTATCACCGGTAATCCAATTTTAAATGTAACACTTTATGGAGTGTTCATGGTTATTCAGCAACCAAGAACACATTTTATACGTTTGTGCTTAATAAGAATAATCGTATGACGTATACGATCTTGTCTTTACCGATGTTATTAGAAATATTGGGGTTCGTGGGTCCTAACAATTGGTATCAGAGCGGTTCAAAGTATCTACAACTTTGATGATCTTATACCCCTATGCGCACCAGTAGAAGAATTAACGGATCTCCTTCGTTAATCGTCAAATCTAAGTGAAATTTGAACAGGAGGTTCTCAACACACAGACACACAATCTGACCGTTCAGTTTTGTATTTGAAGATTCGGGTAGAGCAATATGGTAGGCGCAACTAGTCATATATATTGTTTTTTATTCCTTACTTGTTGGGCAGCCATGGAAGAAAAATCAGTTCTCCTTCTTCAAACATCGAATGAGTGTGAAATTTGAACTGAAGGTTCACCACACTTTATTTCACATTTTGACCGTTCAGATCTTCAAAAGGAATATTTTAATGAGAGATACATATTTTTGAAGTTTATTGACGAATATACATGGTATGTTTTTAATTATGCGCAGCTGTATTAAAACGGTTATTGTGTCTTCTTTAACCGTTGGATCTTCATAAATTTTGGATATTATATCCATAACACATACATGTACTCGGTATCAAAATTTCAGAAATATCAGTAACGTATATTGAGAGATACATATTTTCAAAGTTGATGCTTTTCTGATACCGATTGTCTCATACTGAGTGGTCAGTATGAGACTTCTGTGATCGTTTAAACCGTTGGATTAATATGATTTTTGGATATGATGTTGAAGACGGGTATATGTATGTTGTGTTAAAAATTCATAATGATTAGAAGATTCTACATGGAGATATAATTTTTTGAAGTTGCTGCAAAATTATTGAAGTTGCTGAATTATACAAGTGAGTATGTTTCACATGTTTTTCTCCTTTTAAGCATATGAAATCATCTTAAATTGAGGAAATCTATAAGTTGATTAATTCCTTCGTGATCGATGTTTCAAGTCAAAGATAAAATATATCGAACAGTTTAAAGTGATGACTCTGATTTAGAGGGAGAAAACATAATGTGATATACATTTTCTTTATATGAAGCTAACGTTCTTGAAGCTAAGATGTTCATGCTAAGTTATTCAAGGGAGTACGTGTCATACATTATTTTACAATCATTTGAAATCCTCTCAAATTGAGGAAATCTATTAGTTGAATGATTCTTTGGGAGTGTTTCATTTCAACTCAAATATACCGGACAATTTGATGGGGAGTCTATGATTGTGGGGGAGAAAAGTTAATGTGATATATATTCTCTTCATGCACTTAGTATATTTAAAGAATGTGAAAAGATATCAAATAGAAGACAATACGAGACAAGATGGAAGATTGTTTTGTTATCATTAGATAGGGGAGATTGTTAGGGCAAAGCCCATGTCCCTTGTGATCTTATGATTACAAGACAAACAAGTGGGGTTTACTCAGTTGAGCTGCACAGACTTGCTCAGCGCAAGTCTCACACTGACCTACTCAGTGTTGGTCTGACACTGAGTAGATCCGGTATGGCAGCTCAAATCCTTTGAAGATAATCACAACTGAGTTGCACTGACCTACTCAGTGTTGGTCTCATACTGAGCTACTCAGTGTTGGTCTGACACTGAGTAGAAGGACTGAGTAATCCGTTATTGATTCTCAGTGATTTACTTACTTAGTCAACCCTTTAATCATGGGGTGTGTTTATTAGAATTGGGAGTTACATATAGAATATGTTTAATTGTAAAACCTCTATACATTATAAATAGAGGTTTAGTCTTTAGTTGTTAAGTATCCTTTTGGATCCCGGTTGATCACTTGTGTGTATCACCGGTAACCCAATTTTAAATGTAACACTTTATGGAGTGTTCATGGTTATTCAGCAACCAAGAACACATTTTGTACGTTTGTGCTTAATAAGAATAATCGTATGACGTATACGATCTTGTCTTTAGCGATGTTATTAGAAATATTGGGGTTCGTGGGTCCTAACAATATTAGCTGATAATAATACAATAACTTATATAACACACTGAAATAAATAAAAAACGTTTGATAACTTAAAAGAAGTATATTGCAAAAATAATTAAATAATAAAAATTGAAAAAAGAAGCAAACATGTGGCAAGATTTGAGCTTCGCTGCATTTGAAGGGAATGACTTTTTATCTTGAGCGTTTGAAAGGAAGTACTTAACAAACCCATAATTGTAAATAGCAATAAATTGAAGGGGCCAAAATGAAAACTTTTATGAACAGTGGATTTTGAATGCGTAATGTATTATAATTTATATATAATACAGTTGTCATACTATATTTACTGTTCATAAGCTTTGATACATTTTCTTTAATAAATACGGATTAATGAGAGAGTAAACCAAAAAGTAAGTTTCTCTTATGGGGTGTTTGGGATTGCTTATTAAAAATAGATTATGTGTTTTGAAAATGAATAATCAGAAAATCAACGGTTACAAAACGTGATTATGAAAAGTAGTGTTTGGATTTGATTATGTTGTTTGAAATCGCAATAATCAGATAATCTGTTTTTAGTGTTTGGCAAACCTGGTTATTTGTTTAGTTAATAGGTAATATTACTCAAACTCCATTTTCAAAACGCAATAAGTAACTATCAACCTACTTTTTCAAAACTCTATTTTGAAAGCTCCAAAACGCAAATAAGTGATTATTACATACCTTTTGCCAAACACTAGTTTAGATTATTTGCGTTTTCAAAACGCAATAAGCAGACAATCTACTTCAAATCGCGATCCCAAACACCCTCTTAGTGGATAAATTATTTGTTGTTGAGCAGAATGTCTTTGGCTCGAATCTCTGTAGTTCTTCCTTTGCTTTTTCTTTTTTTCTTTTTTTTTATTTAATTATCATTAAAATTTTAAAGAAGAAAATAAATTTTATTTCATTATTATGTTATTATATGCTCTCTATGCTATTCGCCAATATTCATGGATATAAAATAATGAAGTAGATAAATCGAATCTAAATCTTAACGTAAAAAAAATGTATATTTTAAACCCCGCAGCATCGCGCGGTAAACATTATCCTCGTTTAAAAACAATGTACAATAAAAAGAAAAAAGAATAAATAGAGATCTGTTATCAGATTAGGGTGTCCTTATCTCATTTCTCAGCCTTTAATTATTCGAAGGAAAAAATATATTGTTTTTCATTAAATCTTTTACTCTACTCGTTTATTCATATAATCTTACTCTTTAATAATACATTTAGGACTACTAAACTTAGCAACTCCTTAAACTTAAAATTAGGGGTGAGCATAACAGGGTACCCGCCGGTTCCGGCCGGAACCGGAACCAGAACCTCTTGTACCGGTTCCTCAATTTTCGGAACCGGAACCGGAACCTCCGGTTCCGGTTACCCTGTCTCTAAAATTGTAAAATAAAAATAAGATGCAAAACTTAAATATTAATCATTTTTTATCATTTTATCTACTAATCTTTGAATAACCATAGATTCCAACCACTTAAACATATGATTATCTATTTATTGTATTGTTAAAACACTATATTCAGACTAATTAATGACTAAACTCATTCAAAATTACACAAAATTTATCATATTGTTAAATTTGGACATTAAATTTCTCAAATATATAATATTTTAACAAAAATAATCCGAATAATCGCCGGTTCCGGTTATCCACCGGTTACCGGTTCCTAAATTTTGAGAACCGGAACCTCTTAGGGCGGTTCCATAATTTTAGGAACCGGAACCGGCGGTTCCAAAGCGGTTCCGGTTCCAATTCCGGTTACCCGCTTTTTCTGCTCACCCCTACTTAAAATTAAGGAGATTTCCACTTTTAATAACTCTTTCAACTAAACAAAAATAAAAAAGTGTTGCTTATAGGATTCGAACACAAGACCTCTTGTAAGTAATCACTGTGTGTTAACCAATTGCTCTAAATGATACTTTGTTTTATCCCAAAAAACAAATTACATATCACTGAAAACCCTCGCATTTGACCCATCTTTTATTTCCGTTACAATTTATATTTCCGGAAACGTCATGACTATTCATCACTTATTGACTATATTAATTTTTCAGTACTAATTTTTCGAAACGTCTAACCACCCAATTAAGATACTTCCTAAATTGACTATACTACCCATAACGTATATACATGAAATCAGCAAGTACCAAAAAGTTAAACAGAGCTGCTTAAATTAATAATTTGATGCCCAAACTGCAGGTTTAATGATAATTTTATACCTCAATATCTTATCGTATCTATACTATCTATAAAGCATTTAGAACTACTAAACATAGCAACTCCTTAAACTTAAACTTAAGAACATTTCCACTTTTAGTAACTTCTTCAACACCACAAAAATAATAAAATGTTGCTTCCAGGATTCGAACACAAGAACTCTTGTGAAATCTGACTATATGTTAACCAATTGCTCTAAATGACACTTTATTTTATCCCAAAAAACAAAGTACATATCACTAAAAATGCTCGCATATTCCCCTCTTTTATATCCGTTACAATTTAATTTTCCGGAAACGTCTTGACTATTCAACACTTATTGACTATACTAATTTTTCAGTACTAATTTTTCGGAATATACTTACCACCCAATTAATTTACTTCCTAAATTGACTATACTACCCATAAGTGTATCTTAAGAAGATCGAAGCTTTTGTTCATCTTTCAACATAACGCATATCTTACTCCTTTATAATGTGTTTAGGACTACTAAATATAGAAGTCCTTAAACTTAAACTTAAACTTTTTTCTACTTTTAGTAACATCTTAAACACCGCAAAAATAAAATATGTTGCTTACAGGATTCGAACACAAGACCTTTTCTGAGTACACACTGTGTTAACCGATTGATCTAAATGACACTTTGTTTTAGAACACATAAACAACCAACTTTAAATAGAAAACATACTGTATCGAACTTTCCATGATCAAGGTATTTGTTTGTGTGCTCACATATTCTTTAACTATAATCCTTAAGTTTGTTGAACTTGAATGTATTATTATGTTCTAGATGAGAATTATTACTAATTGCAATTTTTAAAGATGGAAAAAATCATTCATTTGCGCAATTATTGTTGGAAAAACCGTGTAAACGAACAACACTTGCTCGCCACGAAATATAGTTTCTGGGTACCCGCCATCGCATTGCGCGGGTACCATGCTAGTCCTTTATAATGTGTTTAGGATTACTAAATATAGAATTACTTAAACTTAAACTTATTTCTACTTTTTAGTAACCTCTTAAACACCACAAAAACAAAAAAATGTTGCTTACAGGATTCGAACACAAGACCTTTTGTGAGTACTGACTGTGTGTTAACCGATTGATCTAAATGACATTTTGTTTAATCCCAACAACTAATATATATAACCTTTATATACAACATAACTAAAAGGCCCATATATTAAAAAACCCTAATTTCGGATTTAAGGAAACTTATGAGATATTTAAACATAGCTAAAAAGGTTCATATTTAAAAAAACGTCAATTTCGGATATCTTTATTAATCTTAATTTACAAAATTAAAATTAACATCATCCACTATCCACACGACCACAACCAACAGTCACTATCACTATCATCGTCATCACCCGCTACTTGATCTCCGTCAAATTTAGTCACATGGTACCCACCGCCGCATTGTGCGGGTAACCTACTAGTAATTGATTGATACGTGGTATTTATTAATTATATTTCTTAATTTTATCCCTTAATTTAAATATTTATATTAAGTAGAAATATTTAATAATAATTTTTGGTACGAAGACCTCCTTTGTATTTGTTATTTGACATTCCGACCCATGTTAGTGTTTTGACTTTTGACACCCTGTCATACAAGTAAAAAGATATACTTGTATATTTCAAAACCGCATATAAAAAAGAATATTACTTTTAAATCAATCATGAATTTCTTTTTTATTTTGAACAAAACATATCACTATATGCTTTTTCCTTTCATCTTCATGTACACGTTTTTTGCATTTCATTTTTTCATATAATTTCTCCAAAGGTAGATAGAGATACAATAATAATCGATACTCAATCTTGTTGTAGGCGAAGTATGAAGGATTTAATGCTGCCGTTTTAAAAATGAAGAGTTTCGTAAAGATAATCTAGTAAATATTCAAAGAGTTTGCCTTTATGCGGACATATAATCCTAGTAAAAAGTTTAAAGTTAGTTTGGTAAATTGGTTTAAAAATCCTCTAAACTGTGTAAGTATATGTTTTCTAGCTTTTTGCAATTTTTTATAATTGATAATTGTTTAAAGGGTTTTGATAATGACAACCCTTAGGGCTGTTAATAGACATGCATGAGAAGCTTGTACATCAATCCATAACTGTCTCCTGAATTTTGGTAACCACTTATTCTCATTAATTAATGTACAACTTTTATGCGCTCAAAGATAACCCTAGGAGCTTTAAAAATAAACTTGTTTAAGTTGGTCTGCTTTTAGTTCTACTATTCTAAACTTTATTCCAACATGATATAAGTTTCATCCGATTCAATAGTCAATACAGGCTGCTAAGTTAAGGAACCATCAAATTTTAAATTTCACCTTGTAATAAACGAGTTATATATATCTTTAGTTTGGTAAGATTGGAGTGATTGGCTACAAAGCATCTTTGCGCATACCATCTGGCATAATTGGTTCCATATTCTTTAGTATCTTCATAACTCTTATCTAATTTTTAGTCACAATCATTTACCAAATCATTGAAATTTGGTCGAATATATATTTATTTATGGATATTAAAACACCTCATATATTTCATTACGCAATTAACAAGTTTTATGATGATTCATAATTTAAAAACTGATTGACACCCTTCATGATCATTAATCGAAAGGAGGTTATTCAATAACTGATTGACACCCTTCACGATTAATCCAAAGGAGGTTCTTCATACATCACAATAAATGATGCTTACATCACAAATCACAAATATACATATACTACGAGACAGCATGGCTCGTGCGATGCACGGGCTTTGTTCTGGTTAAGTAGTTATTGGTATCAACTGCAAAGTATAACATAGGAAAGTGTGTCGGAAGGTAACAACTAATTTTTTTCAAAAGAGGATATATAATCCCATATTTTTTGTTTTATTATGTATATTTTCATTTAAAAACTTTTTCATTATAAAAAAAATGGTAGTTGTAGTTAAGCATTACAATTGTATGTTGAGAATCGAATTCGATAAAACTAAAATTAACCATTCATCCTTCTTGTATAGGACGTTGCCAAGTTATTTATTTTGAAGACAATAAACTAAGTATATTATGAGGTAAATTGTTTGTGTGCCTTTTGTTATATTTGTTTATATAGGAAAGTTTAAATGTGAAGTTACATTGTTGGAATTCTACCATTAAGTTGACTTAAGTATGATATAACTGTCATTAATCGCAAGTTATTATGGTTATTATTGTCGCATAATGACAATATAAAAACTGAAACTTTAAATAAAGAAATTTAAAATCGTCACTGAATTTATGTATTCACTTTAAATACAAAACATGTTAAAATTTCAATTTCATGCATTTTAAAACTAATGCACTTAATTACGCATTTGTGCAGATGGAGCTTGATTTCAATGTGCAAAATCCTTTATAGTAGAATAGAAAGGGCCAAGGGTAGAAAAGCTATTATCAGTTAAACTTGATTGTTTCAACAACAAAATTTGATGGTATTAAATGTTTAAGTTAACGATTAAGAACCTCACACTTTAAAAGAAAACATGCCATCAAAGTAACAACCTTAAATTTTGATTTATCTATTCATATAAACAATTAATATACTTGTAAATATCTAGAAAAAAGTTGAAGAAGTTAATAATTTGATGGATATCTATTCATATAAACAATTAATATAGTTGACAATATCCAGCAGGAAGTTGAAGAAATTTATGCTTTGATGGAGTTAGAAGTTTGTGCCAAAAGTTGAGCAGGTTAAGCTTAAGATTATGGTAGTGATCAAATAATCCAAAAAATCGATGAGTCAATGACAACTAATAGACCATTAAATGTCTACAATATGTATAGAAACTCAACTATATTCACGTTGTATATATTATCACATTCTCCTTAATTTTTTTCTCCAACCATTTCAATTCCATCTTAACTACAACATTTCTAATCGAAAGAAAAAAGTTGAAAAAAATCGATGAGTCAATGACAACTAACACACCATTAAATTTCTACAATATGTATACAAACTCAACTATATTCACGTTGTATATATTATCACATTTTCTTTCAATTCCATCTTAACTACAACACTTCTAATTGAAAGAAAAGAAGTTGAAAAATTCGGAAAATGGTGAAGGCGGAAACCTTTGCTGACCCGTTTTCATATAGTACTTGCAGGTGATGATTTGCATGGTTGTTGAAAATCTTCCAGATTCTGAAATAGTTGTAAGGGCGGGAATAGAGGCGGAAGATATGCATTATTGTTGAACCTCTAGTAGATTCGGAAACGGTTGTGAAGGCGGGGATAAAAGGTTGCATGCGGCATTTTAAATGGAGAAGATGGTGACATGTTCTATGGGATGTGAAAGAGGTGGATTAAGGCTCGTGGTGATGCAGGTTAAATATGGATGTGAAATGGCTTTAATATGGGTTAAATGTAGCAGTGAAACGGTTGGAATGTAGAGTGAAACGACTGGTTTAATGTACGGGGTCAAAGGTTTGTATTCGGGTACATCTTTTTTGGTTCTATTAATATACTTAAAGGCAACAATGCAACATTTAATGCTATTGGACACTTTGGTTAGTAAATGGTTAAGTTGCCTAATAAATTAGTAAATGGTTCAGTTGCCTAATAAATATATATTGCTTTTTATTGGAATATGAAAGGCTCAAGACGTTTTCTTTTTTTAGTCGTATTTCAGATTAAATAATGGTTAAGTTGCCTAATAAATATAATAAAGGGAGCTGATTCGTACAGAGCAACTTTTATCCATGCAGAGCAAATTCATCCAAAATGACAATCATGCCCTTTCTTTACTTTTAACACATTTTACATTTCACCCCTCCTATTAAGGGCATGATTGTCATTTGGGATGAATTTGCTCTGTATGGATAAAAGTTTCTCTGTACGAATCAGCTCCCTATAATAAAGGGTTGGGGTTATTACTTGTTTTCAGTTTTAGATAAATGGTAATAATAATTACGGTTTGGAGTGAATTAAATGCCCATTTGCAAGAAACTTCATGTCTTCAGTTTTAGAATACTTAAAGTCAACATTGAAGACAATGAATGCATGAATTCATAATATTAAGTGTATTAATTCGTTTAGTGTTTGTAATGTGTGTAATAATGAAAATGGAATTAAATTTAACTTTGGTTTTGGAACTCATTTTTTATGTTAATATAGATGATATACCATATGCACAATAAGGTGTACGCATTATCTCTTGTGTATACAAAGGTTAATATGTATATGGATGTAAATGAAACTAATCGAGACGATACACTTTCAAGCTCGAGTTCCACTAAGTTATAAAACTCAAAACTCGAGCTCGATCGAGCCATTATTTTAAACTCTGACCAATTTAGTAATCGACACTTTTAAGTTTGGCTCGAATCGCGTAATCAATGTAAACTTAAAATTAAAAGATCTATCAGTGCTATTAATCAACTTGATATATTCACATTCGTCTTGACTCAATTTGGCACTTTTAAACTCGTATCGACTCGACTCGATAATATATTACAACAATGATGTATCGATACACACACAAAAAGGAAAAAGTGTAAAATGCTTCAAGCTCGATAAGGCTCGCAATCTTTTCAAGCAAATTATTTTAATACACGAGAGCGTGACTCAAAAGTCTATTTGGGTAACTTGAGCTTGATTCGACTTAAACCGAGTCAATTTTGAATATTTTTTTAGTCAATCTCAAGTACATTGCGAGATGGCTCGACCTAGTTACGTTACGTAGTTATGTCCACTCGTATAAAAGAATTAGAAAAATTGATTGACTCAATACCTTTTTATAGTGATTTGCTTTTTGATGATGTAACTTGGTACTCGTATGATACTTTGGTTTTTAAACTTAGGTAATTAATTTGCCAAAAAAGACATCAAATTTTCATCAGAATATCATAGTATTTCATTACTGTTAGAAGGACCAAAGTTTAACATAAATTATTTTAAGATATTACAACTTAATTAAATCTTTCAAAAATAATTTTAGCTATTAATTGTTAATTATATAATTAAATTTATTACTCCCTCCATTCCACAAAAACTTCTCATTTGACTTTTACACAGGTTTTTAGGTGATAATTAATCGTGAGGTCATTAATAATACTTTTGATTAAAATATAAAGTTGTATTGAAGAGAGAAAGATAGTTAGTGGATATTAGTTGTGGGGTCTTTAGTAATAATAGTTTTTTATTGTGTGGAGCCCATCAAATATTGGAAATGAGAAGCTTTTTGTAGGACGAAGAGAGAGTAAAAGCTAATAAATTCATTGATTTGTAAATTCTTTTTTCTCTGTGTCATCAATTTTTAACGGAGATCCATTTGAAGGACATTTTGAATGCGAAAGTTCAAATATTGAGGGCCATCCGTGTAATAAATAAAACGAAGGGATGATTTCCGTAATCTTATGTAAACCACGTGTATACATTTGTAATTTACATTAATTATTTTAATGCAACTATGATTTTCTTTTTGCAATTAGCCCTTTTAACTTTACCTTTGGGAAAAGCAGCCAACAACTCACAAGAGCACATTTTGTGTAACACAAGAAATAATCCGATCCTCAAATTCTATAAGAGTTTTAGTGACAGTTTTCCAAAACTATTGTTCACATTTTATAAAATGTGGGTAAAAGTAAAAAAATTTATGTTTTACTCACACTTTTTAGAGCACAAGATGTGGAAGGGTAATTAATAGTTATAGTGATGTTATAATATTTATTTGGCTTATAACTTGGCTATAACTTAAGGGAGAAAAGTGGCTTAATAGTGTTATAATTAAAGTGATGTTATAGAGGTCCCACTTATTATTTATATGTACTTTGATTGGTTGGAACCCCATCCCCCACCCCATCCCCCTCCCTTTTGGTGACCACCGTGGCCATGGGGAAAATGCTTTGGCGAGCGGATAACGATTCCTCTGGCGTGATGTTTGGCGGGGTTATAAGCCAATAACGAGGGTTTAACACCCCCACACCCCATGCTCTTAGGAAACTGTTGTGTAAAAGCAAAACATTTTTTGTATAAAAATTATACTTTTTACAATATCCTAGTGAGCTTTTTTGGTAACAATTTAATTGCTTTTAGTGACACTTTAATAAGTGCCTCTCAACGAGATTTTTCATGAATTCCAACTTCTTCCCAGAATTAGACAGTTTACGCACCATTCTAATCATTATTTCTACTTATTAAATTATCAACCTACTTTCAAAAGCTTCACCTAAAAATCACATGCATGGGCCAACACGAAAGTTTAAAAAACAAAAAAGGAAAAAGAAAAGAAAGATAAATTGGACCACATTATCGGCAGAATTGATGGATTCTTGCCTCTCTTTTTTCCTTCAAAATTTCAAATCCTAACTAAAAACAGAAGAATATAAAAATGATTGACTATTAGGACACCTCATAATTCTATTTGAACACCCTATAATTCTATTTGGTAGTTAGAGGTGTCCAAATAGTAGCACCCTATAAAAAAGAGTGATTTTTTCTACCACAACTTTTAAGGCATGTACCACATCCAATGCATAATATACTTGTACAATTAGCTGTAAAACTTGTATAATGTGGTATAACCGTTAAAAGTTGTGATAGCAATAGCAATATCATTACATTGATATTTTCATATCATGGCGGCGTGGTGCATGGATTGTATTTGACAGCCTAATTATTTTCAATCGAGTTTTTTTTTTTTTTTTGTTACTAAATTACTCCCTCCGTCCCTAAATAAAGTTCTCATTTCACCTTCAAGTTTTGTCCCTAAATAAAGTTCACATTTCTCAAACTTAAGGGACCCACTTAATATAATAATATTATTATCAATACTTTCACCACTAACTATCTCTTAAAACACTTTCTCTCTCCAATCAAACCTTATATATTAATCAAAAGTAATACCAATACCCCACCACTAACTATCTCCTAAAATGTTGTGCCCAACACAAATGGAAACTTTATTTAGGGACGGAGGGAGTAATTAGTAATATGTATAGTTGATATTATCAAAATTGAGAAACATACAAGGAGGTTCATTATCTTTAGGAAATCCCAAGGAACAAATCTCAACCATTGGTCCCTAAGATCTAATGGTTAAAATTAATCACATATTTTATATATTGAGGGGTATTTTGGTCATTTTTTAAAAAATTAAAATATTTTTTTATTTTTTATAGTTTTTAATTTTTAATTTTAAAATTTTTATTTTTTTTATTTTTTATTATGAAGGGGTATTTTGGTCATTTGGCACTTAAAAAAATTTTTGATTTTGATTTTTTTTTATTTTTTATTTTAAATATTTTTTATTTTTTATTTTTTAAATTTTTTATTAATTTTTTTTTATTAAAAAATAACATTTATTTGATAATTACGTGTATAACTTAATCACATGTGATTTTATGTGATTTTAGTGTAAAATCAAATGTGATTATATATTTAATCACATTTGATGTTTTAGTTAAATCACATGTGACTCAGAATGCAATCACATATCATTCACTATGCAATCACATTATGTGTTATTAATGAAAAATAATATTTTTTTTAAAAATAATAATAATTAAAAAAATATTTTTAAAAAAAAATATTTTAAAAAAAAATAAAAATAAAAAATAAAAAATAAAAATTTTCAAAATACCCCTCAATTAAAAGTAAAAAAAATAAAAAAAATTAAAATAAAAAATAAAATAAAATAATTTTTTTAGTGCCAAATGACCAAAATACTCCTCCTTGTATAAAGTATGTGATTAATCTTGACCGTTAGATCATATTGATCAATGGTTGAGATTTGTTACTCGGGACTTTGTAAAAATCATGGACCTCCTTGAATGCAACTTTATCAAAATTATATGAAAATTGTTTTAACTACGAAATTATTCAAAGGTAATTTCTTTTAAATAAATAACATATTATTAATGAAGAAAAGATTATGAAAATACAAATAGAGATATTACGAAAATTTATAAAGGTCGTCCGTGATTTATCACGGACTTTTAATTAATCATATAAAAATAAACAATTCAACGACAACGTACAAGTCATTATTCTATTATATAAATATAATATTATTATCCTAATAAAAAGGTGCCAACAAATATAACTACGAAATGAAATGTAAAAGCATCAATATTTAAGAAAGAGTAAATTAGATGGATGGTTCTTTTAGTTTGTAGCATATTTCAGTAATGGTCATTTAGTTTCAAAAACTACACTTATGACTTTTAATTCTGAAATATTTTTCACCGATGATCCTTTAAACTAACTAACGTTAATTTTTTCTGTTAATTTACCCCATGTGCAATGCACATGAGGGTAAAATAGTCATTTTTTATTTCTTTTCTTTTTATTCTTAAATTAAAAACTTTTATTTAAGATAAAAAAAATTAATTTAAGAATGAAGAGAAATTAAAAATGTCTTTTTTACCCTCATGTACATTACACATGGGGTGAGTTAACATAATGAATTAACGGCAGTTTGTGTAAAGGACAATCGATGAAAAATCTTTTAGAATTAAGGATCATTAGTGTAGTTTTTTAAACTAAAACCCATTAGTGAAATTTATTATAACCTTAAAAGACGTAATTTACTCTTTAAAAAAAGCTATTTTATTCGTTGATTTTTAAATTCTATAATGCAATTTTTGGACCACCCATATGCAAGTTGGTAAAAAAGGAACATAAAGACAAAGAACATTCAGAGACCCGTTACTTGTTTTAAAACGAGGAAAATGGCCGTGCATTACAGCGAGATTTTAAAGTACACGTTCGTATAAAACGAATTAGGTTGATTTTAATATGTTAATCTGTTTTGTCATTGTATATGTTAGTTGAAAATTTTGGGAAGTTACAAGCATAAAACAGAGGGATGTTTTATCCTTGTAATATTGTGAATTATCTGTTTTATACAAGAAACCACATTTATTTTCTGTATTTGTTTTCATGAAATGTTTAATATTGTAGATTTGTAGTACTTTAATACTCTGTACAAGAATTCTGATGATAATTTTGTTCTTAATTTACTAAAATGTTGTTTTATTGGGAAGATATTGATGCAACTGCTGCATGATTAGTATAAATGTTAGAGAAATCCAAAGGCTAGTCCGAGTGGGCCAAAATGATTGTGGTGTGGTGATGACATGGAAACTTTAACGGTGTGGTGGAGAGGGAAACACCCCCTTGGTGGTGATCATGTCTTGTACGTCTTTGATTGGTTGAATGTTTAATATTTTTTTCCCTTTTCTCTATATTTAAAATTAAATGAAATGAGAATGATGTGGTTGTTGTGGTGAGTATTTTTTGAATACATGGTGTAGTGTGTTGCGGTGACAGATGATGAGCAGAAAAAATGATGTGATGGGTGTGACGAATACTAGCTATATATAGTCTAAAACAAAATATATTTATATTCAAGTAATTAATTTAAGGAAGTCTAGGAGACATGAGTATGGTGGTGGTGAAAGCTTGAGCCATTTACATGACGTGTGAAATTGTAAGCGCCACCACACCACTCGTGGTGCAATTGTGGTTGTTTGTTGGTGGACTGTTAAAAAGAGAGTGAGTGTTTTTTTCAAGTATTTTGTTATTGAAATGTACTTTAAATTAGGGGTGTGTATCAAAACCGGAACCGAACCGGGACCGAACCGGAACCGGCTTTAGCGGTCCGGTTTCCGGTTCTTAGATCTGATAAAAAACGTTAATCCGGGTTTACCGGTTTTGGTCCCGGTCCGGTTCCGGTTTAACCGCGTTTAAGACCGGTATTTTAAAAGGTTTTTTTAATGGCATTTTCTCTATCTTAAGAGCTCATTGATATTCCATATTGAACATATTTCGTTTCCAATTAAGCCCGTCAATTTCTTTTTTTTTTCTAACAACAAAAAAAGCCTGTCGATTTCTATTCCTCTTCTCTTCTTCGTATGTACAACACAACACATCTATTCTTCACCTCCATTATATACACATACAGATTATTGTTGACTTGTTGTAACTTGTATATATCAGGTTTCTATTTTCTCTGCACCTCCCTTTGCCATTTGTAGAACTTAGAGCACTATTTAAGCCTCTGATATGATAAAATTTAAGAACTACACTAAATAAAGTTTTTTTTTTTGCAAAAAGAAAAGATTACACAATAAGCGGGTTTATAAAAGACCGACCCGATCCGGTACCGAACCGGTACCGGTTAAACCGGTCCGGTTTCGGTCTTAGATTTTTCATTATTTGGGTTACCTACTTTAAAGGGTCTTAAAAGATATGCTTTGACTTGAATTATTACTAAAAGGATATTAAACTTATTTATGTAAATTTTATTTACATTTTACTCTTTTGGCAAAGATTTAGGTTTAAATCTTTAATTGATAACTGCATTTCCCTCTAAAATTTAGTATACTTTTAAGAGGTTTTATTGTACATGGTCCATCATTAAAATATAGTTTTAAGGGATAAATTTTGGTTATTGGATAAGAAAATTTCTTAACCAACATCATCAAATCTTATGTGATTTAATATACATGTGGTGATGGTTGTGGTCAACGGTGTTAAATCACATTAATTTAATATACTTATGATAGTGGTGGTAGTGTTGATATATTAAATTACATGTGATATAGTGGTAATGATGATCTAATCGCTAAAATTTGTCCTTTATTAATTGACAAAAATATGGACGTTTCTTTACTTTTAAGACCTAAATATGAAAATATATATACTTCGTACAGAAACGTTCAAGGAGGTCCATCATTTTTAGGATGTCCCAAGGAACAAATCTCAACCATTGATCAATAGAATCTAATGGTCAAGATTAATCACATATTTTATATATCGAGGGGTATTTTGGTCAATTTTTTTAAAAAAAATATATATATATTTTTTATTTTTTATTATGAAGGGGTATTTTGGTCATTTGACACTTATAAAAAATTTCGATTTTTTTTTATTTTTTATTTTAAAATTTTATTTATTTATTTATTTTAAAATTTTATTTATTTATTTATTTATTTATTTATTAATTTTTTATTAAAAAATAATATTTTTTTTAAAAACAGTAAAAATTTTAAAATAAAAAATAAAAAATAAAAATAATTTTTTTTTTCAAAATGACCAAAATACCCCTCAATTAAAAATAAAAAAAATAAAAAAATAAAATAATAAAATAATTTTAAAATAAAAAATAAAATAAAATAAATTTTTTTAGTGCCAAATGACCAAAATACCCCTCCATGTATAAAGTATGTGATTAATCTTGACCATTAGATCTTATGGTTGAGATTTGTTCCTCGGGATTTTTTAAAAATCATGAACCTCCTTGAACGCAACTCATACTTTGTAAAATAATTTTCGGAGCCGCCTCAATTTTAAAATTGGTTTCTTAAATTGTAATCCGCCAATAAAAGCACACATGCATTCGACTCTCTTCTCAACCTCCACCACACTTTCTGGTTCTTTATTTTCTTCTTCAGTGGACTCTCAATCCATTTCTTACACCTCACAATTAAATCATGACCCAAGTGAAAGATTTCTTCGCCGGAGTCTTGGACTCCGGTAACAACATTAACTTATCCAACAAAAGAAAAAAGCTCTTCTTAACCGCTTTCGTTTCAATCCTACTAGTCGCAGCTTTGATAGGCGTAGTTGTCGGAGTCAAATCTCGTAACTCCAGCTCCGACAACTCCAAGCCGGAAAGTATAACGGCGACATCAGCTCACGCCATCGTAAAATCATCATGCAGCACCACATTATACCCAGAATTATGCTACTCCACCATAACCAGCCACCCTGAAGTAACCAAAAAGGTCAAAACACAAAAAGACGCGATCGAGATGGCTGTTAATATCACAACAACCGCCGTCGAGAAAAACTACTTCCAGATAAAGAAGCTCACCACTCACAAAGGTCTCACTAAGCGCGAGGTCAACGCACTACACGATTGTCTCGAGATGGTTTCCGAGACATTACAAGAACTTCGTGACGTCACCAAAGGTCTCGAGGAGTACCGCACCAAAAAATCCCTCAGGGAGCACGCTGACGACCTGAAGACGCTAATGAGCTCCGCCATCACAGACCAGGAAACATGCCGTGACGGGTTTTCTCACGATGATGCGGATAAGAAAGTCCGTAAATCGCTTGAAAAAGGTGAGGATTATATAGAGAAAATGTGTAGTATTGCGCTTGCCATGATTTGTAACATGACCAACACGGATATGGCCAACGAGAGGATGCTCAGCGGGAGGAACTTGAAAGAGGAACACGACGGGGAGTGGCCGGAATGGTTATCTGCCGGAGACAGGAAGTTGTTGCAGTCTGGGACGGTGACTCCAAACGTGGTGGTTGCTGCAGATGGTAGTGGAAACTACAAAACGGTGGCGGCTGCCGTGAGTGCCGCCCCATCAAAGAGCAAAACAAGGTACGTGATTAGAATAAAGGCCGGAGTGTACCGTGAAAATGTCGAGGTACCGAGTTCCAAAACTAATATAATGTTTATGGGAGATGGAAGAAAAAATACCATCATCACCGGCAGCCGGAGTGTAAAAGGCGGAAGCACCACCTTCGACTCCGCCACCGTCGGTTAGTTTTCATAGCTATTTATCCCTCATTTCCTTTTTATCTTTCACTTTAATTTACAGTGTTGCGTATAACGGCTCTTAGAGGGGTTTAAAATATTGAAATATTATAATTTATAGTTATAAGAATAATAAATAATTCATATGTAAATATATATAGGGGTTTAAAATGTAAAATTATTAAATATAGGAACTAAATGAATCAAATATTGAAAGATAATTAAATGATTGGGGAAGAATAACTGGTTGGAGTGATCCTCTAAAAAAATCATCTATTCCAATGATAAAAAATTATTTTAGAGCTATTCAAATAATAATAACTTTTTAAAAAACATCTCATTAGAAATGCTCTTAGGTTAATTTACATGATTAGAAAAAAAAAATGTACCTAATACTATTGACACTTCATCTTTCTATAGGAAACTACAAGGAATTAAACACTAGAAAAAGCTAACGGGTGCTCAACTATATTGTGGTTTATTGTTAGAGAATAACTTGAATATTAAATAATCAATAATGATATTTTAGACAAAGTATAAATATATCTACATATAAGTTGGTTAATCATTAAGGAATTACAAGTTGCAACGACATGAACAAATTTATTTTAAAAAAAAAAGTATGTTATTTTATACGTGAATGAAATTAATGATTGATTGAAAAAACATATATGCTATGACAGTTGTCACTTGGTTACTTTATGTACTCCCTCCGTCCCACAAAAAACTTCTCATTTGGCTTTTGCACATGTTTTTAGGTAATAGTTAGTGGTGGGGTAATTGATAATACTTTTGATTAAAATATAAGGTTAGATTGGAGAGAAAGATAGTTAGTGGATATTAGTGGTGGGGTTTTTAATAATAATAGTTTTTTATTGGGTGGAGCCCACCAAATATGGGAAATGGGAAGTTTTTTGTGGGACAAAAGTTTAGAGTGAAATGAGAAGTTTTTTGTGGGACGGAGAGAGTATTATATAATCCTTATGACCACTTTTGAGTTATAAACTTTTGAGTTATAAATTTAGATTTAAAATTTGGAGAGTTGTATTTATTTTCTACTAAATTTTTCTAATTTATAATTTTATCTACAAAATAGTTGATTTTTAAAATTAAATGCATTGATAATATTTACTAATCTAATCTTTAATTTTGTCATTTATATTAATTAACATAGTTTTAAAATAAGATAAATATTAAAATTAATAATAAATAATATCACTTGAAATTTAACGAAAATAAATAGAACACCTATATATTAGGTAAGTCATATGAATATTGACTTTTATACTTAACTTTTGTGTGTATGTCTCTTTGGCTCTTCGCGCTTTATTTTCACACAAACGTGTACACAGGTGTTACCTGACCCACAATAATTTGCATGTACCTTTTCTAAACGTAAGTTCTTCCCACTAAATACTCTTCAATAATATCTAAACTTACAAACCCTTGGTTAGTAGATAAATTAAATACCGCTACAATAAAAACCTTTTGATAACAATATACATGTACAACATGTATATTACAGTAATTTTTAGTTATAGATTAATTAAAATTTTCGTATGACACATAACAAGATTTCATTAGAATAACTACTTTAATTAAATAATTTTAGTAAATTAAATGTTAATTTCAGTCATAGCATGTATATTTCTTGTTTGCGTTGTAAGGATTATAATGGAAATAACTGAGAAGATATGTTGAAATATAAAAGATACAAAAAGCTGGAATAAAAACTCCAATATGTAGAAAGCTGCATATGAACGTGATGGCAAAAGGTTACAGCTGCTGCGCAATCACTTCGGTAGCGTGTCAATTGACTAATTATTTTAATGAATTACAATTTCCCATCAATTAAGCAGCCATTTATTCAATCATGCACTCTATATTATTTATTAAACCTTATCTATCATACTATATACACAAAAATTATGGACAACAATATTTCACATTTTATTCCTTCAGCAGACACTCAAATCAACATGAGAATATATGGACCCATGTTTTTCCTCTTCTCAGGAAAAAAATAATAATACATTAATACTATAGAACTACAGCCAGCCATTTCCTTAGCACTAGCACGGAATCGGATATAGATAATACGGAATAATTGATTTATTTGTTTTGTTGGCATATATATATATATAATTATTTAACAAAAAGAATTATTGTGGTGAATGTTGATGCAGCTGTGGTAGGTGATGGGTTCTTGGCACGGGGCCTTACATTCCAAAACACGGCAGGTGCAGCGAATCACCAAGCCGTGGCACTTCGGGTGGGCTCAGATCTGTCAGCATTCTACCAATGCGACATGCTAGCCTTCCAAGACACCCTTTACGTCCACAAAAACCGTCAATTCTACATCAACTGCTTGGTCGCCGGCACTGTCGATTTCATCTTCGGGAACGCCGCTGTGGTTTTCCAAGATTGTGACATCCACGCCCGCCGCCCGGGTTCTGGTCAGAAGAACATGCTGACCGCACAAGGCCGGACCGATGCTAACCAAAACACCGGGATCGTGATCCAGAAATGCAGGATCGGTGCGACTTCTGACCTCCAGCCGGTGCAAGGAAGCTTCCCGACATATCTAGGAAGACCATGGAAAGCGTATTCGAGGACGGTGGTGATGCAATCTAGCATTACCAATGTGATTAACCCGGCTGGGTGGTTCGAGTGGGATGGAAACTTTGCACTCAGCACGTTGTACTATGGCGAGTACCAGAACACGGGGGCCGGGGCGGGAACGTCACAGAGAGTGAAATGGAAAGGGTTCAAGGTGATCACGAGTTCTTCCGAGGCTCAAGGGTTCACCCCAGGAAGCTTCATCGGTGGGGGTAGTTGGTTGCGATCCACTGGTTTTCCTTTCTCTTTGGGCTTGTAATTAAACAAGTAATTACCAATTTAAGTACCTTAAGTTGTGTGTCTTATAGTTAGTGGATGCTATGTGTGTATCGAATAATGATGGTCTTTAACGGCCATCTTGTACGGCATTGTATTTTAAATCCGAGTAATAAATTATTTAATCATAAATGATAAACCAATTACTAGTGATTGAACTACCATATTTTGCGTAATGTTCTTCAGTCTAATGATCAGCTCCCCAAGGCAACGTATCCAAAATAGTTGTTACAAAAAAGGTTAAACAATGTCAGATTATGTGACAATTCCAAATGTCACATCGATCTATTGCATCAATCCAATCAAATTATTGTTCAAGTAATCGTCACATCTATAAATGTCGAAAACCAAATAGGAATTCAGATTCGAAAGTACTGCATGTTGACAAGTTGAAGTCTTCACATAACTTTTAAAATATACACACTTTTATTTGTGGACTTTTCTAGTTTATTTTTGACAACTTAGACTATGCGTAATGGGTGACCAAACCCAATTAGGTCATCACTGTTACTTTTGCGCGACATCAGCTTTCTCTCTCCTGATCAAACACATGATCAGATAGTGACCCAACGCCCGTAATGGGTGACCGAATCGGCGACCAATTTTTTTTTTAATTTCAGTTTTATTAATATATATATATATATATATATATTATATTTATTATATCTAAAATATAAATATATATATATTTATATATATATATATATATATATATATATATATAGTGTCCGATTCAGCGCAGAACAATTTTTAGCGACAGAACCACAGAACCATCATAATTAATGAATATTGACCGTTGATGATTAGATAGATCTATGGTCAATAATAAAGATGCCTTTTATGAATTTTTAATAATTAAAAAGGCCTGATATTTTGTGTGTCCAGGGGTAGTTTCGGAAGCTTAGTGCAGAAGTTATTTACACCATTTAAAACAAATATTCATTTTCCATTCATGTGCAGATTCTTCGGTGATCATGTTAACAACTGCTCCCGATTTTGCGCTTCTTTCTTTTCAAAATTGATAAAATATGTCACTGATATTAGCCAAAACTTTTACAATATACGATTTTGTGGGATTAAAAGGAGAAATCACGGTAGTCGTATACCATCGTTGTGTTTGCTGGTTCGAATTTAGGGGTTTTTCCGTTCGTCAGACGAGGAAGATATAGTGAAATTGAAGCTTCGATAGTTATGTCGGGTTAGTAATATATTAGTTTTTGTTCTTATGATGGTTGGTGATTGTGTTGTGATGAAAGAACTGATTGATTTTTGGCTGTAGGAGAGAGGAAGTGGAGAGTGGGGGCTCTTTCATGTTCTTATGAAATACGGTACACATGTTTTGAATTTCCTTCATAATATTAGTTTTTGATTATAGATTTTTAATTATTGAGTTTGGATTCTTGTCAGATTATTGATTTTTGATTTATAATATTTTGGATTCATGTAATTTCACATATTCATACATCACTAACTCACAACAAAGTTGACTTTGAGATCATCGTTTTGTGAATGTTTGCAAATTTGATGATAATTATCAGTTCATGATAGCCATGTTATGGTTCGTATCTATTTCTTATATTTTATAAATATAATTTCCTAAATAAATCTCTAATTAATTACAATCTTTGTTACCAGGAAATTTGGATTAGCACACAAGACATTATTGAATACCTTATGGAGTTGGCAAAAGCTCAAAAACACTTGTATCACGATCTGCTTCAGCCACAAAAACATCAATGTTTTAATACAATCATTAACTGTATTTAATCATTCATGTAGAACTACGCATTATATGTTTTCACTATAAAATAACTACATACATGTTTTTAAACATCCAATGACATAAACATCCAATGTTACGGTTGGTACGTGTGTATTATAAATTACATCCATGTTGCAAACATCAACTGTTATGCTTATTCAAAAAGAGACATTTGTTTAGTATACATTGAATGATTTACATTGATACCGTAAACATCATCTGTTTAGTCTATTTGAGAGACTAGTTTCGCGAATTATACATTTAATGATTGATTTTTTTATCAGTACGTATCAGTAGTGTAAATTGAATGTGTAGTAATTTCGTATGACATTCAATGTCGTTTGGGAAAACATCCAATGTTACGGTTGGTACGTATGACATTCAATGTCATATTTACTGGTGTTCGTTGCCATATTTAACTCCAGATATTTAATAAAAAAAAATAAATTTCCAAAACATCTAATGTTCAAATATTTAAAAACAACGGAATTGCCATATTTTTAGGAATCCAACCAGCATTTATTCGGTTTCCATCTATAACCGATTTGTGCAATTTGACTTTAATACCCTTTTCGTTTAATATTAATAAAAACATATTAATTATTAAATGCTGCAATTTGATTGGCTGGAAGAGGGTTCTGTGGTTCTGTCGCTAAAAATGGTTCTGTGCTGAATCGCATATATATATATATAGTATATGTATAGAGCCAGAGAAAGAGAAAGAGGTCGTCCAGAGAAAGAGAAGATCGGTCGACTATTCGACCATTGGAGGCAGGCGACGCGTCGGGGACGAAAGGCCGTAACGGCGGCGACGCGTCTGGCGTGGTGTACGTGGAGGTCGCGACCGGCTTCCGGGTCATGCGATACGGACGGTCTTATATGCGTTGAATAATTATACTTCTATATTCACACTTTCATTTGTGGACTTTTCTAGTTTATTTTTGACAACTTATATGCGTTGAATAAACAAGGCGGTAACTGATTTTCTTTTTATAAAAAATATTGGTCTATTATTGAAAATGATTTAATGGAAGCGGTAACTGATTTTGAAAACGGGGGAAATTTTAATGGTGGATGTAACTCATCCTTTTTTACTCTTATTCCTAAGTGTGAAATACCTTTAGAATTATCTGATTATAGACCGATCAGCTTAATCGGTAGTTTTTACAAAATTTTGCAAAATGTTTAGCTAACAGGTTAAAAATGGTAATTGGTGATATTGTTAGCACTGAACAATCTGGTTTTATTAAGGGTCGAAACATACTAGACGGGCCACTTATTTTAAGTGAAGTTATTTCATGGTGCAAAAAAGTTAAAAAGCAAATGTTAATATTCAAGGTGGATTTTGAAAAAGCCTATGACACACTTAATTGGGAGTTTCTTGACTCTGTTATGTTTCAAATGGGTTTTGGATCCAAATGGCGACGTTGGATTAATACATGTCTTTCTTCTGGTAGAGCTTCTGTCTTACTAAATGGGTCCCCTACGTTGGAATTTGACATAAAACGGGGCCTTAGACAGGGAGATCCAATGGCACCTTTTTTGTTCATAATGGCGGTTGAAAGTATTCATGTGGTCATGGAAGAAGCTATGGAAAAAGGTGTATTTCACGGTATTAATTTACCAAATAATGGGCCTACTTTGTCACACTTGCAATATGCTGATGATACTATTTTTGTAGGGGAATGGTCGGTTACAAATGCAAAAAAATTATTTCGTATTCTAACATGTTTGTATTTAGCTTCAGGGCTCAAAGTTAATATGGCAAAAAGCAATATTCATGGAATTGGAGTACCGGATGATGAAGTGAACAGGGTGGCTAGGGCTCTGAATTGTAATATCGGTTCGAACCCTTTTAAATATCTTGGTTTGGTAATTGGTGCTTCCATGAACAGATTGGAGCATTGGGACTCCATTATTAATAAATTTCATAAAAAACTATCCGCGTGGAAAGCGTCATCTTTATCATACGGTGGTAGATTAACTTTGATTAAATCTGTTCTAGGGGCACTTGGCAATTATTTTTTCTCTATGTATAAAGTACCCGAAAAAATTATCAAAACGCTAGAATCTATTAGAGCTAAGTTTTTTTGGGGTTCAAAAAATGGTGAAAGGAAAATTAGTTGGGTCAGTTGGAAGAAATACATGCACCAATAATTTCAGGAGGCTTAAGTGTACCTAGTCTTAAAGCTCAAAATCTTGCATTGTTATCAAAATGGTGGTGGAGGCTGAAACGAGAAGATAACTCTCTTTGGAAAAATGTGATTACGGCAATTCATAATATTTCACAAGATAACATACCGGCTAGCAAATTCTCTGGGGTTTGGAACAACATTGTAAAGGTTCGTAATTATCTTAATAAATTTAATATTCCATTTGATTCTTGGTTTCAGGTCTCGCAGATTGGTGACTCTGGACTGAACACGGTGAAATGGGCACTCGAGAATGATGGAATTTTCACTGTGTCCTCAGCTAGATTTGCATTTGAAGAGGCTATTTCGGGTCCTTGGTCTGATATTGACATACCCTGGGTCAAAATTGTTCCAATCAAAATCAACATCTTTTTCTGGAGATTCTATCATAAGCGGTTACCTACTTGTTATAATCTGCTAAAAAGGGGAGTTAATCTTCCGTCCGCAGTTTGTGTTTTGTGTGAAAGGGAAATTGAAAACGAAGATCATCTCTTTTGGAGCTGTCGTAAAACACGCGAATTATGGATTGAGTTTTGTAAATGGTGGTGTATTGACATTGGGCATATTCACGGAGTAGATCACTTATTGAAATGGAGGACTCGGAACAACTTGCCAAAAGATAAATCTGATCGATTTGTGACGGCGTTTTTATCGGCTTTGTGGCATATTTGGAAATTGAGAAACGATGCAATCTTCTCAAAAAAATATGGATGTATTCAATCAACATTTTTGATTGCTCAAGGTCAAGCTTTCTTTTGGATAAAAAACAGATCGAAGATGAAATGGGGATGTAATGAGTGGGGTCCCTGGATCTCAAATCCGATGGAGTTGTGATCTTGATAAGTTGAGGAAGACGGAAGTTGTATTTTGGCGAGGTTTTAATTTGGTGTGCTTAATTGTATATATCTAGTAGTGTGGTGGTAATTATTGTAATTGTGAGGCTCTTGTATCCTAGCTTTTTGCTAGAATTTTATTTAATAAATTTGGTTCTCGGGTGTCTTCGGCGCGGGTAATGGCTTTGCCGAAGCTCGTTGTCGTTGCTCCTTTTTCTTGCTGTTCAAAAAAAAAATAATAATAAAAAAAAAATAAAAAAATATGCGTTGAATAATTTTATGATATCTTCACACTTATGAATGATTGAATGTAGAGTTTTTCTTACCAATCTTTCTTATGCAGGTACTCACGTAGACAATACTTTTTACTTTCGCTCAATCACATATTGTTTTACTCGGTTTCCTATCTACCTAGCACATGAAACAATTGGTTATTCATCGTATGACATTTTAATTACTTTTTCATCTTCAAGAGATATTATACTTAACCCCGTGATAAATCACGCTCAGCCAACATATATAAAAAAAATCGGTAAACAATCTTTAGTGTATCACATGAATATACACCAGATAAAATCTACTAGTGCATATACATTTTTGTAGTGCGTGGTCCTCATTCAATTCCCCAACAGCCCGACATATATTCGACTTCATGGGCCTGAGCAGTTACTGTACGTCGGCACATTTTGAAAACTTTATGGGCTTGATCTGATATTACTACTGGGCTAGCTTAAGCTGTCAAAAAGATCTAGTATTATTTATCATTAGGAAAATGATAACAAGGCAAAACTAACATAAAAACCGCCCCCGAATTTTAGGAACATTAATCTATCAATGAATGTACAATTGTTTTATGCATGCTAGAGACAGCCTAATAACTGTCATTAACAAAACCCTTATCATTAATATCTAAATATTTTAATACATTTTGTTCATTAATTGTAAAAGTAGAATTACGTAGAAAACGCTATTGAGAAATGAGAATGATTGTTTGCTTATTATTACTTGTGTGAAGTAAAATTACACTCTTGTTTATTAACGTGTTCCTGCAATACCAAACCAAGGTAGACAAGATGCACAAATCATGATTTTTCTTTTTCGAGACATAAAGGATTACAATTAACACACATAATGTCTACACCTTACATGTCCACGCGGGAGTTGAACTCAAAATTATTTGATTATAGGCCTACTCACATACCGCTATGCCAAAGGTTATTTGGTTTCAAAAACCATTATTAGATTATTCGTAATGGTGACCAAACACAAGTTTAGTCACTAATGCCACATCAGGTTTCTCTATTCAGACAAAACACATAAACAAACTCTCGTATTGGTGAACAACCCACTACAAAACATTAAAATTAATTTTGTTAATACATGTGTCACTTAACATTCAAAATGTACAAGCAAACATACCCACAACCATGTTCGCTTGCACATCCAAATTGATGGGAAAGAGGAAGAGGGTCGTGCAGTGGCGGACCTAGAAAAAAATTTAAGGGGTTGCACAACTTTTTAGTTCATACTAAATAAAAAACAAAAAAAAGAAACTCGAAACTACGATTTCATTATATACGTCAAAAACGTCTATTAATTACTCCCTCCGTCCCACAAAAAAGTTCCCATTTCTCCTAAAATTTTGTCCCACAAAACAGTTCTCATTTCTCAAATTTGAGGGGTCCACTTAATAAAATAATATTATTACCAATTATTCAACCACTAAAACATTTTCTCTCTCCAATTTAACCTTATATTTTAATCAAAAGTATTATCAAGAACCCCACCACTAACTCTCTTCTAAAATCTTGTGCCCAAAAGAATTGAGAACTTTTTTGTGGGACGGAGGGAGTATATTCTAAAGTTGAGCGCTTGGATCTTTCATTTTTCGTAAACGATTTATTACATTCTCAATTGTGACATCTAAAAGGGTTTTTCTCCTATTGTATAAATCAACGCTTGATTCAAAAAATATCACCCATTTTAATGTGCAAATCGGGTTTTAACAAATATTTAAATAGAACATATATTTCTATTTTTTTCTACTATAGAAAGATATTTGGTGAATTATTTTTTTATGGGTGTCACCTACATTAAAAAGATAAAAATTAACACTAAATCGAAAAATTTGAGGGGTTGCCCGGGCAACCCCGTGCACCATACTAAGTCCACCCCTGGGGTCGTGGTCGCCAAATATAACCTTATTAATAGAGCTTTTGAGTTTATTAGCTTAAAACCATGTTAATAAGTTATCCCAAACATGCTCTAAATATATGTAATTGACCTACAGATTCTGATTTGCAAATCGTATAGCCACCATGTGTATTTCTAACAGTAAATACGAATCTCATTAAACAGATATACACGCATATGTTTTATGGTCGCATGTGCAGCAACAATTTACAATGTAAATATATTATTGTTTCCCGTCTTTAAAACTACATTTGTATTTATAAAACTTACAGAATAAATTAATTTGGAAAAGCATAGCGTCGGTTGCATTTGGAAGATGGCTATGAACCGTGTCAAAAAAATACATATATATATATATACTTCGTATATTTTAAATCGGCCGGATTTCCACTCCCAAAACCTTAATTAACAGCTATGGAGCAGTTAAATAGCTGGGATATTGGTTCATTGTGCCTGCATTATACTTGCCGAATTACTAATATCACCTTCCTACAATTTAATGTGCAAACCAGGTCAAAGGGTACAAGTGCCAATTCACTTAGGCTCCCCCATACACTGTAAGTACCTGTGATAACGAGGTCCCAATTTAATTAATACTGATGATGTTAGCATTGTGAACGGTGAAAACGACACATAATTAATAAATAAATACTCGGTGCCAAGAACAAATCAGCATTCATTTAGAAAAAAACTTATAAAACGAGTAAGCATTTAGATAAAAATATTAATAATAATCAAGGTTACTACAAATAATGCTTTAATAATATATATTATCTTTAACATTTTGAGACATCGTGTCTTTAAATTGGGGTCGGAATTATTAATGAGTCTAAAGTTCATAACAAGGAATGTGTTTTTCTTATATGGTATATGAAATTTGTTATGTTTGTTAATTATAAAGTATACTATTTAGTTTTTTCTGTTTTTATTGTCAAACTGAACAATAACAAGTTAAAGAAATATGGAAGACCAAGTCAACCCACATATTTGAAGTAGTCCCTTGTAATGCTGTGACGTATTTTAGCAGTTGTAATCTAAGATTAAATAATGTTTTTTATATAAATAGTTTGTTAATGTCAAAGCATGAGAAGTTGTGACACTGTAAAAGAAATGTATATCATTATTCTGGATTTTCTGATTTTCTCAAAATTTTTGAAATTCTTTAAAACAAATAATAAATTAAATTAACTTCACTTTTGCCGCGACAATAAGCTGAGGAAGAAATCGATTACAATTCGAATTAAAAGCAATCGAAATCTATGGTTGTTGGTATATTGTATAAATTCTGTAAACGAAATATGGTTTAAATAGCGAAAGATCGAAGGCATTTTTGATCAAAATGGACGAAAAAAATCAACCAACTACGCTCAATCAACCAACTACGCTCTTATCCCATTCCATGGTAAGGACTAAGGATCGTTATTTATAGTTGAAAATTAATCTTTTATAGTTATAACATGAAAATTAATTGGTCATATATAATACTATATAGTTATAAACACATTAAAATATCAAAATCCGCCCTCTAACCCCACACATAATTAAAAGTGTTTATGGTATGAATATTGAATGAATATTATTAACCAAATGATCACTATATATAGGGTATACAAAATACAAAGAGATAACTAATAAATACAAGATATACTCTAACTAAATATAAGATCTATACAATCTAATACATATTTAATAATAGTCCCCCACAGTTGGAGCGGGAGGAGAGCGTACGCTCAAACTGTCACGAAAAGTTTCGAACAGTTGTCTTGGTAATCCTTTGGTGAAGATATCGGCATATTGGTAAGCAGCTGGAACGTGTAAAACCCGAATATGACCGATCTTGACTTTTTCTCTGACAAAGTGGATATCGATTTCAACATGTTTTGTTCTTTGGTGTTGAACAGGATTTCCCGATAAATAAACGGCAGATACATTATCACAATAAACGATAGTGGCTTTACGTAAGGGTTCATGAAGTTCGAGTAAAAGGTTACGTAGCCAACTAGTTTCAGCGACAGCTTTAGCGACCCCTCTATATTCAGCTTCAGCACTAGATCGGGAGATTGTTGTCTGTCGTTTTGAGGACCAGGAGATTAAGTTGTCTCCAAGATATACACAATAACCCGAAGTTGATCTACGTGAATCCGGACACCCGCCCCAGTCAGCATCAGAATAGGCAGTAAGAGTGCGACCCGGGGAATTAATGATACGGACACCCAATGTTATCGTACCTTTGATGTACCTCAGAACGCGTTTCATAAAATTAAAGTGAGTATCACGTGGTGAGTGCATAAATAAACAAATCTGTTGTACCGCATAGGATATGTCTGGTCGTGTAAACGTAAGGTATTGAAGTGCACCGGCTAGGCTACGGTACAAGGTACCGTCGGGTAAGGGTTTACCGGCGGTGGCACTGAGTTTCGAGTTTGTGTCTACCGGGGTGTTGCAAGGGTTGCATGAAGTCATTGATGCCCGTTTGAGAATGTCTTGTGCATAATGTGACTGAGATAAGAATAAACCGTTTTTATCACGTTTAACCGCAATCCCCAAAAAATGATGTAAATCCCCAAGATTCGACATAGCAAACTCGCGTGATAAAGTGCGGATGATGGAGTTTAAAAACGTGTTTGTTGAGGCCGTAAGGATGATATCGTCTACGTATAATAAGATATATGCCATTTGATCCCCTTGACGATAGATAAATAAGGAGTTATCACATGTGCTACTCCTGAACCCGTGTTTTGTGATGTACGTTGCGAATCGATTGTACCAAGCCCTTGGTGCCTGTTTGAGTCCGTATAAGGATTTTCGCAACCTACAAACGTGGTTTGGCGTGTTTTTATCGACAAAACCAGGCGGTTGATGCATGAAAACTACTTCGTTTAGATCACCGTGTAAAAATGCATTCTTCACGTCTAGCTGATGTATCGGCCAAGATTTGGAGACTGCGAGGCTAAGCACTGTTCGGATGGTGGCCGGTTTTACGACCGGGCTGAAAGTTTCATCACAATCTATACCAACCGTTTGAGATTTACCATTTACGACCAATCGTGCTTTATACCTTTGTAACGTCCCGTCCGCATGAAATTTATGGCGGAATAACCACATGCAACGAATAACTGGGCGGTCATTGGGACGTGGAACAAGCTCCCAAGTATCATTTTCTAATAACGCATTATATTCATCATTCATAGCACATACCCAATTAGGATCTTGGAAAGCCTTAGAGTAGGTGGATGGTACGGGGGAGATGTGTGGTTCGGTAGTGGTGTGTAGGTTCAATGGTTGGCGGGGTTTAAAAATGCCAGCTTTGGCTCGGGTGGTCATGGTGTGTGTGTTGGGCGTGGGCGGAGGTGGGGGTGGTGGTGTATGTGGTGGCGGAGGGTTGGGAGGTTGTTGTTGTGGGTACGGTGGGGAGGAGTGTGGTGGGGACGGTGGGGTATTTGGTGGTGGGGTGTGATGTGGTTGGGGTGGGTGGTTTGGTGGTCGAGGTGATGGGGTGTTATGTGGTTGGGGTGGTTGGTTCGGTGGTGGAGTAGGCGGAGTGTGGGCAGGTGGTTGTGGGTTGAGGAATGTGGTTGGAAGGGGGTCGTCTAAGAAGGTATAAGAGGCGGGTGGGGTGGTGTGCGGGTACGGGAAAGAGGTTTCGTAAAAATGACGTGGCGGGATATTATGACTTTGCCAGTGGTGGGGTCGAGACAGCGGTAACCCCGAAAATTGGTGGGGTAGCCGAGGAATATGCAGCGGAGAGAGCGCGGTTGGAGTTTGTGAGTTTGAGTGGCGGAAGTATTGGGGTAGCAAGCGCATCCGAAGACACGAAGATGATCGTAGGTGGGGTGGCGAAGAAATAAGGCGTATGTAGGTGTGAGGGATTTAAGGCTTTTGGTGGGTAGGATGTTGTGAAGATATGTGGCGGTGTGGAGGGCTTCAACCCAGAATTTTGGGGGTAGGTGGGCGTGGGTGAGAAGAGCACGTACGATGTCATTGAGGCGTCGTAGCATGCGTTCGGATTTACCGTTTTGAGGTGAAGTTTGTGGACAAGAGAAACGGAAAACAAGGCCGTTAGTGGAGGCAAAGGTTTTAAAGTTGTTATTGTCGAATTCGCCTCCTAGGTCACATTGAAAACTTTTAATTTTACGATTAAACTGGGTGAGAATAAGTTGGTGAAATTTTGTAAAGTTTGTGAAGGTTTCAGATTTATATTTAAGGGGGTAAATCCACACGTATTGTGTGAAGTGGTCAATGAGGACCATGTAATATTTGTATCCGGAATTACTTATTATTGGGGATGTCCACAAGTCACAATGTATAATGTCAAAAGGCGCAAAAGTAGTAGTGGTAGAATCATAAAAAGGTAGTCGTTTATTTTTAGCTAATTGACAAGAATGACAAACGATAGAAGGTTGTTGTTTATTACAAGAAATAAATGAACTATTACGAAGAAAATCTAAGATAGTGTTGCCCGGGTGACCGAGACGGTTGTGCCATTGTTCCGTGGAGGAGGCGACCAAATGAGCGGATGGAGGTGGTTCGGGTGCAGTGAGCGGGTAGAGATCTCCCGTGCTATTGTGGCGGGAGAGAATCGTCCCATCCTTGAAATCCTTCACAGAAAAACCGTAAGGGTCAAATTCAATAGAGACATAGTTGTGGCGGGTAAACTTACGGACGTACAATAGGTTTTTGATGATATTGGGTGTAAAAAGTATGTCACGTAAGTGGTAGGTTTTGTGTGGGGTGGTATGTAAGGCGTTTCCAGATCCTTTTATGGGGATGGTAGTGCCATTACCGACAAATACAGTGCGTAAATTAGAATTTGATAAGGGAGTTTGTATTTTACCTTCATCAGAAGTCATGTGTGAGGTAGCTCCAGTGTCCATGTACCAAGAGGGATCCGGATAATTGAGGTGCATAGCATTGAAAGCGGCGCCGATATCCGTGTGTTGAAGAGCATTGTAGTCGTGTGAAGCGTCTGATGAAGGAGCCGAGGCCGTAGCCTGTGATAGGTCCGGCTCGGGCTGTGAAGCCATGTGGGCTTGGGCCGAACCGTTATTTTGTGGTGGAGCCGAATTGTTATAGTTGTTGGGCCATCCATTAGCTTGAGTTGGATATGGGCAAGGAGGTGGAGCCCACCAAGCCCATGGAGGGTAAGCTTGTGGGTAAGCATGCGGAGGCGGCGTTGGGTAACCGCGACCACGACCACCGTTGGAGCTGCGTCCCCCGCGGTTTGAAGAACGGCCGCGACCACGACCTCGTCCGTAGTTCCGTTGGTCCTGCGGTTGGGGTCCGGAGGAGTTTGATGGTTTTGTAATCGATTGGGCGACCATGGCCGAGCCAGTTGTGGATTGGCGGGCCGTTTGGCGGTGTTGTTCAAGTTGGAGCATGCTACAAGCATTATCCCAAGTAGGGGAGCTTTGATTGATGAAGGAGGCCACTGTATCGAATTCGGCGGGGAGTCCACGAACTAGTTGAAGAACCATGCGGGTTTGGCTTACCGGGTTATCCATGTCGTTGAGTTGGTCGGCAATGGCTTTTAGTTTTTGTGAATAATCTTCCATGGATGAGCACGCGGCAAGGGTAAGGTTCGTGAAGTCATGCTCAAGGGTTGCGGCCCGTGAGCTTTTGTTGTTGAGAAAGATGTCGCGGATCTTGGTCCACGCATCGTAGGCCGTAGCGTCCGCATCGAGTACACGAGCCAAGAGATCGTTAGACAATGTTCCGTAGATCCATTGTAAAATGATGGCGTCGATCTCGGACCATGCATCATAGGCGGCGTCGGTTTTTGCGGGTGGCGGCGTACCGTCAATGTGGTCTAGCACTTTGTATCCTCTAGCGTGGAGTTTGAACAACTTGACCCATGATGAGTAGGTGACCGTCGTACCGTCTAGCACCCGAACTTTGTTTTGGATGTTAGTAACAGTGTAAACGGGATGGAGGTTGGTGGGTTTGGGTTGATCACTCGTGCTCGGCGCCATAGCTTTCCGATCACAGGGTTTCGTCGATTTAGAAGTCGACGGCTAGATGAAGGAGACGGCTAGGGTTTGTGGAATTTTGCTCTGATACCATAAAAGTGTTTATGGTATGAATATTGAATGAATATTATTAACCAAAGGATCCCTATATATAGGGTATACAAAATACAAAGAGATAACTAATAAATACAAGATATACTCTAACTAAATATAAGATCTATACAATCTAATACATATTTACTAATAATAATCACATATATAAAGAAGCCTTCATTACACTAAAAACACATAACGAATTAATACTCCATTTTAGTTTTCAGCAAATTAAAATGGACACCATTCAGTCCTTCAAGGGTTACGGCAAGTTCAATCATGCTGAAGAAGAAGCTTTCCGTCGAAAGTCACGTAAGCGCCTCATCATCATTCTCGTCTCAACCCTCCTCCTTCTTGCCGTCATCATCGGAGCTGTTGCCGGAACTGTCGTCCACAAATGCAAAGACTCCGGTGAACAACCTTCATCTCAACTTTCCTCCGCCCAATCCATCAAAGCTGTATGTACGCAAACTCAGTATCCAGAATCTTGTTCCTCCAGCCTTTCCGCCGTCAATAAATCCAACACCACCGACCCAGAAGAGCTGTTCAAGCTCTCTTTACAGGTCGCTTTGGATTCTCTAACCGCCTTGTCTTCCTTGCCGGAGACTTTAATGAAAACAACAAACAACAACAATGACAAGGAAGCGTTGAAAGTATGCGGGACGGTGTTCAACGATGCCGTTGATAACCTCCATGATTCCATTTCCTCCATGGCCGTGAAATCCGGTGAGAATATGTTATCACCATCGAAAATAGACGACATGAGAACATGGCTGAGCGCCGCCTTGACCAATCAAGAAACTTGCCTGGACACCCTCGAAGAAATGGAATCATCGTTTCTGGTTCAGATGAAATCTCAAATGCAGAATTCAACAGAGTACACAAGCAACAGTTTGGCCATAGTTACTAAGATATTACGCATCCTGGAGACCTTAGATATCCCAATTCATAGAAAGCTGTTGGGGGAAACGAAATCCGGGTTCCCAAGATGGGTCGGAGCGGGTGACCGGAGGTTGCTACAAGAGAATAAGCCTACGCCAAATGTAACGGTGGCCAAGGACGGAAGTGGAGATGTCACAACGATTAACGCCGCCATGGCAATGGTCCCAAAAAAAAGCAAGAAGAGGTTTGTTATATACATCAAGGAAGGAGAGTATTTAGAGAATGTTGTTTTGGATAAATCGTACTGGAACGTCATGGTTTATGGCGACGGCATGGACAAATCCATTCTTTCCGGCAGCTTAAATAAAATCGACGGCGTCGCCACTTTCAACACTGCCACCTTGGGTATTTATTAATTAGTTATATACACGATTGTTAATTAATTAACGTAAATGCGCGCATGCAGGTGTATCGGGAAAAGGTTTCATAGCAATGGATATGGGGTTCAAGAACACTGCCGGCGGAATCAAAGAACAGGCGGTGGCGATGAGATCGAGTTCAGATTTTTCCGTGTTTTACAGATGCTCATTCGATGCATTCCAAGACACCCTTTACCCTCATAGCCACCGTCAGTTTTACCGTGATTGCAACATCACCGGCACAGTGGATTTCATATTTGGGGACTCCGCAGTTGTGTTGCAGAACTGCATGATTATACCACGTCAGCCATTACCTGATCAATTCGTAACAATTACAGCTCAAGGAAAAAAAGACGTAAACGAGAACACGGGGATTTCTATCCAGAATTGTTTGATAACACCTTTAGACGAGCTTACAGCTCCAACTTACCTGGGGCGGCCATGGAAGGAATACTCGACAACTGTGATCATGGAGTCGAGTATTGGAGGTTTCTTGCATCCGTTGGGTTGGGCAGAGTGGGATCGGGGTGTCGAACCACCTTCATCTATATTCTATGCCGAGTACCAGAACAGTGGCCCAGGGTCTGCAGTTGATAAACGGGTCAATTGGGCCGGTTATAAGCCCAAGTTAACGAGTTCCCAAGCAGCTAAATTCAATGTGGAGTCTTTCATCGGTGGCTCGACGTGGTTGCCTCAGACAGATGTTACGTTTGACTCGACTTGAATGATGTTTATAACATCTGTTATATTCTCTTGTGGTTTTAGTTGAATGTTGTATTTATATTCTACAATTTGTCAACAAAAGAATTTAATTCATCTAATTTAATTTTATGAATATGGGTACATAAATGGTGTTTTTTAGAATTACATATACTCCGAACAGATAAGAAGAAAGTTAAACTTATAATGAAACACAAGGATATGCAATCATACCACATAATCCCGTACCAAATATAATCCAGATGCTAAAAAAATCTTAAACAAGTTGTAGGTCTCCAACTTTAATTCCATGATTTTGTCAAACATAAATGTCATACTGAAAGGTGGCAAACAGAATAAAATCTTAAGAACTTAGTACAAAATACACCAAATGAAGATATGTCTACAACTTGTGAAATAAGACTCATAGGCGACCAATAACAGCTTCAACCTCAGCCGGGGTGTACAAGTGGTAAGTAGGAGCCACCTTTGCAATATCCACATTATTTGGAGTTACCTGAACAAAATAGAGTTTTAGGTCAGATATTAATTAATAGCCAAATATAAATAAATACAAACTCCATGACTTGCATCATAAAGCATGAACTGACCTTTTCTTCCATGACTTGCTTCAAGATGGAAAGAGCAATTGTTTCAGCTTCTTTAAGTGTCAAGTCCTGCAAATCATGGAATTAAAATTAGCAATGACATTGAAGGAAGATGCTGTGAGACCAGACCTACCTTGTTATATTGCTCCTGCAGAGAGCTGTCAGCACCTTCAGAACCTGAGCCTATAGCTTTTCCATTGCATTGCCAGAATGTGCCCGAAGGATCTGTATAGTATCTGCATATAACACACCAATCGCTTATCCTCACAAACCCTAAATGCTAATTTACAAGAAAATTGAACATTATGTTGGTACTTACAGGCTGGGGCCGTTTTCATCATGGCCTGCAATAAGAAGAGATACCCCAAATGGTCGAGACTGCAAAAAGGTACAAATTTTAGTTGAAAAAAATTCAGCATTTTCGCCACCACAAGATGAAATAATGATGATAATAGTTCAAAGCAATTGTAAGGAAACAAATCATAGTGAACTGCTGACCATAGATTCTTCCTCTCCTTCACCAAATCGCAGTGCCAAATCACACAGGGCTTGGGTAGTTGACTCTACAGTCATCGGTTCACCATAGGAAAACCTGTGATTCTAAGACAAGAAAACAAAGAATATCAATACAATGCGAAATTAATTCTTAGTAAATAGAATTTTCAATACTGATTGATGCTACACTCACCTGAGTCTCAACTCTTGCATGTTCAACGAGTGTTCGGGCATCTGCAATTAATCCACTCATGGCACACCCAATATGCTCATCAATTTCCATAATTTTCTCAACACTACTCGGCTCCTGCAACAACATGTAATATGTCACTATAACTCTACTCAACTGCTTTGGGATAGATGGCCTTGTGTTGATCTCCCACTCTTTGGTGTCTATTAATATTTTTGGGCTATTCTCACGTTTCTTTAACATTGATTTACTTTATGATGTGGCAGACAGCAGAGACAAGACAGACAAAAGTTTTTACCCATGATCCATTATGTAAATTCACAAGTCATCTGTTAATTTTATCTAGAACATCAGAATACTTTTGAACCATCAAACCAAACAATTGAAACACAAATGAAAGAAGTTACATGAATTGTACTATTCTGGTTTCTGGACCACCAAAAGCCTATGAGAGCACCAAATGGTTGTTAATTGCTTTAATTTTAACTTATTCCTCATGATATGGTAAATCAAAAATCTAGTATTCATTCTTACATCCACCTTCCAATAACTAGATATAAAGTTGACAACCCATAAGCCAAGTATAACATAGCAGGAAAAATCAAATATAAGAAATCTATATCCACTTAAGAAATTAAGATTCCCTTTCAGATCAACTCAGAATAGCAGGCATTTAGAACCATACTAGCATGATAATAGATAACGTATATACACATACCAGGAGTGGCGAGGTAATACGCTTTTCAACAGCAAGAACAACCCCTTCCTTGGTCTTCAACCCGATGGCGGTGGAACCCAACTGCAATCATGATACAGAAGCCATAAGAACACACAAATATTAGTCATTTCATGGTATTCAAAACATCAGGTTAAACAAAACACACAACATTCCCCAAAGTTCAAATGTTCACCTTAATGGCCTCAATGGCGTATTCAACCTGGAACAACCGGCCTTCTGGAGAGAAGGTGTTAACACCCCTGTCATACTCGGTCCTACATAAACCCCAAACATCAACTTAAAAACAGTGATTTATACCCATTGTTGTACGCATTTAATAAAGAAAAGCAAAATACTTCCAGCTGGATTTTCATTGTCAGTTGAGTGAGAAACGTATAAAATACGTCGTTTAAAATGGAAGATCGCCGATTAATTTTAGGGAAAAACAACATAGCTGCTTGTCCGTTCCGGATGCAACTCATTGTGTTTTTTTCCCGATTGAAGGAAACAAAATTTTCAACCCGTAGCATGACACAAACGGGAAAAGAACATATTTATAATCAAAATGCGTTTACCTTGTTAGAAACATCTTCGATTGAGTTTAAAAGCGTAATAGATCTCTGCAATTGATAAAGGTGTTAATATAAATAATTAGGTTCCAGAAACGAAACTAATCAGATTTAAGGGTCCTTGAATTTGGTGAAGCTAGCAGACTAGAACAAAAAAGCAATTGAATGTTAAACCATCATACTAATCTGCGAATCAAACACATACCTGTAAATTAATTTTTTGCTCCCAGAGAGAAGATTGGCGATGTTCTCCGATTATGTTTGGTTACTCTATTTATTCGAGTATAAAGCCTTCTTGGGAAGCAAGCCAGTAGTGACATTGTGTTGGTGGAGCGAATCGGGTCCTCAAATTTACCCGGCCCAGTTATAATACTTGAGCTGAGTAGTAAACCTTAAAGCCCAATATAAATAACGCTCTGCAAATTTCGGCGTTCAACGACGTTAATGGGCCCACAATTTTAATGTTGACGTTATTTTAGCCATCGGCCCATTTTTTAATAGTGAAGTTATAATAAAAATTACTGATTATAGGAAATTAACATGAATTTTGATGTTTATATAGTATTTTTATTTTGAAAATAAAAAAATTATTTAATTACCAAATCCATATTGCTCATAAGATATTTGTACAAATTAGTTTTAAACTTATGTCTTGGTTAGTTAACACTAATGTGACTCGATCCAAATACGAAAAGATATAGAATGAAAGGATATTAAGCATAAAGTTAAAAATGAAACTTTTAAAATTTTGGTTTGACCAAGAGTATGAACCAATACAAATTTTTAAATAATTAACTTCAAGTGTGTGTAATCCTTTTTTGACTTTGTAAAAAGAGTCCTCATGGCCCAAGAACAGAGAGAAGCCATGTGCTCCACACACTGCCACTGGGAACATAGGTGACTAGTATTTACTGTAAGCAGTGGCATTACCTGGTCAGACTCTGGTTCGAAGGCTGTTCTCTTCTGTAAACATGGGTTTCACCACTTTCTCATCAGAAAACACCCGCCAAAACACACCATCTAATCTAATCTAATCTAATCACCCCTCTAAACTTTCATTATTTGTTTCATAATTACGTTAACTTTATTCAGTGATCAAATCTATGCTTATATGTGTCGGTCCCAAAAAAACTTATGATGTAACCTCATATACAATGACAAACTACCTAATTTGAACTTATCATTACTCTACTTATGAGAATACGATTAATCATTGATATTGACGTTTTTAGACACGTTCAAACCCGTCAATATCGTCTATTTTGAGTACGTTTTAGAAGCAAGTACATGTGATATTACTCAATTATGTGTTTATTTTACATTTCAGGTGATATATCGAAAGAGGTGCCAAAAACGGGCCAAAAGATGAAGAAATGTACAAGATTTCAAGCCGAAAAATGTTCCCGATCGTGAACTGATCGTGAACTATTCACGATCAGTCACCAAAGTCCCTGTATGGTTTTCACGTTCGTTATCAAGAGTTACCGATCGGGATGTCATCAAAACGGGAAGTTCACGACGCGAACTATAGTTCGCGCCGTGAACTATGCGTGTGTGGTCGTGGTTTTATGGCAGATCAAAGGGAAATGTTCAAGGATCTTTTCTTCTAGTGTGTTTTTGGGCAGTTACCTTGGACGAATTTGGGAGCATTTCATCACGGGATTTGTCAAGTTTATAGCAATCATTGATTCTCAAACATTTTGGATTAAGTCTATGGTTGTAATTCTATACTTTAACTCTTGTTTGTTGATTTCTAGCATGTCTATGTGCTAGTAATCTTTATATTCGCTATGTTTAGATGATTCTAGGATTAAGTATGGTTTAATTTTAGGGTTTGTTTGTGTTCAAAACAATTGTTGATGTTTAATTACTCTTCTTGGTTTAATTTATGAGTTTCCGTTTCTTTATCATTGGTAATTGATTAAATTAGATATTGACAACATTTGGTTCAATTGACTACTTCCCCAACTTTTCATTATGACCTAGTTGGTAATTCACTAGAAATAGGGATTAGAGACAAGATTCCAATAAGTTAGATTAAACAAGAAGTTCAACCCTAGTAATGAAAATTCTAGGTTAGAGGTCTTAGTTAATTCAAGACGGTAATTTCAACAAATAGAAGTGTGATTAGTTATAACTTTTGAGAGAAGAAATTCCTATTAGTTGTAATTAGTTTATTAAATGAAATTGAGAGAAATCTAATACCGTGACTTCTAGAACATTAAACTAGCCGGTGCTTAATAACCATACTTAGTACTAGATGAATCCATACATAGTGAATATCCCTTAAATATCATTTCAAACGTTCAAATTTGTGTTTCTTGTCATTTCAAACATTAGTTACATTTCATATAAGTCAAAACATGAACAAAAATCTTTTCTTGATTAATTCTTTAACTTTCTTTAATTGGATTACATAAACTGTTCCCTGTGGATTCGATAATCCGAAATACTTACCTAACCTATATTACCCACGATTAGGTATACTTTCCTATGAATGTGGTAGTCTAGATTAATGGTATTTAGGAGCTTTATTTTATAACTAGATCCAACACATCAAGTTTTTGGCGCCGCTGCCGGGGAACGGTTTTATGTTTTTAGGTTTTTAAAAGTTAATTAGTTAATTGATCCTTATTTAGGAATTTATTCTTAAATAAGTTATTTAATTTGCAATTCCTGTTTTCCTTTATTTTGTCTATCAGTTGCGTGTTAACTCTTTGCTTTGAGTTGTGCAGGTGCATGAGCAATAAAAATAACCTTAGAGGCAAAAAGTCTACACCTGATCAACCTTCACCGTCTTCTGATCCGGAGAAATTTTTTCGAAAGAAAAAGAGGACTCAATTAGAAGCAAGATACACCGCAACCATAAAGAAATCTCAGAATATTGGAGAACCAAGTCTTGAAAATCAAAATCCACTTTTTGAAGTTCAAGTCCAAAGTTTTGAAAGTCAAGAGCCGATTCTTGATATTCCGGAACCAATTGTCAATAATCAAGAGCCGATTCTTGATAACCAAATGGGTGATCGAGACCCACCACCGGAACGTCCGATGTGGCAAACGAGGCAAAATGCCCCGGTTGATGCCATTCCGGCAATTAGACTTCCGGAAATAAATGGCATAAATTTTGAAATAAAAAGTCAATTCCTCAGTATGGTTCGTGACTTGGGTTATGATGGTAGACTCACAAATGACCCAAATCACCATATTGAGTGCTTTAATGACATTTGCCAATTATTTAGAATTCCTAACGTTTCGCAAGATGCGATACGACTTAGACTATTCCCTTTTAGTCTAATTGGAGAGGCTAAAATTTGGGTTAAATCCCTGAGCCAAACTCCATTTCGACTTGGGAAGAACTCCGAAGTCGATTTATACACCGTTGTTTTCCACCCGCGAAAGCGGATAAATTAAAAACTGATATTATGGCTTTTCAACATGAAGCTGGGGAAACATTAACGGAAGCATGGGAACGGTTTAAAGGAATGCTAAGAAGATGCCCAAATCATGGATTTGAGAAGAGCGATATCGTCCATCTCTTCTATAGGGGTTTGTCTAACAATGCACGATCCACCCTTGATTCATCGAGTGGTGGAATATTCATGTATAAAACCCCTACGGAAGGATATCAACTTTTGGAGGATATGGCCATGCACAATGCGGAATGGGCCACCGATAGAAGAACCGGAAAACAAACGGGTTCGGTCAATGCGGTTGACGATGGACAAAATGATGAAGTCGCCGCCATAAAGAATAACCAGGTAATGTTAGAACGTAAATTAGATAAAATAACATCTTCTTTACATGCGATACAGGTTGGATGTGATAAATGCGGTGGACCCCACCTTGCAAAGGAATGTCAACAACATCAACCGATGATGACCGAGGAGGAGGTCAATTATTTAAACCAAGGTTACGGGCAAAACTATCAACGAGGAAACCAAGGATACAACAACAATAGGGGTTACAACAACAATAACAATAATTTCCCCCCTAGACCGTCACATCCACCCGGTTTCCCTCAAAATAACCAACCAAATTACCCTCCCCGAAATAATTCTAACACACCCGGCTCGAGTTCTAAGCCCGAAGAGCAAATGTCTCTCGAGAGCATGTTTGGTAAATTTATGGCTAGCCAAGCCAAAACAAATGAAGAAACCAAACAAGACTCGAAAGAGATGAAACAAAGCATTCGAAACCAACAAGCCACCATTCAAAACTTAGAGAGAGATATTGGGAGAATTGCCCAAGCCCTAACCGAAAGACCTCAAGGCAATCTACCCCCTTCTACCCAAGTGAATCCCAAGGGAGAATTCAACTCAAGGGATGTCAAAGCCATTACCACACGAAGTGGTAGAGAGGTAAGTTCACCAATGATTAAAATTACTACTAATAATTCTAGTGAACAGGTACTTGTAGAAGAAGGGACACCATTGAATGAAGAGGAGGTGCTTGTTGAGAAGATTATAGAAAAAGATGAATCGAAGAAGAGTGAATCAAAGAAGGAAGCAACAACAAATTCTTACCTACCTAAAGTTCCTTTCCCACAACGGTTGAGAAAGGAAAAACTCAAAGAAAAATATGGTAAGTTTGTTGAAATGATTAAACAGGTACGCATTAACGTGCCTTTGGTTGATATGTTGGCAGATATGCCAAATTATGGGAAGTTTATTAAGGATTTGGTGTCAAATAAAGTGCAAATGGAGGAAGCATCTTCAGCTGTGTTGAGTGAAGAATGCTCGGCGATCATAGAATCCAAGATGCCACCAAAGCTAGAGGACCCAGGGAGTTTCATAATCCCTTGTCTCTTTAATAATTTACCAGTTTGTAATGGTCTAGCAGATTTAGGTGCTAGTATTAGTTTAATGCCCTTGTCGATAGCTACAAAAATAGGATTAACCGATTTTAAGTCGACTAGGGTGATCTTGAGATTAGCAAACCTTTCATACACATATCCCATTGGCATAGCAGAAAATGTTCCTGTTAGAGTTGATAAATTCGTATTCCCCGTAGACTTCGTTGTCCTAGAAATGGATGTGGATCCCAAAGTCCCGCTAATTCTAGGTAGACCTTTCTTGAACACGGCGGACGCCATGTTTCATGTGTCTAAGAAACAACTAAGTCTAGGAATAGATGATGATAGGGTCACCTTCTCTATTGAGAAAGCCATGAAGCATACCTCCAAATCCGATGATTCTTGTTATTTCATTGATGTTATCGATTCATGTATCGATGAGGAGGTTACTTCCTTTCTCGACCTCGATTGTAATGATGTCACCACAAAAGGTGATTTCACTATTGATTCCGATGAAACAATCCGAGATCTCCAAGAGTTCGAGGATTTGCTTCATGTAGATGGTGAGGAATCCGAGGTAGGAGATGTTGTGTTTGAGAAAATTGACCCTAAAGACAACCTTCGAATTACAATTTCTTTAGAAGAGCCACCTACTCTAGAGCTTAAAACTTTACCAAACCATTTAGAGTATGCCTTTTTAGAAGGTGATTCTGATCTTCCGGTCATCATTTCATCTGAATTATCCTCCACCGAAAAAGCCGATCTTATTAAAATTCTCAAAACTCATAGACAAGCCATTGCTTGGAAAACGGCTGACATTCCGGGTATAAATCCCGCCTATTGTACACACAAAATCCTCATGGAGGAAAATTTCAAGCCAAGTGTACAAAGGCAAAGGAGATTGAACCCGAATGTCAAAGATGTGGTTAAATAAGAAGTTCTTAAACTTCTTGATACGGGACTCATCTACCCTATCTCCGATAGCCCGTGGGTGAGCCCGGTACAAGTTGTACCGAAAAAAGGGGGTATGACAGTTATAAAAAATGAGAAGGGTGAACTAATCCCTACTCGAACTGTCACGGGTTGGCGCGTGTGTATTGATTACCGCAAGCTAAATGATGCCACCCGTAAGGATCATTTTCCTTTACCGTTCATTGATCAAATGTTGGAACGACTCCCGGGAAACAACTTTTATTGTTTCCTCGATGGCTTTTCTGGCTATTTTCAGATCCCGATTGACCCCCTAGATCAAGAAAAAACCACATTCACGTGCCCCTTTGGTACATTTGCTTATAGGAGAATGCCGTTTGGTCTATGCAACGCGCCGGCCACGTTCCAACGTTGCATGACGGCTATTTTCCAAGACATGATAGAGGATTGTATGGAAGTATTCATGGATGACTTCTCGGTTTTCGGGAACTCATTTACTTCATGTCTAGCAAATATTGAGAGGATTTTGAGAAGGTGTGAGGAATCCAATTTAGTGCTTAATTGGGAGAAATGTCACTTCATGGTGCGAGAAGGCATCGTGTTAGGACATAAAATTTCTGAGAAGGGAATTGAGGTAGATAAAGCTAAAATAGATGTCATATCTAAGCTACCTCCGCCCTCGAATGTGAAAGCCGTGAGGAGTTTCCTTGGTCATGCGGGTTTTTACCGTTGGTTTATCAAAGATTTTTCTAAAATCACCCGACCCATGACCCATTTACTTGAGAAGGATATACCATTCGTTTTCTCAAACGAATGTGTAGAATCCTTTGATTTGTTAAAGGAAAAACTTACCGAGGCTCCGATCATGGTTTCTTCTGATTGGGAATTACCATTTGAGTTGATGTGCGATGCGAGTGATTATGCACTTGGTGCGGTGTTGGGGCAAAGAAAGAACAATCACTTTCAACCAATCTATTATGCTAGCCGAACGCTCAATGGTGCTCAAGTGAACTATACAACCACCGAAAAAGAATTACTTGCGGTTGTGTTCGCTTTTGACAAATTTCGATCCTACCTTGCGTTGTCGAAAACCATTGTGTACACCGATCATTCCGCATTGAAACATCTCTTTGCTAAGCAAGACGCCAAACCTCGACTCATACGTTGGATTCTACTCTTGCAAGAATTCGACATTGAGATCAAGGATAAGAAGGGGGCGGAAAACCTTGCAGCAGATCATTTATCCCGCCTCGAAAATCCATATTTAGAGGAATGTGATGAAAATGGGATAAATGATAAATTTCCCGATGAATTCCTTGAAGTAGTCAACGCTTTACAAGTGTCTGATGACCCGTGGTTCGCCGACATGGCAAATTATTTGGCGGCGGATATCCTTGTAAAGGGTTTGACTCATCAACAAAAAGGGAAATTTTTCTCCGATCTTAAGTACTATTATTGGGAGAATCCTTACTTATTCCGGGTCGGGCCTGATTTTGTTCATAGGCGATGTGTTTACGGTGAGGAAGCTTATGTCATTCTCAACGAATGTCATAAGGGACCCACCGGGGGCCACTTCGGACTTAACCTCACCGCCCCGAAAGTATTAGATGCGGGATTTTATTGGCCAACGATTTTTAAAGACTCATATATATTGGTCAAGGCTTGTGATGCTTGCCAAAGAACGGGTAGCATCTCCAAACGAGACGAAATGCCTCAACATAGCATTCAAGTTTGTGAGGTGTTCGATGTTTGGGGCATTGATTTCATGGGCCCATTCCCGAGCTCCCATGGTAATAAGTACATTCTTGTAGCCGTCGATTACGTCTCAAAATGGGCCGAGGCAAAAGCATTACCAACAAATGATGCCCGGGTCGTAGTCAAATTCGTTCAAGCTCTCTTTTGTAGGTTCGGATGTCCTCGTGCTCTCATTAGTGATTGGGGAACTCATTTTGCCAATCATCTAATGGAGAAAACTTTGCAAATATATGGTGTCCATCACCGTTTTTCAACTTCTTATCATCCACAAACAAGTGGACAAGTTGAAAACACTAATCGAGCACTTAAGAGGATCCTTGAGAAAACCATTGATCGAAATCTAAAAATTTGGTCTCAAAAGTTAGATGATGCTCTTTGGGCATTCCGAACCGCGTTTAAAACGCCTACCGGTTACACCCCGTACCGTATGGTTTACGGGAAAGCATGTCACATTCCGATCGAAATTGAACACAAAGCCTTTTGGGCTCTTCAAGAATGTAACATGGATGTAATCATGGCGGGTCACAACCGCAAATTCCAATTAAATGTTCTTACCGAAGAAAGATCTCATGCCTACGAGAATTCTCGAATTTACAAAGAAAATACAAAACGTTGGCATGACAATAAATTGAAAGCCTTCAAATGTTTCAAACCGGGAGATAAAGTCCTAATTTATCAATCTCGTTATAAGTTTTCTCCCGGGAAGCTTAAATCCAAATGGGCCGGTCCTTACACCGTTGTCCAACAAAAACCTTCCGGGTATGTGGAGCTCATTTGTGATAGTGGCCGTTTTAGCATAAATGGTCACCGTTTGAAACTTTATCATGAAGGAAATGATAATTTCAAGAAGGAGAAATTGGAGGAAGAGGAGGTGATTCATTTCATATCGGTTGGTGCTCGTAAGTGAGAAGAGAGTAGCATCGAGTCGAGCTTTAGACTCAATAATCTTTGAAGCGCTTCTCGGGAGGCAACCCGTGTGTATTGTGGTTAATTCCCTTTCCGTTCTGCATTTTCGTTTTAGTTGTTAGTGTGTATTTCTGCTCGTTTAAGTCTTTTGGTGAGTATGTTGATAAAATCTGCTTGTTTAAAAAAAAATTCGGAAGTGTCGGATTGGAGGAAAGTTCGCGCCGCGAACGTTCCTCCCGATCGTGAAGTGCGTCCAGGGAGTTGGGCTCATCGTCGCTAAGAGTTAGCGATCAGTTAGCGTTTCGGGTCACGATTCGGATTCGGGTCGACCCGGTTCGACCCATTCGGGTCAAGCATAGTTCCCGATCGGGAACAAGTTGGCGACGCGAACTTCCCTAAGTATAAATCCATCGTTTTCTTTCCAGCTTTCTTTCAAACGTGAACCCTAGCCCCAAATCGTGACCGATCGTGCAGCTACTCCCATTTTTCTTCCCGATTTCACTCTATTTCCTTCCAAATCTTCCGATTTCTTCATCAAATCTTCATCTCCATGGGTCCAAGGGTTAGTTCTTCTACTTTTCTTCATAGATTCATCTATTATTTCGGTATAGATCCGAAATTTTTGACTTGTTCTTGAACTTTTTGAGTTAAATCTTAGCTCTTTATGCTTAATAGTTGATTTGTAGTTGAACCCTAGTTGAAATCTGCAATCTTTGTTCTTAGTTAGTAAAACCCTCTTAAGATTAGTAGATTTCTAGACCTACATTGTATGAAATTGGGAAATTGTGAACAAATTGGGTTAAATTTCGGATTTTTGCAAGTGTTTAAGTGGGATTTAAGTTGTTAAACTAGTTATCATACTTCAATTTTCAATATTTTAGATGACTAGTTTAACAACTCGGGTTGGATAAAATGTTTATAATGTTAATATATTTATAGTTATGTCAATATTTTTGTTCAAAGTTATGTCAAGAATGTTAACAAAGACACTGTTTTTACAATGTTAATATGTTTATAACACTTAGTTTTTAAATCAATTTGAAATAAAATTTAATTAACAATATCAAATCTTAAATTTTATTTTCAATTTTCTTATTTTTAAAACTAAGTGTGGGAAGGGGTAACGTCATTTACATTCATGTTTTATATAATTAGACACCCTTCTATTCTTTCATATTTATATTCTTAACATTGTGATTATTGTCTTTGATGTAGAAACAACAAAAGACCGCTGCCTCCACATCGGCCGGTGGCCGCGGGCGCGGACGTGCACGGGAAGCTTCACCTATCCCAGAACCCGCACCGGAACCCGCACTCCTAGCCGATGGGTTCCCGGCCATTCTTAGAGTTAATAGGGAACACATCTTCATAAACTTTGAGAATGCACCTCGAGAGGGTCTTGCACAAGATAGTGAGAGTAGGAAAAATAAACTCTCAAACAAAAAAGTAGTTGTGAGAAGGTGTGTTGATTTGGAATTGTTAGATGCGGTAGGTCGAAGGGCGGATATTGAAAGTTACCTGGTTCGTTATCATAGAGATCACGATGGCGAAATACGTTTTATATGCCGGGCATGGGAGAGAGCTCTTCTCATCAATGAACCAACTTATGATGAGCTCCTCCTCGAATTTTATTCTACTATAAAATTCGAACCCCGTGTAGCCATGAAGAACCCTGAAGATCCTTGCATCCAATACCGAGTAGCTAACCAATGGGTACATTGTAACCTCATTCAATTTGCTATTAACTTAGGTATCTATACCGTAGAAGAAACCACATCCAGAAATTTTCGTCATTATATGAAGTGGTGTGCGACGAATGAGGTTAGAAATGTTGACGAATATTGGCGTCAAATCGGGGTTGGTGATTACCGAATGGCTCATACAAAAGAGTCAAGCATTAGAAGCGGTACTCATCGGTATCTTCATAGAATGATTGCATATACCATCCGCCACCGAAACCAAGGGCCCGAAAAAGTTAACAAATACGATATGTGGTTGCTCCACCAACTCATCGACAAGAATGCGATAACGAATATTCCATTCGTGATGGCCAAATTTTTGAGTACACAAGGAAAGGGGCTAAAAGGGAAAAGTCCGATGGGTGCCAGTCACTCGTTTGGCTCGGGCCGCAATTGCCATTCCTCAAAGGGTTTGGGAGAGCATGACATATCGACCAATGGGGTCAATGGACGAGGTATTGTTGTCGGGTATGCACGTCATTGTGAAATTTGAAGGTGACTATGTTTGGAATGAACATCCCGGTGTGGAAAATCCGGGAAGTGGTAGTAATAGTAGTGAGGATGATGGTGATGATGATGTAGATATGGACGATGCACCGGGTCACGAAATACCAATAGCGGGTCAAGACTTTGGTCAACTGGGACCAACGGGTCCCTAATTCGGGCATTCGGGCGCCTCGGGATCCGGTTCGGGTCAATCCTCGTTCGATCCTTACTTCTCGTATAATCAAATGGTCGAGAGGATGGATGCGATGCAAGTCGATGTCGCCTATGTTCGATCATCAAACGACCATTTACAATCTAATGTCCAAAATCATATGCAACGGTCGTACTACAATCAGATGCGGGTCGGGCAACAAGTGAGTTGGCAAACCGATGTTGCCAACTATAATCTATATCCAAATCAATTTCCCCGACCCCCACCCTTTGATCATTCCAACATACCCACGTGGGCACCGAGCTACCCCGCACCACCGAACTACCCAGATTATGATGCTTGGTACCAAGACTCCAATTCCTGGTACCATCCTTACCCACCACCGCAATGAAGGCGAAGAGGCAGAAATTAAAAAAAAAAAAAAACGTATTTCTGTTTTTGTTTGTTTGTTTAGGTGTTCGTCGTGATTGCTGTGTGTTGCGGAATCTTGTAAACTGCTCCGGAATTCAAAACTTCACCGAGAATGCACACAACACATCCTCAGGTCGTACACTTTCTTATGACTTCGATTTCCTAAATTTTGTCAAGTTTATTGCATTGGGGACAATGCAAACACTTAAGTGTGGGAAGGGGGTGTATATAAAAAATCCACCATTTAAAATTTGTGAAATCTCGAAAAACAAAATTCATCTAAATACATGTAAACTACTTTAATTTACATTAGCCAAAAAAATTTTTTAAGACATTTCTCGATGTTATGAGGAAAAGCAAACCCGGAAAAATATTTCAATTTAAAAGATAAAATTTGTTCTAGTTTTTATGTTCAAAGTTTGTGGCTTTCTATTATTTTAAAAAATCTTTTTGGAAATTTATTCAATCTTTCATAGCTTAAGTAATACAATAGGTCTTGCACAAGTTAAAACTTTAGCTTTTTAGGAAATTAGAGTTGACAAAGCTAATCCCTGACAAAAATAGGTTGAGATTGGACTTTTAGTTTAGAAAAATCCTTTGTGTACTAAAATTAAGAATCGGTGAAAAGCCGATGATTAATATTAAGTTGATGAATGGAAGTTTTGCATTGGTGAGAACCCCTTCAGCCTAGTAAATTCGGACAAGTCTATAATAGAAAAATATTATATGGGTTTATTAGAAAGTCGGGGTGAATGGTTTGATGACCCAAGCTTAATTATCTAAAAAATTTAAAAACTGAACAAATGCAGAAAAAAATGCATGAAATGAATGAATAGTTGCATTGGTAAAAAAATTTTAAACTAAGTTTTCAACAATAAACCTTGAGGTCGGGAATTTTCATAAAAAGTTAAACTTTTAGGTTATGTAAGAATGAGTAGGTCTTAGGCTAGCAAAGGTTTATTTAGGTTGACTGAAAGTCGATTAAAATGATATAGAGTTGGTTAACGCTGTACATAAATCCGAATATAAAAGCCTTAACAAATTTTATCCGCTAAATAAATAGTTTTCCGATTTTTGTTTGAGTCATACATTGAAAGAAATGTCAAATAATATGATCTTTAACTGTGGCTAGTGAATTTTATTTGGTTGATGATTTGCTTGAGGACGAGCAAAGTTTAAGTGTGGGGATTTTGATATTGACATTTTTAGACACGTTCAAACCCGTCAATATCGTCTATTTTGAGTACGTTTTAGAAGCAAATACATGTGATATTACTCAATTATGTGTTGATTTTACATTTCAGGTGATATATCGAAAGAGGTGCCAAAAACGGGCCAAAAGATGAAGAAAAGTACAAGATTTCAAGCCGAAAAATGTTCCCGATCGTGAACTATTCACGATCAGTCACCAAAGTCCCTGTATGGTTTTCACGTTCGTTATCAAGAGTTACCGATCGGGATGTCATCAAAACGGGAAGTTCACGACGCGAACTATAGTTCGCGCCGTGAACTATGCGTGTGTGGTCGTGGTTTTATGGCAGATCAAAGGGAAATGTTCAAGGATCTTTTCTTCTAGTGTGTTTTTGGGCAGTTACCTTGGACGAATTTGGGAGCATTTCATCAAGGGATTTGTCAAGTTTATAGCAATCATTGATTCTCAAACATTTTGGATTAAGTCTATGGTTGTAATTCTATACTTTAACTCTTGTTTGTTGATTTCTAGCATGTCTATGTGCTAGTAATCTTTATATTCGCTATGTTTGGATGATTCTAGGATTAAGTATGGTTTAATTTTAGAGTTTGTTTGTGTTCAAAACAATTGTTGATGTTTAATTACTCTTCTTGGTTTAATTTATGAGTTTCCGTTTCTTTATCACTGGTAATTGATTAAATTAGATATTGACAACATTTGGTTCAATTGACTACTTCCCCAACTTTTCATTATGACCTAGTTGGTAATTCACTAGAATTGGGGATTAGAGACAAGATTCCAATAAGTTAGATTAAACAAGAAGTTCAACCCTAGTAATGAAAATTCTAGGTTAGAGGTCTTAGTTAATTCAAAACGGTAATTTCAACAAATAGAAGTGTGATTAGTTATAACTTTTGAGAGAAGAAATTCCTATTAGTTGTAATTAGTTTATTAAATGGAATTGAGAGAAATCTAATACCGTGACTTCTAGAACATTAAACTAGCCGGTGCTTAATAACTATACTTAGTACTAGATGAATCCATACATAGTGAATATCCCTTAAATATCATTTCAAACGTTCAAATTTGCGTTTCTTGTCATTTCAAACATTAGTTACATTTCATATAAGTCAAAACATGAACAAAAATCTTTTCTTGATTAATTCTTTAACTTTCTTTAATTGGATTACATAAACTGTTCCCTGTGGATTCGATAATCTGAAATACTTACCTAACCTATATTACCCACGATTAGGTATACTTGCCTATGAATGTGGTAGTCTAGATTAATGATATTTATGGACTTTTTTTTATAACTAGATCCAACACATCAATCATACAATTAGTTAAAACAATATTATCAGTGACTCAAGTGTCTTTTTCATCCCTAAGACTTTCGATCAATTGGTGGCCACATCCATACCCTTTTTTTTTTCTTTGTGTCCGATGGTGATTGCTTGCACATTATGCATGGTAAGTGTTACATTATGCATAGTAAGTGTTATACGTATTATAAAATTAATTTTAAAGTTTAGTTGTTTGTTTGTTTACCACTACAAGGATTATTTTTTATCTGAAGAGAACTGTCACCACACCATCACGAGTAGTTTAACTTTTCATAACTTAGTACCATATCAAGCATTGTATACAGATACAAAAGCTCATATGGAAAAAAGTTAAGCTACCATTAGTTTTGATTTCATGAGTTAAAACAGGATAAATCTCCTATTTAGTAACTTCCTTGGGTATGAACTTGTTTATGTAGTACCATTGTATGTGCAGGAAATGACAGATGAGACGCAGTAGCAACATTATATTCATGTACAAATCTGACACATATATAAAGGATTTGATTTGATGTTATTTTAACTTATACATCTTGCACAAATACTTGTATATTCCTATAAGCCTTCACAAAAGAAGAGGATTCCCATTCTTGTGTTACTACTTACTTGTCTGCCATGAATTGACTACACATCCCACCTTTTTTTCTTTTTCTTTTTCGTTTGACACATTATTACTACAATCCCTTACCATTTGTTTTCTTATATATCGTTATTATTCTTGTTTTGTAACCAAGATATATGGTCAACTTATTATGAGAATTATCATTCCAGTAAGTTAATTTAAATAGTTTTCATTGGATACATGGTTTTTGTTCTCAAAGGTACAAATTAAGGATGAAGTGTGCTAGTAGTACATGGGAAGCAACCACAAGAGCCATCAAAATGCATGCTTTGATGGAGGTCTTTTGACTTCTTTGACCGCATGGTTGCCTTTCGAAGTTGCATGTTGTGCTCATAACCGGCTGCCACTCGCAATTCTTCGGCTTTCCTATGAACAATTGCCATCCTATTCATCATCTTTTCCTCAAATTTTGATCTCATTTTCTGAATCTTTACCTAATAAATCAATAAATATCACAATTTCAGTTAAAATTAAACAAGAGGAGCTTTTTTTGTTTGCATGCCACCTTTGAAACTCTACTGAACTTAATAGTTTAATAGCTTGGGGATTGGTATTCCTTATTTTATATTAGTATCTATACTATCTTCACATGGGTCTGGAGTCTTGTGACATAAAGTATTTAAGAAAGGAAATCTTGGACTACTAGCAATAGCATATTCCATATTTTTGCATTGGAACAAGAAAAATCACTCTAAAAGAGGTTCAACTTTTAAAATATATATTTTTAAAAAGAACTCAAGGGTTGAAATAATGAGGGGCTCAATGTATTCCAGACAAAACCCTCCAACATAATCCCATGATTCCCTGAATGCAGACAAACTTCCCCACACAAAACAAATGATGTTTTACCTCAAGCTTTCTTGATTGAGCTTCTGCTTTAGCATTTTGGAGGTTCACCCAAGCTTGAATTTTTGCTTCTTCTCTTTGGTACCTACTTATAAACAACCAAAACTCAAATCTTTGATCCAAAATTTTAGAGATATATAAACAAGAAAACTACATTTTTCATTAAGAATATTGAGATATATAGTTACCTTAGGTGGGATTTAGTCTTTTCTTCTTCTACCCAAGCACAAGGCTTAGGGTTATTAGGCTCTGGAATATTGCTGGGTTTTGGGCATTCATTGTTCATCTCAAAGTGTCTGAGACTCTTGGATACATCTTCTTCCTCCTCTTCTCTAGAGCTCCAATTGCAATCAGACGGCGTCGTTTCTAGCTGTAGCTTAGCTAAATGACACTCTTGTAACTCTGCAATGTCAAATGAGCTGCCAGCATTCATTAATGTCAATGGACCTGACATACTCGCAGGCGTGTTGTGTCGTGGTGGAGACAAGCTTTTGAACGGTGTAGGGCACCCTGGTGTTTCGTGAACCACTTCTGTTGATGCGTCTTTCATGGAACTAAATAAAAATCCTTCTTTTATTGGCACCATGCATTTGAATCTTGAAAAATTGGCTTCTTCCGTGTTTGTGAATTTATCTGCAATAGAAACAAACCCAATTACTTGCGCTGTGTTCTCCATGGTAGGTAAATCAGGAACTAAGAACAATTAAACTTAATCCATGATATATTAGTAAGATTTGTGGAAAGAAAACTGACCGAAGCTTTAATATAAACATGCAACATTATATCAAACGGTTGGCGGGCATTTGAAAAAGGTAAAAAGAAGGATGCATGATAATGGGGAGCAGAGGGTGAAACGGACAAAGAGTGAAGAGGAAGGCTTACCTTTTAGAAGTACATCAACAGAATCCGAGGGTGAGACCCCATTATGATCATGTTGATGGTGATGGTGGTGGTGGTCCTGGGCCACAGGCACAGTGGCTGGAACTTGAAAAACAGAGATCGCTTTTGAGACCTTTTCCTCTGTTTTATGATGATTTCCTTGTGCTTTAACCACAAACCCATTACTACCAGAGTGTTTCGACACATAATCTGGGGATTTGGCAAAAGCATGAGCAGGGGAATCAGGGCCACTAATGAGCCATTTCTGGGCATCATCCCATTTAGAAGGGAAGTTCTTTCTCGAGCCTACACTGAAGCTGAAAATGGGTCGACCCGGTGTAGGTGGAGCTTCCACCACATTGCTTTTGGCCATTGGGAATAGCTTAACCAAATTGGTAGTCTCCTTGAGATTGAGGTCACATACAGAATCAGGAAAGCTATCATCAAATGGGTTATCTTTCCCCAATCCTACTCCCTGTCAAACCCAACTATTAATCAAAAAGTTTGAAACTTTATTTTCACAAGACAGACCAAGAAAGAAACAAATGCATAATTCCCCACAAAAATGTACCTTAGGATGAAGATGATGAAGGTGGTAGTCGGAGGATTTGAGATCCATGAATATAACTATAATGAGAATAACAGAGTAATAAATAATGGAGTTAGGAGTAGGTTAGTGTAGTGTAGTGTAGGTAAAAGGAAGAGGGGTAGAGATACTGTTGGAAAACAAAAAAGGGAATCTGTAGGGGTGGGTCTTTTTGAAGGATGAAAGTTAAAAAAGAAGACAGTGGCCTAACTTGGTAAAATGTGAGTGACTGCTGGATAATAATGAACATATCCTACTGGTCAATACAACTTACCCAAACCATATACATTGTAGACTTGTTTTCAGGGTCTCGCGGGGTGGGTGATGGCAATGCCGAAGCTCACTTGCGTGTTTCTCTTCTTTGCTGTTCAAAAAAAAAATATACATTGTAGACTTAAATCATGAGGAATAACAACATACATACTCTAGGCATGAAGCTGAGTGGCTTTACTAGTGCATTTTTGGGATGCTATCAATGGGAATGCCTAACTTAACCCCACCTAATTAGTTTCAGAATTTAAGAACCCTTTTCTATTGTCGTTTTCGAACAATTATATGTTTTCTGGTAATATTTACCTAATAATAGATCCAACACTTGACATCTAATAAGTAATAAGTCACTTAGGAAGTCCTTTACCACTAGACAACTAGTAGATAGTTTAACCCTACCCACCTACTAATTTATAATATGTTGGTGCTTGACATTACAAAATGACTTAAGGTGTCTGAATGTGTGGGACTGTTTCAATCAAACTGCAATAACATTACTTTCAACTTGAGAAGATGTAGGTAGAAAAAACGACAAGTCAAACGGACTGGGGTAAAATTTGTTCAATTATGTTTGGTTCATGAAGAATATCACCTTAGAAATATTAAAATTGTAGAGGTAATTTATACACCACACTTTTGATCATTACACCACTATCATTGTTTAATATGTTTGTAGTACATTGTTGAATAGTTTGGGGTAATATATTGTTGAGACAAAATCACAGATCAACTTATTACTGATGATGCAGTTAGTACTGATCATGTTTAGTACTGATGGGGCAGAAACTTACTAAGGATGAAGTTGATACTGATGAATGAATATAACTAAGTTACTAGTGATCAAGACATATTGAAGATACTACTGATCAATAGTAGTTACTACTGACGTTGATATTGGACTTACTACTGATCACCAAACTTACTACTGATGATATGGAATTACTACTGGTGATTGCAGTTTACTACTGATACGCGTTTTGGAAGCATATCAAGTCCGAGATCTTCGTAGAGATAGTTATAGAATGTAAATCAATGTATATCTTTATAATTCGAATGTAAATCAAGTCCTAGAATAACTAGGGTAAATAGTTTAGCTTCAAGGACTATTATAAATAGTTCCTTACGAATTGTAAACGTACGTGTGTATTGTTAACTCGATAATATACATTGAAGCTTTTTGTGAAACTGTGTTCTTAATATTTTAGTTTATTATTTACAGTTCATCGTTCTTAATTTATTGATATAGTGTTGATCCGCTGTAACTTCTATAGTCAATTAGATCTAAGGTGTTTATTAACTTCTCTATAGTTAATCGATTCTGACAAGTGGTATCAGAGCATATTGGTTCTAGATCTACTATTTGTTAAGAACAACAAAAAGTTTTAATCTTTAAAACACACACATTATTAATCATGACAGATAATAATGAAAGCACTCAGGCCAACAAAATTCCTATACTCACTCCCAACAACTTTGGGATGTGGAAGAATCGTATTAAGCAATACATGCTTATTACAGATTATTCCATGTGGGAAGTTGTCCTTGAAGGAAACAAAGCTGGTCCTGGTCAAGCAAGCAGCTCTGCAACTGAGGCAGACAAACTTAAATGTGAGAAGGAGAAGAAAGACAAGGGAATCGAACTTAAAACTCTAAGCACTCTCCTATTGGCCATTCCTAATAACTATCAACATCTCTTCGTTGAGTATGATAATGCAAAGGTGCTTTGGGAAGCACTGGAGAAGAGATTCGTTGGGACAAAGAGTACCAAGAGGAACATGAAGTCTGTTCTTAAACAAGACTTTGAAAATTTCAAAGGAAAGCCCAATGAAACACTCACTCAAGTGTTTGACAGATTCAACAAGCTAATTGGTGAACTTAACCAAGTTGGGGTCAAGATGGATCAAGAAGATGTCAACATGAAGTTCATAAGGTCTCTTAGTGAAGAATGGGCCATGTATACAGTGGTATATAGACAAAGAGATGCACTAGAAGAAAAGGAGTTGGATGAACTCTACAATGATCTCAGAGTATTTGAAACTGAGGTAAATCAAAAGAACCCTTCTATTTCTTCTAATAATGCTGCATTTGTATCTAGTACAGGTCAAGGTCAGGAAACCTCCACAGGATAGGCTGCAGATTCTGAGGATACTGCAAGAGAATCCTTCTTCACTAGTCATGTGCATACTGCACTGATTAGTGATGACTTGGAACAATTGAATCCAGATGATCTTGAGGAGATGGATCTTAAAAGGCAGATGGCTATGCTGAGCCTAAGGACCAAAAGATTCTTAAAGAGAACTGGTAGGACAAGCCTCAACTACAATAAAGGTGACAAAGCTGGATTTGACAAAACTAAAGTCAAATGTTACAACTGTAACAACCTTGGTCACTTTGCAAAAGAATGTCCTCAGCCAGACAAAAGATCAAAATCAACTGCTCTTGTTTCACAACAAGGACAAGGCTATGACTGGAGCTTCCAAGCAGAAGAGCATGCTCAAAATCAAGCTCTCATGGCCTTTACTGACAATAAAACTGAGGTAAAACCTAAACCTTGTACTTCTGAATGTGCTAAAATTATTAAAAATCTAGAAAAAGAAAACACTAAATTAAATGAAGATTTAGCAAAAGCAGTCAGAATAAATCATGAGTTTGATGGTGTGATTGCTGATCAAGAACATCAGATAAAGGTGTACCAAATGATTGATCAACGGATAAAGGAAGAATTACTTCAAGCTGTAGATGAGAAAGAGTTTTATGAAATAAAAAATAAAGAACTAACAAGTAAATTAGAAGAATGTCAGCTTGAAATTGAACAAAATAAATTAACAATCAAAAAGTTTGAAAGAAGCACTAAAATTCTTGATGAACTAACTAACAATCAAACTACAGAAAAAGTTATTCATGGGGTGGGATATCATGCAGTACCACCTCCATATAAAATCATTCCACCACTTAAAAACAGTTCAGAAAGAATCATTAATGAATTAAAAACTGAAAATCAAACTCAATCACATAATGAAACATCTGAATCAAATGATTCTTCTGATGATGATCAATCAATTGAATTTACAATTTCTCAAACTGAATCACCAAAATCAATTGATACAAGTTTTCACACAGCACAAAGTCCAAATGAATCTCCTAAATATGATGAAAAAAATATACCAAAAATTTTAAAAAGGGGAAATGAAAGAAATAAAATTCAACTCTTAGATCAAAGAATACCTGAAGGTGCAAAAAGTAAGAAATTAAGATGTGTTATTTGCAACAAAATGAATCATTTAGCAAAGGATTGTCACTTCAATCCAATTAATTGTAAAGAATTCAAAGAATTTAAAAATTTCAAAGAAGTACATTTGTGCAGTTGGAATCACATTCCAAGCATAGACATTCCCTGGATCTGTAAATTGTTCTGGGTAGTTGTCTGGATAGAAAGCAGCATCAATCATCTTTGTTAAGTATCCAGCACCAGAATCTTTCCATGATTTCTTTGTCATTCTTGGTTTTCCAATGATCAGTAGTTTAATGACATCACTTCTTGAACAGGACATGATCAAAGGTAACCATCCAGTAAATCTCTGCACAATTTTATCTTCCCTTATTATCTCTATCACATTATTCTGCATAACCCTCCAATTGATGATTGGATTGTTCTGCAAGGGAGCAATGGGCATTTCAAGAACAGGTACAATTTGTGTTTTTGATTTCTTTTTAGAGCTTTGTTCTTGATCAACAGTTTTTCTTTTCTTTGATTGGGGAGTTGAGGTATCACCAGTAGTTGATACACTACCAGCTTTGATTAATGTTGGACTGATTGGGATTAAGGCTTTGGATTTCTTTTCTTCTTCTGCTTCTTGCTCAGCCAAATCCTTCTTCTTAGCAGTGCAATATTTTTCAATTATAGTCATCATCTTCATTCTTCCAAATGACTTTGCACTATGCCCTTTTGTTTTCAAATACTCAATCATATTGTCCTTCTGTTCAAACACATCATCAGTTAATTCACTTTTAGTCTTCTTGCATTCAGAGACCAAATATTCAAGGCATTGTATATGTTCTTCTTCAACCTTTCTGAGCCTTTTGAATTCTGCCTTTTGAGCTTTTATCTGAATGTCATCTGTTTGAACAGGTATTTGAACAGGGAAGTTAATTTCTTGAGTTTTCTTCTTTTTTTTTTCTCAAGAGCTTGATACATCTCCACTTTCTCCAAATATTTCTTGTGTTTTACCCTCCATCTAGACTGTTTCTCTGATCTGACATGATTAATCTTGTTCACCATTTGGTGACCTAAGGCTCTGTTTGGATAGTCTTCATCATAGACTTCTTTTCCTTTTCCAATACATGCAGATGGTGGAGGTGGAGTGTATTTCATATCAGGTACACCCAAGATCAGAAGTTTTGGATAAAACAGATGTAGTTGATCTTCTGATAAAATTTTAGGGTGTGGAGGAAGTGTACATTCATCTACCTCAAACCAGTTCACATTATCATCAATGTCAGGTATGATAAGTGGTTGATTAGGTGTTGGTGGTTTGGAGATGATGACATGTTTTTCTCTTTCAAGAAGATCAGGAAGTTGCAGTTCTTCCTCTTCAGTAGTAACCAAAGTAGTTACTACTGGTGGGACTTCAGGAGTTACTACTGATAGGGCATCAGTAGTATTTGTGGTTTTTACTTCCTCTTCTTTACTTACTACTGCTATTATATCAGTAGTAGGAGTTACTACTGGTATTTCTGTATGTTCTTCAGTAGTAAGCACATCAGTAGTATACATGTTTTCTGAGCCTGCCACATTTTCTTGGCCTTCATCAACTTCAGTTTCTTTTAGATTTAGGAGAGAGGATGCTGCTGCTGCAATTGATTCATCAATCATTGTTTGTATATTATCCTTTGGTATGATTCAGTGGTGTTTGCCTTGGATATAAAACAGTTGACCTCATTTGAAGAAATGAGTTCTCCCCCTATATCCAGGCAATACACATTGTTTCTCCTTGGAGTTCTTAAAACAACATATTTTTCATCTAAAATAAAGTCAGGAGAAAGAATGATGCACTCAATGTCTGTGAAAAGAATTTTATTCTTTTTATCACACACTTGAGACACACTGACAAGATTGTATTTTAGTTCAGCTACATAAAATACATCATCAAAGGTAATTTTGCCATTTGTAACAGTACCTTTACCTGTGATCTTACCTCCCTGTGGGTTCTCACCAAATGCCACATATCCTCCATCAAATAACTTGAAATCTTTAAGAATTTGCAGATTTCCAGTCATGTGCCTTGAGCATCCACTATCAATATGCCATGTTCTTCCTTCTTCTGGGATCTGAATGCTCTGCACAAGTGAGTAAAGGATTAGTTAAGTTTGGGAACCCAAGCTTTATATGTCTTGGGTTCATCCTTTGAGAAATAAGCTTTTGGAGATTTAACTTTAAACATTTTTGGTGCCCATACTTGTTTATTTCTGGTGTTTAGTTTTACTACTGTCCTTTTAAAAATGTTACTGGTGTTTGAATTTTCTACTGATCTTGGTTTATACCCATGATTTTTTGCTTTTGAATACTTTACTACTGATGGACCAGTAGTATTTGGGTACTTACCATGTTTAGAATGACCAGTAGTGTTTTTGGGTTGACACCAGTAGTATATTTGAAAGTTGGTTTAGGAGCAGCAGTATTTTTGTAATTAGGGTTTTTACCAGTAGTGTTTTTGTACTGGTACCTTACAACATTATAATTAGGGTTAACACCAGTAGTAAAATTGTTAAAGTTTTTACTGGTGTTGGAAAATTTAAAATATTGTTTATTTTGATTGGATTTTCCATTGTTCTTGAAGTAGTTGCTGTTCTTTGGGCTTCCAACTCTTCTGTTATGCACAAACCTTGGTGCACTTCTTCCAAATCTTGGTGTTTCAGCAATTGGAGTTTTTGGTTTATTTACTACTGAAGGACCAGTAGTATCTTTTTAATTTCTGCACAAGTCTTCTCATAAGTCCAAAACTGTGAACTCTATTTCTGTTCCTTTACAACTCTTACATATGGACCTTTTTGGACCTACAAATGTAATGAGTATTGGAAAGAAACAATATTGTCTTGTTATTACTGATGACTTTTCCAGATATACATGGGTTTTCTTTCTCAGGACAAAGGATGAAACAAGTGAACTCATAAAGAACTTAATTGTCAAACTGGAGAACACATCTGATCAAAAAGTTAAAGCCATAAGATGTGATAATGGCACAAAATTTAAAAATGCTAACTTAATTAACTTTTGTGATCTTAAAGGTATTGACAGGCAATACAGCTCACCTAGAACTCCACAACAAAATGGTGTAGCTGAAAGAAGAAATAGAACCATCATTGAAGCAGCAAGATCAATGTTAGCAGATTCAAAATTACCAATCACTTTTTGGGCAGAAGCTGTTAATACTGCCTGTTATGTTCAGAACAGAGTATTAATAGTGAAGCCACATTTTAAAACACCATATGAACTTTTTAATAAAAGAAAACTTTCTATAAGTTTTCTAAAATCATTTGGTTGTCCTTGTACTATTCTGATTACAAGAGAACAAATTGGTAAGTTTGACTGCAAAGCTGATGATGGAATCTTTGTGGGATACTCTACTCAAAGCAAATCATACAGAGTATTTAACAAAAGACTAAGGATAATTGAAGAAAGCATCAATGTATCCTTTAATGAAAATGTGTCTAATGAACAAGGAAATGGTCCAGATTGGCTATTTAACATAGACAATCTAACCAAATCTTTTAATTCTAACATGGATTTCAATGCAGGTAATTCAAATTGTCACACTCAAAAGGAAGGAACATCATCTGTCAATACTGGTCAAGAGGAGATGAGATACATAGTAGTTAATACTGCTCCAATAGTTAATACTGAGGACAGTAATAACTCAAATTCTGAAACCAGTAGTAACTCTGAGAATAAGGACAGAAGTAATTCAAATACTACTGATACCAGTAATAGTACTCAAAATACTACTGGTCCTAACAATAACCTAGATTCTCAAGATACTACTGATACCAGTAACAATAACAATACTATTGATCTCAATGAAGACAATAGCAGTAGTAACTCTGACCAAGATGATGATGAACCAAACTTCAATGACAATGAAGGATCACTAGAGGAACAACTGCCTGAGACAAATGAGTCCAATCTTGAAAATCAACTAGTAGTTGATAAAGCTACAACCACAAGGACTTAGAAGAACCATCCATTAGACCTTGTTCTAAGTGATGTTAACTCACCACTGCAAACAAGAAGCAAATTAAATAAAAGCTTAACTGCAAATATGTGTAATATAAGTTTAATTGCTAATGAATGTATGTTTGAATGCTTTCTGTCTCAGGATGAACCAAAGAAGATCCAACAAGCAATGAAGGACTCAAACTGGATTGAGGCAATGGAAGAAGAACTCCTTCAATTCAAGTTACAAGCTGTTTGGACACTTGTACCTCTACCCAAAGGAAAAAGAGCCATTGGAACAAGATGGATCTTCAGAAACAAGAAAGATGAAAGAGGTATAGTGATCAAGAACAAAGCCAGAATTGTAGCCCAAGGATACACTCAAGAAGAAGGAATAGACTATGATGAAGTATATGCTCCTGTTGTTAGAATTGAAGCCATAAGAATATTTCTAGCATATGCTTCATTCAAGAAGTTCAAAGTCTATCAAATGGATGTGAAGAGTGCATTTCTATATGGGAAGATTGAAGAAGAGGTCTATGTATGCCAACCTCCAGGTTTTGAAGATCCAAAACATTGTGATTATGTGTTCAAACTAGATAAAGCTCTGTATGGCCTACATCAGGCACCAAGAGCATGGTATGACACATTATCATCATACCTATTGAAGAACAACTTTAAAAGAGGAGCCATTGACAAAACTTTATTTACAAAGAAAGTCAAAGATGATATACTACTGGTACAAATCTATGTAGATGATATCATCTTTGGTTCAACAAATGATGTATTATGCAAAGAATTTGAAGAACTGATGCAGATTAAATTCAAGATGAGCTCTATGGGTCCAATGAACTTCTTCCTTGGACTCCAAGTCAGTCAAAGAACAGATGGTATTTTGATAAATCAATCAAAATATGTCAAATACATCTTGGAGAAATTTGATTTGAAAGACAGTAAGAGTGCAAGTACACCAATGGAAACACACAAACACCTACATCCTGATGTTGAGGGGGAGGATGTAGATGAACACCTATATAGATCAATGATAGGCTCTTTGATGTACTTAACTGCATCAAGACCTGACATTATGTATAGTGTTTGTGTGTGTGCAAGATATCAATCAAGACCTAAAGAACTACACTTGCAAGATGTCAAAAGAATATTCAGATACTTGAAAGGCAAACCATCACTAGGTCTATGGTATCCACATGATTCACCATTTGAACTCATAGCCTACACAGATAGTGACTATGGAGGTGAATGTCAAGACAAAAAGTCCACTACTGGTGGATGTCAATTCTTTGGATCAAGACTGGTGTCATGGCAATGTAAGAAGCAAACAAATGTATCAACATCAACTGCTGAAGCAGAGTATGTAGCTGCATCTGCTTGTTGTGCTTAAGTACTCTGGATTCAAAACCAGCTTCTAGACTTTGGTATCTCTATCCTTAAAACTCCTATTTTTATTGATAATCAAAGTGCTATTAGTATTGTGAACAATCCGGTAAAACACTCTAAAACTAAACACATTGAAATAAGATTTCATTTTATAAGAGATTGCAATGAAAAGAAATTAATCAAAGTAGTTAAAATCCATACTGATGATCAATTAGCAGATCTTTTTACAAAGGCATTTGATGTAGGAAGATTCAACTTCTTGGTTAGCAGTATTGGAATGATTTTGATAAATTAAATCTCACTTAAAGTCATGTGTAAAGTTTTTGTTGTAAAAAATTATTTATTTGTTTAAGTGTTTTACTACTGGTAGAACTGTATTACTGGTTGTAGGCATGTGCACAAAATACTACTGGTAGTTCATTACTACTGATGTGTATTAGGTTTACATAAATACTACTGGTAAGTCAGTACTACTGGTATTCACATATACTACTGATCGTGTATGTTGGTGGTTACTATTGATGTCTAGAGTTACTACTGATGTCAAAATCCTTAGTCACTACTGATGTTAGTAAATACTACTGACGTTTTATTACTGATATCTCATTTACTACTGGTCTTTCAGAATCACAATTACCAAACTAACCCCCATGAAAATAACCGTTATGTTATGATTCGAAGGACATTTTAGTCGTTTTGCAGGTTAAATCGAAAGATATAAAAGGCGGCAGTCGATTAATTTAGCATTATCTTCAGTTCGATTTGCAAAATCCTCTCGATAAACCCTAGCTTTCGATCAAAAACCCTTTATCAGTAACAAAATTCTTACACTTTTCTCTCAAAATCAACAACAATGGCAACTCTACAATCTCTCAACGTTCAAACCGATCTTAAATACTCAGAGTTCCATAATATGTGTGCGTTTTTACGAAATCCAGACGGCACTAAAGACTTTCGACCAATAGTGCAATTTTTAAAGAACTCATACATTAAGTTCGTGTTAACGGTGAAACCGAAAGCCTATCAACAGCACTTGGTGGATTTTTGGACCAATGCTGAAAGAACAGAAGGAACGACCACATCGATGATCAAATCAAAAGTAGATGGAAAGCATATAACAGTAACTGAACAATCAATCAGACATCATCTACAACTACATGATGATTCAGGTATGTATACTCTTCCCAAGGAATTCATTGCTGAAATTTTAAATAAAATGGGATATGAGGGAAGACTGAACATAGTAACTTTTAAAAAGGGTCTTCTCTCCCCACAATGGAAATTTTTAGTACATACTCTTCAGCACTGTATTTCTCCAAAAAGAAGTACTTGGAATGAGTTTAATAAGGTAATAGCCTTTGATGTTGTCTGTTTATCCACAGACCAAGTATTTAATTTTTCCTACATGATTTTTGAAGGTATGTTGGGAAATCTTAGTTCTACAAAATTTTTAATGTATCCCAGATTTCTCCAACATATCATAAATATTGAATTGCAAAACTTGTCAACTCCCAAAAATATTTTCATAATACCTGAGTTGAACAAGAAAGTTTTCTCAAATATGAGAAAATAATTTAAATTTTCGGGCAAGGAAACCCCTCTGTTTCCTAATATGATCAAAGATCAAACACATACTGGAGAGGGTTCAATCATAGATACAACCCAAATTGAACCTCAACCCACTCCATCACCCCCAAATACAGCCCAAACACCACCCCAAACAGTCACTCAATCACCCACAAATATAGAAGTCCTGAATGTGTCCCAGGAACTTGAAATAAATCCTCAGAGTGCTACTCTTCACTCTGTGGAAGACCTACCAGACAAAACCCAAAATATTTCTACAATTTATAAAAGAAAGAAATCTTTCTTAAAGGACACCAGGGGACAAATCGAGTCAATCCCCAGACTCAAAGAGTTGTCCTCCAAGGAGGAGAGAGGACATGAGGTGAGGGCTCTCACTACTGATGCCCCAAAGGTGGGTGCACAGGATAGTGGGAACATCACTAAGACCCAGACCTCGGCAACTTTAAGTGATGACTCATTTGAGGAATTACTTAAAGGACCCCGGTGCCAAGAAACCACAAGGGGGGCATCTCTGCTTCTTCTAGGAAGAAGAGGATGTCTAAAAGACCCAATGAATCACCAAGAAGTGATGAGGGCAGATCTATTGATTTGACGGATAGGATGGAAAACCTTCAAACCAATGTACCTGTTAGTGAGCCCGATGATCTTGCTAGATGGAGTGAGGGCAGTATTAAAATCAAACAATTGACGGCAAAAGTGGATTCTCTTGAATCCATTGTACAAAATTTTCTTACATATCTCACAAACCAAGGGAAAACTATGGCTGCAATGAAAAAGCATGTTAATACCATCAACAAACGGATGAGGCTATATGAACACAGGCTTCATCAACAAACCAAGATAATAAGAAAATTGAAAAAGAAAGTTGGTGATAGTGAGGCTCCACAATTGAGCTCACTAAGGGGGAGAAGGATAATATACAAACAATGATTGATGAATCAATTGCAGCAGCAGCATCCTCTCTCCTAAATCTAAAAGAAACTGAAGTTGATGAAGGCCAAGAAAATGTGGCAGGCTCAGAAAACATGTATACTACTGATGTGCTTACTACTGAAGAACATACAGAAATACCAGTAGTAACTCCTACTACTGATATAATAGCAGTAGTAAGTAAAGAAGAGGAAGTAAAAACCACAAATACTACTGATGCCCTATCAGTAGTAACTCCTGAAGTCCCACCAGTAGTAACTACTTTGGTTACTACTGAAGAGGAAGAACTGCAACTTCATGAGCTTCTTGAAAGAGAAAAACATGTCATCATCTCCAAACCACCAACACCTAATCAACCACTTATCATACCTGACATTGATGATAATGTGAACTGGTTTGAGGTAGATGAATGTACACTTCCTCCACACCCTAAAATTTTATCAGAAGATCAACTACATCTGTTTTATCCAAAACTTCTGATCTTGGGTGTACCTGATATGAAATACACTCCACCTCCACCATCTGCATGTATTGGAAAAGGAAAAGAAGTCTATGATGAAGACTATCCAAACAGAGCCTTAGGTCACCAAATGGTGAACAAGATTAATCATGTCAGATCAGAGAAACAGTCTAGATGGAGGGTAAAACACAAGAAATATTTGGAAAAAGTGGAGATGTATCAAGCTCTTGAGAAAAACAAAAAGAAGAAAACTCAAGAAATTAACTTCCCTGTTCAAATACCTGTTCAAACAGATGACATTCAGATAAAAGCTCAAAAGGCAGAATTCAAAAGGCTCAGAAAGGTTGAAGAAGAACATATACAATGCCTTGAATATTTGGTCTCTGAATGCAAGAAGACTAAAAGTGAATTAACTGATGATGTGTTTGAACAGAAGGACAATATGATTGAGTATTTGAAAACAAAAGGGCATAGTGCAAAGTCATTTGGAAGAATGAAGATGATGACTATAATTGAAAAATATTGCACTGCTAAGAAGAAGGATTTGGCTGAGCAAGAAGCAGAAGAAGAAAAGAAATCCAAAGCCTTAATCCCAATCAGTCCAACATTAATCAAAGCTGGTAGTGTATCAACTACTGGTGATACCTCAACTCCCCAATCAAAGAAAAGAAAAACTGTTGATCAAGAATAAAGCTCTAAAAAGAAATCAAAAACACAAATTGTACCTGTTCTTGAAATGCCCATTGCTCCCTTGCAGAACAATCCAATCATCAATTGGAGGGTTATGCAGAATAATGTGATAGAGATAATAAGGGAAGATAAAATTGTGCAGAGATTTACTGGATGGTTACCTTTGATCATGTCCTGTTCAAGAAGTGATGTCATTAAACTACTGATCATTGGAAAACCAAGAATGACAAAGAAATCATGGAAAGATTCTGGTGCTGGATACTTAACAAAGATGATTGATGCTGCTTTCTATCCAGACAACTACCCAGAACAATTTACAGATCCAGGGAATGTCTATGCTTGGAATGTGATTCCAACTGCACAAATGTACTTCTTTGAAAAATCTGGCAAAGTTTGTGAACTATATCTGTATGAAAAAGAATATCCTCATTCTGAGAGGACTATGTATCAGATATTTGCAAACACAATGATGAAGCCATATGATGCTGTTATGTTCCAAAAAAAATTGAACTATTTCACAAAGAGGAACAGCAAATATATCATTGAGCAAAGAAGACAACAGAATCAAAGAACCCTTGAGAAAAGAAGAAGGGAACAAGAAGAACAAGAGAAACTTAGTTGATTGAAAGATAATCAATAAGTTTAGGGGGAGATTGTTGAGACAAAATCACAGATCAACTTATTACTGATGCTGCAGTTAGTACTGATCATGTTTAGTACTGATGGGGCAGAAACTTACTAAGGATGAAGTTGATACTGATGAATGAATATAACTAAGTTACTACTGATCAAGACATATTGAAGATACTACTGATCAATAGTAGTTACTACTGACGTTGATATTGGACTTACTACTGATCACCAAACTTACTACTGATGATATGGAATTACTACTGGTGATTGCAGTTTACTACTGATACGCGTTTTGGAAGCATATCAAGTCCGAGATCTTCGTAGAGATAGTTATAGAATGTAAATCAATGTATATCTTTATAATTCGAATGTAAATCAAGTCCTAGAATAACTAGGGTAAATAGTTTAGCTTCAAGGACTATTATAAATAGTTCCTTACGAATTGTAAACGTACGTGTGTATTGTTAACTCGATAATATACATTGAAGCTTTTTGTGAAACTGTGTTCTTAATATTTTAGTTTATTATTTACAGTTCATCGTTCTTAATTTATTGATATAGTGTTGATTCGCTGCAACTTCTATAGTCAATTAGATCTAAGGTGTTTATTAACTTCTCTATAGTTAATCGATCCTGACATATATAATGCCATTTTGGTTTTTGACATGTATGTTATCCTTCCACTTTGCCTTCTCGTGTATAAGTTAACCTAGCTTGGCTAGATTGATCCTAGAAGTCTATTCGTTTGGAAAAACTTATTCAAAAGTCTTAGAAGTTTAAAAGCAGTTTTCCCAAAAGAAGTCCTCAGGGCAATTTAATGATAGTAAACATTATAATTGGGCTATGCAATAATACATGGTGGCAGAAACAGACTACTGTTTCGCCACATTTTAATCAATGCAATATTAATCATGTTTTATAACTTAATTGCAACTTATATATCAGTAATTGTTTTTATATTTAACTCTTGTCTTCTCCTTATCAACCTTCACTTAGAGCATCTCCAATGGTAGCTTTTTGTAAAGCTTATTACTATTTAAGAAAGCTTTTAGATGACTTTTTGCTATTGGAGTGAAGAGCTTTTCTAAAAGCTTATTCAAAAGACTTATTCTTCTATAACTTCTTAACTTACTTTCAATGTTTGATTTATTTAGTCCATGTATATACTAATTTTACATTTCAACCCCTATATAATTTTATATGTGAATCATTTACTATGTTTATAACTATAAATGATAACTTTGTCATATTTTAATATTTTTATTAAAAAACAAGCGTGATAATTAGTTTTTTTTTGTGGTATATTAAATTTTATAAAATGCTATAAAAATTATCAAATTATATATGAGGGATATTTATAAAACATTTGAGATACATAAAGGTAAACTAGTAATATTGATAAGAAAAAAACTTTTTGAAAGGTTAACCATTGGAGATGCTTTTTATAAATAGGTTTTTAGTCAATGGAAAGTTGATGTGACAAAAATAATAAGTCATTGTGAAGTTAACCATTGGGGATGCTCTTAGATTTGAATTAAACCTTCATTTATTTAATCAACAGTTTAATTAAATAAACTAGTAAACTAAAAAAATGAACAAAAGAACTAGGAATAATATAAAAGGTCAATGTAAACACTTGAACCTTCAACCTTCAAGATTGGGGCAAACATCTTTACCGCTAGGGCAATGACTATTTGGTAAAAATGTCAATAGCTATGTGCATGTAATATTTTTCGGTGCAATGGTAGGTATAAATAATTAAATATAGGAAAATGGCAATTAGAGCCCTTATGGCTGTCAATAGCAAGACAAGATTAATATAAAAACCGCCCCCTGAATTTTACAAACATTACTCTATCAATGAATGTACAATTATTTTATTAACGTTAGAGACAGCACTAAGGACTGTCATTAACAAAACCCTTAAATATATATACACATACCTGAACTCTTTAGTCTTGGAGGCTGGACTACTTTAGGCTTCATCGGGCTTGCGCAATTGGGCTCATAGATTACACTATATATACAGTTGTCATACATGTTTTTACTGTTCATTACCATTGAAAAACTCCGTTTTATAAATTATATCCCGTTGAGCATTCACGTGGGTATTTAGTTGTGTTTTAATACTCACATTCAATACTTCCTCTGTATCAAAATAAGTGAATCACTTTAAAGTTCACATTTTTTGAGGCAAAATAAGGTAATAAGAGATTAGTGAAATTAAATTGGATAATTAGAATGGATGGGGACACACACTTTTTACTAGTTTGTTGCTTTTATTGGAAGATGACAAAAATTGATGGGGCCTCACACCTTTAATGATGTTTAAAAAGGTATAAGGTAACGGTAAATGTGTAATTTTAAATATAAGAACTTACCATATAAGGTAATTTATTAGAGTGATTCACTTATTTTGATATATCCCAAAAAGAAAAGTGATTCACTTATTTTGATACGAAGGAAGTAATATATAAGAAAGTGAGGATTGAAAATTATTCTGTGGGTAAATCCCTGTCCCGTTAAGCATACACGTGGATAAATGATTAAATGGTAATTTCGTCCCCCTACATCCTTGAGTTCCAATGCGTGCAAGGCTTTTTTTGTTTTTCACAAAATTTACTTACATGATTATTAAACTTTAAAGTTAATAATGCTTTAATCCTTCAAAATATCAGTGTGAGTTTATCTCTACTATCTATAAAGCATTTAGGATTTTTTCATAAATAGCACTGAAATTCAGCCAAATACTTGTTATTTTTAGAATTGTTTGCGTTTATTAAAAAAAACTCAACTAGGGTTCGAACCCAAGACCAAGAGGTCACCTAGACAACCATTCAACCAACTGCGATGCTAAGCCACATGATGAACACCTCAACATAATAAGATATATTGTTTATTTCAATCGTCCTCTGCTAATTGGGAGGCCAAAAGACTAATTCTTTGGGAATTTAATCGACCTCTGCTAATTATTGGGAAGCCAAAACATTAATTTATTGGGAATTCAATCGACCTCTGCTACTTGGGAAGCTGAAAGACCAATTCGTTTATCCCAACATATAAACCCTAAAGATTCTTTACAGACGTCTCTCACCTTACACACAGTCGTCTCCTTCAGCGGGCAAATGAAACCAACGATGACCTTCACCCCCTCCACCTTTGGAAATGAAACCGCAGACGTATGACTTCTTCCACTGCTTCAGTTATCGATATAGAGCTATTGGAACCATGGACGATAAAGGCAAGCTTCATCATGATTCCAGAATCATCCGAATGTCGGTAGAATAATTGGAAGCTACAATTTTATGCACATTGCTAGGTAAACCTTAATTCACAATCTATGTACTATCAATTTTCGAATTGGGGTGTAACGAAGGTTTATTGATTTAACCCTTTTTGGACATTTATACAGGTCTTCAATCTCGACCTTACGATCCAGAGTGTTTATGCAACCGATTGATCTGTATGATTTTGATCTATATGATTTGATAACCGGTGATGCTATTTGATTGTTAAATAGATTATTTATAATTGTATATTGTTTTGTAAATCAAATTTTGTAATTAATGAATGTTGATGCAGCTCATGTTCCTATCTGATCCACCAATCAACCTCTACCAGGTACAGTCTGATCTCCTTAGTGTTACTAATTAAATTTAGTTTTTTTGATTAATTTATTAAACTAATTACTTTGCTACTGTATATTCTAAACAGCATTTTCCTATCCGTTTATGAATATAAATGTCAATTTCAGTTATTTTTAGATACACAAAAAGAACAAATTTAAAAAGGAAGAGGTAAAAAGAAAGTGATATTTCACTATATTGTTTAGTGTATGGAAGATAAATTTTTCAATTTTAACTTGATATTACCTGATAGAAGTTTAGAGACCTTTTTGTTTTAACAAAAAAATTTGCCTGCCAATTAACACTCATTGTTAATCACTCAATGTTAATGACGGTTTACACCGAAGGAATAAGTGTATATGGTATTTTGTTATGTACATTTTAATGTATTTGTGTTATTTATGGTTGTGCAAAAATGTAGCAAAGGATGGTGTATGATAAGAAGAAACTCTTTGTGGTAGTTGGTCTCTTTTGAGACTGAGAATGGCAGTCCACAGGAGACTTTGAGCACCTCGATTGGGGTCCCAATATGGATTCACGGGCTACTGATCCTTGAGTTTAGCGAAAGAGTGAGCTGAAAAGAAGTTTAAAGCCGCTGCAATTGTTTCAGTTAAAATGTAATCGAAAAGATTTCTTTAATATTCATGAATTATTTAATATTTATTTTGTTAAAATGATCCGGTCACAGTTAGTATAGATATGGTTGAATTTGGGGAAAGGCTAAAGAAGAAAACAAAGGTTTCACCGTTGATGGGGAAAGACTAAAGAAGAAAACAAAAGTATATATGGTGTAATTTGGGGAAAGGCTAAAATGATAAAATTGGGGCAGGTTGGGTTATATGTTGTTTTTATGATGGACAATATCTGATTTTCTATGGGTCATATTTTCAAAAAACCGGTGAAAAAATGTGGGAGCTTTTTGTTGGCTTTTTCTTGCCATCTGCGTTATTGAACTTCTATTCTGCATCAAATTTGGACAGTGTTTTACCAAGTATTATTTTTACTTTGACTTTTCAGGTTAAACTTTCTACCTTATGAGCTCAAAACTAAGATAATCATCACAAAAAGTTAGTACAAACATTGTTTTTAGTTATCAAATTGTTACAAATTTTTTTGGTATTAAGCAATTTGTTACGTGCTAAGTTATCCATGTTTTAAAAGGTGGCCCATTTGACCTCAAAAAGTCAAACAATAACTATTTTTCAAGAGACTAATTTAAATGGTGTTTTATGTTTTTTTAGATTTATTTCCAACTCTGATGCCAATATGCGGTTTATTATGTGGACAAATTCAGGTGTTGGACTTTGGGAATTCTTGATTTTATGGACCTTGAAATATGATAGAATTTTGGGAATTCTTGATTTTATAGACCTTGAAATATGATAAAATTAAACAACGAAAGCGCATATAGAATTTTGACATGTTTGTGGGTGAATTTTAGTACACTTTTTTATTCCTTGGTGTTAGATATTTGTAAATGCTAATTTGAACTTGTAAAAAATTATTATTATTATTATAAGAATGAATTATCCTTTGGCTTTTGTTTTTCTTTTGTCAATGTTTGAACCGATTTGCTATAAAAATTGCCTGAATGTAATGTTTGTTTTTGCTTAATTATCTCTCCCCTCCATCAACAATTTCCTCCGCCTAATCTTTACTATATAATGCTATTTCAAAAAAAAGTTGTATTTGGGACTTGAACGTGACATGAATTTGCAAGACCATAATCACTACGTACCACCACCCACCAGTACACCACCACCACTACTACTTTTGCCACCATCAGTATCACAACCGAAAATATGAAGTTACATGGTACCCGCAGCCGCATTGCGCGGGTATCCTGCTAGTTTTTTTTTAAGTTATTTACATCGTAACAAACCTTAAAGTTTTATAGAATATGTATTTTCAACCATTTCCTATTATATTTTGAAATTTCAAATAACAAATCATAATAGTATTGTTATTGTAACGACAATATATATACGAGTTATACTTTTTTATTCATAAACACAAGATAAAAAATTTAAATTCACTTAAAATCGAATCTTAATCTCCTGTTATAAAAAACGTACGATTTAAAACCCGCAACAACGCGTGGATTGTCACAATCCTTGTTGACATACAATGATACAAAGCTATATATTCGATATCTTTTGAAATGTGAACTTTATCTCTAGATTACATTTAATGTTTACTTTTTAAGACTAGATTTAAAGAATAATAATTTGTCATTTTGACAAAAAACTTTATAAAAGTTACTATTAACTATTAACACCAGACGTGTCATCTTTATGTTATCCATGTAAGGATAATTAATTAGCTAATGATTCTATAATTGCGAAAGAGATAATAAAAACAACTATATGCATATATAAAACTCGTATATTATATATCAATTGGACAGTAACAAGCTTGATTAAGATTTTATATTAAGATTTATTTAGATGGTTTGGCCCTTCGGGGGTATGAAAAGCAGTAAATTAATTAAAAATGTCAAACTCCAAAAGTCAACAGTTGGTGTCAATTGTGAAAGAAAAAGAAGATGCTGCGTGTCTTCTTCCTTCCCTGGAAGTAAAGTATTCCTCGTTGATTGGTAATGAGATGTATTTTACGGTTAAAACCACATCATAAGATATTACGTTTGTTTTAAACAATTTAACAAAGTTATTATCATTATCTAGTTATGGGCCAAAAATATAGATATATAATAACGCTAGTAAATTAGTAATGATGTATGCTCGCTCTTGTGTTGGCCGCTAAAGAAATGATATTTAGTTTTATCATTTGTTTTTTTCATACGTATAATCCAACTCACTTGATAAAATGACATGTGTAATCCGCTAAATTTTCTCTTAATATTATCCTTTAATTTTGATACATATTACCATCTAATTACAAGTAGGATTATATGTATGAATAAATGATAAAGCGGCTAATACCCGAATCACTAGTCAATAAGTTGTAAAATGAAGGAATCCTTCGTGAACTGTTCGTTGGATAATTGGCCCACGTTCGTTTATTTATTAGACGGATAATAAAAAAACAAACATGAAAATGAAAATAGAAGTCTCGTTCATGCATTTATATTCGTGATTGTTCGGTAAATCGATTTAACGTGTGTTTACCATTATTCATCTTTTAACATTTTCATATAATTGTTCTTTTCATTACATAAGTAAAAAATATTTATAACTAATACACTAAAACATATATCCTTATTATGATCAAGATTATATTACTATCAACTAGCTAAAAGTTTCTTTTATATGTAATTAGATTAGATGGATTTTTTTTTATGTTTACATGTTAGTCGATATTCATTTGCAAAACTATGGTTAATACACAGTATTTCACAACTGATTTTGTTTTTGTTAACACCTTAATGTAGCAGAAACAACATATTTCATCTATATTTTATCGACTAATATCAAAGATGTATGCATAACACACAAATCAATTATCAAAGATGTATGCATAACACACAAATCAATTATCAAAGATGTATGCATAACACACAAATCAATTATCTAGTACTTTAACGGTATGCCTTGATTTGGTTGGCCATACTATTTAAGCACGAGCTCCTTTATATGAACTTTTAGAGAGGTGATATTGATTACCATTAAATATTTTTAGTTATATATTGTTACTCATTTAATCAATATAAATATCTAAATCAATGAATGAAATTAAGAAAGATAAATAGTAGATATTATATAACAATTATAATTATTATATAGCTAGGAGTGGAATAGAAAGATTAATATAGATATTGTAATTTATCGTCAATTGGACCCATGAATATACAACCTCAAAGTTTGCAGAATTTTTGTAATGTAGTACGTATTTAAATATATGTACACATATTCTTCTAACTACTATTTATAATACCTTTCACCCTTTTAATAGTTGGCATATAAATAACAGAGCTATCTCCATTCCCACACACTTTGGGTTTCAATAATTAAAGTTAATATATGGCTGTAATAATTTCATCCATGCCCTTGCTCTCTAATACCAATATTCATCATAAACCTAAACCAACACCATCAACTTCTAACAGGGTCAGGGTGGTCTTCATGCTTGCACAAAAAGGCTCATACACACAAAATGGATCTTCACCACCAATTCAGAACAGATCCGAAATCAAGATCCAAAAGGTCTGATCTTTAACTTTCTTCCACAATATTAAACTTTTGCGTATGAATAATAATCTTAACATAACTCGATATTCAACTGGAAATCTCTATCTGACAGGTTTTCGAAGATAAATCGAGCGGTATAGTTTGTTACAAAGATGAAAAGGGGGAAATAATATGCGAAGGATATGATGAAGGGCCGAGGCTTGATCATGATCAACACTGGTTTTCAAGATTTTCTTGTTATCAAAGGTTGGTATATATCTATTATTTATTTATTGGCATGCATTATATACAAGTATTCATAATGAATTCCTGAAATTGCAGAAATGGAGAAGCCATTGTTCGTGGTCTCAAAAGAAGCCTGCTTCTAGTTATAGACGGTGCTAGTAAAGTCAAATAGCCATGGTTGACTTGACCAATACAAGTAGACAGATGATCAACATCGATCATCTGCTAACTAGTTCTAACACCAAATTTCAATCTCCAACTATGTATATACTTTTTTTATCTCTCTCTTTTTAATTTCAATCTGTATACAGTAAAATCTTAACAAGTAATGAGTTGGAAATATATTTATGAATTTTTGGTATATTTAGAAGAGTTGACATAAAGGATCACCTCACTGCCTCACATGTTGTGATAATAAAATATGAAGGCAAAATCATAGAAAAAAAGTATCAGATTTATATAAGATCAAAGATATAATCTTTTAATGAAAGGTAAACACAGCACGAAGTCACAAAGTAACATAACATACATAGACCAAATGCCTATAAGTCTTTTCGCATTTGTTCTGTTTTAAGTTTACATAGAGATTTGTAAATTCATGGATGAAAACTCACATGAGCGCTATTATGATGGAGCTCCAAAATGTATATACTTGTATTTGTGTAAATAGTATAATAAGTGTTGGGAAATAAATGATCCTGATGCTGCAGTTGATACTGATGATAATTTGGAGCTGCTACAAGATTTAATACTGATGGGGCAGAATTACAAAAATACTACTGATGAGCAACTTACTACTGACGATGTTGTTTACTACTGATGTCGATATATGGAACATATCGTATCCGAGATTCTAGCAAAGTTAGTTTGAAATTTAAATCTTCTGTAATTCGAATTGTAATCTAGTCCTAGAATAACTAGGGTAAAAGTTTATGCTTCAAGGACTATTATATATAGTTCATTATGAATTGTAAACATACGTGTATTGATCGATTAATATTAATACATTGAAGCTTTTTGTGATAAACCGTGTTCTTGATAATTCGTATTCAATTTACAGTTTACATTGTTCTTATTCAATCAACATAATATTAATCCGCTATAACTTCTATTGTTTAGTAGATCTGTGATTCAATAACTTATTGAGTTATTTGATCCCGAAGTGGTATCAGAGCATTAAGGTTCTAGATCTACGAATTAAGTGTAACACCCGTATTTTTATAACATCATTTAAATCATTAAAATACATTTTTCCCAATAATAGACATGATGTCTAAAATACAGTTTAACAAAAACTTTAAAACCTTTATCAGAGTATACAAAAATACGGTGTCACCAAGTATATCAAAACTATAGGCAAACGAGATCTACCTACAAGCTCCCGAGCTAACCATCTCTAGGCCACTTCTAGTGCAACCTTCTATCACTTCAAACCTGTACCTGAGTACATAGCCACAAAACAAACATAGTACGTGAGACAAAATAGTCTCGTGAGATACATGGGTTTTAGACCCCAATAATAATAACCATTTCATAAATATATAAACATATATATATATATATATATATATATATATATATATATATATATATATATATATATATATATATATATATATATATATATATATATATATATATATATATATATATATATATATATATATATATATATACTATATTAATACCGCTTATTGCCCTAACGCGACCCTATCGATCTTGCTTCCCTATCAAACATATCTAGTACCTAAACATATAGGTACCAGAAGCACAACGTATCTAGTACATAAATATATATGTACTAGAAGTACAGACATGTCTAATACATAAACATATATGTAATAGAACCTAACATACCTAGTACCAAACATATGCGTACTAGAAGCACCTGTGTGCTTAGTGTATAAACATATATACACTCGGTGTATAAACATATATACCACCGCGCAGTGACCGGGGGTCTCCCGCGTCACCACCATCTATCTCTTATCATAACCTAACAGTTACGCCAGTCAAAGCCTTCGGCTATCACATCAAACATCAAACATGTTAGTTATCTAATAATAACAACATATAATTAGTTCAGCATAACGTGAACATACCCATATAGTCCCATGGACCCGATCATAAGCAACCTACATTTACTTCTACATCTATGAACCCTATTGTAACGACCAGAATTTTCGGTTAATGAATTAAATGGAAATATTGAGGAATAAAGGAGGTAAAATATTTAATCGAGTCTCCGTTGTGTTTTATCGAGTGTTCGGATGTTTGGGACTTGGTGTAACCAAGTATGGGTCAAGACTTGGATGGAAAAAAGTTTAAAAGGCAAGAAACTGACCCAGACAGCCCTCGCGGCGCGAGGCAGGCGCGATCTAGACGCGAGGTTGAACAGTGGGTTCAGAGCTCAAACGCGAGAAGCTCGAGTTGAGACAAGAGCCGCGAGCGAAACCCGAGGTCTGTATTTCAGCGGCAACCAGCAGGCAAAGCCGCGTCACTTCGCGGCGCGAGGTGGGCGCGAGCGGGGCGCGAGGAGCGTCTGGAATATATAAACTTGTGTGTAAGCTAGGGTTTCATTTCTCATTCAACCCCACACATAGTGCAGCCGATTTGGGAGTGTTCTTGGTCGTTTTTGGAGCTCAATAGCTCAGATCTTCACCATCTTGAAGGATTGAAACATCAAGGGTAAGTATTCTTGATTGTCTTGCTTATCTACCTTGATTGTGAGCTTTGTATGGGTAAAAATGGTGGTTTGGGGAACCAACCATGTCATCTTTGGGGAAGATGACTAAACATGGGTGTAGAACACTCATTGTAAGCTTGTAATCGATGTGTACAAGTTGGATTTCGGTTTATTGATGGAAATCTTGAACTAGGGTTTGAGATTCCACCAAGTTGGATGAACTTGGTGGTTAGGGTTGTAGATATGGATTGATTAGTGATTAGTTATGGATTATAACTAGTTATTATGATGATATTGATGGTAGGTCAAGAAGACCTAAAGTTTGGTGACATTTCACAAGTTGGAAAGTAAGGATTTGTGTTGTTAGACACGATTTGGAGTTAGCTTGGCTAAGGTGAGTACATGAGACTTTTACTGAGTACATAGCAAATGATTTTGAAAACTATGATGTTTTTATGAGTCTTTATTAGTAAATGTTTTTAATAAAGATATGATCAAAGGAATAAGAGAATGCAAGTAATAGATCATTTAAGTATGTCTAAATGACTAATGATTTTTAAAGAGATTATGATAATGAAAAGTAATTGATAATTCTTTATTTATATGATGTTTGACTAGGAGTAATGATTAAGAAAGTATGATATTTGACTTGTTAATAATATGTATTAATAAGGCTAATAACAATGATTTTCAAGTATCAAGTATTGACTTAGTATATTATACTAATAAGAGTAGTGATTGAATTGTTAGGAGAATAAATATAAAGTGACTAGAAGTAGATTTGTATTCTAGTCAAAGAGAAGTTAGAGTAAATGATTTTGATAAATAATAAACATGTTTTATTTAATAAAGGACTTGATAAAGTCAATATTGAAATTGAATAAGAAACGAGAATAATATGATAATTAGAATAGATGTATTCTAATTTATGTTTGAGTATGTATTATTTGGGCATAGACCCGTATTTGATGATTTCAATATGTGTTGAGAAAAGGACCCGGATCATAGTTAACCCACAAAAGTTGGGGGAGTTAGTGACACCTACTTGGGGAGGTACCACCCTGCGCAAGAGTAGACTGTCGAGAAATAGTCAACCCGGAAATCGGGGGAGAAATAGCTAACCCGGAAACGGGGGAGTTTCAGTTAACCCGGAAACGGGGGAGTTTACCTAGTTAACCCACATCGGGGGAGTTTGCTACGGAGAGGTCCGTAGCGTATGTGATAAAGATTTAGTAAGCTATGAATAGCTTACAAGTATGTGACTACGTGATGGGTAAGCTTACGGTTAGCTTACTAGTAAATACGAATAAGCGGTAAGAACATAAGATAATAATTAATAAGTTACTAAAGAAAAGAAATGAATAGTAATGACTTTTATTACATTTGAGAATGGGTCGAAAACCCATGTATCTCACGAGACTATTTTGTCTCACGTACTACTTTATTTTTGGCTATGTACTCAGGTTCGAGATCGATGGATTAGAGGGTCGCGGTAGAAGTGGCCTAGTGTTGATTAGCTCGGGAGCTCGTAGGTAGATCCCGTTTATCCTATGGTTATGATATTATATTGTAACACCGGTTTTAGTACTCTGATAAACTTTTAATGGTTTTTGTTAAACCGTATTTTGGGAACATTGGACATTGTATTATTTTTATTTAAAAATATGATTTAAAAAGTGTTTTGAAAATTGAGGTGTTACAACTTGGTATCAGAGCTATAGTTTAAGTGAATTAGGTAGGTTTGACCTCCCTATTCTTAAGCTATGCTAAGTAGGACCATATGTTTTCCACAGGATGTCCATGAGTTGTCTTTTGAGAATGTAAAGTATGGGTATATTAGGGTCGAACCCTAAGAAGGAAGATTATGTTTTGAGCTTTATGGATTATGTTTGACTAATAAGTCAACCTTTGATTCGAATGGTTTAATATGCCGATATAGCAAATGGTGAACCCAAGAAGTGGAGAAATTTCACGAGATTGTGAGGCGGATTCAAATCGAATCCCGACTCATCCCAGTAATAATGGAGAGGGTTCCGGTTTGGATGCAAACCAAACCCCGGTAACCATGGAAACTGTCCAGAAATTGTTTACCCTAATAAGGGGAGTGGTGAACGAGGACGTAAACCGGATCATGACTAACCGGTTCAATGAAGAGAAGAATGATAATTCTAAGTCTCGTGGGGGAAGTAAGTCTTCGGGTAGCAAGACCCGTACCGAGAAGCCATCGACCGAAGAGAGTGATGATTCGGGGTCGGAGGAAAGAGAAGGATGTTTGTACAATACATTCATGGCGTGCAACCCCGGTGCGTATTATGGAAGTTCGGAACCGAAGGTGATGATGCGTTGGATTCGGGAAACCGAGCAAGTGCTAGAAAGTAGCAAGTGTTTGAAGAAAAACATGGTCACTTATGCATCCCGACAGTTGAGGGATGAACCATTGACATGGTATCATACCATGTATGATACTTTAGGTAGGAGAGCATGGTATGAGATGTCGTGGAAGGAGTTCACGAGTAGATTGAAGGAAAAGTTTTGTACCACTCGAGGTGTCGAGAGGGGTATTCGACGAAAAACTCAGGACTTGTCGTCAGGAGGGGAAAAGAAGAAGCTCAATAGTAGTTTAGGATCGACAAAGGAAGAAAGATTTGGGTCGAGTCCGTCCAAGAAAGGTAGTGTTGGAAGTTGTGGTAAGAATCACCAGGGAGAATGCAAAGCAAATACGGCTATATGCTTCAAGTGTGGACGAGTAGGGCACCGAGCAAAGGATTGCAAGGTAAGGAACCTCGAGGAAGTGGAATGCTACACTTGTCACGAGGTGGGACACTATAGTAGTGCGTGCCCGAGGAAAAGAACTGACACGTTAGCATCAACCGCCAACATGAATCGGGTGATGGAAGCTCATGGAGGTGCTTCAGGTAATTCGTTTATGAAGTTTCGATATATGATTAGGATTTAATTGCTTATATGTCGCACAATTTAGTGCTTATGTGACCTACGTGTGAAAATAATTATAGATGAAATGTATGATGTGAGAAATAAGTTTGGGAGATAATCTCCCCGGGTTGTTATGTGTATAGTTGTATGGGTTGAAGTTTGGTATGTCGCGAGAGATAAGGGTAGGAAAAGAGATTTCGAAAAAAATGGAACCTTAGTGTTCGGCGGGAATCCGGATCATTAAGGCAATATTATTAATCACGAATGGTAAGAAAAAGAACGGCTAAAGATTTTAGAGAAAATTTAAAATTTTAAATAGAAAATATGCGGGTAGGAAGGAGTCAGGAATGACAATCTTAGAAATTGAATATGATTGATTGAATGTTGACAATAGGTTGTATCATGGATGATGGGTGCGATTCTAAGTGTAAAAGGTTAATTAATGGTAAAGTGTCCTATATATGGTATGCTAAGTCAAGGGTGACAATTAATTGTTGGAAAAAGGACATAGAAAAAGTGTGATAGCTTATGTTTGGATGTATGGATCGGAGTCAATTGGTTGACTCGAGTTGACCGGTTGATTCGGTAAAAATATGGATAATGGAATGAAATGGTGGTTACCTAGGTGGTGAAAGAAAGAGTGGGAATTTTAATAATGAGAAAATGAATCGACTAAAGACGATTGGTAAATGAGTAGATTGGTTGAAAGCATTAGAAATGATTATGTGTATACCAGGTGGTATAAAGGAATAAGAGGGAGTAATGGCCCATGAAAAGGATATGATTTTAGGAAGGTAATATTAGGTGATATGTGGGGAAATGTAAATTGAATAGAAAATGTGCTTGGTTATGAAAGAAAATTATAGCATGATGCTAAATGAATGGTGCATACACGAATTGTACGCAAGATAGAATGGTATTGTATGGATCTGGTTAGATCGGAGGCTTTCCGGTTAACAAGATTTGATGAGTCACTATGGATCGGAGGCTTTCCGATCATTGTGACAGTTTGGAATCGTGATGGATTGGAGGCTTTCCGATCATCTCGATAAGATAGTTAAAGTATAATTTGTTGTATAAGGGATATGATGTTTTTATCTGACGTATGTAGAACCGCATGGTTAGTTGTTGTTATGATTTTTATGGCAAGTGAGAACTTGGGTTGAAAACACGGGTAGTGTTTAAGTATAAGTAGGTGTAGGAGATGCCTATAAGTTCATGGTTTATGAAAAAGGAATGCTTTTAGGAAGCAAAGTTTGTTAGTAACCAATGAGTGGTGAAAGAGGTATAATGGGTGGTTAGGCCACAATTGGATATGATCGAGGCTCTAGAGCCGGTAATCGGGAATTTCAGGTATGGTATAAGGATATTTGAAGGAAATTATAAATGGTATAGGTAATTGGACGAAAGTTAAAAAGTAATAGAGATTTGATATCGATTTAAATGAAAATTGTAATCGAGTGTGGAAAATCGAAATCGAGGAAAAAGGGAACAATTGAGAAAGGAAATTTAGATATTGAAATCGGAAATGAAAAGCTTGGGAAGCGATGCCTTAGTAGTAAAGAATGTGTGGGATTTAGCAAGGTAAGTTGACTTTATTCCTAAGTCAAGGTTGGTCAACTAGTGGAATGCGGACTTTAGTCAAAATTGGGTTTTGACTTTCGTTTAAAATGGTTAGCCAAGGGTAAGGGCATACTATATCATCTGCATGTGTATGATAGTGGTTAAATGGATTGATAGAAATAATGGTAGTCAAGGGGTGCGACTTTGACCGTTGGGTATTTTGGGTTGAATTTAGGGATCGAGTATGAGGCTATGACATGAAATGTGTAACTCCCAACGCAATTAAAAGATTGTTGTTGGACCATGAATGTGAGGTCGATTGTTAAGGAATTGATGGTTAATGGAACCTCTAGTGGATAAAGAAATTATCAAGATATGGTTGACTTTGTACTTAAGTCAAAGATGGAACAATGTTGACAATTTGGTCAAAGCGAGGGGTTGACAATTATTTTGGGAAATTGGTTATTAGTAATGATTGGGTATTATCATTCTAATGGGGATAAAAAGTTTGGTTAAATAATTGAACATGTTAAGGCCAGATGATGCAATTTTGACCCGTTCGGGTATTAAGAACTCAAGTTGGTTTGTGACCCGTTTGAGTATAACGGAGTCAGGTAGGCAATCAAACGCATAAGTATTTTTGGATCATAATTTGGCAGTGTAATGAGGATTGGAAATCCTTGACTTGATTCCGAGGACGGAATCCTTTTTAAGGGGTGGGTAGTTGTAACGACCGGAATTTTCGGTTAATGAATTAAATGGAAATATTGAGGAATAAAGGAGGTAAAATATTTAATCGAGTCTCCGTTGTGTTTTATCGAGTGTTTGGATGTTTGGGACTTGGTGTAACCAAGTATGGGTCAAGACTTGGATGGAAACAAGTTTAAAAGGCAAGAAACTGACCCAGACAGCCCTCGCGGCGCGAGCCAGACGCGAGGTTGAACAGTGGGTTCAGAGCTCAAACGCGAGAAGCTCGAGTTGAGACAAGAGCCGCGAGCGAAACGCGAGCGAAACGCGAGGTCTGTATTTCAGCGGCAACCAGCAGGCAAAGCCGCGTCACTTCGCGGCGCGAGGTGGGCGCGAGCGGGGCGCGAGGAGCGTCTGGAATATATAAACTTGTGTGTAAGCTAGGGTTTCATTTCTCATTCAACCCCACACATAGTGCAGCCGATTTGGGAGTGTTCTTGGTCGTTTTTGGAGCTCAAGAGCTCAGATCTTCACCATTTTGAAGGATTGAAACATCAAGGGTAAGTATTCTTGATTGTTTTGCTTATCTACCTTGATTGTGAGCTTTGTATGGGTAAAAATGGTGGTTTGGGGAACCAACCATGTCATCTTTGGGGAAGATGACTAAACATGGGTGTAGAACACTCATTGTAAGCTTGTAATCGATGTGTACAAGTTGGATTTCGGTTTATTGATGGAAATCTTGAACTAGGGTTTGAGATTCCACCAAGTTGGATGAACTTGGTGGTTAGGGTTGTAGATATGGATTGATTAGTGATTAGTTATGGATTATAACTAGTTATTATGATGATATTGATGGTAGGTCAAGAAGACCTAAAGTTTGGTGACATTTCACAAGTTGGAAAGCAAGGATTTGTGTTGTTAGACACGATTTGGAGTTAGCTTGGCTAAGGTGAGTACATGAGACTTTTACTGAGTACATAGCAAATGATTTTGAAAACTATGATCTTTTTATGAGTCTTTATTAGTAAATGTTTTTAATAAAGATATGATCAAAGGAATAAGAGAATGCAAGTAATAGATCATTTAAGTATGTCTAAATGACTAATGATTTTTAAAGAGATTATGATAATGAAAAGTAATTGATAATTCTTTATTTATATGATGTTTGACTAGGAGTAATGATTAAGAAAGTATGATATTTGACTTGTTAATAATATGTATTAATAAGGCTAATAACAATGATTTTCAAGTATCAAGTATTGACTTAGTATATTATACTAATAAGAGTAGTGATTGAATTGTTAGGAGAATAAATATAAAGTGACTAGAAGTAGATTTGTATTCTAGTCAAAGAGAAGTTAGAGTAAATGATTTTGATAAATAATAAACATGTTTTATTTAATAAAGGACTTGATAAAGTCAATATTGAAATTAAATAAGAAACGAGAATAATATGATAATTAGAATAGATGTATTCTAATTTATGTTTGAGTATGTATTATTTGGGCATAGACCCGTATTTGATGATTTCAATATGTGTTGAGAAAAGGATCCGGATCATAGTTAACCCACAAAAGTTGGGGGAGTTAGTGACACCTACTTGGGGAGGTACCACCCTGCGCAAGAGTAGACTGTCGAGAAATAGTCAACCCGGAAATCGGGGGAGAAATAGCTAACCGGAAACGGGGGAGTTTCAGTTAACCTGGAAACGGGGGAGTTTACCTAGTTAACCCACATCGGGGGAGTTTGCTACGGAGAGGTCCGTAGCGTATGTGATAAAGATTTAGTAAGCTATGAATAGCTTACAAGTATGTGACTACGTGATGGGTAAGCTTACGGTTAGCTTACTAGTAAATACGAATAAGTGGTAAGAACATAAGATAATAATTAATAAGTTATTAAAGAAAAGAAATGAATAGTAATGACTTTTATTACATTTGAGAATGGGTCGAAAACCCATGTATCTCACGAGGCTATTTTGTCTCACGTACTACTTTATTTTTGGCTATGTACTCAGGTTCGAGATCGATGGATTAGAGGGTCGCGGTAGAAGTGGCCTAGTGTTGATTAGCTCGGGAGCTCGTAGGTAGATCCCGTTTATCCTATGGTTATGATATTATATTGTAACACCGGTTTTAGTACTCTGATAAACTTTTAATGGTTTTTGTTAAACCGTATTTTGGGAACATTGGACATTGTATTATTTTTATTTAAAAATATGATTTAAAAAGTGTTTTGAAAATTGAGGTGTTACACCTATGAGGTCCATACTTACTTATTTCATAAGATACATTTCTTATTTTATCGATATCGTAATACTTATATCTTTTCTTTGACTATAATACATAATTATTACTAGTTACATCATATTCATTTTCATATATATTCGTTCTTCACTTTTATTAGTAAATCTTACCAATAGATACTCATTACTACAAAATCATTTCCAATTGCTTTACTAATACATACTCCCTCCGTCCCACAAAAAAGTTCCCATTTCCTTTGGGCACAAGTATTTAGGAGATAGTTGTTAGTGGGGTCTTTGGTACTATTTTTGATTAAAATATAAGGTTAATTGGAGAGAGAAAGTGTTTTTAAGAGATAGTTGGTGGTGGGGCCCATAATAATAATATTATTTAATAGAAATGAGAACTTTTTTGTGGGACAAAATTTATGATAGAAATGGGAACTTTTTTGTGGGACGGAGGGAGTATTTATTAATAAAGACTCAATATGCATTCTTTTACTCATTATCTTTATCATTATAGTACATTAATAATGATTCAATTATTACTTAGTTTATCATACTACTTCCAATATCATCAATCATACTAGACATATTCTAGTATCACAATATACCTATTTTCTTATCTTTTCAGTCACTATCTTTATCAAAACATTTATTAATAAAGACCCATGAAATATCATATGTATTTCAAAACCATTTACTATGTACTCAGTTTTAAAAGTCTCATGTACTCACCTTAGCAATGCTTTCCAGATCACGTTTGTTAACCAGAATCCTTGCTTCCCTCCTATGGAATAACTTTAACTCTTAGGTCCTTGCAACCTATCAACATAATCATCACATTTCTAGTTATCATCCATAACTAGACATCATCTAACATCATCATAATCAACCCCAACCACCAAGCTCATAAGCTTGGTGGAAATCCATAAACCCTAGTTCATGATTTCACCAACAATTCATAAATCCAACTTGAACACATGATCCACATACTACCTATGGGTGTTTTACACCCTCCATAAACACCCTTAACAAGATCTTCCACATACCAACTCCATATCACAATTTTTCCCAATACAAGTTCATAAACTAGTTAGAAGATGAAATATACCTTAGATCCTAGCTTAGATGCATAGATCCTCAAGGATGGTGAAGATCTAAGCTCAAGAACACCAAAATCGCCTCTTTCTTCTCCAATTTCGGCTGCACCAAGTGGAGGAGTGAAAAATGAGAAAACCCTAGCTTTTTCCCGATTTATTGCTGTCGACCAATGTTCACGGCGTGAACTTTCCCTATCGTGAACTTTCTCCCGATCGCTAACCAGTCGTGAACTCGATTAATCAAAAACCACAAAATCGCTGTATGGATTTCCCGATCGGGAACTCAAGTTCACGGCGTGAACTTCCCACTTCAGCAGGCTGCACTTTTCGGTTGATATCTCGACCCGGTTTCGTCCATACCTTTCTCGTACGGTGTCCAAATGACACGAAACCAATTCCTACGTTCTTTAAACAATTTATCCTTATTTATCATATTTTTATACAATTTATTTATTTACAAATTTCGGGTCGTTACAACTATTCACCCCTGCAAAGGATTCCGTCCTCGACACTAAACAAAATTTCAATCCACATTCTACCGAGTATCCATTCTCATTCTCCTGTGGTTATTACCATCAAACTTTTCTCATTCCAATTTAGCCAACAATATGTATGTAAGCATTCAATTAACCTCGTTAGGCCCGAACGGGTCAAAAATCAATCTTGAACTTATATTATTAAAACGGGTCAAAATTTCACAAATTTAATCATAACTCTTTCAATCCTTCAACCAATCCCGCTATACACATAGAGATGATATGACCCAATCATTACAATTAGCTTCTTGGTTCACGCGGATAACAAAATCTAGCTTCGACCAAGTCGATATAATCCAACATTGTCTAATCTTTGACTTAAGCACAAAGTCAACTACACTTCAACAATTTCTTTACTTGTTAAAGGTTTCATTAATCACCCTTTCCTTTACCATTGACCTTTTATTTATGATCCGTCAATAATCATATACTCAATTCCCAAATTCAACTCTAAACACCCAACGGGTCAAAGTCACACAATCCGACTAAAACTCTTTTAATTATTCCATTAACTTTTTCACGTATATACAATCGACACATTATGCTCACAACATTCACTAGTCATTCAAAATGAGAGTCAAAGCCCATCTTTGACCAAGTCAACCAATCACAAATTGGCAAATATTGACTTTTGCATAAAGTCAACCATACTTTTCCCAACTAACAAATTCTCTACTCACGAGGTACTACCCCGCAATTTTGAAGGAATTATGTGCACAGTCAGTCAACCTATGATGATACATCCATGCCTACGAAACACTTAAGGGTCACACCGGTGAGTACATGTAATACGAGCAAGATAAGCAATGGTACTACGAAGAGGAATGATTTATAATAGTCATTATGAATCAGTTAAGTATTAAGTTAAGTTTAACTTATTACTAGATTAGTTTAACTAACTAATTAATACAAGTAGTTGTACATTTACTAGTTGAGTAAACATACAATGTGTTAATTATAGATTGTCCATGATATGATTTAAAGCTATTAAATCATATAGTGATTGGATAATATCGTTGTATAAATTATATAAAGGTTATTATATAATTAACTATTAAAAGTATAAATACAAGTATATAATTCGTGTATATGGGTACCGAATTATTAGTGTGTTAATAATTAAGAGATTAATCTTAATTAAACTAGGAGGACTTAAATGAAACTTATTCTATTATAAATAGAAGGCTTAAGGTTTCATTTAAACCTAATCAATAATTCCCTTAACACTTACACGAAAATCCCTCTCCTCCTCTCCCTTGGCTTCGGCCGAAACTAGACAAGAACACAAGTTTTGTGTTCTTCGTTCTTCGTGTTCTTCGTTCTTCGTGTTCTTCGTGTTCTTCAAGTCTTGAAGATCCAAGTTCATTGCTTAGATCAACTAGAAGATCGCTCGACTTGTTCATCATCAGTGGATCTATCTTAAGCAATCAACAAGGTATGTTTTGGGAAACCCTTTTCTCCCTTCTCCCTCTTGGACGAATTCGGCCAAAAGAACCCTAGGGTTCTTTGGTTGATGGTCGACGAACACACAAGTATGTGTGTGTTCGAGTTCTTCGTACAAGGTTTCTTTCTTGTTAACCTAATCTAGTTCTCCAACATCCCAATCCTTTAGTGTTTAAGGATTAGGTTTAATCTGTAACACCGTAAAATTTGAGCCATTTTTTTTAAACAATACGGAAGCGTTATTTTATAAACATAAAACGATTTACATATTTTATATTTACATAATGGTTCAAAAGATTAAAATAATTAAAAGTACGATGTTAACTTCTATACGGCTCGACAACCAAAAATATCAGAGTTTGATCAATCAATTCCCAACAAGCCAAACACCACCAAAAGCTTTCACTAACAACCTGAAAAATATTCAACGAGGTGGGGATTAGCACAAAGCTAAGTGAATAGAATTAACAACCAAATTGTATGATAATATTAACCAAGGAACAACACATTGCATTTACACTTGTTCGACTTCCACAAGAACGAACAAGTTCTAATTCGACTTCCACAAGAACGAACTAGTAAGTTCCAGTTCGACTTCCACAAGAACGAACTGGCAAAACAGAGGACCGACAACCTAAATCATTGTCGGCCTAACAATGATAACCGATAGCTCGTTTACTAAACGGTACGGTAGAACTTCCTTTAAATAACGAATAAGTTGAAGGTCCAACTATCGTAACCGAAAGTAACCGTAGCTCAGCTGAATTCACCATAGCTGACCTCTCCTATGTGCACAACCATCTAAATAGCACCCTATTAGGCAACCAAACTATAAGTCATAACTGTAATATTCCAACCTAAATACCTTTTTCCCACCTAAATGCATTTTTCCAAAATTGATATTACAACACAAGTAAGATGGTTAAAACCACTCACCTTAGCAATCCTTCACTTCAAACTCAGTGATCTTATTTTACTGAGTCTCCTTTCCGTTTCCAGTAATACACAATACAATCCAAATCAATAACCCAAAATCATTAATTGATAACAATTTGACATTATAAATATGTACTTACTAGTTGCAAATATAATACAATTAATTAATTCAAAGATATCCATCGACATGTAAACACACAGTTAGTTAATACGACATTTCAAAATACTAATTTATAAATCAAGTACATGAGAATATGGTAATTAAGACGATGTCAGGTACATGTGCTCAAAAGTGAGTTTGGAGTTACTCATTATAACACAACTAATTACTTGCATCCTATAAATTTACAATTACCAACTCTTTAAGACTTTTGTCAAATTCCCAAAGTCAAATCTATATCAAAATAACAAAAACTCTTTATATTGCCAAACACAAATTTTAGCATTAAAATTCTTCCATAGAATTATGTCAAAGTTTAGATTTAATCTCAATGATCTCTTATTACACAACATATAATCTAAGACACTCAATTTGAACATAAATCCCATTTATACAAAAAAAAAAAAAAAACTAAAGTTCACATTCATCTTCCTATAACACCATGAATGGAACTTTCAAGAAATCTTCACAATTCCATGATATAACAATAGCAACATGTATGACACTTGCTAAACATCAACTAAACATCAACCAAACTAACAATTTTGAGTTCTAGACAATAAATCAACAAAACCCACCAACACTAAAAACCCTAATTCATATTTTGCTTATAAACTAGAAACTTTAACTTTAGAAAAAGAATTATTACCTTTTCTTTGTTGAGATCCGAAAATCAGAAGAAAGTTAAGAACTTCAATGTTAAAATCTTCAAAAACTCATAAGTGTGTGTGCAAATGTGTTTGTGTGTGTTTTGTGTGGGTTACGATGGAAGCAGGCAAAACAAGAAACAAATGAGTCAAGTTTTTAACCATTCCTCACACATACACGTGTACATATAAAATAAAAATCTGCTTATTCACTTAACAAAATATCGAACTAATTATTTTGTTCGCAATTATATATTTAAAATGCCTAATCAATTCTGATTTTGACAACAAAGATATTTTTGAAACTTTGGTTCAAAAGTGAACCCAAATATATAAAAATTATATTAAGATCTATCTATCTCAGTTTCTACTAATTTTTAACCCCGTGGTTAAAAAAACACAAATAATTCAAATAATTCAAATAAAATTATATAAAATACTAAATAATAAAATATTACTTACGAAAAGTATTAAAATACTAGGCTGGGTCTCAGGGTGTTACAAATCTCCCTCTCTAGGAAGATTCCGTCCCCGGAATCTCAACTCGGTCAAATAAAGTCGGGAAGCGATCTCTCATCTCAGTCTCCGTCTCCCAGGTCATGTCAGCACCCAAACTATGTTTCCATTTCACTAACACCATAGGAATTTGCTTCTTTCTTAACTTTGTGACTTTTCTGTCTAAAATTTCTATCGGTTCTTCAATTAATCGTTTCTTTGAATCAACTTTCAATTCTCGAACCGGTAACACTTGATCTAAATTTTCGGGATTACATTTTCGCAAATAACATACATTGAATGTATCATGAATTCCCGACAACTCAGGTGGCAAATCCAAAGTAACCGACTGATCATTAACAATACGGCGAATACGGAACGGCCCAATATATCGAGTTGCTAATTTACCTCGTTTCCCGAATCGAATTATACCCTTCCACAGTGAAAATTTCAGATACACCATCTCATCTACTTTAAAAGTCACGGGTCCACGTTTCGGATCCGCGTACATCTTCTGTCTATCCCGAGCGGCTTTCAACTTTTCTCGAGCAATTGCTACTTTATCTGCGGTTATCTGAACAATCTCGGGACCTGCAAATTGTTTCTCCCCAGCTTCTAACCAACATGTAGGAGTACGACAACGTCTACCATATAACATCTCGTATGGTGGCATCTTAATACTCGAATGATAAGAGTTATTATATGCAAATTCAATCAATGGCAGGTGCGAATCCCAAGAACCACCATATTCCAAAACACACGCCCGTAACATATCCTCGAGTGTCTGAATAGTTCTCTCGGTCTGACCGTCTGTTTGAGGATGGTAGGCGGTACTTAAATTAACTCGTGTACCCAACTCTCGCTGTAAACTGTTCCAAAAATTAGATACAAATCTCGGATCCCGATCTGATACAATTGAAAGCGGTACACCATGTCGAGAAACAATTTCATCGATATATAATTGTGCCAACTTACCAAGTGAAGCTGTCTCAGTTGTAGCTAAGAAATGGGCACTCTTAGTTAATCGATCCACAATCACCCAAATCATATCATGATTCTTTTGCGTTCGAGGTAATTTCGTGACAAAATCCATCGTAATGTTTTCCCATTTCCATTCCGGAATCTCTAACTGTTTCAACGATCCGTACGGTTTCTGGTGTTCGGCTTTTACCTGAGCACAAATATGACATTTCTCAACGAACCGTGCAACGTCAGTTTTCATAGTCGGCCACCAATACAACATCTTTAAATCATTATACATCTTTGTACTACCCGGATGAATAGATAATCGAGATTTATGTGCTTCCGATAATATTAATTCTCGTAATCCCCCAACTAACGGTACCCAAACTCGTGATTGAAAAGTTTTTAATCCCCGAGAATCATCAACTAAATTATCTTTTCTTTTAACTAATATCTCGGTTTTCAAGTTCTCATCTTTCAAAGCCTCAAGTTGAGAAATTTTAAGTCTATCCACCAAATCTGAAACTATCTCAATTTTCATGAATCAAACCGTTTCTGTAGTACCTTTTCGGCTCAACGCATCGGCTACTACATTTGCTTTACAAGGATGATATCTAATCTCACAAGCATAATCTTTAATAAGTTCTAACCATCTTCGTTGTTTCATATTCAAATCTTTCTGTGTAAATACATATTGTAGACTTTTGTGGTCGGTACAAATAACACATTTTGTCCCGTATAGATAATGTCTCCAAAGTTTTAACGCAAATATAACCGCCGCTAATTCTAAATCATGTGTCGGGTAGTTCTTTTCGTGTGGTTTTAATTGTCGTGAAGCATAAGCAATGACTCGATCACGCTGCATCAAAACACAACCCATACCGGCAAAAGAAGCATCACAATATACAATGAAATCCTCGGAACCTTCAGGTAACGCAAGTATCGGAGCTTGACATAATAATTGTTTCAAAGTCTGAAAAGCCTTCTCTTGTTCATCACTCCATATGTATGGTACATCTTTACGTGTCAATTTCGTTAACGGACCCGTAATTTTGGAAAAGTCTTTGATAAACCTCCGGTAGTAACCCGCTAACCCGAGAAAAATTTTGATCTCTGATGGAGTCTTCGGTGCAGACCAATTCATAACCGCTGTTATTTTAGACGGATCAACTTTAACCCCCTCGGAACAGATAACATGACCCAAAAACTGCACCTCCCGAAGCCAAAATTCACATTTTGAGAATTTGGCATATAATTGTTCCCGTTTAAGTGTTTCCAAGACCAGTCTCAAATGTGTCTCATGATCCGATTCAGTTTTAGAATAGATTAGTATATCGTCAATAAACACAATAACAAATTTATCAAGAAAAGGACGACATACCCGATTCATTAAATCCATAAATATAGCCGGAGCGTTTGTTAATCCAAACGGCATAACTAGAAATTCGTAATGACCGTACCTGGTTCGAAAAGCAGTCTTTTGAATATCATCCTCATGAACACGAACTTGATGGTATCCGGATCTCAAGTCAATTTTAGAAAAATACGAAGCCCCTTGTAACTGATCGAATAAATCATCAATACGCGGTAACAGATATTTGTTTTTAATGGTTCTTTTATTCAGCTCCCGATAATCTATACACATCCGCATCGTACCATCCTTCTTTTTAACAAATAAAACCGGAGCTCCCCAAGGTGAGGAACTCGGTCGGATAAAACCTTTGACTAATAATTCTTGAGTTTGTGTCATAATTTCCCGAATCTCTGATGGTGCTAACCGATACGGTGCTCGAGCTACAGGATTAGCTCCCGGTATCAATTCTATTTTGAATTCTACCTCCCGAATAGGAGGTAACCCAGGTAACTCATCAGGAAAGACCTCCGGGTATTCCGAAACCACCCGGATATCTTGAACTATCTGTTTCTCCTTTTTAACATCAATAGCATAGGCGATATAAGACTCACACCCTTTGGCCAAAGATTTTCTGGCCTTCATAAAAGATATAATTGGAAAATAAGAACTGGGTCTTTCACCACGGGCTACTACATGTGTCCCGTCGGCTAAAGGAAAAGAAATAATCTTTGTATGACATTTAATACTAGCCTTGTTTAGACTTAACCAATCCATCCCTAATACCACATCAAAGCCTGATATAGGCATTAAAAGTAAAGAAGCGGGAAAACAAGTACCATCAATATCAACTTGAGCTCTAGACACAGATGTTGTGACTGGAATTGTTTGACCATCGACTACCTCCACTTCCAATGGAGTAGTCACCGCAGATTTAGGTAATTTTAATTTATCACAAAAGCACATAGAAATAAATGAACGATTCGCCCCTGAATCAAATAATATACGTGCAGGAACAGAATTAACCAAAAACATACCAGTAATGACATCATCGGTGGCAGTAGCATCTTCCACCGACATCCTGAATGCTCTACCCTCTAGTGGAGGGTGAGTCTTTCTCTTTTGTGCTGTAGATGCCGTCGATCCCCCAGCTGACCCAGAACCCGAAACCGAACCCGTCTTCTTATATGAAAAACATTCATTCGCTCGGTGTCCCTCTTTCTGGCAATTCCAACACACACTCCTCGGGAACCTACAACTACCCTTATCATGCCCAACCTGGCCGCAGCGAACACAACGAGTGGTTTGTTTTGTACACGGACCCAGATGTGGTGATCTACAACTACTACACCAAGGCAATCGTTGACTTGAACCGCTACTTATCAGTCGACGATTAAAACTTCCCTGCCTTTGGTTTCCCTGCCACCTCCTATTTTGTTGAAACCCAGATTGTGTTTGTGTTTGTTTTGGTCTTTGAAATATCGACTTGTCTTTATTTTCAACATCTTGAGCATGAAGATCTTCCTCAATTGATTTAGCCAAAGTAAAAGCTTGTGATAGGCTATTAGCAAACCTTGTAGTTGATCGATAAGCAGGTAATAAGGCTCTGACAAAATGTTGTATTTGTGAAGGCTCATCCGGCACCCATTGTTTCACAAACCTTAACTTATTATTAAACTGTTCTATTAACTCATCAACTGTCATCTGATTTGTCATCTTTAAATTCAAAATTCTTGTTTAATATGATCCATCTCAAATGAACTGCAATATCGAGCACATACTTTTTCATAAAATTGACTCCAAGTTATAGTATCATGTTGTTCCCTACTAAGATGAAGTGTTATTGAATCCCACCATACTAAAGCAGCCTTTTGAAACATACGAGATGCATACTTAACTTTCAAATGGTCATCACAACCGCAAGCATCTAAAACTTTTTCCATATGCCTCAACCAGTTTAGAGTCACACTCAGGTCATTACTACCTTCATACTCCATCGGTTTACAATCTAGAAAGTGTTTATAGGAACATGGTGGTTTGGTTCTTGTTTGAGGAGTAAATCCTCCAAATTGTATCGGTTGAGGTTCTTGTGAGGGATATTGAAAACAAAATGTAGGTTGTGGCATACTAGATGTTGAAGTAATAGGATATGGTATTGGAATTTGAGTAACTGGAGGGGTCGGTATTTGTGTAGTTTGAGTGGTCGAATTTTGTTGATAACCCCTTAAAGTATCCTGCATCTCCTGTAACTGACTTTCCAGTAACCTGATACGTTCCTGAGTATCTGTTTCATTATCAAAATTTCTAGATGTTCCCACTACAACAGGGTTCTCGGGTGGAGGGATCGGAATGTTTGCATCTTCATTATTTGCCATATCTGTACATCACAACATCTCAACATAATTTAGTATAAACTCGTTAGTACTCTACCTACTAACCAGAATTCATATTCACGCTAATCCCTGCTTGTCAAGAATGATTGATCCACACGAGCCAAGATTTGAGAATGGTACATCTAAATGTGCACACATTGCCAAACCAATGCTCTGATACCAAACTGTAACACCGTAAAATTTGAGCCATTTTTTTTTAAACAATACGGAAGCGTTATTTTATAAACATAAAACGATTTACATATTTTATATTTACATAATGGTTCAAAAGATTATAATAATTAAAAGTACGATGTTAACTTCTATACGGCTCGACAACCAAAAATATCAGAGTTTGGTCAATCAATTCCCAACAAGCCAAACACCACCAAAAGCTTTCACTAACAACCTGAAAAATATTCAACGAGGTGGGGATTAGCACAAAGCAAAGTGAATAGAATTAACAACCAAATTGTATGATAATATTAACCAAGGAACAACACATTGCATTTACACTTGTTCGACTTCCACAAGAACGAACAAGTTCTAGTTCGACTTCCACAAGAACGAACTAGTAAGTTCCAGTTCGACTTCCACAAGAACGAACTGGCAAAACAGAGGACCGGCAACCTAAATCATTGTCGGCCTAACAATGATAACCGATAGCTCGTTTACTAAACGGTACGGTAGAACTTCCTTTAAAATAACGAATAAGTTGAAGGTCCAACTATCGTAACCGAAAGTAACCGTAGCTCAGCTGAATTCACCATAGCTGACCTCTCCTATGTGCACAACCATCTAAATAGCACCCTATTAGGCAACCAAACTATAAGTCATAACTGTAATATTCCAACCTAAATACCTTTTTCCCACCTAAATGCATTTTTCAAAAATTGATATTACAACACAAGTAAGATGGTTAAAACCACTCACCTTAGCAATCCTTCACTTCAAACTCAGTGATCTTATTTTACTGAGTCTCCTTTCCTTTTCCTGTAATACACAATACAATCCAAATCAATAACCCAAAATCATTAATTGATAACAATTTGACATTATAAATATGTACTTACTAGTTGCAAACATAATACAATTAATTAATTCAAAGATATCCATCGACATGTAAACACACAGTTAGTTAATACGACATTTCAAAATACTAATTTATAAATCAAGTACATGAGAATATGGTAATTAAGACGATGTCAGGTACATGTGCTCAAAAGTGAGTTTGGAGTTACTCATTATAACACAACTAATTACTTGCATCCTATAAATTTACAATTACCAACTCTTTAAGACTTTTGTCAAATTCCCAAAGTCAAATCTATATCAAAATAACAAAAACTCTTTATATTGCCAAATACAAATTTTAGCATTAAAATTCTTCCATAGAATTATGTCAAAGTTTAGATTTAATCTCAATGATCTCTTATTACACAACATATAATCTAAGACACTCAATTTGAACATAAATCCCATTTATACCAAAAAAAAAAACTAAAGTTCACATTCATCTTCCTATAACACCATGAATGGAACTTTCAAGAAATCTTCACAATTCCATGATATAACAATAGCAACATGTATGACACTTGCTAAACATCAACTAAACATCAACCAAACTAACAATTTCGAGTTCTAGACAATAAATCAACAAAACCCACCAACACTAAAAACCCTAATTCATATTTTGCTTATAAACTAGAAACTTTAACTTTAGAAAAAGAATTATTACCTTTTCTTTGTTGAGATCCGAAAATCAGAAGAAAGTTAAGAACTTCAATGTTAAAATCTTCAAAAACTCATAAGTGTGTGTGCAAATGTGTTTGTGTGTGTTTTGTGTGGGTTACGATGGAAGCAGGCAAAACAAGAAACAAATGAGTCAAGTTTTTAACCATTCCTCACACATACACGTGTACATATAAAATAAAAATCTGCTTCTTCACTTAACACAATATCGAACTAATTATTTTGTTCGCAATTATATATTTAAAATGCCTAATCAATTCTGATTTTGACAACAAAGATATTTTTGAAACTTTGGTTCAAAAGTGAACCCAAATATATAAAAATTATATTAAGATCTATCTATCTCAGTTTCTACTAATTTTTAACCCCGTGGTTAAAAAAACACAAATAATTCAAATAATTCAAATAAAATTATATAAAATACTAAATAATAAAATATTACTTACCAAAAGTATTAAAATACTAGGCTGGGTCTCAGGGTGTTACATAATCCCAGTTCCGCATTTAGGGATTAAATCAGCTAGTTGGTTTTAACAGGTCAAGAACAAGTTCATGTTCTTGGTCAGTATGGTCGAACCAAGTTTACTAGGAGGTTGACCCAAGTGGTCGATCAGTGTCATGTGAAACCCTACAGTGGTATCAGAGCGTTGGTTTAGATATCTAGTCTAGATTAACAAAGATTGTTTGTTTACTTTAATTTTTAAGTTTTTTTTTGTTTCAAGTTTTTTTTTTCTTTTCTTCTTAAATTTTGAAAAGGGTAAATAACCCTAGGACCAAGAATATTAAACTAGTCTAAGTTTAATTGGTCAAGAGGTTTCTAAGAACCCTAGAATTTTCGAAAAGCAAGAAAGAACCCTAGGACCAAGAACATTAAACTAGTTTAGTTTAATTGGTCAAAAGGCTTCTTTCCCTAACCCTAGAATTTTCGAAAAATTGGAAGAACCCTAGGATCAAGAATTTCAAAGTTCTTGATCAAGAGGAACCTTTCCTTATTATTTGATCTTCAAAATCTAGGATCAAGTATGTTAAACCAAGTTTTGGTTTAATTGATCAAAAAGGATCCTTTCATTTTCTCAAAGATTTCGAAATCAAGGAGGTTACTTGGACACTAAGTTTGATAAACTAGCTTAGTTTAATTGGTGGAAAAGTTCCCTAGGCTTTAAGCAAATTTTCGAAACCCTAGATATAATCTAGGATTAAACTAGTTTAGTTTAATTAAAAGAATTAATTAGTACAATAATAATCTAAAACCTAGATAATTAAACAAGTTTATGTTTAATAGGTTTAATTATTATTTTAATAGATTTATTAAGACTAGTTCTTTAAACCTAGTAATTTAGACAAAGTTTTATTGTCTATAAGGTTTAATTTAAAAAGTTTAAATAAATTTATTAAAGGATATAATCTATCTTAGAATTTAAACAAAGTTTATTGTTTAGATAGGATTGATTAAAAGAAATTAATCTTTTAAATAAAATGATGTCTTTTGATCAAGAAAGTCAAAACCCTAGTTTTGATTGATCAAAAATAAGATTAGAGTTCATCTAATTAATTTAGGGAATTGATAAAGAAGATGTTAATTTTTAAATTCTAAAATTAACAAGATGTATTTAATTATTTATATATATGTATTTAATTTTTCGGAATTTTTAAATAATTAGGTAAAATTGAATTTTAAAGGATATAATAAGTTTATACGTATTTTAATTAGATTAAGTTAAAATACACATGTATAAGCTAGATGTAATATTCTTATTAGAATATTACAAGTTTATTATAAAATATACATATATACGAATACATTAAAATACAAGATAAAATGGAACACTTAAAAAGGGTAATGTTATTTTGGTCTTTAAAGATTATATAATAATTAGTTATTGTATAAGTTATAGTAAAATGAAAAACTAGAAAGTACAAAGTTGTGATTTAATTATAACTAGAAATTGTACAAGTTGAAATTATATGATTAACTAGAAATATACAAAGTTATATATATTAAGATGTATAAAGTTATAAGTTATTATAACTAGATAATTATACAAGTAAGTATTTTACAAGTCATGTAATATACTAGATTAATGATCAAGTAAAAGAAAATAACAAGAACCTATATTTAACTAGTTCAAGTTAAATATAAGAAAGGTTTAAACAAACTAAGAATTATTATATATAGTCCTTATATAGTAAGTTTATTAGTTTCACCAAGTATAAACCGGTGATTGTGTTAGCTTAAGTTTCATCATGGTTGTTGAAGCTAGTGGGAGCTACACAAGAAAATCACAGAGTTTGTAAGTGTGTCGTTAAGACATAAGTTTTGGTCGAATCTAATAAGTCATAAGAAATGTTTGATTTCATTATTAGACATAATGAAAAACTAGATGTGTTAAACTAGATTTATGATTCAAGTTTATGAATTATAATAGAATTAAAAGTTTAACATAAGTTTTAAGTTTTTCAAGTAAGATAAAACAAGTAAGTTTTATTCTAGATAAATTTTTTCACAAAATCTAGTAAAACGTTTTGTACACCTCGTTTTAGGTATACATGTAAGATCGTGCAAATTCTTGAAACTATAAGTTTTAAAAAATAGTTCTTAAGTTTTAAAAAGGTGTCTTGTAGAACACTTCAATTCACAAGTCACACATTTTAAACTAGGATTAAGATTGGAATAAAAGTTTAAGTTTAGTTTAAGACTTAAACTAACCCAAGAAAATCTTAGATCTAAGTACTATCCACCTAATGGAACACCTCACTTGTTAAACGATAATCATATTGTAAGGATAAAGAACCTTAGATATGGATTCAAATCATTGCGAGTGTTAGGGTGCGTAAGGTTCTGTGATAATCGGGAGTCCCGGCGCAGAACATCGCACTGTCTTAGATGGTCTGATCTACTTTGGTGATAATCGGGAGTCCCGGCCCAAAAAGTACTTGAGTAGAATAAACATACTAGACTTTATTACTAACTTAGAAATGTACAATTAGATTGTACAAAGTTGTAATAGTTATAAGTCTAAAGATTCTACGACCCCTAGGAATCGTGTCAAGTCTTGATACGATCGGTAAGGAAGTTACCTACCAGAAATAGCATGTCTCGTCGGGAAGTGCCCAAACCTTGCGGCGAGAATGTTGGATATTCACAAATCCAAAGGATGATCTTAATCATTGATAGAATTCTTAAAAGATTAAACTACAAGTTATTGACTAGGTCAAGGTAGTTTAAGAGATACTTAAGTTCCATAAAAGTAAGTGGGAGCTAAGACTAACGTAATTCATTAAAGATGTTGATGAATTCAGTAAGTTAGTAAGACATTAACAACAAGGTTTTACCAAGTCGTTAGCCAAAGAATTAAGAGAAATAATAAATGATCATTTATTAGATTATTGCAAACCTAATAGCGTGATCACAAGTCTTGTGATTAATTATTGCATATCTAATAGGTTGTTAACCCTTCAGTGGATAACATAGTCATTTAAGGAAATTTCTTTAACTAGTAAGAATATCTACAAATCAAGTAACTAAAAGAGGCTTTAGTTACAAGGATAGTTTTATGAATTCAAGAAACTAAGGAGTTAATTTCCAATCCTCCTATGTTTACCGAATTACATAAAAGGCAAGACTAGAATATGTTCTAGATTGTTGCAAGAACAATATCTAGCAAAGGCAAAAGTAATAGTATTCCTAGATACTCGTCTTATGTATTTAATTTAATAGAAATGATTGGTTTAGTGATAAAGTTACAATTAAGTTTGTAAGAATCATTAAGTAATCAACACGAACAAAAGGAATAAGTAATGATCCAGTAATAATTCAGTATCTATGTCCACTAAGGAATAATACATGAGTTAGTATCATTTTTATTCAGACTTTGTAAGTTTTACAAGATCCATGAATAAAATTCTATTTATTCAAGAAGACACAAAATCCGTGACTACTCGTCTTGGTGGGAACCTCGATGGGACGTTAACGTCATCGTGGTATTTGGTGGTAGATTTGAAGTTCTTCGAAGATAGCTACACAAGTTTTGTGTAAACCAAATATCGGTGATATTCTGTTGGAGGCTCAACGAATATTGGATTGACCACCGTGACAATACTTCGTGGTTATAAAGTTCAAAAGTATTGTTCACTAGGATTGTCCTTAAGCCTGAGATTTTTGGTTTAGGATACAATGACTAGTGTGCTTTGGTTCAACTCAGACAATTCTGAAATACGTTTTTCATACGAGGCGACACTGGGTACAAATGAAGTTGTATTTTTAAATCGAAATATACAAGATGGCAATTGCACCTCCTCTTTAGGAGAAATATTTATAGGTCCTTTGACTTGATAAGAAACTGGCAAGTGCTCGGCCGTGCCCAAACGAACTGATCTGTTCTTTGTCGTTTATCACAGCAGTTTGAATCAAGAAGTCATAAAATGATTTCGAATACATGAGTTGATAATTTCTACCATGCTCGTATTCGTTATCACAAATATCGTGCTGCAAGGGATAAGCCTAACATAGTTTGCCCAAGAAGTAGAGACAGAGTGTTCTTTACTAGGAGACGCTATTAAAGAGTTTTTCATAAACTATACCTGGGTTACGTAAGCTGTTTTTATGGGGTTGGTTACCTACATGCCCATCTAGAAGGCCAATGTAGCTCGTATCATTAAGACAAAGGTTACAGACTTGCACAAGTGGGAGTCTGAAGGAATTATGTGCACAGTCAGTCAACCTATGATGATACATCCATGCCTACGAAACACTTAAGGGTCACACCGGTGAGTACATGTAGTACGAGCAAGATAAGCAATGGTACTACGAAGATGAATGATTCATAATAGTCATTATGAATCAGTTAAGTATTAAGTTAAGTTTAACTTATTACTAGATTAGTTTAACTAACTAATTAATACAAGTAGTTGTACATTTACTAGTTGAGTAAATATACAATGTGTTAATTACAGATTGTCCATGATATGATTTAAAGCTATTAAATCATATAGTGATTGGATAATATTGTTGTATAAATTATATAAAGGTTATTATATAATTAACTATTAAAAGTATAAATACAAGTATATAATTCGTGTATATGGGTACCGAATTATTAGTGTGTTAATACTAGACATTTAGTAGTTAAGTGCAGCAATAATAAACTAGTTAAACTATAAGGGTTTAAAGTGTAAGAGATAAGTTTAATTAAGAGATTAATCTTAATTAAACTAGGAGGACTTAAATGAAACTTATTCTATTATAAATAGAAGGCTTAAGGTTTCATTTAAACCTAATCAATAATTCCCTTAACACTTACACGAAAATCCCTCTCCTCCTCTCCCTTGGCTTCTGCCGAAACTAGACAAGAACACAAGTTTTGTGTTCTTCGTTCTTCGTGTTCTTCGTGTTCTTCGTGTTCTTCAAGTCTTAAAGATCCAAGTTCATTGCTTAGATCAACTAGAAGATCGCCCGACTTGTTCATCATCAGTGAATCTATCTTAAGCAATCAACAAGGTATGTTTTGGGAAACCCTTTTCTCCCTTCTCCCTCTTGGACGAATTCGGCCAAAAGAACCCTAGGGTTCTTTGGTTGATGGTCGACGAACACACAAGTATGTGTGCGTTCGAGTTTTTCGTACAAGGTTTCTTTCTTGTTAACTTAATCTAGTTCTCCAACATCTCAATCCTTTAGGGTTTAAGGATTAGGTTTAATCCAAGTTCCGCATTTAGGGATTAAATCAGCTAGTTGGTTTTAACCGGTCAAGAACAAGTTCATGTTCTTGGTCAGTATGGTCGAACCAAGTTTACTAGGAGGTTGACCCAAGTGGTCGATCAGTGTCATGTGAAACCCTACAAATTTATCACTTCCGGTTTTACTCATCATTATTTCCTTAATAATTGTTCCCGTTTCCTTTTTACTTAAGGTCCTCCCCAATATCATCTAAACATCTCTATTGTGCACATATACAAACATATGCATATGTCACACCAATACCATCCGGTATCCATCTTTTCGCATCACGTAGCTTTGCTACTTTCTCACCCATTCAGTCGTCTATTTATTCATCATACATTCTAGCACCTTTCCCATAATATCACATTATCATTCTCTTTCCTATTTAACATATTTCTCATTGGACATACTACTTAACACATTTCATATAACATTATCTTTCCATTATCATATGCCTTCAGAGGCCATCACATAATGCACATGCATTGTACCCCGCGGCTAACTAATAAAATCTCGTTTCACTTACACATTAACCACCATTAACCGGTTCATTTCCTTGTTACCACATTACCAAATCTTTTTGTCACTACTGGAGTAACTATCACTCCATTCAATTAACCATAACTCACCGGTCAACCCGGTCATCTTTGAGTCAACCAATCGACTCCGGTCCACACTTGCAACCCATGACTTAGCACTCAATATGTAGGGTTTCAATAACACTGATCGACCACTTGGGTCAACCTCCTAGTAAAGTTGGTTCGACCATACGGACCAAGAACATGAACTTGTTCTTGACCGGTTAAAACCAACTAGCTGATTTAATCCCTAAATGCGGAACTGGGATTAAACCTAATCCTTAAACCCTAAAGGATTGGGATGTTGGAAATCTAGATTAGGTTAACAAGAAAGAAACCTTGTACGAAGAACTCGAACACACACATTGCTTGTGTGGTTCGTTCGACCATCAACCAAAGAACCCTAGGGTTCTTTGGCCGAATTCGTCCAAGAGGGAGAAGGGAGAAAAGGGTTTCCCAAAACATACCTTGTTGATTGCTTAAGATATATCCACTGATGATGAACAAGTCGAGCGATCTTCTAGTTGATCTAAGCAATGAACTTGGATCTTCAAGACTTGAAGAACATGAAGAACACGAAGAACACAAAACTTGTGTTCTTGTCTAGTTTCGGCCGAAGCCAAGGGAGAGGAGGAGAGGGATTTTGTGAGGTGGTGTAGGAGTGTTTAGGGTTACCCTAAGCCTCTTATTTATATACAAATAAGTTACACTTAGAACCCTTTAAGTTTAATTAATATTAGATCTTTAATTAAACTTCCTTTTAACACTTTCATCCCATATAGTTTAACTAGTTTATTATTGTTGCGCTTAACTATCAAATGTCTAGTATTAACACACAAATAATTCGGTCCCCATATACACGAATTATATATACTTGTATTTATACTTTTAATAGTTAATTATATAATAACCTTTATATAATTTATACAACAATATTATCCAATTACTATATGATTTAATAGCTTTAAATCATATCATGGATAATCTATAATTAACACATTGTATATTTACTCAACTAGTAAATGTACAAATACTTGTATTAATTAGTTAGTTTAAACTAATCTAGTAATAAGTTAAACTTAACTTAATACTTAACTGATTCATAATGACTATTATGAATCATTCCTCTTCGTAGTATCATTTCTTATCTTGCTCGTATTACATGTACTCACCGGTGTGACCCTTAAGTGTTTCGTAGGCATGGATGTATCATCATAGGTTGACTGACTGTGCACATAATTCCTTCACAATGGCCCAACGCTCGATTTTCTACTTTCATACATTGTGGGACTTAGGACTATTCCTTTCCCAATCGTAGTTTTACACTACACTACGTCATACATTATCACGCTATTGTTATGACACTTTACCGACAATCTTCTTCTCACCTTAGATGATCGAATTCATCAATCCTGTCGCATAACTTTCTATGGCTACGCACCAACTTTTATTCAATTGTTTTCAACGATTAAATTTCGTCGTTCCCGACATTTATTCCTTCCCACATATTTTCCATTTATGAGTTCTAAGGCATCACTATACCTTAGTCATTCTTTCCTTAACCATTCACGTATCATAATATTACCTTACTCATCCGGATTCCCGCCGAATATCCGAGTTCCATCTCCAACATTTCTATTTCTAAAATTTCCATCCAAGCTAACAATCCTTTTGTTGATAACATCTATCATTCTCGTGGTTCGCCCTTTGACTTTACATAATAGCATCAACCCTTATCTCCTGACTACATGCGACACACCACTCCATAATCCTTTGCAAAAGAAAATATATAATTTCCATACACATAACTAGCTGGGAAGACTACTCCCAAAATATCTCCACATCATACGACTCATCTCCAATTTAAATAAGCACCAATTTGTGCAACAACTAAACAATTTAGACATAATCACATAACATCAATCTTTACCTAAGATCTCCGAGGTTGCATCATGAATCCCCTCTAGATTTCCGTCCGGGAAAACTTCCCTTTTCAACTCACTTGTGAGTTCCTTTCACAACATCTTGTACCGTGCTCTCCTTCACAAAGTTTCATACAACACATTCCACCGTGTCAACACCTCATCCTTCAATAATGATGGTACCAAAGTCATCATATCATTCTTCCTTCATTTGCTACTCTCTAGCACTTGCTCAGTCTACCGAGTCCACCACATCGTGACCTCCGGCTCAGAACCTTCAAGTTATCCAACGGTTTTACACGCTATGAAGGCCTTATACAACATCCTTCCATTCCTTCCGACTAGGTCTTGATACCTTTTTATGTAGACACTTCCCACTACGGGATTCACCATTTGATTACTCTTCCTTCATAGGGGTATTGGAATCATTCCCTCATTTATTCAATTATCCAAATCCTGGTTCACATCTTCATTCTTAACCTTTCCCAACTTAATGGAGCTCGTCCACTTTACACATTCATTCATTCGCCATACCAACGTATTCAACAAACAAGATTCAAACGGTCAACTCAACACTCAAAAACAACACAATCAGATCAAAACATGGCACTTCTCATAGGGGTCGACCCTATCATACAAATGCCTTACGGTCTCAAATGACTTCACATTGCAAAATTCATAACAACTTTTATTGGTCCCCTAGGTTCAACCCTAAACTTAACATAAAGTCTCAAGGTCAACCTATCGATCTCAAGGAATCTTACATTCCTATTGCTACAATCTAAGACTAGGATGGACATCCAACCTAATTCACTTAAACTATAGCTCTGATACCAAGTTGTAACACCCGTATTTTTATAACATCGTTTAAATCATTAAAATACAATTTTCCCAATAATAGACATGATGTCTAAAATACAATTTAACAAAAACTTTAAAACCTTTATCAGAGTATACAAAAATACGGTATCACCAAGTATATCAAAACTATAGGCAAACAGGATCTACCAACAAGCTCCCGAGCTAACCATCTCTAGGCCATTTCTAGTGCAACCTTCTATCACTTCAAACCTGTACCTAAGTACATAGCCACAAAACAAACAAAGTACGTGAGACAAAATAGTCTCGTGAGATACATGGGTTTTAGACCCCAATAATAATAACCATTTCACATATATATATATATATATATATATATATATATATATATATATATATATATATATATATATATATATATATATATATATATATATATATATATATATATATATATACATTATATCAATACCGCTTAGTCGCCCTAACGCGACACTATCGATCTTGCTTCCCTAGCAAACATATCTAGTACCTAAGCATAAAGGTACCAGAAGCACAATGTATCTAGTACATAAACATATATGTACTAGAAGTACAGACATGTCTAATACATAAACATATATGTATTAGAACCTAACATACCTAGTACCAAACATATGCGTACTAGAAGCACCTGTGTGCTTAGTGTATAAACATATATACACTCGGTGTATAAACATATATACCACCGCTCAGTTACCGGGGGTCTCCCACGTCACCACCATCTATCTCTTATCATAACCTAACAGTTACGCCAGTCAAAGCCTTCGGCTATCACATCAAACATCAAACAAGTTAGTTATCTAATAATAACAACATATAATTAGTTCAGCATCGTAGGGTTTTTAGCTACGCATCATGCGACTGATCAACCACTTGGGTCGACCTCCTAGTGTACTTGGTTTGAACCATGCTGACCAAGAACATGAACTTGTTCTTGACCGGTTAAAACCAACTATCTGATTTAATCCCTAAATGCGGAACTGGGATTAAACCTAATCCTTAAACCCTAAAGGATTGGGATGTTGGAAATCGAGATTAGGTTAACAAGAAAGAAACCTTGTACGAAGAACTCGAACACACACATTGCTTGTGTGGTTCGTTCGACCATCAACCAAAGAACCCTAGGGTTCTTTGGCCGAATTCGTCCAAGAGGGGAGAAGGGAGAAAAGGGTTTCCCAAAACATACCTTGTTGATTGCTTAAGATAGATCCACTGATGATGAACAAATCGAGCGATCTTCTAGTTGATCTAAGCAATGAACTTGTTCTTCAATACTTGAAGAACACGAAGAACGAACGAAGAACACGAAGAACACAAACTTGTGTTCTTCCCTTGTTGCTTGTTCGGCCGAAATAGGGAGAGGAGGGGCAAGGATTTCGTGAGGTGGTGTAAGGGGTTTTAGGGTTACCCTAAGCCTCTTATTTATATACAAATAAGTTACGCTTAGAACCCTTTAAGTTTAATTAATATTAGATCTTTAATTAAACTTCCTTTTAACACTTCCATCCCTTATAGTTTAACTAGTTTATTATTGTTGCACTTAACTATTAAATGTCTAGTATTATTACACTAATAACTAGGTACCCATATACACGAATTATATACTTGTATTTATACTTCTAATAATTAATTATATAATAACCTTTATATAATTTATGCAACAATATTATCCAATTAGTATATGATTTAATAGCTTTAAATCATATCATGGATAATCTATAATTAACACATTGTATATTTACTCAACTAGTAAATGTACAACTACTTGTATTAATTAGTTAGTTAAACTAATCTAGTAATAAGTTAAACTTAACTTAATACTTAACTGATTCATAATGACTATTATGAATCATTCCTCTTCGTAGTATCATTGCTTATCTTGCTCGTATTACATGTACTCACCAGTGTGACCCTTAAGTGTTTCATAGGCATGGATGTATCATCATAGGTTGACTGAATGTGCACATAATTCCTTCAGAGTCCCACGTGTGCAAGTCTGTAACCTTTGTCTTAATGATACGAGCTACAGTGGCCTTCTAGATGGGCATATAGGTAACCAACCCATAAAAACAGCTTACGTAACCCAGGTATAGTTTATGAAAAACTCTTTAATAGCGTCTCCTAGTAAAGATCACTCTGTCTATACTTCTTAGGCAAACTATGTCAGGTTTATCCTTGCAGCACGATATTTGTGATAACGAATACGAGCATGGTAGAAAATATCAACTCATGTATTCGAAATCATTTTATGACTTCTTGATTGAAACTGCTGTGATAAACGACAAAGAACAGATCAGTTCGTTTGGGCACGGCCGTGCACTTGCCAGTTTCTTATCAAGTCAAAGGACCTATAAATATCTCTCCTAAAGAGGAGGTTCAATTACCATTTTGTTATATTTCGATTTAAAATACAACTTCCTTTGTACCCAGTATCTTCCTCGTATGACAAACGTATTTCAGAATTGTTTGAGTTGAACCAAAGCACATTAGTCCTTGTATCCTAAACCAAATACCTCAGGCTTAAGGACAATCCTAGTGAACAATACTTTTGAACTTTTCAACCACGAAGTATTGTCTCGGTGGTCAATCCAATATTCGTTGAGCCTCCAACAGAATATCACCGATATTTGGTTTACACAAAGCTTGTGTAGCTATCTTCGAAGAACTTCGAATCTACCACCAAATACTGCGATGACGTTAACGTCCCATCAAGGTTCCCACCAAAACAAGTAGTCATGGATTTTGTGTCTTCTTGAATAAATAGACTTTTATTCATGGATCTTGTAAAACATACAAAGTCTGAATAAAAATGATACTAACTCATGTAATATTCCTCACTGGACATAGATACTGAATTATTACTGGATCATTACTTATTCCTTTTGTTCGTGTTGATTACTTAATGATTCTTACAAACTTAATTGTAACTTTATCACTAAACCAATCATTTCTATTAAACTAAAGACATAAGACGAGTATTTAGGAATACTTTTACTTTTGTCTTTGCTAGATATTGTTCTTGCAACATTCTAGAAACATATTCCAGTCTTTCATTTTATGCAATTCGGTAAACATAGGAGGATTGGAAATTAACTCCTTAGTTTCTTGAATTCATAAAAATATCCTTGTAACTAAAGCCTCTTTTAGTTACTTGATTTGTAGATATTCTTACTAGTTAAAGAAATTTCCTTAAATGACTATGTTATCCACTAAAGGGTTAACAACCTATTAGATATGCAATAATTAATCACAATACTTGTGGTCACGCTATTAGGTTTGCAATAATCTAATAAATGATCATTTATTATTTCTCTTAACTCTTTGGACTTGGTAAAACCTTGTTGTTAATGTCTTACTAACTTACTGAATTCATCAACATCTTTAATGAATTACGTTAGTCATAGCTCCCACTTACTTTTATGGAATTTAAGCATCTCTTAAACTACTTTGACCTAGTCAATAACTTGTAGTTTAATCTTTTAAGAATTCTATAATTAAGATCATCCTTTGGATTTGCGAATATCCAACATTCATGTTTAGGGAATTATTATCTTTATTGATTACTGTATCTAGCAAGTATGAAAACCTTGAAACGATACTTCCAATTCTTAAATACATTAGTATTCTTTTAAGAATCTTATTTAATGCCAAAGTCATTACTTGGATTTCTCAAATTTCCATTATTCCTACTAGGGAATTATGACTTGATTAAATATTGTATTTATTACAAGTATAAAAGACTTGCAATAATACCTTTTAATTCTTAAATGCTTTAATATAGTTTTGTCCCCTTTAAGAGTCATTTAATGTCTAAGTCATTTTACTTGGATTATACGAATATCCAATTATTCCTATTAGGGAATTATGACTTCATTAAAACCTTTATTACAAGTATGAAAGACTTGTAATAATACTCTTTAAAGTATACCTTGATTATATCCAATATAATCATACTATATTAATACTAATACTTTAAAACTTACTATCATAAGTAATGACTATTACTTAAGATGTTTTAACTAAGTTCAATAACTCTTGAACCTTATGCTTCCATAAAACTCTTAAATACTTTCATTAGAAAAACTTTCTAATTACTAGCATCCAAATACCTTGAGCTATCAAGACATTATTTATACAATAATCAAACAAATATATATAAAACATGAAATATAAGTAAATCAAAACTTGACTTACAATCTAGTCATAAAACTTGACTAGTGTAATTATCACACATGCACACAATATAATTCAACCATGGATTCGAGATTAATTAAAACCAAAATAAAACTTGTTTTAACAAAAATAAAATTATCCAAACAATAAGGTAAAATTGTTTAAAACGAATCCACAAAAATACTGAATTATAAAAACTTGGTGCTCGTGGGATCGTCACCATCTCATGATGGTCACCATCACTTTCCATCTCCTCCTGCAATAAACGATTGCAAAAGTTAGATTAATCGTAACGTACTTTACAAGTATCTTAAAGTGATTAAGAAGTGTGGTTGTGTTACCTGAGGAACTTGCGTTTCCTCCACTACCACTTGCACCCTTTGGACAATTTCTTTTCCAATGCCCAACCTCACCACACTTGAAGCACCGGTTCTCGGTCCTCGCAGTGTTAGTCTTAACCTTCTTGACCTTTTGTTTGACACCTTTACCATTTGGCACTCCTTGGTTAGGATAGGTTTTACCCTTTCCTTTACCACCATGCCCATCCTCATCGCTGTCATCAGTTGTGCGACCCCTTTTAGAATTGGTCTCAATATTCAACTCAACAGCCTCGAGCATAGATTGTAGCTCGGGAATGGAATTATCCATATTACGTTTGCTGTAGTTGGCTACAAAGAATTTGTAGTCATCGGACAATGAGTTGAGTATCATGTCAATTGCAAACTGCAATGGCATGTGGTGAACAAGTCTAGTAAGGTGATCAACGTGCACTTTCATTCTCATGACATGTGCACCTACTGATGCTCCCTCAGCCATCTTGCAAGAAGCGAACGCCTTACAAGCGTAAAATGCTTGTCCTGGTTCGTTTTCTTCATCCTTGGCAGGAGTTTTCAACACGTTTCTTTCTCGGTCAATCCTATCCCTCTCTTGTCTGAGCATGATCTTAAAATCACGCTTCCAATTGAGGAAATTTGACCCAGTCTTTTCTTTCTTTCCTAGAAAGAAACGTCGCGAGAGTTTGTTGTAGGTTATCGTTGTGTTTGTTGCTGCCATCTACAAATCAAACCCGGTTTAATTAATAATCATCAATAAACATTCTCTAAAATATATTATAAACCCATAATTAATATTTTAGGCCTAAGATCCATATATCACATTCTCGCCGCAAGGTTTGGGCACTTCCCGACGAGACATGCTATTTCTGGTAGGTAACATCCTTACCGATCGTATCAAGACTTGACACGATTCCTAGGGGTCGTAGAATCTTTAGACTTATAACTTATTACAACTTTGTACAATCTAATTGTACATTTCTAAGTTAGTAATAAACTCTAGTATGTTTATTCTACTCAAGTACTTTTTGGGCCGGGACTCCCAATTATCACCAAAGTAGATCAGACCATCTAAGACAGTGCGATGCTCTGCGCCGGGACTCCTGATTATCACAGAACCTTACGCACCCTAACACTCGCAATGATTTGAATCCATATCTAAGGTTCTTTATCCTTACAATATGAATATCGTTTAACAAGTGAGGTGTTCCATTAGGTGGATAGTACTTAGATCTAAGATTTTCTTGGGTTTGTTTAAGTCTTAAACTAAACTTAAACCTTTATTCCAATCTTAATCCTTAATGTTTAAAATGTGTGACTTGTGAATTGAAGAGTTCTACATGACACCTTTTTAAAACTTAAGAACTATTCTTTAAAACTTATAGTTTCAAGAATTTGCACGATTTTACATGTATACCTAAAACGAGGTGTACAAAACGTTTTACTAGATTTTGTGAAAAATCTTATCTAGAATAAAACTTACTTGTTTTATCTTACTTGAAAAACTTATAAACTTATGTTACACTTTTAAATTCTTTTATGATTCATGAACTTGAAACATAAACTTAGTTTAACACACCTAGTTCTCCATATGTCTAATAATGAAATCAAACATTTCTTATGACTTATTAGATTCGACCAAGACTTATGTCTTAATGACACACTTACAAACTTTGTGATTTTCTTGTGTAGCTCCCACTAGCTTCAACAACCATGATGAAACTTAAGCTAACACAATCACCGATTTATACTTGGTGAAACTAATAAACTTATTATATAAAAAACTATATATAATAATTCTTAGTTTGTTTAAACATTTATTATATTTAACTTGAACTAGTTAAATATAGGTTCTTGTTATTTTTACTTGATCATTAATCTAGTATATTACATAACTTGTATTATACTTGTATAATTAACTGGTTATAATGACTTATAACTTTATACATCTTAATATATATATAACTTTGTATATTTCTAGTTAATCATATAATTTCAACTTGTACAATTTCTAGTTATAATGAAATCATAACTTTGTACTTTCTAGTTTTAATTATATTATAACTTATACAATAACTAATTAAAATATTATCCTTAAAGATCAAAATAACATTACCTTTTTTAATTGTTCCATTTTATCTTGTATTTAATATATATATTCGTATATATGTATATTTATAATAAACTTGTAACATTCTTAATAAGAATTTTACATCTAGTTTATACATATGTATTTCAACTTAATCTAATTAAAATACGTATAAACTTATTATATCTTTAGAATTCAATTTTACTTAATAGTTTAAAAATTCCGAAAATTTTAATACATATATATAAATAATTAAATACACATTGTTAATTTTAGAACTTAAAAATTAACATCTTCTTTATCAATTCCCTAAATTAATTAGATGAACCATAATCTTGTTTTTGATCAATCAAAACTAGGGTTTTGACTTTCTTGATCAAAGACATTATTTTTAATTAAAAGACTAATTTTAATCAATCCTATTAAACAATAAACTTTGTTTAAATTCTAAGATAGATTATAACATTTAATAAATTTATTTAAACTTTTTAATTTAAACCTTATGGACAATAAAACTTTGTCTAAATTACTAGGTTTAAAGAACTAGCTTTAATAAATCTATCAAAATAATAATTAAACCTATTAGACATAAACTTGTCTAATTAACTAGGTTTTAGATTATTATCCTAATTAATACTTTTAAACCATTAAACTTAAACTAGTTTAATGTTCTAGGGTTCTTTAGGGTTTCGAAATTCTTAAGCCTAGGAAACTTTTCCACCAATTAAACTAGGCTAGTTTAATAAACTTGGTGTCCAAGTAACCTCTAGATTTTCGAAATCTCTAAGGGATTAGGAAAGAATCCTTTTGATCAATTAAACAAATCTTGTTTAACATATTTGATCCTAGGGATCTTCCTATGTCACGAAAAATTTAAGGGATTATGGAAAGAATCATTTTCATCAATTAAACATATCTTGTTTAACATACTTGATCCTGGGGTTCTTTCTAGGGTTTTTGAAAATTGCTAGGGTTTTCTAGAAACCTTCTTGACCAATTAAACTTAGACTAGTTTAATATTCTTGATCCTAGGGTTCTTCCCTTTTTTTTTGAAAATTATGAAGAAGAAGAAGAAGAAAACTTGAAACAAAAAAAAAAACTTAAATTAAAGTAAACAAACAATCTTTGTTAATCTAGTCTAGATCTCTAAACCAATGCTCTGATACCACTGTAGGGTTTTTAGCTACGCACCATGCGACTGATCAACCATTTGGGTCGACCTCCTAGTGTACTTGGTTCGAACCATGACTGACCAAGAACATGAAGTTGTTCTTGACCGGTTAAAACCAACTAGCTGATTTAATCCCTAAATGCGGAACTGGGATTAAACCTAATCCTTAAACCCTAAAGGATTGGGATGTTGGAAATCTAGATTAGGTTAACAAGAAAGAAACCTTGTACGAAGAACTCGAACACACACATTGCTTGTGTGGTTCGTTCGACCATCAACCAAAGAACCCTAGGGTTCTTTGGCCGAATTCGTCCAAGAGGGGAGAAGGGAGAAAAGGGTTTCCCAAAACATACCTTGTTGATTGCTTAAGATAGATCCACTGATGATGAACAAATCGAGCGATCTTCTAGTTGATCTAAGCAATGAACTTGTTCTTCAATACTTGAAGAACACGAAGAACGAACGAAGAACACGAAGAACACAAACTTGTGTTCTTCCCTTGTTGCTTGTTCGGCCGAAATAGGGAGAGGAGGGGCAAGGATTTCGTGAGGTGGTGTAAGGGGTTTTAGGGTTACCCTAAGCCTCTTATTTATATACAAATAAGTTACGCTTAGAACCCTTTAAGTTTAATTAATATTAGATCTTTAATTAAACTTCCTTTTAACACTTCCATCCCTTATAGTTTAACTAGTTTATTATTGTTGCACTTAACTATTAAATGTCTAGTATTAATACACTAATAATTCGGTACCCATATACACGAATTATATACTTGTATTTATACTTCTAATAATTAATTATATAATAACCTTTATATAATTTATGCAACAATATTATCCAATTAGTATATGATTTAATAGCTTTAAATCATATCATGGATAATCTATAATTAACACATTGTATATTTACTCAACTAGTAAATGTACAACTACTTGTATTAATTAGTTAGTTAAACTAATCTCGTAATAAGTTAAACTTAACTTAATACTTAACTGATTCATAATGACTATTATGAATCATTCCTCTTCGTAGTATCATTGCTTATCTTGCTCGTATTACATGTACTCACCAGTGTGACCCTTAAGTGTTTCGTAGGCATGGATGTATCATCATAGGTTGACTGAATGTGCACATAATTCATTCAAGCATAACGTGAACATACCCATATAGTCCCATGGACCCGATCATAAGCAACTCACATTTACTTCTACATCTATGAACCCTATGAGGTCCATACTTACTTATTTCATAAGATACATTTCTTATTTTATCGATATCGTAATACTTAGATCTTTTTTTTTACTATAATACATAATTATTACTAGTCACATCATATTCATTTTCATATATATTCGTTCTTCACTTTTATTAGTAAATCTTACCAATAGATACTCATTACTACAAAATCATTTCCAATTGCTTTACTAATACATATTTATTAATAAAGACTCAATATGCATTCTTTTACTCATTATCTTTATCATTATAGTACATTAATAAAGATTTAATTATTACTTAGTTTAGCATACTACTTCCAATATCATCAATCATACTAGACATATTCTAGTATCACAATATACCTATTTTCTTATCTTTTCAGTCACTATCTTTATCAAAGCATTTATTAATAAAGACCCATGAAATATCATATGTATTTCAAAACCATTTACTATGTACTCAGTTTTAAAAGTCTCATGTACTCACCTTAGCAATGCTTTCCGGATCGCGTTTGTTAACCAGAATCCTTGCTTCCCGCCTATAGAATAACTTCAACTCTTAGGTCCTTGCAACCTATCAACATAATCATCACAATTCTAGTTATCATCCATAACTAGACATCATCTAACATCATCATAATCAACCCCAACCACCAAGCTCATAAGCTTGGTGGAAATCCATAAACCCTAGTTCATGATTTCACCAACAATTCATAAATCCAACTTGAACACATGATCCACATACTACCTATGGGTGTTTTACACCCTCTATAAACACCCTTAACAAGATCTTCCACATACCAACTCCATAATCACAATTTTTCCCAATACAAGTTCATAAACTAGTTAGAAGATGAAATATACCTTAGATCCTATCTTAGATGCATAGATCCTCAAGGATGGTGAAGATCTAAGCTCAAGAACACCAAAATCGCCTCTTTCTTCTCCAATTTCGGCTGCACCAAGTGGAGGAGTGAAAAATGAGAAAACCCTAGCTTTTTCCCGATTTATTACTGTCGACCAATGTTCACGGCGTGAACTAAGTTCACGGCGTGAACTTTCCCTATCGAGAACTTTCTCCCGATCGCTAACCATTCGTGAACTCGATTAATCAAAAACCACAAAATCACTGTATGGAGTTCCCGATCGGGAACTCAAGTTCACGGCGTGAACTTCCCACTTCAGCAGGCTGCACTTTTCGGTTGATATCTCGACCCGGTTTCGTCCATACCTTTCTCTACGGTGTCCAAATGACACGAAACCAATTCCTACGTTCTTTAAACGATTTATCCTTATTTATCATATTTTTATACAATTTATTTATTTACAAATTTCGGGTCGTTACATTAAGAACATCAAAAAGTTTCATACTTTCGAAACAATAATTGTTAATCATGTTTGATAACAATGAAAGCACGCAGACAAACAAGATTCCAATTCTCACTCCCAACAACTTTGAGATGTGGAAAAACAAAATTAACCAATACATGCTTATTACTGACTATTCCATGTGGGAAGTTGTTCTAGAAGGCAACAAAACCATTCCAATCCCAATCACTAGCACATCAACTGAAGCAGACAAGGTCAAAAGTGATAAGGAAAGGAAGGACAGAGGCATTGAACTAAAAACCTTAAGCACTATGTTGCTTGCCATTCCTAATGACTACCAACACATATTTGTTGAATATGATGATGCTAAGAAGCTGTGGCAGGCACTGGAGAAAAGATTTGTTGGTACCAAAAGTACTAAAAGAAACATGAAATCTGTGCTTAAACAAGAATTCAAAAACTTCAAAGGACAAAAGAATGAATCTTTGTCACAAGTTTTTGATCGATTCAACAAACTCATTGGTGAACTCAATCAGGTTGGAGTTATACCAGACAATGATGATATCAACAGAAAGTTTCTCAGATCTCTTGTAGAAGAATGGACTATATATACTGTTATATATAGACAAGGAGATGTATTGGAGGATAAGGAGCTGGATGAACTCTACAATGAACTTTGAGTGTTTGAATCTGAGGTAAGTCAGAAAACTCCTAGTTTACCTTCAAACAATGTTGCTTTTGTGTCAAGTACAGGTACATGTCAAGATGTTGCATCTGGAAAGCAGATGGAGTCTGAAGATGCAGCTAGAGAATCCTTCTTTACTAGTCATGTACACACTGCATTGATTAGTGAAGATCTGGAACAAATTAACCCTGACGATCTGGAAGAGACGGACATCAAATGGCAGATGGCAATGCTGAGCTTGAAGACTAAGAGATTCCTTCAAAGAACTGGTAGACAGAATCTGAACTTCAACAAGGGTGAACGTGCTGGCTTTGACAAAACCAAAGTCAAATGCTACAACTGCAATAATTTTGGTCACTTTGCTAGAGAATGTCCTAGCAAAGATCAAAGATCAAATTATAACAAAAACAACACTTCAAACTCAACTGCCCTAGTATCTCAAGAGGGTCAAGGTTATGACTGGAGCTTTCAAGCAGAGGAACATGCTCAAAATCAAGCTCTCATGGCCTTCACTGATTCTACTACTTAGGTACATTCTAAATCTTGCACTCCTAAATGCATTAAAGCATATAAAGAACTAGAAAAACTTAATAAAGAAACTCTTGATTAGATGATATTAAACAGAAATAGAATAATTGAATTTAATGGTTGCATTGCAGATTTAGAAAATCAAATTAAAATTTATAAAATAACTGATCAGAAACTAAAAGATGAATTATTACAAGCAACATATGCTAAAGAACATGTTGAGTTAAAATTAAAAGAAACTTTAACCAAATTAGAAGAATGTCAGTTAGAATTAGAACAAAATAAATTAACCATTAAGAAATTTGAAAGAAGCTCTAAAATAATTGATGAATTAACCAGCAATCAAACCACTGAAAAGGTTGTTCATGGTGTTGGATATCATGCAGTCCCACCTCCAACAAATTTTATTCCTCCACTCAAGTCTAGTTCAGAAAGAATTTTAAATGAATTAAAGATAGAAAGTCAAACTGAAATCAGTAATGATTCATCTGATGATGAACAAACCATTAAATCAACTGATACAAGCTTTCATACCACACAAAGTCAAACCGAATCCCCAAAATATAATTCAGAAAATATACCCACTATTTTAAGAAGGGGAAATCAAAGAAATTTAAATCAGTTAAAAGAAAAAAGAAAGCCTGAAAGTGCTAAAAAAACAAAATTAACATGTCTGATTTGCAATAAAGTCAATCATCTAGCAAAGGATTGCCACTTCAATCCAATTAACTACAAAGAATTTAAAGAAAATAAAGAAAAATTGAAAGAATCCAAATTAAAACAAACTGAAAAAACTCAACAAACTAAAAATCCACATGTTGATCCCCAAACTTGGAAGATCTGCACAAATATTTGTGCAAAATATCAGGCATGGAAGTCCAAAAAGAAGCCATTATTTTGAAAATAGTGAGACTCACACTCACTATCTACTTTAATAAACTGAAATGATTCCTTTACCCTTACTTTTTACTTTTAAACATCATTAACTCCATTTTATTCAAAAAAGTGTGGGACCCAATCCCCACTAACTATTCAATTAATCTAATTTAATCAACACTATAATTTTTTGCCTCAAAAACCGTGAAACCCGAAGTATATAACTTATTTTGAATTGGAGGAAGTATAAGGTGCTGTTTGGTTCGCTGGAATGTGATGAAATCTGATGGAATTGGAATCCAATTCCACCACATTCTAGTGTTTGGTTCAAAAAAATGGAATGAATTGGATTTCTAAATAAAGGAAACATTCCACCAAATGAAGGAATCCCAATTCCATCCAAATGTTGATAGAATTGAATTCCAAAGTTTGATGGAATGTTCTTTTACCTTTATACCCTTTATACCCACCACCACAACCACCATCATCCATCACTACCGCCGCCGCCACCACCACCGCCTACCGCCACCACCACTCTCCGCCGCCATCACCGCCACCCACCACCACCATCACCGCCACCCACCAACCACCACCACCCACCCATACCGCCACCACCAGCCGCCGCCGCCACCACCACCACCCCAACCACCGCCGCCGCCAACACCACAACCCCAATTGCCGCCGCCACCACCCACCCACGTCGCCACCACCCACCACCCACCACCACCAACCACCACCACCACCACCCATACCGCCACCACCACCACCCCAACCACCCCCGCCGCCACCCACCCATGTCGCACCACCGCCACCCACCACCACCCACCGCAACCACCACCACCCCAACCGCCGCAGCCGCCACCCCCCCACCCCCCCGGTCGCACCACCGCCACCCACCACCAACCTCCACTACCACCCCAACCACCCCCGCCGCCACCCACCACCGCCACCACCACCACCCCACAACCACCCACCACCACCAACCAACCACTACCTGCAATAGGGGTAAATTCGTCATTTTATATGATTCCGATTCCAATTCATGTCAACCAAACAGAATATTGAATTGGATTCCAATTCCTTCCATGTCAACCAAACAGAGTATGGAATTGGATTCTAATTTTTGAGGGATTCCAATTCCTTTCTAAATTCTAATTCCATCAGAAACATTCTGCGAACCAAACAACACCTAAAACTATAATCAACCCTTGAATTTTAAAATTTACTGATTTTTAAATTAAGGGTTTTGTTAATGATAGCCCTTAGAGCTGTCACTAACATGTATAAAAAACTTGTACATTGATTAAAACAGTAATATTCTTAAAATTCAAGTGAGTTGTTTTTTGTTATTTTGCCTCCTTGACTGTCATTATCATTTTCCTTAGATTAATGTATAAGTTTTTTATGTTAACAATACAAATATATTGTCCCCCTATATTTTTGGTTGCTTTTATACAAGAATAAAAGATATAAAAGTAAATAAAATAACAAATAGTAAGATGGAATGAAGCAACAAATTTCTACTGGTATAAAAAAACAGAAATACGTCTTCACCATGGTTTGAGAACAAACGGAAAATGGAAGAAGCGAAACCGGTTTCACTAGTATATAGATGCACAATTTGATCGAAATTTATGGTTCTGGTGCTTATACTCCATTTCAAACAATCCAAGTGCAGCAGCCATGAACAGAGTAGCAACGAACATGATACTATAACCCAGATGAATACAATTGATCGGATGCATTGGTGCTGTTGTTTTCCATCAAACCTGCTTTCTGGTTGTGCTTATCATATGCATAATCATCAACCACTGGAAGAAGGAAATAAACCATTTAAAATTACAAGAAACCAAAAAACTCTCACATCTGGGAAGAATGAATCATCCACGAGTCTGAATTTCGTTTTGATTCTTGGATCGGTGTTTATAATAGCCGCAAACGCTTTTGAATTCATGTGCTTAAAAGCATTTGCTTTTTATATAATATGTTGTTCCATCTAAAATAGTGGCTTAATTCTTAAATTCTCGCATCTGATTTTATATTTTTTGTTTATATAAATTTTGATTTGAATTTGAGTTTGACCATGATTGGATATGTGTGTGAGTAAGAGTAATGTAATTGTGACTGCCCCAAAGCCTGACAGCGGCTCCTATTTAGACAAAGAAAGTAAGAATTATTTATTTAATAAATTTTTGGTTGATGTTTTGATTAAAACGGTGTGTGTATAGAATGGATAGAGAGGGTTTTTTATAGAGTCATAGAAAGATGTAGAGATTCTTTACTAGACACGATTTTTTTTCTCTTTTTTCTATTAATTCCAAATTTTAATTTGGGTGGGTGAGGGTTGATTTTTTAAGGACTAGGGTTTCCATTCCATTATTTACTTTACTCATTGGGAGCCCCTTTCGCGATTTGGAGTTCAACGACATCTTATTAGGGTTTGATTCGTCGATCTTTCTTCAAATCTCCATCTGCGTTTGTCGATTCCTTCAAATTCTTCATCTCTGTCGGTTAGTTTTTCAAATTTCTTATTTCTTCTTCCTTGATTTATCGCAAATAGCCAGGATTTGGGTTTTGATTTGGATTTGGATTTGGTGTTTTGTAAAAGATGTAATATCAACATCATTGTTCATGTATAGAAGATGTTTCATGCTCAAGGAACTGCAAAACACACCTGTTGCATGCTTGCAGTTTTATGTGGAAGAAATTCCAATAACAAAGATGTTCAAGGCAGTGGCTTGAGGTTCCCTTTTCCAGAGATCAGTTCTTCTGGACGTTTAGAGGTATGCACATATTATAAATACCTCCTTTTTTGTTCTTAACCTAATTAATCTTCTTCTACTTAACTGCTCTAATGCAGGTTCAAACTTTAATTAGCCCTAATAAGGATGAATTTCGTAAGGTTGTGGATTCTGTACAGCCAAACATTGTATATCTGCAAGGAGAAAGGCTTCCAAATGATGAAGTTGGATCTCTTCTGTGGGAAGGTGCAGAAGATTTACCGGAACTCTTTGGTTCCTCTTTGCCCACCACTGTATGTCACTTGTAACCATCAACTTATTAATTTATGTTATGATTTCTTTTATTTTTATGTTTTTTACCTCCTATACTTTGGAATTGAAATAAGAACAATGTTGACATATTTAGCCTGTTGTGCCACATTACAACTGTTACGTGTACATTATATATGTGCATTAGCTTAAATTGCAATATAAGAATAAAGATTACCAATGTTCATGTGGTTAAACTTGTAAAAAGAATACATCTTGCTAATGGTTTGATGGATATAGTCCATACTGTTCAATCTCTGTAAAATTGATGGATATAGTTTCCTTTAGCATATGTTTGATCCTGTTCTCTTTGAATGTGTATATAGGTATATTTGGAATATCCAGATGGTGAACAAGTAGCAGAAGCACTGCACTTGAAGGTAATATAATATAACCAAATAAAAGCCTATTTATCTTAAAAGTCTTTTATTAGTCAAATGGTAGTCTGAACTCTGAAATTTAATCACACGATCTTTACAGGGGATTCCTTATGTGATATATTGGAAGAACACATTTACGTGCTATGCAGCTTGCCATTTTCGACACGCACTACTTTCTGTCATACAGAGGTAACTTTTTTACCTTTAACACCTAGTAATAAAATTACCAACCAAATGTTGTTCTTGTTTTGTGAAATTGCAGTTCATCAAGCCATACATGGGATGCTTTCCAGCTGGCACATTCGTCTTTTAGGTTACACTGTGTACGGAACAACACTGATAATTCAGATAAAGATTTAGATAACAGAAAAAAGTCAGGTCCATGCCTTTTGGGGGACCCACCGAAGATCAATGTTCCCCCACCGGATGCAGGTGGTGAAGATGACGAAGAAAAATACCCGGAGGACCTTCCTGCAATTAAGATTTATGATGATGATGTGAACGTGAGGTTTCTTGTTTGTGGATCTGCTTCCTCGTTGGTATGTTATTATTCTCAAACTTTTACTATCTATTTAATTATAAGGATTGTATATGTGACATAGTTTTCTCTTGTGTTCAGGATGCTTCTTTATTGGAGCCGTTGGAAGATGGACTGAATGCTCTCTTGAGTATTGAGGTAAGTATATGCTAGTTATATATGATTAAATTGAGTACTAATGCTAGTTATTTTTGCTGTCCAGATGCGTGGGAGTAAGCTTCATAATCGAGTTAGGTGTGTCTTCTAGAAGTTTGTTTATAACTGTATATTATATTATTATGGTTTCTAATTATGTAATTATTATATGTAATGCAGTGCACTTCCTCCACCTCTCCAGGCTGGGACATTTTCTCGAGGGGTTGTTACAATGCGATGCGATATTTCCACTTGTAGTTCTGCATACATCTCACTTCTCGTATCCGGCAGTGCACAAACATGCTTTGATGATCAGGTATTAATTATTGTTTTAGTATTTGTGTAAGTATTATATACTATTGTAGATAATGGTTTCTGAACGTTGACCTTTCTTGTTTTCAGCTTTTAGAGAATCATATTAAATGTGAAGTGATTGAAAAAAGTCAATTAGTATCATCCAATTCAGATGAAAATAAGCAGTCTGTACCCGAGCCTCGGGGATCTGCTTCCATAGCTTGTGGGGCAACGGTGTTTGAAGTTTCAATGAAGCTCCCCGTATGGGCTTCACAGGTTTGTTGCATCGACGTTTTATTTTCTTGTTTTACACAATCGATAATGTTTTTTTTTTTCTTCTCAGATTTTGAGGCAGCTGGCACCGGACGTTTCTTACCGTAGTTTAGTTGCGCTCGGTGTTGCTAGTGTTCAAGGGTTAGCCGTTGCTTCATTCGAGAAAGATGATGCAAACAGATTGCTTTTCTTCTCTAACAAACTAGAAAACAATACCATTCCCATTCCCATTCCAATTCCGATTCCTGCATGGATGAGACAACCTCTCCCAAGTAGAAAAAGACACATCACAAACCAAGAAACAAATGGTTTGATTGCAACTGTAAAACAGGAACATAAAGGAACGGAATCGGGCAACGGTAGGCAGAAGTCAAAACTTGCAGCATTGAGGCCAATTCCACACATTCGCCACCAGAAGATGCTACCTTTTACTGAGGCAAATGGGCAGGAGTTTGGGGGAGCCGTGAAGACACACGTTTCATCTTTTCCTTCAACCAAGCACCATACAGCTCCTGTGACTCACCGCAAATCATTACCATCCTCATATCAAGCAAAACAGTTGATTTCCTTAAACCCGCTTCCTTTGAAGAAACATGGCTGCGATAGAAGTCCAATACATGTTTGTTCTGAGGTTAGTTAGTCACATACATTCACATATAATTACTTTATTCTTAAATTCAAATATAAATAAGGTAAACTAAACATACTCTTTCAGGAGGAGTTTTTGAAGGACGTGATGCAATTTTTAATCCTGCGAGGGCATAATCGTCTCATTCCCCAAGGTGGACTTGCTGAGTTTCCTGATGCTATACTCAATGCCAAGCGTTTGGACCTATATAATTTATATAGGGAGGTAAGTTTTCAAAATATTTTAAGTTTCTAACATACCATCTTTCACATGATAAATTTACCTTTTCTTTGTATTCTTTTAGGTGGTTTCGAGAGGCGGTTTTCATGTTGGCAATGGAATTAATTGGAAAGGCCAGGTTTTTTCAAAGATGCGTAACCACACAGTTACAAATAGAATGACTGTAAGTTTGAATTTTTATCAACAATTTCCTGTTTTTGTTGATGCAAAGATAATATCTTATACCGTATGTTTTCATTAAATGACAGGGTGTTGGAAATACATTGAAGAGACACTACGAAACGTATCTTTTGGAATACGAATTGGCACATGATGATGTAGACGGGGAGTGCTGCTTGTTGTGTCACAGGTGGTTATAATTTTATTTTTTATTTTTTATTTTTTTTATTATTATTATTATGTTGTGTCGTTGAGTTGTTACAACAGTTTTGTGCGCTAATGCTGTCTTTTATCTTTAATCCATAACAGTAGTGCAGCTGGGGATTGGGTGAACTGCGGGATATGTGGCGAGTGGGCTCATTTTGGTTGTGACAGAAGGCAGGGTCTTGGAGCCTTCAAGGTATATATGGTTTATGCACATTTAATTCATAAGAAGATAGTTTCTTGTATTTGATGTGTGTTAATTGCTGTTTAATCTGCAGGATTACGCAAAGACAGATGGATTAGAGTACATTTGTCCGCAATGCAGCATCTCTAACTTCAAGAAGAAAATTCCAAAAACCGCAAACGGATATTCTTGAGATCATTCTTACTACCACATTTTGGTTGTAACTTTTTTTTTTTTTCTTGTTTCTAGCTTATGGTCCCTAGTTTGTGTTATGAGTTAAGGTGGGTGGAGTGGAGTGGTTTAATGAGAAGGGGGTATTTGTGTAATATATGTATATCTACCATTTTGTAGCTTGTCATATCATGGTTTTAATTCTTAGTCTTGACTTTTACTCAACAAACATCATAACTAATATGTGTTCAGTTTCTGAAAATTAAACAATAATAATAATACGTAAATCTTATTCTCAATATGCTTGTGCTTTTATAGATAATTGCATAACTTCTAATTTTCAGAGAAGCGATTTTGAGATACATTTACCACATGTAGGCCGTATTGAAGTTATAGGATATGGATAAAACAAAGGCCTAATGGTAAAGTTTATTGAATGATTTATGAAATGTTATATGTTTGATCCCTCTTTGAGGAAACATGTATTGGATGATGGACAGTGGAAGGTTTGAAAATAGTCATGATGGTGGTTATATAATGTACGTAATGAGTATTTGGTCGGAGCCCAATGAATATCCTTTCTTAAAATAAAAAAGATTTTGAGATACATGTAATGTAACACATGATAATATTTTATTGCATAAAATTATAGTTTAGATATGCATATTAGATATGTAAAAGTAGTAATAGTGTCAAAACTATTTTGGTGTATCTTTCTATAAAGTATAAACTTCTTTAGATCGCCAAACCAGTCACATGAAATATAAAATATTCAACACTATGAGTCAAATTAGTAGAAAGTGTTTGGGTTGATATTTAAAAAAATAAAAGTAATGTCCCATTTTGCACTTATGAGTCAGCCTTAATAATTACACTTCTGCTTTTGCTTTGTAGATTTATAATAGCACCCCTGCTTCTAATACCATGGACGTTAATTACCATTAAACAAGACCCTTGTAGTTGTAGGACCTGGGCCTTCATGTTCCACTCAAACTTTAACCATGGACCTCTTATTCTCTTGGCATTAACCTTCATTCCAAAAAAGCTTTCTCCCTAATCAAAACATTGGTTCTAGCTAATTTGTAATTTTTACTACATTCTTTATATATACATTAGGCATTCCATTCTACTGTTCATAAGGAGTTTTATATTTTTTTCTATATTTGCATTCAATATTAATTAGTTGCACAATAGTGGTGATGATATTTTGTAGCACAGTGGGAAGGCGCGTGAAATCAACCCAAGGGTCAAAGGTTCTAGACACTGTATGAGCATCTTTTCTTTTCTTTTTTAGTGGCTTTTTTATTTTGGCCAATCCCTTATCAAGTTATTATCATTTACCAAAGCACTGCTATTTATTTTCATTTGTACCAAGTCAACTTAAATTTTCACCGGAAAATTATAAGATAACAAAAACGAATGTAATTATAGCATATTAAAATGACACACATAATAAATCAATTGTGAAATGTCAATTATATCATTTTCTTATGTACATTTTATTTTGTTAAAAATAATTTAGAAAAGTATAACTAATATTTCGTGTATCAGTTGATATTTGTTTTATGCAAATATATTGAAGTTATGTTACTTTTTATAATTATATAATTGTCCGACATGAGTTTTGTTTGAATCCTATAAATGAAAACAAATAGATACTTGGGTAGTTTATATAATCATTTCGATAAATGAGTGAACTTGATGATAAAAGTTGTAAACTTTAGTGACATCCAACACTGTTTTTTTCTCATAAATAAAAAAGTAATGAAATTAAATCCGATCAAAATCGAATCTTAACCTCAGCGTAGAAAAATTGGCTTTTAAAAACGCAGCAACGCGCGGAGAGAATAATCCTCGTGTGATACAATGAGGAGTAACAGAATGACCATTATTTTTAATTATTATAGATAATCCAGTTAATAGTGCTGGTAAAAGAATTTGAATGTTAGCTAAGGTTTATAGCTAATGCTATTGGTGTATATGAGTTCAAGTCCTGGTGAAATAAAATGAAGTAGATTACTTGTAGTTCAAAAAAAGAAAAGGATTTTGAATGTTGAATCAACAGGCTTGGGGTTGGCATGAAATTCAAACGCAATTACGAGTAGCTTACGTGGATTTAGTTGTAAAGGTTGTCGATTTTGGTAGCAATCATGATTTTCCTTTTTAAAGAGTTTATGCTTTATTTTGAATTTAAAATTTACTTGAAGGTTGAATCATGACATTACGTCGGAAGTCTTCAAATGTTACTTTTCCAGCATTTAAAAAAGGTTCTAAAAGGCGCGTCATGGCGGTGCTAAGGCGTGAGGCGCGGCGTCGACGTTATGAAACAGATCATGGCGGCTGAGCTAGGCGTGACGTGAGATAAAGTGTGATAAAGCGCGCCTTATGACGAGTTTTTTTAAGGCGGCTGTGAAAAATGAATTTTTTTTAAAAAAAATGGTAAAATATATAATTATAAATTTAGATGTAATATTTTTTATGAGCTTTATATATGAATTGTTATATAAATTAATAGATCTATAAAAAATTTAATTTAATATACATATATATATAAATTATATAAAAAATTTGTGACCTTAAATCACGCATTGAAAAACGCCATAACCCGCTATGGCTTGCCTTGACTGAGGCTTGATGGGGCCGCCACGTCACATCTTACGCTTTTAGAACCTTGATTAAAATTATAAAATCGAGGGGTAATAACCTGAGCATTAAACATTTGAATGTTAAAGTGTATGAATTCTTCTAGCAATAAAATCTTAACCTTGTAAAGGGTATGTGTGTATTTATGATAAGAAAACTTTTTTACTATTATATCCTTTTACCTATAAAATGATTTATATATGAAACCTACTATTTTTCTTTCTTAGTTTTATTATTTAATTTAGACATTTATTTGTTTAAACTCTAACTTATTTATTTCGTGTTTGGGTCTTAACTTTTAAGTGAGTCGCTGGAGCAGGAAGCAGAAAATTGACACCCCTGCATAAAAGTAGCAAGTAGTACACGCTGACACAAACCCACTCACTCCAGCTCACTACCCTGTACCAGTACCTCCACTATAGTATGTAGGTAACCAATTTGATTTTCAATTTATATTTCAAATTATCACTCACATCAATAAATCTTCCCTTGAAAAATCAAAATGTACCAGTACTCTTTCGTTTTGACCTAATTCCTCACCACCGTCGGTGATCGGAATACCTCTTCAATGGCCAAATTCCAGTCTATTATCCTGTCAATTTATTTATTTGTTTCGCTCACGATTTCTGCTGCTGACCGACTACAACAAACATTCATCGTTCGGGTTCAACACGACGCTAAACCATCAATATTCCCAACCCACAGACACTGGTACGATTCTTCCCTCGCCACTCTTTCACACGACCACCTACTATCATCTCGCATTATTCACACATATGACACCGTTTTCCATGGCTTCTCCGCCAAGCTCACGGCTCCAGAAGCTTCCCAGCTCGAATCTACTTCTGGCGTCCTCTCTGTTATTCCCGAACAAGTTCGTCACCTGCATACCACGCGTTCACCGGAATTCCTTGGCCTTAAGACGTCCGATAGTGCCGGCTTGTTGAAAGAGTCGGATTTCGGCTCGGATCTGGTTATTGGAGTTTTGGATACGGGGATTTGGCCTGAGAGGCAGAGTTTCAACGACAGAGGGTTAGGTCCAGTACCAGTTAAGTGGAAGGGAACTTGTGTTGCCTCCGGTGGTTTCCCGGCGACTTCTTGTAACCGGAAGTTGATTGGAGCTAAATACTTCTCAACAGGATACGAAGCAACAAATGGAAAGATGAACGAAACAATGGAGAGTCGATCGCCGCGAGATTCTGATGGGCATGGAACTCACACAGCTTCAATCGCCGCTGGTAGGTACGTTTTTCCGGCGTCAACTCTTGGTTATGCCCGTGGTGTAGCTGCTGGAATGGCTCCCAAAGCTCGTATCGCTGCGTATAAGGTTTGCTGGAACGCTGGTTGTTTTGACTCCGATATACTCGCCGCGTTCGATTCCGCCGTGGCCGACGGTGTCGACGTTATTTCCCTTAGTGTTGGTGGCGTAGTTGTGCCGTACTACCTCGATGCAATTGCAATCGGTGCTTATGGCGCTTCCGACCACGGTGTTTTCGTCTCTGCTTCAGCCGGAAACGGTGGTCCTGGCGGACTCACAGTAACAAACATAGCACCGTGGGTAACTACTGTGGGAGCCGGTGCGATTGATCGTGATTTCCCCGCAGATGTTAAGCTTGGAAACGGTAAATTGATTCCAGGTGTTAGCGTTTATGGTGGACCCGCATTGGCACAACACCGTCTCTATCCCCTGATTTACGCCGGGAATGAAGGAGGCGACGGTTACTCGGCATCCTTGTGTCTAGAAGGTTCTCTAGACCCTAATTCAGTCAAGGGCAAAATTGTCTTATGCGATAGAGGCATTAATTCACGAGCTGCAAAAGGGGAAGTCGTTAAGAAAGCAGGCGGCATCGGAATGATAATAGCAAACGGCGTCTTCGACGGTGAGGGTTTAGTTGCCGATTGCCACGTCTTACCTGCTACATCCGTCGGTGCATCCTCCGGCGACGAGGTAAGAAGATACATCATGTCAACCTCTAAATCTAAATCTCCCCCAGCCGCCACAATCATTTTCAAAGGAACCAGAATAAACGTCCGGCCAGCACCGGTTGTGGCTTCCTTTTCTGCCCGTGGACCTAACCCTGAATCACCGGAGATTTTAAAGCCAGACCTTATTGCTCCGGGGCTTAACATTCTCGCAGCATGGCCGGACAAAGTAGGCCCTTCCGGCCTTGCATCTGATAACCGGAAAACAGAGTTTAACATATTATCCGGCACATCAATGGCTTGCCCACATGTTTCCGGGCTGGCGGCTCTGTTAAAAGCCGCCCACCCGCAATGGAGTCCGGCTGCAATCAAATCTGCATTGATGACAACTGCATACACGTTAGACAATCGAGGCGAAACAATGATAGACGAATCCACAGGGAACTCATCAACAGTGATGGACTTTGGGGCTGGCCATGTTCACCCACAAAAAGCCATGGATCCTGGTTTAGTATACGACATTAATTCATACGATTATGTCGATTTCTTGTGTAATTCGAATTACACAACCAAAAACATCCAAGTGATTACCAGGAAGCACGCGGACTGCAGTCGGGCCAAAAAGGCAGGACATTCAGGGAACTTGAATTTGCCATCAATGACTGCAGTATTCCAACAATACGGGAAACGGAAAATGTCGACACATTTTATCCGAACAGTGACAAATGTGGGTGAAGAAAAGTCAGTTTACAGTGTGAGTATGAGGCCACCAAGAGGGATGAATATGACAGTGGAGCCAATGAAGCTTGCGTTTAGAAGGGTTGGCCAAAAGCTCAACTTTTTGGTGAGGGTAAAAGTGGCGGCCATGAAACTGTCGGCAGGTAGTTCGGTCACAAAAAGTGGGTCAATTGAGTGGTCGGACGGGAAACACTTTGTTAGAAGTCCGGTGGTTGTGACAATGCAAGAACCCATTTGAAAAATAATGGTTGGTTTTGAAGAGTGTAAGTGTTTAATTTTAATCGTGTTACTAGTATGAAGCTTTCTATTTCAGAAAGCAGATTTGAAATATGTTTGTAAAAATGTCACGTGTTGTAAAACTAAAAAAAAAAAACTAAGTATATATTTAGGGTTTAGTAGAACCCCATGTAAGGTATGGCGATGTGGTACCAGTATTTGCATGATTTGTTATATCACCAAGAGTTTGTAGTTGTAGATTTACAACTTGTACACTTTTGGTTATGTGTTATGCATAACAAAAGGTGATAATTTTATAACGCTATGAATTTGTAATATTCAAGTTATAACTAATAAAATAGAAAAAGATAGCCATCCAAGAAGTTTAGCTAAATGTGTTCAAAATGCTTTGAAGTTAGAAATTCCTTTGCAGACAGGGCTCCATTCTACTATTTCTTTAATAGATATGGACTTAAATGAGAATATCAAAATAAATGGATTGTTTCTTAACTTGTAAGATTGAAGTTTGTTTTAATATTATTTCTTATTAATTTTTCCTAATTATTTGATTGATATAAATATTTAACTTATAAAATAAGAATATGAAAAAAGAATGAAAAATGATAATGACAGCCTTAAGGGCTGTCAATAAGAAGGCAAAATAGATATAAAACAGCCCCTTTGAATTTTAGGATCGGCACCTTATCAATGAATGTACAAGCCTTTCATGCATGTTAGAGACAGCCCTTAGGGCTGTCATTAACAAAACCCAAAAAGAATAATTGATTTCAAATGTTGAAATATGAAAATGTAGTAAGAATTAAAATACAATTATTCAATGTAATAAGTGTGTTCACTTATTTTATGGTGTAAGATTAATGAGTTTTGATGATGACAGCTTGTCATTAGATGCATAAAAGTTATACATTAATTCATGAGATGAAATGATTCCTAAGATTTAGGAGTATAGATTGATGTACAAATATTCGATGCATAGAGTGGAAAGATTAATAACATGAAGTGGAAAGTACAGGAAACATGCAAATGTAGGGTACCATTTGACACTTGAGAGGAGAGTGATTCAATGTTAGCGAGGCCTCAACTGGTTGGCCCATTGGACCACACTAAAGGGACACTTACTCGGCTTTGGGACCACAACTGTCTAAAATTAATGCAACACACACGGGTGACCATCTCTCTTGTCCATTTCGTTTTCCCAACCAAAGATAACATATATGTGTCAATGTTTACAATTTTTTCGTAACTTTAGAAGTCGACTAATCTAAGGGGACTGCCTGTTTTCTATGTAGCCCGGAGTTGTCGCCAATAAACCTTTGTGGCCACACATTTTTTTTTAACTCTTAGAGGTTAAACCTGAGATTTCTTGTGAATTTCACCTTTATATAGATCATATATACAATCATTAAACCACCACTCTTATAGTTCAATGTTTACATGTTTAGGGATTGAAATGACTCCTTTTTAGGGTATTAGATTTGTAAATTAAAAAAAGTAAATAAAAATTTGAACTCATGATCTCCTTATTATATAGATAAATCTTAACATTAATTAACCCTCCATTATAGGCTATCTTGAACATTTATTTTGAATTAGTTACTTTTAGGTTTTGGCACGATAAGGTTGTGATAATGAGATTAGTCATAAAGTACGAGCAAGTGCACGAACAGTGGGAATTTTGGTTTATCTTTTATCTTTGTTTACAGATGGAATCTAAGACTAGACAACGTGGTCAATTCACACGTCAATTTATAATTACTATTTTACCGCACTAAAAACAGTGCAATAGCCCCACTAAAAGTTTGACCATTTTGAAATTTAAAAAGAAAGAATTTCTTTAATGAATTTTGATAATGACAACCCTTAGGGCTGTCACTAAGCGCATAAAAAGTTTGTATAAAAGAGTCATTCCTAAACTCAAGGAGTTTGTTATAGATTAATGTACAAATTTATAAAGCATGTCTTTTTTTTTCTTCGAAAAGTTAGTGGTTCGAGCCTAGACAATGACATCCACAATGCGCAGTATGTCTTCCCTCGAACCATCCACCAATGGGGAATAAACCCCACGTTCACGACGGGACTTGAACCCATGACCTTGATCATGGGCAACACCTTATGGCTGTCATTATCAAAACCTTCTTTAATTGGTTACGAAATTACGGTTATTTGGGAATGGGTTACAAAATGGGCTGGTTTCCATTAAACTCATGTTTTACCAACTTTATAGTCTTGCGTCTATCAGCAGATAAACTAGCTATTTTCATCGCTAACACTTTTTGGCCCAATAGTTTGCAAATTTGGTTTAGGAAATGTTATTACAATTTAGAAATAAGCTTAATTAAGGATACCCCAAATTAAAGATAAAGACCCAAAATCACTGTCAGACAGACTCTAGTAGACAAAAACGTACACTAAGAATATAAATTAACTTTAGAATACATAATATTAAACTAGTTGGTATTGCTTAATTCTGTTTGGTTTTTCACAATAAACAGGAAAACATTAACGAACCATATATGATATATTAGTTCTCGAAGATTATAAAAATGTAAACGCTTTTGGAATTGTTTGAGTTATATATTAATTTCTTTATTAAAATTTAATTTGTACTATATTATATAATATAAAAATGTCATTATGCTAATTTTTCATGATCAAGGTGAAGATTATTTAAAATTCTAACTTTGGCGTTTTATTGAATGTAACAAAAGGAGTGTACTTTTAAAACAAATGAACATTTTTAATTATATTATTCCCACCATTGCAAGTGGACTCATGTTGGTTGTAACCATAACTATCTGTATACGACAATGATGATTTTCCGTTCTTATCTACTTAGATTGATTAAATTGTATTTTATTCTTAGATCATCTGAACTTAACATATTTAGTCTGTGCATCTTGAATTTTATGGGTAAGAAGAATTTTTTTTTTCTTCATACAAAGCACTTTTATATATAAAAAAACAATCATACATTTAGTTTAAGGGATGAAATGCAAAATATAATATAAAAAAAGAAGAGTACGATTGTTCATTAATATAAAATTATTCTATATAAATAAAAATTTGTCTTTAAGAATTAGCACTCTATTATATATTCTCTTAAGTTTTCATTTTTGCGAGAAGGCATGTACCAAATAATCAAGCAATATCTAAGTAAACAAATTTTACAATTAATCAAGTTGATGATCAATTTTAATGACATCATCAACTATACATATATTCTTATAATCTTATTCAACTTGTATACTATATTAACCTTCTATATATATCTAAGTTTAAGAAAATGAATTTCGTTAACGTTTGATGATGAATGAGTTTAGGAACTTAAAAACTCAATATGGAGTCCAAGTCATCAAATTTAAATAGCTTTAAGCCAATTTTGGCACACTTTTACAATTAGTTTGGTATGTCGTCATCAACATTGAGACAACTTTTTGAACCGAAAAGAAAAAGTAAAGAAGTGCCAATTAGTTGTTGGGTTTTGTTAATCATTGTCCACAGGATAATGGTTAAGGGAGGCTAAAATGATTAATGTATTAATTATGGAGCAAAACTAATCAAATGTGGTTATTAAAATTTATAGGGGTGGTTTTTATTAGTTAATTTACAATTACTTGATGCCAACAATATTTTCTTAACCGTTGCCCTTAGGGCACTTGTTAGCATGCATTTCCCTTAATTGTTAGTGATTTTAGTTATACAACCATTTTAATGTGATTGTAATTTACTTTCAGATCAAAGATTTTCAGGTTAAACTCAAATACAAGTTAGAGGAGTGTGAAATGCATACTTGGTTAAAGTAGCGTGAAACTATTTATAAAAGATAGTGGGGGTTAAGGGGTTGTGCCCCGGGGCCCGAGTAGTATATTTATTATCCACTAAAATCATCAGTTTTTCCCGGCAAAACGAACTCTGACATTTTCCCTACAAAAAACGAATGATTATGTATGTTAACCGACCTTGGTTTAATATAGAACATGGTCTTATTTTAACATGACGAAATTCCTAGAAAATCTCTCAAAGTTCTGATTTTGATTGTGTGCCTAGTATCGGAATTAATATTTCGCCTTATTCTGATATCGATTTCGTGATAGATGCATGCAACGTTAGAGTCAAAAATTTTACACAGTTTAAAGATTTAATCCGAGATTAATAATTTCCATCTTAACATTAACTTCACTAGTCACGAAATAAGTAGTTTTATATTTTGCATGTATAGATGCGATTTAAAATGTATCTAGAGTATAGGGGTGAATTATTATATGAAAATAATGATGGGCTTGAATTGACCCAAATTACTTTGACTTGTAAGATATTACCTTTTGGAAATTCACTTTTGACCGTGTAGACGTGTTAAAAATCTAATTTTAGCACACAAACTTTTACCATAACATATGTCTCCTAAAAGGTCATAATATGAAATGCTTGAATTATTAATTTTCCTAAATAGTCGTACGCTGTAAAATGAACAGCCAAACATGATTTAAACCCAATCAACTAAAGGCCTTCATATCAAGTTATCAACCACACACGAAGAGATTAGAGTAAATTACACGAATGGTCCCTGTGGTTTGCTAAGAGTTTTGGATATGGTCTCTAACTTTCAAAAATTACACCCGTGGTCACTGTGGTTTGGACTTCGTATTGCTTTTAGTCCAAAATCATAACTGATGTTAAATTGAGCTGTTAAATATTTTAAAGTGACCAAAATGCCCTTTACTTTATTTTTTTTTCATTTAAATTTAAAGAGTAAGGGCATGTTTGGGAAAGCTTATTAATGGGGCTTAGGAGCTTATTAGCTTATTAAGCTCTAAATAAGCTTGAATTTGGAGCTTAATAAGCTAATAAGCTCATAAGCCCCGCTAATAAGTTTTCCCAAACATGCCCCTAAATTAAAGAACCTTCATGACTTCATCGCTTGTCGTTTGTATTGAATCAGAACCTTCCTTCCCTAGTTGAATCAGAACATTCAAACCTCCTTCTCCAAATAAGTTAAATAAATCATCCTTTTGTTGTTTTTTGTTTCCAAATTTGTCGCGATGGTGGTGACAAATCGATTAGGGTTCTTCAAATTATCTTCAGTTCTGCACTTTCAGTCGTCTTCCCCGTTTTCAAATCGATTAGGGTTATTCAAATAGGGTTTCAAAATCGAAGATGGTGGTGACAGAATCGATGATTCGGGCTCTTCAAATAGGGGTTTCAAAACCCAATTTTGCAGGTTGTGATTTTGGTTCACAGTGTTGTAAGACGAGATGTTGCGGGGTAAACGACATTCAGAGATGGTAGTGACACACTTGATATGATTTCAAAGATACAAACATGATTTGATTTCCTAAATTGATTTTTGATACAACAGTGATTCATAACCATTTCTTATAAATGCTTATTTGTTGGCATTGACATTTGTGATTTGTGTTTATACACACCTGAGATGATTTCAAAGATATAAACATGATTTCATTTCCTTAATTGATTTTTTGATACGACTATGATTCATAACCATTTTGACATTTGTGATTTGGGATTATTTGTTGTAAATTGGTGCAGATTGTAGTAAACTAGTGGTGTTCTTGATGATGATGATGGTGGAGAAATAAAGTAAAGGGCATTTTGGTCACTTTAAAATATTTAACAGACTAATTTAACAACTGTTAGGATTTTGGACCAAAAGCAATACGAAGTGCAAACCACAGTGACAACGGGTGTAATTTCTGAAAGTTAGGGACCAAATTCAAAACTCTTATCAAACCACAGGGACCATTCGTGTAATTTACTCAAGAGATTATATTTTCAACGACTCTAAATTGGTGGTTAAAAACTTGATATTGTAACACCCGTATTTTTAAAACATCGTTTAAATCATTTAAAATACATTTTTCCAATATTTGACCTATTGTCCAAAATACAGTTTAACAAAAACTTTAAAACCTTTATCACAGTTTACAAAAATTCGGTGTCACCAAGTATATCAAAACCATAGGCAAACGGGATCTACCTATGAGCTCCCGAGCTAAACATCTCTAGGCCACTTCTAGTGCAACCTTCTATCACTTCAAACATGTACCTGAGTACATAGCCACAAAAACAAACGTAGTACGTAAGACAAAATAGTCTCGTGAGATACATGGATTTTAGACCCAAGTAATAATAATAATCGTTTCATAAATATATGTATATAAACATATATATATATATATATATATATATATATATATATATATATATATATATATATATATAGAAGTGGGATCCTGTGAGGATTTTTTTTTTCGGTGAGGACTCGCGAGGAAACCTCATAAAAATTTCAAAAAATTCCGAAAAAAATATATATAACCCACCATGATTATTACTACATTTGACAAAAAAAAATTCAAAAAAAAAATTATGATCCACTTTTTTTAGCGAATCATAACAATGATCCAGATTTTTTTTGTGGATCATTATTATGATCCATTTTTTTTTGGATCATTTTTGGATTTTTTTTGCATCTTATACATAGCGATTTTAATGTTTAAAAAAAGAATTTTTTGAAAAAAGTTTGTTTTGGATCATTTTTAGAGTTTTTTTGGAGTCCTCACAGTCTTCGCGAGGAAAAGAGTCCTCACCGGATCCGGACCCTATATATATATATATATATATATATATATATAGACAACGGTTCATGCGAGAACCTTTATTATTGTGAGAACTGTGAGAACAATTTTCTAGCCATTAGATCCAGAAACTAAGGGCTAAGATCAACGATGGCATGATCGTAAATTAGTGGGAAAAAAGGGATAAAAAGTTAGGGTTTGAAGGGTAATATGGTAAAAACGTCCCTATTTTTAATTATGGTATTTCTAATGAAATTAAATTGGGAATCGGTTGTCATTTGAACACACTTTTTAGGTTATCTCTCCCCTTTAAATTCGCCGGCACTCATCACACACGTCTTGGAGATGGTTAATACAGCAGCAAATGTTTAATTCAAAATCATCATACACGTTTTGTAGGTTTCTATGTGTATGAATTCCGGCGTCCACCTTCTCCGACGCCACATGTCTGCCGGCGCGAATCGAAGCAGTCGCCCTAACCACCGCCGCCGGAAACATCGCCGCCCACACCACCACCTTCTCCGACACGACCGTTGTCACGAACTAAAGCAGTCGCGGGCATGAATCGAAGCAGGTCTCATCTTTTGCAGATCTGTGATTTCCATACCATGTTTCAATTTGGGTAATATTTAGTGTTGATTTGTGTAATATTTGGTGTAAGTTCTTTCATTAAGTTTAATGGAATGTGCCTGTAGTTTAGTTCTTGATGGTGACAGATGAAGATTTTCAGTTTTCCAGTGATGATTTCACATATAGTCTTAAAGCACAAGGTACCTAAAAGGCCAGGTATGACATTCATGGAATTCAACGTGATTTTTTCATATATGTACTTTGAGATTGGGAGAAATCAGAGATGATAAGTTATGAATTTTAATAAATAAATAAAAAAACGGTATTTCCATCTTTTTTTGTTCTTGTATCTGAATTCCAATTTTAATAAGAAAACTATGGCATTCATGAATTCCAATTTTAATAAGAAAACTATGGCATTCATGGTGGATCTGCAACATGATGGTCTGGAAGTAGCAAAAACAAGATTGGAAATAACTAAGTGAAAAAAGATATAAAAAGAATTATACTTGTACTTATAGCAATAATAGTTGTACTAACAAAAATAATAATTCTACAGATCGCAAGTATCATGTCGGCGACCGATCGATGGTTTCTTCTTCGAGGTTTCTTTTCACAGATTTAGGATTGTTCTTTTCTTTTATTATTCTATTGTATTTATTTATTTGTGTTTTTCTAATTTGATCATGTCCGATTCTTGCTCAGGTTACTCCATTTATTCACCGGAGACATTAAGGTCATTTGTATTTACTTACAAAATGAACGGACATTGTTCATCACGGATTTCTGTTCATTGTTCATTGATCAATAATGAATGGTTCGGGGATTTAAGGGTTTTTTTTTTCACTGATCATTCGGAGATTTAGGGTTTCGGTGAAGTCGCAAATCACTTCTAGCGAAAATATGTTCATTTGTTTCAGATCTGTTCTTGTTCATCAGTTTGTTCAGATTTGTATTAGTCTAAGGTTTCAGTTCATAGTTTGTAACTTTGTTCATTCATTCGTCATTGAATACATTAAATAAGGTTTATAATTTGCTGTCAGACTTGTTCATTATGTATATTGTAGATTTATTCATTAGTAAATCTGTAAATTTTACAAATTGAACACATTATTATTATGCTGGACACGTTAAATATGGTAAAAAAAATATTAGTTATTTTTAGGCGTTCATCAATGAACACATACGAATTGCGAAAAAATTTACAAATTACAAAATTTGGATCCTAAAAAATAGGATTGAGTTTAAAAATTAATTAATTTAATTAAAGAAACTGGATTTAATAAAAAGATTTTAGTGTTAAAAAGACTACAATACCCTTTAGATTAAAAAATGTAATTAAGCAAAATGATTGGCTAGAAAGTGGTTCTCGCAGTTCTCGCAATTTTAGTGGTTCTCGCATGAACCGCTCTATATATATATATATATATATATATATATATATATATATATATATATATATATATATATATATATATATATATATATATATATATATATATATATATATATATATATATATATATGGTCGAGTTATATTGAGAACCCTGTGTAACACCTCAAATTTTTATACAAAACTTTTGCCCAAAATAAATTATTTTTCATAAATAGAAGAACTATTCCAAAATATGGATTTACAAAAACCTTTGGTATGAAAATCAGAGTATAAAGTTTGGTGTTACAAAATAGATCAAAACCAAAGCTAAGCATAAATCTAATCTAAGTTCTTCTACTCTAGGCCCCGCATCTCTATCCATGCGTACCTAAACCTTCGATCTTAAACCTGAGTACATAGCAAAACAACAAGGAGTATGTGAGACAAAAACGTCTAGTGAGCTACATGGGTTTAGACCCAATAATAATAATAATCGTATGACATATAAACAAACATGTAAGTAAATCATCCATCTATCTAGTCACCCTATTGTGACTCTAATACTTTGCTTTCCTAGCAATCATATCTAGTTATCGGGTTGCCCCCGAACTAACTAGAACCACCTTGACTTATTAACCGAAATCCATCGCCATTAATAAGCCTCAAGATACCGGCAAGAGGGATTCGCCCAATCTACCAATACCTGCCTTACTCACCGGACTACCTCCAGTTAGCAAGACTATTATCGTGGTTGAGTCGATGAGAATCCACCCAACTGCCCCTCACACCACACATCATGACCGGGGGTCCCCCGCATCATCACATCATCTCAACATATCATAACTCAATGGTTATGTCAATCTAGCTCTCGGCTATCACGTCTATCAACAAACAAGTTAGTTCAATACTATTATCGGTATAACTAACTACTAACTACTAGTCTACACAATTAAGCAAATAAACCATAACACAAGTAATAAAGGGATGTCATAGGCTATGTACTCAGTAAATTTCCACACGTACTCACCTTAGTAATAAGATGCTCCAACCGAATTCTTGCCACCAAATCTCTTGCTTCACAAATTCACCGACTTTCCAAGATGTCACCGAAAGCCTAATACAATGATCACAAGATGTTCAACATCTCGTACTACCAATAATGTATCCATTAACCTCTAATTACCATTAACTAACATTTTCCCCAATTATGGTGATTTACCAAACCCTAGGTTTAACCAACCCTTACGATTCTTACAAATCATAATCATACACTTGTTTCCTTTGTTAATATACCATCTATTAAGTGTATACATTATTTATTCCCCATAAACCATAACCCCCAATTACTAGGGTTTCAAACCCAACCATCAAAATACATAGATCTAAAGCTACAAAGATCAAGGAGTGAAGATATACCTTTAATCTTCACTTAGGAGTGAAATCTATCAAGCTTTGATGAACAAATCGGCCAAGAACAACACTTGCACTCAGAAATCGCCAATGGAAGAAACTAGGGTTTTGTAATGCATTAAATGAGCCAAAACCCGACTTTAATGCTGTCGACAGGAGTTCACGGCGCGAACTCCACTTCGCGTCGCTAACTTTGTGAATCGTGATCTATTCCCGATCGTTACCTAGGCGTGAACTTCGTGTGCCAAAAACCACAAATCCCTGGACGGAGTTCCCGATCGGGAACCCCAAGTTCACGGCGTGAACTTTCCATGTGCAGCAGGGCTGCACTTTTCGGTTGTTGTCTCGACCCGGTTTCGTCCATAACTTTCTCGTACGGTCTCCAAACGACACGAAACCAATTCCTACGTTCTTTAAACGATTTATCCTTATTTATCATATTTTTATATAATTTATTTATTTACAAATTTCGGGTCGTTACACCCTGATTTCAAAAAGAACTCTGAGAACTCTTATTAACTAATCATAATTTAGTAAATTAACTTTAATTTATTTAATTCATATTAATTAATCAGGGGTATTTAGGGCATTTTACATTTTATTTTTTTGTTTCCTTTTTTCAAAACTTCCTAGAATTTAGGCATTAATTTCGTATATGTTTTGTTGCATATATGTTATTTTACGGGTCTGCGTTTATATTATTTTATAGTTATGAATATCTGGTATTTTATATATTTACGTATATGTTTTTTGGTATAAATTTCGGAAATTTACTGTTGTATATGTGTTATTAAGATTTCTGCATATATGTTAATTTGTGATTTTTCATATATGTGGAACATATATGCAACATAAAACATACATGTTGAACAAATGGAAACTATATCCAAAGTTTAAAAATTCTCAACAAAAACGGATCAAACACATACAAATTATATTGAACATACATGTTTGAATATAATGTTGAATACAAAAGTCAAAAGTAAATCCTAATAACACATATATGTATTCAAGAAATAACATATATGTATACAAATGTCTGCTCACGTGCAAGATATAGAAGAACGATCTCTATTGTCATCCTCTACGTCTTTTCTCCATTGATGTCGTCTTAAAAAATATGTTTTAGGCATGTCGGTGCCACCAATCCTACAATAAAAGTCAAACTTTAGTCAACCCACCCAAAATCATTTAAAAAGTGAAACTTCAGTTTTAAAAGATACACCAATTAAAATAGAGATTAAACAAAACTCATAATCATAATCATACTCAATAAGAAATTTGAATTAAATTGATTATGATATATTAAATTCTATTTTATTTAATACTCAATAATATTAAACAAATATTATTATGATAGAAAATCACCCGTTTCAACAAAAAGAGCAAAACAAGCCATAATAATTAATTAGAAATGAATGAAAACGTAAATATTTTGCAATTTAATGGATATTATTTAGCAACCCAGATCTAGACGAATAAGAAATTTAAACATATTTTTATATTATGTTTAGCAACCATTAAAACAGCAATGATATGAAAATAAGAAATTAACAAAATCAAATCTTGATGAATGTTTCGATGCAGATTTGTGTGTGTTAAATTCATTAAAGCAATAAATTAAGATGATTAAGGCATAAAAAACTTACATCGTCGGCAATGGAGGCAGATGGAATGAGAGACAGAGAATTCCGAGTATGTCGCCGATGATGGTGATGTTATTAACGGCGAAAGTAAAAAGAAAATAGAAGTGATATGGAAGAAGAAAGAGAAGGGGTGGGGAAGAAGAAAGAGAAATGGGGGATGAGAAACATAGTGGGTGGTTTTAATTTTGTGAACTTATTTAATATGGTTTCAAGAGTACCGAAAGAAAAGGAAATACCAACCACAAATACGAGAGAGAAAACGATTTTTAAGGGTCAATTAATTTAAATCTTTTTGGCACAATTACTAGCTTACCTTTTTCATTTAAATTTTAATAAAAAAGAAATTGTTCTATTTACAAAAAATGTCATAAACGATCTTAACCGTTAATCTGAAATCCAATGGTCTAAATTGTGTAATTAAAAGTTCTCAGAGTTCTTTTCAAAATCAGAGTTCTCAATATAATCATTCACTATATATATATATATATATATATATATATATATATATATATATATATATATATATATATATATATATGGGCGAGCTATTTACAGAACCCATTTTTTGTGTAAATCCAAGCAGAACTAATATAAGAATACTAGAATTTAGTAAAACAATATGCAAAACAATAACATTTAACCCAAATCAAACATATACTTTAAGAAAAACATCAAAAATACTGAAAACATATATGTTCAAATAATGCAAAAATAACACTTATGTATATATACATGAAAACATACATGCACAAAAACATATATGTTTTCGTGCATGAATAACATACATGCATGGGGGCCCCTCGTTAAATCACTGCACATATCTTCCATGATCATTTCATTTTGAAATTCAATGGTTTAGATTTAGTTTTGCGGGTTCTGTAGCCTAAAATGAGTTCTGTAACTAGCCCTTCACTATATATATATATATATATATATATATATATATATATATATATATATATATATATATATATATATATATATACACACACACACACTACATCAATACCGCCTAGTCACCCTATTGCGACCGTATCGATCTTGCTCTCCTAGCAAACATATCTAACTATCGGGTTGCCCCCGAACTAGCTAGAAGCACAAACATATCTGGTTATCGGGTTGCCCCCGAACTAGCTAGAAGCACAAACATATCTAACTATCGGGTTGCCCCCGAACTAGCTAGAAGGACAACGTATCTAGTTATCGGGTTGCCCCCGAACTAACTAGAAGCTCAAGATACCGGCAAGAGGGAATTGCCCAATCTACCGATACTTGCTTTACTCGCCGGAATACGTCCAGTTAGCAAGACTACTAACGTGGATGAGTCGATGGGATTCCACCCAACTGCCCCTCAATCCACACCTCATGACCGGGAGTCGCCCGTGACATCACATTATCTCAATCCTTCCATAACTCAACAATTATGTCAATCTAGCTCTCGGCTATCACATCAATCATCAAACAAGTTAGTTATCTAATAATAACTATATATAACTAGTTCAACATAGTGTGAACATACCTGTATAGTCCCATGGACCCGATCATAAGCAACCCACATTTACTTCTACGTCTATGAACCCAGGAGGTCCATCCTTACTTATTCTCATAAGATACATTTCTTATTTATCGATATCATAATACTTTTATCTCTTCTTGACTATAATACATATTTATTACCAGTCAATTCATATTCATCGACATACATATTCGTTCCTCACTCTTATTAGTAATTCTTACCAAATAGGTACTCATTACTAAAAAATCATTATCGGTTACTTTACTAATACATACTTATTAATAAAGACTCAATGTACATTCTTTTACTCAATAACCTTATTATTAGGGTTCGTTAATAAAATAACAAACATATAAAAAAAGGAACAACAAAACAAAACAACAAACGTGTCAAACTTACACATGTTTGAAAAAACTTTTATATATATATTAAAAATTGCATTTAAGAGTCAATTCTTTAAAATTGTACTATTGTAGGTTAATTGGTAACTCTGATCAACCTGTTAAAAAATTAATTACCTAAGCAACATAACATGAGACCATATATAGAAGTTAGTCATATGTCATGTCTCAATTTTCTTGTAGTCTACTTTTGATTTGTTCTCATGCATATATAAATTTTACACTGTAAACTGAAGGCATAACTGTTTGTTTGATTAATTTTTTGTAAAACTGAATTTTCCCACATTTAAAGTATAATCTTATGTATAATAATAAAAAATATAAAAAAATTGAAAACGAATATCTCAAAGGGACTTTTCTAACGCGAGTCAAAACGGGTTGGACCAAATTAGCTTAACCCGCCAATAGGGATGCAAATTTAACCCGTGGGTCTGGGTACCCGCGGGTATCCGAGTCTTACGGGGCGGGTATTACCCGTCTAAACGGGTAACGGGTCGGGGATGGGTTTAAATTTCATACCAGAGAGAGGGTACGAGTCTGGTACGGGTTTTATAATACCCGCACCGTTTATACCCGACCCGAATATATATATTAATGTGTAATTGTTTTAATACAAATTTAGCCCAATAGTCACTACTCAAACTTAGCCCAACTCTTAATCTATCATTATCCAAATTTAATAATGGTTAAAATATGGTTCGTCTCCCGTTGGTCCATTACGTATTGAACGAAATAAGCCTGAACGAACTAAGAGTATTAAATGTTTTAGATATTTTGTTTAATTTTTTTATAGAACGGGTACCCGTCGGGTTACCCGTACCCAACGGGGATTTTTCTACCCGAACCCGACGGGTATTTGACCGGGTATGGGGCGGGTACGGGTATGGGAATAGTGGTCGGGTACGGGTACGGGTTTTGCAGTACCCGCTACTACCCGTACCCGTTTGCATCTCTACCCGCCAACACATTTTTGCTATTTTTTAAATCATAATAAAATCTTTCAATAAAACAATTAAGTAGGTTATAAGGATTTAAAATAGACATTGGGCGACTTTCAACCTGTTTGACCCGTTTTACTATAGACAAGCTTTTCTATTTGACCCATTTGGATTAAATACAACCAAAATACACCGATTGATAAGGGATAGGTTTAGAAAACATCCCTACTCATTCGAGATGGCAACACATTTTTAAGGGAATCGGTTTACATGTTTCCGTTGTTCATTTATTCCTTATTTTGCACACAATAACACGTATAAAAAAGTGATCTTGGCATAAGCTTTCACTATTTCTTTGGTAAATGATCAATATATATATATATATATATATATATATATATATATATATATATATATATATATATATATATATATATATAGTTGCACAATGTTACAGAAAATAATAATTCCAATTACCATTGCTCTTGCACTTTTTTCAAGTTGAAATCTTTTTCATGAAACAGAATTCTAAAACTATAAATTAAATGATCGTGGCATAAGTTTCACTATTTGTTTGGTAAATGATCGAAAATATATACATAACAATAGTTGCACAATAAATTAAATTATTTAAAACCTCATTGTTATTCAATATTATTCAAATTTAAGTACATTAAATGGATAATAAATACTTTAATTACATCAGATGCCAACGTACGAACTGAAGGGTTTCATTGACACTGATCGACCACTTGGGTCAACCTCCTAGTATACTTGGTTCGACTATACTGACCAAGAACATGAACTTGTTCTTGACCGGTAAAACCAACTAGCTGATTTAATCCCTAAAAGCGGAAGTGGGATTAAACCTAATCCTTAAACCCTAAAGGATTGGGATGTTGGAAATCTAGATTAGATTAACAAGAAAGAAACCTTGTACGAAAAACTCGAACACACACACATACTTGTGTGTGTTCGTCGAACACTCACCAAGAACCCTAGGGTTCTTGGTGTTCTCGTTCGATCGAACAAGAGGAGAGGAAGAAAGGGTGTTCCATGAATCATACCTTGGTTAATGCTTAAGATAAGTCCACTGATGATGAACACGAAGAGCGATCCTCTAGATGATCACTTGCAACGATCTTGATCTTCCAAACTCGAAGAACACGAAGAACGAACGAAGAACGAAAAACACCAAAACTTGGTGTCCAAGTTTCGGCCGAAATCTCCCAAGAGAGGGAGGAGAGATTTCGTGTAAGGTGTAAGTAAATGATCAAGGAATAAATGAAACCTTAAGCCTTCTATATATAATAGAATAAGTTTCATTTAAGTCCTTCTAGTTTAATTAAGATTAGATCCTTAATTAAACTTTCCTTCTACACTTCCATCCCTCATAGTTTAACTAGTCTATTATTGTTGCACTTAACTATTAAATGTCTAGTATTAATACACTAATATATTTCGGTACCCATATACACGAAATATATATACTTGTATTTGTACTTTTAATAATTAATTATATAATAACTTTATATAATTTATACAAAAATATTATCCAATTACTTATATGATTTAATAACTTTAAATCACATTATGGATAATCTATAATTAACACATTGTATATTTACTCAACTAGTAAATGTACAAATACTTGTATTAATTAGTTAGTTAAACTAATCTAGTAATAAATCAAACTTAACTTAATACTTAACTGATTTATAATGACTATTATGAGTCATTCCTCTTCGTAGTATCATTGCATATCTTGCTCGTATTACATGCACTCACCGGTGTGACCCTTAAGTGTTTCGTAGGCATGGATGTATCATCATAGGTTGACTAACTGTGCACATAAATCCTTCAGACTCCCACTTATGCAAGTTCGTAACCTTTGTCTTAATGATACGAGTTACAGTGGCCTTCTAGATGGGCATGTAGGTAACCAACCCCATAAAAACAGCTTATGTAACCCAGGTATAGTTTATGAAAAACTCTTTAATAGCTTCTCCTAGTAAAGAACACTCTGTCTCTACTTCTTGGGCAACTATGTTAGGCTTATCCCTTGCAGCACGATATTTGTGATAACGAATACGAGCATGGTAGAAATTATCAACTCCTGTATTCGAAATCATTTCATGACTTCTTGATTCAAACTGTTGTGATAAGCGACAAAGAACAAATCAGTTCGTTTGGCCATGGCCATGCACTTTCCAGTTATCTCATCATGTCAAAGGACCCATAAATATCTCTCCTAAAGAGGAGGTGCAATTACCATCTTGTTATATTTCGATTCAAAATACAATTTCCTCTGTACCCAGTAAGGCCTTGTATGACAAACATATTTCAGAATTGTCTAAGACGAACCAAAGTACATTAGCCATTGTATCCTAAACCAAATACCTCAGGCTTAAGGACAATCCTAGTGAATAATACTTTTGAACTTTTCAACCACGAAGTATTATCACGGTGGTCAATCCAATATTCGTTGAGCTTCAACTAGAATATCACCGATATTTGGTTTACACAAAACTTGTGTAGCTATCTTCGAAGAACTTCGAATCTACCACCAAATACCGCAATGACGTTAACGTCCCATCAAGGTTCCCACCAAGACGAGTAGTCACGGATTTATATCTTTTTGAATAAAAGGACTTTTATTCATGGATATTGTAAAACATACAAAGTCTGAATAACAATGATAGTAACTCATGTATTATTCCTCACTAGACATAAATACCGAATTATTTCCGGATCATTACTTATTCCTTTTGTTCGTGTTGATTACTTAATGACTTTTACAACCTTAATTGTAACTTTATCACTAAACCAGTCATTTCTATTAAACTAAAGACATAAGACAAATATTTGAAAAATACTATTTCTTTTGCCTTTGCTAGATTTTGTTCTTGCAACAATCTAGAACATATTCCAGTCTTGCCTTTTATGCAATTCCATAAACATAAGAGGATTGGAAATTAACTCCTTAGTTTCTTGAATTCATAAAATTCTCCTTGTAACTAAGAGTCATTTGGCCGGAATGGTAAGGCGCCTCTTCTTTGACTTGGAGGTCTAAAGTTTGATCCTTTCCTCCCACTTTTCTTTTTGTAATTTTAATTTTTTCTGAAATAACACTTTATTACCCTATATTTTTAAGTTTTTCTCTTTTTGTAATTTTAATTTTCCTAAAACACAGCTTACTACCTTATATTTTACCTCTTTTTTTATTTTTAACAATTTGATTACATAAAATAAGTATTGTAATATGTAAAGTAGTAATATAACATTTACCAACTTGATTTTACAGTTCAAATTATTTATAGTAACCAAATTATTGAGAATATGCTTTTATGGTTGTATGAATACCAACATACATATCTTTTACATCATATAAAATATTCCGCGACATCGCGCATGTTAAATATTACCGAACAAACTTCTTCTCGGTATCACATGAAAATTAGCAAACAAACAAACTTCTGTCTACGATCTTTTGAATGTATTGTAAATAATAGTAAATAATCTTCTCGGTATCACATGAAAATCCCCTGCGGCAACGCGCGGGGGGAAATCCCACTAGTTCTTATAGACACAACATTTTAAATAAACGGCAAGTTTGTGGTCTTATATTAGTTGCGTATTTGTGCAGAAGTTTAGTCTAACCAATATTACACTGCATCTCCAAAAATCATGTTGTGTATAACATTATAATTCTTTTAGTATTTTAACATTTTTAAGTTTTTAAGTACCATAATCGAATTAATAAAGAATTAAAGATATGTAATTATATTATGTCATTTAGTTGTAAAACATATATATAAGGGAAAAAAGTTGTTGAATAGGAACACCTATCAAAGGCACGTGAGATAGAAGGGAACATTTTTATTTATAACTTTGTTTCCCAATTTTGCTCATTTAATATTAATACTTTTTTAGAACTCTCCTTCCCATTTTCCGTTCCGTTTCATGTAATGAACAGTATATTGAGGCCGTTATTCTACGGTAAATGTACTATAAAAAGAATGTATATCTTTTATTTAAAATATATCCGGTTAGATTAATGACGTGTAAATCTATAAGAAGAAAATTCAAATAAGACTAAAATATTTTTGGTAGCTTAATACATTTATAAACAATTATCATATTCAATGTAAACAATTATTATACTAATTCATTGTGATTATCATATAAATAAGGATTAAAAAAGATGCATCCTTATTTGAAGAAGTTGAAGAAGCAATGCATTTTCGTAAAATATACATATATGTATACATATACATACATATATGTATATATACATATATATTCATATCATAGATATAGATATGTTCATATATTATGCCCTATATATGTATATATACACACATATATATACGGTATGCATATGCATTTTCGTAAATGAAAATGCAAGTTTCGATTGAAAATGCAAGTTACGACTGAAAATGCAAGTTACGTAAAATGCATGTGTATATATATGTGTATATATATACATATATAGGGTATAAATATGAACATATGCATATTTATGGTATGAATATATATGTGTGTATATATATATATATATATATATATATATATATATATATATATATATATATGTATGTATGTATATGTATACATATATGTATATTTTACGAAAATGCATTGCTTCTTCAACTTCTTCAAATAAGGACCCTTTTCTATTGATCCATACCCATTATCATATTTCGTCATAGTGATATTTTCATAAAATCCATTTCATGCCTCATTTGCACAGTGATACTAATTAATGTTACAGCTATATATAAACTAGCTTATAACTCGTGATGAATAATGGATGACTTATAAAAGTTTTGTTAATTAATATAAACAAATTTGGGATAACTTCATACACATCCTTGCAACTTCAAATATACGTATATATCCTTCAAACACTTTCAAATTCTCATATATGTCATTGTACCTAATTTAATAATATTTAAATCATTTAAAACTTATAAAACATAAATCTTAATCTAAATTAATGGTAAAATGCCGTAAATACCATTAAAGATTAAGGGTTTTTCTTTCATCAAGAGTATTTTTTTTTGCCAAACTTGACAAATGCATTTTCTTTCGGCAGGGGTATTTAAGCTATTTTACCATTAACTTAGATTAGGATTTATGTTATATTTTTCTGATTTTAAAATATTTAAATATTATAAAATTAGGTAAAAGGATGTATTTGAGAATTTTGAGGTTTTGGAAGGATATATACGTAATAATGAAGTTTGCAAAGATATATATATATATATATATATATATATATATATATATATATATATATATATATATATATATATATATATATATATATATATATATATATATATATATATATATATATATATATATATATATATATATATATATATATATATATATATATATATATATATATATATATTGGAAGTTTGCAAAGATGTGTATGAAATTCTCCCAATAAATTTTTGGTTACATGTAAATTATATATTAATATTAAACTCATTCATTATAAATCTACTACTATAATAAAACAAAGCCTATATAGCCACATGACACCTTCTTAGATGGCATAAATGACATGTGGCAACCCCTTATTAGCTCAAGATTATTTAAATCAACAAATCAACCAAATAAATACATTTAAAATAATTAATTACGTAAAACCGGAATATTTGTTTATCTTTTTAGGTTTTCCATAATACCACACTAAATATTTTTAGAAAACAAACAATTAAAATTCCATAATATATTCCATCTATATCACAAAATTTTCAAATCGTAAACACTTTCATGATTTTATATTACTAATCCGAAATTTTCAAATTATTTTAAAATTTTCATATCATATTCAAACTTTCTGAAAATACAGATATTAAACGGGTTTAGTAGTGTTAATATACTCAACTCGAATTTAACCTGAATCACCCGTTTAAGTATGTATATATTAATAAATTTTCAAATCGTAAACACTTTCATGATTTTATATTACTAATCCGAAATTTACAAATATTTTAAAATTTTCATATCATATTCAAACTTTCTGAAAATACAAAAATTAAACGGGTTTAGTAGTGTTAATATACGCAACTCGAAGTTAACCCGAATCACCCGTTTAAGTATGTATACATTAATAAATCTTATATTTTTAATTATATTATATGTAAATATTATAACTTAGTAGTTGCGGTAGAAAAGATTTGGCTCCTATTTCATATTTGGGTTTAATATCTAATTAGGTTTGAAAATATTGTTAATGTTTGCTTCAATTTGTAGGATCAATTTATTCTAATTTTATAAACGTGTCGGGTTTGGGTTTAAGGGTCTCAACACATTTAATGTCTCGACACGACACAAATGCAACACAACACGACCATTTGTCACGTCTAATCTATCTATTATAATAAGAAGATTCTTAGTGCCACGTGTCATCTTTTAAGGCCTCTATATGATACGTGATATTTTCTCATAATTTCTAGACCTTTTCCACCTAAGATTTAAATTAATTAATTAAGTAAAGAATGGTTAATTAATATCTTTAATATCCTTCAAATTTAGATTCAAATTTTAAAAATTATTTAATCAATTCGTAAGATATATTCTAATTTTTAAGATTTTTTAAACGTATCCTTTCTTTAAAACAATCAAATCCATAATAATCATGAAATTGAAATAAGCATTTAAATAAGACCTTATAAAAAAATTTAGGTTCCTTTGATTAATTTTTTACATGCAGTTTTTTAAATTTTATAATTCTTTTTTATTTTTATTTTAATAATCTCTATTGTTGTTAAAAAAAATTAATGACAAAATTGTCATTTTGGGCTTTTGTAATAAACCAAATATAAAGCACTGCCAATGTAATAAGTATTTCTTTGACCCGTTGGACGAGACAAAACATAACCCAAATTCTTTCACAACATTCGAACCCACCATCCACATCTATCTCTTTGATTTGCGAGCTAAATCAAACACCATTATCGCCGCCATCACACTAATTGAAAAGTCGATCCATCCTTGGCCCATACCTTTAGTCGCCTTCTCCATTTTAATTGATTGAATTTTATTTTTTACTTTTAAGCATATATAATTTTAATTGATTTATAAAAAAAAATATGTTAGATTGAATCTTTATGTTTCGGCATTAATCATTAACAATTTATTTACAAAATTGTGTTTCTTCTGTTTCAAAATAAGTTACACATTTGTCATTTTTTTAATTTTTAAGGTAGAAAATTATACAGTAATTAATATTAGATTATACTGGATTAAATAGTGTGTAGGGATAGTACCTACACATTTTGATTAGAATGAGTTTAATAATGTTTAAAAGTAAACGTAAGGATAAATGTGTCATTTTACTATATTAAATAAAATAGTTAGTGAGTGTGAGCACTATTACTTTTACCAAATAATGCAAGTTTTCAAAGTTTAACATTTATTTTGAAACACCATATGTCACTTATTTTAAAACAAAAGAAGTATAACATTTTATGTGTAAACTATATATATTCAGAGTATTGATCTGTTGTATTCATCCACATTTAAGAACCATAACATAACCTCTTAACGGCATGTTTATTTTTTATTAATGATTACTGTTCCATTTATATACTCCCTCCGTCCCTAAATAAAGTTCTCATTTGTGTTGGGCACAATATTTTAGGAGATAGTTAGTGGTGGGGTATTTGATATTACTTTTGAATAAAATATAAGGTTTGATTTGAGAGAGAAAGTGTTTTAAGAGATAGTTAGTGGTGAAAGTATTGGTAATAATATTATTATATTAAGTGGGTCCCTTAAGTTTGAGAAATGAGAACTTTATTTAGGGACAAAATTTGAAGGTGAAATGGGAACTTTATTTAGGGACGGAGGAAGTATATTTTAAATATTCATCTTTTTAATTGAATGTATTTTTGGATGTTCTAGAACTTAATCATTGACCTTAATCTATAAATTAGTAGCAATTAAATTTCAAAATTTAAATTACAAAAATATTTAAAAATTCTTAGTGTATATATAGTAACTATACAAGTAACAACATATTTTATATTAGATAAATGTTACGCTCAATAATTTATAGGTAACTCATGAAGTTTCACGGGATATAAACTGGTATATGTAAAAGTTTGTTATAACAAAAATATATATTAATTGAACGAATCCAAAATTTGTTTGAACTCAAGTTTTCTAAAGATATACAGTTATACACCAGACATAAAATGAATTAAACAGCAAGTTTCATTTTCTAGCTATCAAATAAGTTAGTATAAAGTTATAGGAGAATTTAAGGTGTTGCCCATGACCTATTGGTCATGGGTTCAAATCCCGTCGTGGACAAAAAGGTGAAAGGTTCAAGGGAAGGCATACTACCCCTTGTGGATGTTATTGTCTAGACTCGAGCCACTAACTTACTAACCAGCTGTTAAAAAAAAAAGTTATGGAAAAAGTAATGGAAAAAGGGCATCTTGAAATGCGTAGAGCAGATGTGGGAGGCATATACTTACGTTTACGTGTCAAGAAAGTCATAAAGACCGTGCCTCGTACCCTGCGGACCCCACTTTGTCTATACCTTATTTGTACTTTTCCATCTTAATTTACGGCCGACCGCTCATTCTGATCATCTGATGCATGCATCCGTTTCTTATTATTCTTTTTTTTTCTTCTCTCTTTTTTCTTTTTCTTTAAAATAAAAATTTATTTGTTAAAATATTAAATTACAAAACAATATGTGGCCAGTGTCAATGATACATTCCTTTACCAAATTTTAGATCATAATAACATTTTTATTGGACGTACTTTAACTCGTAGCGAAAGTCTTATTGAACATAACTCAACCCCAAAAGCATCAATTAAGTATAACAAATAATTAAACAAGTCTAAAATTGGTTGACATATACTAATTTTCAACCTTTTTCTTATTCACTTCCCGATCTAGCAATAGGGCGATGCCTTATTTTTACAATGTCAACATTAATCTCATGTCATGTTCATATATTGGTCGAATGACCGAGAGTGTGGATAACACGGTTTCATAAAATACACGAAAGACTACATTATCATAAATAACAAATCACAAAATGGACCACATGTCTATGCAATACTGTCACAACTGGGATTAGGCGGGTTGAAACATAGAAAGTTAAGACCCCGTTTGTTTCGACGTAATCTTCCGTAATTGTAATTCAATTACATTACGGAGGACGTTTGAATGAATTTTTTTTTTCCTAATTCAATCACGACGTAATTTCGAATTACGATATTTGTTGTAATTGAATTCCGTCCCGACACCCTAAATTTAGTTACTGTCCTTTAGTAAACTAACAAATTTGAGTATTTTATATGCTTCAGATTTTAAAATCGTTTAAAAAAATTATTTTTTTTAAACTAAAAAAGTAATAAAATAATAAAAAAAATTTAAATAATAAAATAATAAATAATAAAATTTTAAAAAGAATTTAAAAAAGTTTTTAAAAAAATGCACAAGTATTGATTTGAATTTCAACTCAAAATTTTGCTAACCAAATGCGTAACCGTATTCAATTACAACAGATTTCAATTATATTACGGAGGATTACGTCGAGGCAAACGCTCCTAAATGTCCAACTCAAAACTTAAAGGAAATGATTTGTACACCACTCATTTTATTTATCTATTACAATAGTTTTTTTTATTGTGTTTGTACAATTTATTATAGATTTTCTATACGGTGTAGGTGTATGAAGTAATATAACTGATTCACAATTTTTACCTTTGAAAACTTAAAATTTATCGGTTTACCACCAACCAAATTCCGGGTGGACTGAATTTTCCATTCCTTCCACCCACTGGCGGATGCACATAGAAAGTAAAGTGGTGCATAACCCTCATGGTTGGGGCTCCTATTTATAAAAAAATCTGATTTTTTATTTATTTTAAAAGGAAATTCTTTTATTGGCCTTACTTGTTAATTGGTCGAACTATTAGTGGACTCCGATTAATTTTAATCCTAGATTCGCCACTGCATCCACCTTAATATGTGAAGAAAAATAGTGACTAAATATTTTAGTTATAACAGTCCTTAGGAGTAATTACGAAAGTGTGGTAAAAAAAACGTATAATTACATGACATAAAGTCGAATTCTAAAATTACCATTAGGTGTGGATTATGTTCTCAACCTCAATGTATGGCCGTATGGTTAGTGGTATCATGTCATGTCCCATCGAGTTAGGTTACTAACATTAAATGTTGTATTAAATTCTTGATATTTTATTGTTGCAATAGAAATTTTATTGTGATAATTCCTCGTATGATATTAAATCCGAAATGAAAATAAACGGCTTAGAATTTGGTCTAAGCATATTGGATCGTATATGGATTCACACGAATACCATATTTAAGTACATAGGTTGGTTAGGGGTGAGCTTCTAAGCCTGTTTGAAAATTCCAATTAAAAAGCCAAAAACTAAATATTACTCGTATTAGTTAAATTTCTTCGTAGAAAGATTCCAACAACTTTATGACTACGTTAATTATAATTATGGCTTAATATTACCATATACAATATCGAAGTATATCTGTCCTCACAAAGTTACTATGTAACCTTTAATAATTCCAGTTAACACCGCACATTGGTTGATATTATAAACCTATCTAATAAACATATTTGAGTTAATATTATATATACATTTAGACATGATTAATTAACCAAACAATTTGGATAAGAATTTGAGATTTATGAACCTAACATATCAGCCCGGACATTAAATGAATAATAAAAACTATATGGCTATAAATATACGTGTGAAAACGGAAAACCTTCATATAATATTATTACTTCAATAAGTGATATATTATTGATTATGTTTTTCAAAGCAAAAAATTATATTGAAGGTTATAATAGATTAATATTGAATAAAGTAATGTTAATAATATTTAAAAATTATTTTCTTTTATTAAATAAGATAGTCATTGGGTATGAGCTCTACTAACTTTACCAGATAAGAAAATTATCAAAGTATACCATTTATTTCATAACTGGCATAAATGGAAAGTGTATAACTTATTGTGATAAATAGGAAGTATATTAAATGAATTGGTGGAAAGCAATAACAGATGCTCAAAGTTGATGGAAAGCAACTTTGACACTTGCTCTGATACCAGTTGTTGGTTCCCAACAACACAAATGAGTTGAGTTATGACAAGTAAAGACGATAAGATAAAGAACACACAAGTTATTCAATGATTAAGAGTCTATTAAAACAACTTAATACAGTACAAAGTTTGCGGAAATAGATAGTACACACTAACTAAAACTTTATACTTGAAGTGACACTTTTGCTCGCTCAAACTCGAAGACTATGCAAAGAGAATTATATCAGATGATACTAACAGCTGATATTGAATGCCTGCGTAATAACTATGGAGCGTTAATACCAGACAATAATAAACTCTCAGAGAATGTTCTTGTGCTTGCTCTTGAAACGAATCCCTAAGTTGCTGGATCATCTCAAATGCAGGCACATCCATAAGTCCCGCTTGTAACTCAGGACTCATGGTGGCTAGCATCAGACAGCTCACATCGAGTGCATCACTAACATGTTTATCATAAGCTTTCCTCGTTTCAGCTCTGGCATTAACAGCAGGGGTGTTTGGTACTGCTCTCTCCAAGACATACCACTTTCTCTCATGCCTGAGCACAATACAAAGATTGCGCTCTCAGTTGAGAAAGTTTGACCCAGTCAACTTGTCTCTTTCGAGGATTGAGCGAAGTGAAAGATTATTGGTACTTGTTGTCGTAATCACGTTTGTTGCTGCCATCTACAAATCAAACCCAGTTTAATTAGTAATCATCAATAAACATTCTCTAAAATGTATTATAAACCCATAATTAATATTTTAGGCATAGGATCCATATATCACGTTCTCGCCGCAAGGTTTGGGCACTTCCCGAAGAGACATGCTATTTCTGGTAGGTAACTTCCTTACCGATCGTATCAAGACTTGACACGATTCCTAGGGGTCGTAGAATCTTTAGACTTATAACTTATTACAACCTTGTACAATCTAATTGTACATTTCTAAGTTAGTAATAAAGTCTAGTATGTTTATTCTACTCAAGTACTTTTTGGGCCGGGACTCACGATTATCACCAAAGTAGATCAGACCATCTAAGACAGTGCGATGCTCTGCGCCGGGACTCCCGATTATCACAGAACCTTACGCACCCTAACACTCGCAATGATTTGAATCCATATCTAAGGTTCTTTATCCTTACAATATGAATATCGTTTAACAAGTGAGGTGTTCCATTAGGTGGATAGTACTTAGATCTAAGATTTTCTTGGGTTTGTTTAAGTCTTAAACTAAACTTAAACTTTTATTCCAATCTTAATCCTTGTTTAAAATGCGTGACTTGTGAATTGAAGAGTTCTACAAGACACCTTTTTAAAACTTAAGAACTATTCTTTAAAACTTATAGTTTCAAGAATTTACACGATTTTACATGTATACCTAAAACGAGGTGTACAAAACGTTTACTAGGTTTTGTGAGAAACCTTATTTCTAATAAAATTTACTTGTTTTATATTTCTTGAAAAACTTATAAAACTTATGTTAAACCTTTTAAAACTTTTATGATTCATGAACTTGAAACATAAACCTAGTTTAACACATCTAGTTTTTCATATGTCTAATAATGAAATTAAACATTTCTTATGACTTATTAGATTCGACCAAAACTTATGTCTTAACGACACACTTACAAACTTTGTGATTTTCTTGTGTAGCTCCCACTAACTTCAACAACCATGATGAAACTTAAGCTAACACAATCACCGGTTTATACTTGGTGAAAACTAATAAACTTATTATATAAAAACTATATATAATAATTCTTAGTTTGTTTAAACCTTTCTTACATTCAACTTGAACTAGTAAATATAGGTTCTTGCTATTTTCACTTAATCATTATTCTAGTATATTACATAACTTGTAAAATACTTATATTATACTTGTATAATTAACTAGTTATAATAACTTATAACTTTATACACCTTAATATATATAACTTTGTATATTTCTAGTTAATCATATAATTTCAACTTGTACAATTTCTAGTTATAATTAAATCATAACTTTGTACTTTCTAGTTTTAATTATATTATAACTTATACAATAACTAATTATAATATTATCTTAAAGATAATAACATTACCCTTTTTAATTGTTCCAATTCATCTTCTATTTAATATATAAAATTCGTATATATGTATATTTTATACTCCCTCCGTCTCACAAAAAAGTTCCCATTTCATTTTGGCACAAGTTTTTAGGTGGTAGTTAGTGGTGGGGTCATTGGTATTAATTTTGATTAAAATATAAGGTTTGATTGGAGAGAGAATGATAGTTAGTGGATATTAGTAGTGGGGTCCTTAAGAATAATAATATTTTATTATGTGGAGCCCATCAAATGTGAGAAATGGGAACTTTTTTGTGGGACAAAAGTTTTGTTAGAAATGGGAACTTTTTTGTGGGACGGAGGGAGTAATAAACTTGTAACATTCTAATAAGAATATTACATCTAGCTTATACATGTGTATTTTAACTTAATCTAATTAAAATACGTATAAACTTATTATATCCTTTAAAATTCAATTTTACCTAATTATAAAAATTCCGAAAAATTAAATACATATATATAAATACATAATTAAATACATCTGGTTAATTTTAGAACTTAAAAATTAACATCTTCTTTATCAATTCCCTAAATTAACTAGATGAACCCTAATCTTGTTTTTGACCAATCAAAACTAGGGTTTTGACTTTCTTGATCAAACACATTATTTTTAATTAAAAGACTAATTTTAATCAATCATATTAAACAATAAACTTTGTTTAAATTCTAAGATAGATTATAACTTTTAATAAATTTATTTAAACTCTTTAAATTAAACCTTATAGACAATAAAACTTTATCTAAATTACTAGGTTTAAAGAACTTGCTTTAATAAATCTATCAAAATAACAATTAAACCTATTAGACATAAACTTGTCTAATTGACTAGGTTTTAGATTATTATCCTAATTAATACTTTTAAACTATTAAACTTAAACTAGTTTAATGTTCTAGGGTTCTTTAGGGTTTTCGAAAACTTAAGTCTAGGAAACTTTTCCACCAATTAAACTTAGGCTAGTTTAATAAACTTGGTGTCCAAGTATTCCTCTAGATTTCGAAATCTCTAATGGTTTAGGAAAGAATCATTTTGATCAATTAAACAAATCTTGTTTAACATACTTGATCCTAGGGTTTTTCCTTGGTCACGAAAATTTAAGGGATTAAGGAAAGAATCCTTTTGATCAATTAAACATATCTTGTTTAATATACTTGATCTTAGGGTTCTTTCTAGGTATTTTTGAAAATTGCTAGGGTTTACTAGAAACCTTCTTGACCAATTAAACTTAGACTAGTTTAATGTTCTTGGTCCTAGGGTTTCTTCCCTCTTTTTCGAAAAACATGAAGAAGAAGAAGAAGAAGAAAAACTTGAAACAAAAAAAAAACTTAAAATTAAAGTAAACAAACAATCTTTGTTAATCTAGTCTAGATCTCTAAACCAACGCTCTGATACCACTGAAGGGTTTCATTGTACACTGATCGACCACTTGAGTCAACCTCCTAGTATACTTGGTTCGACCATACTGACCAAGAACATGAACTTGTTCTTGACCGTTTAAAAGCAACTAGCTGATTTAATCCCTAAATGCGGAACTGGGATTAAACCTAATCCTTAAACCCTAAAGGATTGGGATGTTGGAGAACTAGATTAGGTTAACAAGAAAGAAACCTTGTTCCAAGAACTCGAACATGTGACACCTCAAATTTTAATACAAAACATTTGCCCAAAATAAATCATTTTTCATAAATAGAAGAACTATCCCAAAATATGGATTTACAAAAACCTTTGGTATGAAAATCAGAGTATAAAGTTTGGTGTTACAAAATAGATCAAAACCAAAGCTAAGCATAAATCCAATCTAAAGTTCTTCTATTCTAGGCCCCGCATCTCTATCCATGCGCACCTAAACCTTCGATCCCGAACCTGAGTACATAGCAAAACAAACAAGGAGTACGTGAGACAAAAACGTCTCGTGAGCTACATGGGTTTAGACCCGATAATAAATATAATCGTATGACATATAAACAACATATAAGTAAGTCATTCATCTAACTAGTCACCGTATTGTGACTCTAACACTTTGCTTTCCTAGCAATCATATCTAGTTGTCGGGACATCCCCAACCAACTAGAACCACATTAACTCATTAACCGGGGATCCCCCGCATTAACAAGCTTCAAGGTAAAGGCAAGAGGGAATCGCCCAATCTACCTATACATGCCTTACTCGCCGGACTACTTCCAGTTAGCAAGACTACTATCATGGAATGGGCCGATGGGGATCCGCCCAAATGCTCCCCATTCCATACCTCATGACCGGGGATCCCCCGCGTCATCACATCGTCTCAACCTTACTATAACTCGACGGTTATATCAATCAAAGCCTTTGGCTATCACATCAATCATCAACAAGTTAGTTACCTATATTCAACAATATGCAACTAACAATATTTGCTAAATTCTACACAATTATCAAATAGACTCGACATATATAATAACAAGTATTTTCATGGCTATGTACTCAATAAAGTCCACACGTACTCACCTTAGCAATCTAGTGCTCCAACCGTATTCTTTCCGCCGGTTTCCTTGTTCCAACAATTCGGTCAAACTCCAAGACTTCACCGGAAGCCTAATTCAACAATCATACAATGTTCAACATCTCATACTACCAATAATGTATCCATTAATCACTAGATACCGTCAACTAACACTTTCCCCCAATTATGGTGATTTACCAAACCCTAGGTTTAACCAACCCTTAAGATTCTTACCAATCGAAATCATACACTTGTTTCCTTTGTTAATATACCATCTATTAAGGGTATACATCATTTATTCACCATAAACCATAACCCCCAATAACTAGGGTTTCAAACCCAACCATCAAAATACATAGATCTAAAGCTACAAAGATCAAGGAGTGAAGATATACCTTTAATCTTTCACTTAGGAGTGAAATCTACCAAAGATTTGTGAAGAGATCAACCAAATTCGGCACTTGAGCTCCAAAACCGCCAAAGGGAAAATCTAGGGTTTACTATTTCATTAAATGAGCCAAAACCCGAATTTATTGCAGACGACAGGACTTCACGACGCGAACTAGTTCGCGTCGCTAACTCTGCATGTCGTACGCATACTTAGCGATCGTTATCTCATCGCGAATTACTTCACGTTTTAAATCAAAATCTCTGGCCCGACTTCACGAACGCGAACTACTTCGCGTCGTGAACTTCTCATGCAGCCAGGCTGCACTTTTTCAACTTTGTCTCGACCCGGTTTCGCCCATAACTTCTTCATACGGTCTCCAAACGACACGAAACCAATTCCTACGTTCTTTAAACGATTTATCCTTATTTATCATATTTTTATCCAATTTATTTATTTACAAATTTCGGGTCGTTACAACTATCTACCCCTTAAGAAGATTCCATCCTCGGAATCTCATCATAGTTCACGAAATCCGGGTATCTTTTTCGAATCTCGTCCTTCACTTCCTAAGTCAAATTCGGCCCAAGTGAATGCTTCCACTTGACCAACACCAACTCGATCTCCTTATTCCGAAGCTTCTTTGTTTTCGTTTCTAATATAGCATCGGGCTCCTCAATCAACCGGTTCGGGCCGTCAACCCGCAACTCTTGCAACGGAATAATATTTTCAACTTCCCCGATGAACTTTTTCAAATAACTCACGTGAAAGGTGTCATGCACACCTTGAAGCTCGGGTGTAAGTTCCAACTTAAACGCTTGAAGCCCGACACGTTTCAATATCTTAAACGGTCCAACATACCTCGGACTTAGTTTTCCTTTCTTACCAAACCGCATCACACCTTTCCAAGGTGACACCTTCAACATGACCTTATCACCGACATCCAAGTCGTATGGTCTTTTCTTTAAACCCGAATAACTTCGTTGTCTATCTTGGGCGACTTTCATGTTGGTTTGGATAATACCGATCTTTTCATTTGTCACTCTCACGATCTCGGGACCCGTGAGTTTCGTTTCTCCCGCTTCTAACCAACAAGATGGAGTTCTACATTTTCTTCCATACAACGCCTCATAAGGCGGCATCTTAATAGTCGAGTGATAACTATTATTGTACGAAAACTCGACCAACGGTAAGTGTTCATCCCATTTACCCCCGAAATCTAGCACACACGACCTCAACATATCTTCAACCGTTTGAATCGTTCTTTCACTTTGACCGTCGGTTTGCGGATGATAAGCCGTGCTCAACCGCAACTTTGTACCCAACTCTTCTTGTAATGACCGCCAAAATCTCGAGGTAAACCTCGCGTCCCTGTCGGACACAATCGATAACGGAACCCCGTGGAGTCGAACCACCTCATCAACATACAACTTAGCCAATTTCTCAAGTGGCAACGTTTCCCGAATGGCCAAAAATAACGCACTCTTGGTCAACCGGTCAACTATGACCCAAATGGCATCGTGACCCTTACTCGTCTTTGGTAACCCTACTATGAAATCCATAGTTATGTCTTCCCACTTTCCGGCCGGTACAACCAATGATTGAGCTACCCCATACGGTACTTGATGTTCGGATTTCACTTGTGCACACGTGGCACACTTAGAGATATATTTGGCCACCCTCGCCTTCATTCCGGGCCACCAATAAACCCGTTTCATATCTTGGTACGTCTTTGTACTTCCCGGGTGAATCGAATACTTCGACTTGTGCACATCATACAACAACTCTTTCCGGATGCCACCGAACTTAGGAACCCAAATACGACCACCTACGGTCTTCAACCCTTGTGCATTTTCGAGAAAATGTTGGTTCTTGCCTAACCGTTCTTGTCTTAACTCATCTTTTCCCATAACCTCTCGTTGGGCATTCTTGATTCTTTCGATGATGCTCGAGACGACTTCTATACGTGATAAAATTCCTCGGTTCGGCTTTTCATAGACCTTTCGGCTCAAGGCGTCGGCTACTACATTAGCCTTTCCCGCGTGATACACAATCTCACAATCATAGTCGGCAATCAACTCGATCCACCTTCTTTGTCGCATATTAAGATCTTTTTGAGTAAACACGTATTGTAGACTTTTATGATCCGTGTACAACGTACACCGAGTACCATACAAATAATGCCTCCACAACTTTAAGGCAAATATAATCGCCGCCAATTCCAAGTCGTGTGTCGTGTACCTCAATTCCGCATTTTTCAATTGACGCGAGGCATACGCGATCACTTTACCTCTTTGCATCAACACACAACCGAGCCCTTGATTCGAAGCATCACTATAAACCACAAAGTCTTCCATACCATCCGGTAACGTAAGAATCCGCGCATTACATAACTTTTCTTTCAACAACTTAAACTCCTCTTCTTGCTTCTTCTCCCACACAAACTTCTCACTTTTTCTCGTTAACTTCGTTAGTGGAATCGCGATTCTCGAGAAGTCTTGTATAAATCTTCGGTAATAACCGGCTAATCCAAGGAAACTTCTAACCTCGGTTGGAGTTCTCGGAGGCTCCCAATTTGACACCGCTTCAATCTTGGACGGGTCAACCTTAATACTATCACACGTCACCACGTGACCTAAGAATTGCACTTCCCGCAACCAAAATTCACACTTCGAGAATTTTGCATACAACTTCTCCCGTTTCAACACGTCTAGAACAAGCCTCAAATGACCTTCGTGTTCTTCTTCGGTTTTCGAATAAATCAAAATGTCGTCAATAAACACGATCAAAAACTTATCAAGGAACGGTTTACAAACCCGATTCATCAAATCCATAAAAATAGCCGGCGCTTTCGTAAGACCAAACGGCATCACTAGAAATTCATAATGACCATAACGTGTACGAAAAGCCGTCTTCTCGGTGTCGCCTTCTTTCACCCGAACTTGGTGATAACCCGACCTCAAATCATTTTTCGAGAAATAACTAGCACCTTGCAATTGGTCGAATAAGTCGTCGATTCTCGGCAACGGGTAACGGTTCTTAATTGTTACCTTATTCAACACTCGGTAGTCGATACACATTCTCATCGAACCGTCTTTCTTTTTAACAAATAACACCGGTGCACCCCATGGTGACGCACTCGGACGAATAAAACCTTTGTCTAACAAATCTTGCAATTGAGTCATCAATTCCCGCATCTCGGTGGGAGCTAAACGATAGGGAGCACGAGCAATCGGCGTCACTCCCGGAACTAAATCAATTTTAAACTCGACTTGTCTCTCCGGTGGCAAACCGGGCAAGTCATCGGGAAATACCTCGGGAAAATCCCGAATAATTTTGACGTTATCCATCGTCTTCTTTTCTTTTCGGCCATCTAATACATATGCAATAAATGATGCACAACCTTTCGATATACTTTTCCTCGCCTTAATGGCGGTAATCACATTAGGCATGTGATGTCGTTTCTCCCCATACACATACACTTTCTCATTCTCGGGTGTCCTAATCGACACTATTTTCTTTCCACACAAAATCTTGCCTTGGTGCATACCCAACCAATCCATACCGATAACCACATCAAACGCCCTAATTCCCATGGGCAACAAATCTACCTTAAACTTTCTACCGTCTATTTCTATTTCGCAATTTCTATAAATACATTCAACCATAGACGTTTTCCCGTCGGCTACTTCTATCTCATAAACCTCATCTAACATCTCGGACGGCACATTCAATTTACAACCGAACTCATAAGACACAAACGAATAATTGGAACCCGAATCAAACAAAATATGAGTTGGCAAGGAGTTAATGAATAAAGTACCTGACACCACATCGTGTGCCTCCTTCGCCTCCTCTCGAGTGAGTTGGAAGGATCGCCCCTTCACCTTCGCCGGTTCCACTTTCCTTTGAGCCGTGGACACCATCGACTCGTTTCCCTTCTTCGGACACACATTGCTATAGTGCCCCTTTTCGTGGCACGAGAAACACTCAACCTCGGCCAATGATTTGGACTTGCATTCTCGGGCCATATGCCCCGGCTTCCCACAATTAAAGCAAGTTTTTGACTCTCCTCGGCACACGCCGGCATGATTCTTCCCGCACTTCTTGCACGAGCCAACACTACCTTGATTAGAGAAGCTCGAAGTGAACTTCCCTTTCTTGAACGAACTAGAGCCGCTCTCGGCTTTCCTTTTCTCGCCCACATGGGCCCTCTCGGCAACACGTGCCTCATTCACTTCCTCAACACCCCGGGCGGCACTAATGGCTTCATCAAGTGTAACCGCCCTCTTAACTTCCAATTGGTAGTCCCACGGTAACCCACTAGCATACCGGACCACCCTCAACCTCTCATCCGAGTAGGTTTTAGCAACAAACGGGAGCAATCCCGTGAACTCTCTCGAGTATTCTTCAATCGACATATCACCCTTTTTAAGGGTCACAAACTTCTCGTGCATCTTTTCCAAATCCATTTCGGGACAAAATTTCTTTTTCAACCTCGTGGTGAATTCGTCCCACGACATCTTCTCAATCACCTCCCTCCCGAGGGTCTCATACACAATATCCCACCAAACCATCGCATCTTCTTTTAACAATTGTGACGCATACGTCACCATATCGGCATCCTTACACTTGCTACTACCGATGACCCTCTCGGTCTCTCGGATCCACCTCATGGTTACTTTCGGGTCCGAACTACCCGTATACACATTTGGCTTACAAGCCATGAAGGATTTAAACGAACAACCTTCTTTCACAACGGGCCTAGCCCTAGCATCACTTTGGCCACCCGTGGAGGATTTCCCCTCCCCGGTGCCACTACCCCCGGTTCTCTCATCCGATTTAGCCTCGGACTCACGGTCTCCACCCGACCTCTCACGGTCTCCAATAATTCGGTGCACTTCCTCGGCCACCGTCCCTTTGATTTGATCAATAATAGTTTGGAGATCCGCCATGGTTACCGGAGTTCTATTTGCTCCGACCTCCGACTCACCCAATCGATGCATCGACGGTTGACTTTCTTGTTCAACCACAACCTCAACATGAGGTATCTCCTCCTCCCGGCCCTCCGGGGCTCTACCACTTCTACGCGTGGTCACCATTTCTTTCAATCAAGACTATACGAAAGACATTAAACATTTAGTACCTTATGTACAACCCATTAGTCGTATAAGACTCAATATCCATAATCATATCAAATTTCATCGGTCCCCCTAGGTTCAACCCTAAACTTAACATAAAAGTATCAAGGTCAACCTATGATCTTAAGGAATCTTATATTCCTAATGCTACAGTCTAAGACTAGGATGGTCATCCAACCTAATTCACTTAAACAGTAGCTCTGATACCAAGCTGTGACACCTCAAATTTTAATACAAAACATTTGGCCAAAATAATCATTTAATAAAGAGGAGAACTATCCCAAAATACGGATTTACAAAAACCTTTGGTATGAAAATCAGAGTATAAATTCGGTGTTACAAAATATATCAAAACCAAAGCTAAGTCTAAATCCGTTCTAGTGTTCTTCTACTCTAGGCCCCGCATCTCTATCCATGCGTACGTAAACCTTCGATCCCGAACCTGAGTACATAGCAAAACAAACAAGGAGTACGTGAGACAAAAACGTCTCGTGAGCTACATGGGTTTAGACCCGATAATAAATATAATCGTATGAGATATAAACAACATATAAGTAAGTCATTCATCTAACTAGTCACCCTATTGTGACTCTAACACTTTGCTTTCCTAGCAATCATATCTAGTTGTCGGGACATCCACAACCAACTAGAACCACATTAACTCATTAACCGGGGATCCCCCGCATTAACAAGCTTCAAGGTAAAGGCAAGAGGGAATCGCCCAATCTACCTATACATGCCTTACTCGCCGGACTACTTCCAGTTAGCAAGACTACTATCATGGAATGGGCCGATGGGGATCCGCCCAAATGCTCCCCATTCCATACCTCATGACCGGGGATCCCCCGCGTCATCACATCGTCTCAACCTTACTATAACTCGAAGGTTATATCAATCAAAGCCTTTGGCTATCACATCAATCATCAACAAGTTAGTTACCTATATTCAACAATATGCAACTAACTATATTTGCTAAATTCTACACAATTATCAAATAGTCTCGACATATATAATAACAAGTATTTTCATGGCTATGTACTCAATAAAGTCCACACGTACTCACCTTAGCAATCTAGTGCTCCAACCGTATTCTTTCCGCCGTTTTCCTTGTTCCAACAATTCGGTCAAACTCCAAGACTTCACCGGAAGCCTAATTCAACAATCATACAATGTTCAACATCTCATACTACCAATAATGTATCCATTAATCACTAGATACCGTCAACTAACACTTTCCCCCAATTATGGTGATTTACCAAACCCTAGGTTTAACCAACCCTTAAGATTCTTACCAATCGAAATCATACACTTGTTTCCTTTGTTAATATACCATCTATTAAGGGTATACATCATTTATTCACCATAAACCATAACCCCCAATAACTAGGGTTTCAAACCCAACCATCAAAATACATAGATCTAAAGCTACAAAGATCAAGGAGTGAAGATATACCTTTAATCTTCACTTAGGAGTGAAATCTACCAAAGATTTATGAAGGGATCAACCAAATTCTGCACTTGAGCTCCAAAATCGCCAAAGGGAAACTCTAGGGTTTACTATTTCACTAAATGAGCCAAAACCCGAATTTATTGCAGACGACAGGACTTCACGACGCGAACTAGTTCGCGTCGCTAACTCTGCATGTCGTACGCATACTTAGCGATCGTTATCTCATCGCGAATTACTTCACGTTTTAAATCAAAATCTCTGGCCCGACTTCACGAACGCGAACTACTTCGCGTCGTGAACTTCTCATGCAGCCAGGCTGCACTTTTTCAACTTTGTCTCGACCCGGTTTAGCTCATAACTTCTTCATACGGTCTCCAAACGACACGAAACCAATTCCTACGTTCTTTAAACGATTTATCCTTATTTATCATATTTTTATCCAATTTATTTATTTACAAATTTCGGGTCGTTACAGAAAACACACATACTTGTGTGTTCGTCGACTACTACCAAGAACCCTAGGGTTCTTTGTTCGACTTCGAACACAAGGAGAGGAAGAAAGAGTGTTCCATGAATCATACCTTAGGTTAATGCTTAAGATAAGTCCACTGATGATGAACATGACGAATGATCCTCTATATGATCACTTGCTTCGATCTTGGATCTTCGAAACTCGAAGAACACGAAGAACGAACGAAGAACATGAAGAACGAAGAACACCAAGTGATGGTGTTCTTGTTTCGGCCGAAAGGGGTAAAGGGGCAAGGGTTTTCGGCTTGTATAGGTGTAACCTAATAAGTGATGCCTAAGCCCTCTATTTATAATTGATGGACTTTCACTTAGGGCCCTTCTAGTGTAATTAAGATTAATCTCTTAATTAAACTTATCCTTTTACACTTTCATCCCTTATAGTTTAACTAGTTTATTATTGTTGCACTTAACTATCAAATGTCTAGTATTAACACACTATAATTTCGGTACCCATATACACGAAATATATAGACTTGTATTTATACTTTTAATAGTTAATTATATAATAACCTTTATATAATTTACACAATAATATTATCCAATTACTATGTGATTTAATAGCTTTAAATCATATCATGGATAACCTTTAATTAACACATTGTATATTTACTCAACTAGTAAATGTACAACTACTTGTATTAATTAGTTAGTTAAACTAATCTAATAATAAGTTAAACTTAACTTAATACTTAACTGATTCATAATGACTATTATGAATCATTCCTCTTCGTAGTATCGTTGCATAACTTGTTCGTATTACATGTACTCACCGGTGTGACCCTTAAGTGTTTCGTAGGCATGGATGTATCATCATAGGTTGACTGACTGTGCACATAATTCCTTCAGATTCTTCATCCAAAGGACTTGAGCACAACAGCTTCCAGCAGCAACATATTCTACTTCAGCTGTAGAGGTGGAAACAGTATTTTGTTTCTTGCTTGTCCAACTGACTAGCTTTCCACCTAGCAGCTGACATCCTTCAGTAGTGCTCTTTCTATCCATCTTGCAACCTGCAAAGTCTGAATCTGAATAGCCAATTAGATCAAACCCGGAGTCTTTGGCATACCAAAGACCTAGGCTTGGAGTACCTTTAAGGTACCTCAGAATTCGCTTAGCAGCTATTAAATGAGACTCTCTAGGATCAGCTTGATACCTAGCACACATGCAAGTAGCAAACATAATATATGGTCTGCTAGCAGTGAGATAGAGCAAAGGCCCAATGATTCCTCTGTAGAATGTGATATCAACTGATTTCCCAGTTGTATCAGCATCTAGATTATTTGGAGGAGCCATTGTAGTTTTCATAGATGATGATGAATTCATATCAAATTTCTTCAAAAGATCTTTGATATATTTTTCTTGATTTATAAAAATTCCATTTTTAGATTGCTTAACTTGTAAGCCAAGAAAATATGTTAATTCACCCATCATACTCATCTCATACTTTGTAGACATAACTTTTAAGAAACGTCTACAAAGCTTTTCATCAATAGCACCAAATATTATGTCATCCACATAAATTTGAACAAGAATGATATCACCTTTGATTTTACGAATGAATAAAGTTTTATCAATCTTTCCTCTGGTGAAATCATTTGCTAGAAGGAACGTGGAGAGAGTGTCATACCATGCACGATGAGCTTGCTTCAACCCTTACAACGCCTTATCCAGCTTATACACATAGTCTAAGTACTTCGGATTTTCAAAACATGGAGGTTGCTTTACGTAGACTTCCTCTTGCAATTTACCGTTTAAGAATTCACTCTTCACGTCCATCTGAAAAACTGTGAAGTTTTTGTAAGCAGCATAAGCTAAAAATATTCTTATAGCCTCAAGCCTTGGTACTGGAGCAAATGTTTCATCGAAATCGATTCCTTCCTCCTGTCTATATCCTTGTGCAACAAGTCTAGCCTTGTTGCGAATAACCACGCCTTCTTCATCCATTTTATTCCTAAATACCCACTTGGTACCAATTATTGTCTTTCCAGCTGGTGGAGGTACCAGCTGCCACACCTTATTAACCTCAAATTCGTTAAGTTCTTCCTGCATCGTTTGAATCCAGCTGCAGTTTTCTAAGGTAGCTTTAATATTTTTCGGTTCTTCAGCTGCTAAGAAACACTACCATAGGCAAAAATTACATGATTCCTTACTTCTTGTGACCACTCCTTGTTGTGGATCTCCAATGATTAATTCAATTGGACGTTCTGAGGTCCACTTGGATTGAGGAGCGGCTGAAGAGGAAAAGGATTCAGCATTATTTGATTCTTGATGAGCGGCTGAATGCTCAGCAGGATTGAGTACTTAATTTTGAACTAATCTTCCTGAAGTATGAAGAGGTGGCTTAGAGTTAGCCTTAGATGATGCTCTTGCTATTGGAATTTCTTGCTGAACAGCTGCAATATCTACAAGGTATGTGGGAGCATCATGAAATGTATCATCTGAATCATTTATTCGAACTTCAAAAAGATTCAAAGCATCAGAGAATGCTTCAGCTGTATCATCAGATGGTGGTACAGCTGATCTCTGAAATGCGTCAGATGATTCAGCAGAGGTGGGATTTAAGGCTTTAGAGTGTTCTTCGAAAGTAACATTTATAGATTCTTCCAGTGTTTGTCTTCTTTTGTTGAAAACTCTGTATGCCTTAGACACAGTGGAGTACCCCAAGAAAATTGCTTCATCAGCTTTAGAGTCGAACTTACTCAGCTGATCTCGTGTGTTTAAGACAAAACACACACAACCAAAGACATGAAAGAAACCGATATAAGGTTTTCTCTGACGGAGAATCTAATAAGAAGTTTTCTTGTGTCTCTTCACATAGAGAGACCTGTTTTGAGTAAAACACGCTGTGTTAACAGCTTCTGCCCAAAATTGTTTTGGCATGTTTGACTCAACAAGCATTGTTCGTGCATCTTCTGTTAGGGTTCTATTTCTTCTTTCAGCAACACCATTCTTTTGACGTGTTTTAGCGGCTGAAAATTTTTGTGAGATCCCAACTTCTGAACAGAAGTCTTCCAATGTACGATTTCTGAATTCAGTACCATTGTCTGATCTCAGCTGCTTTACTCTTGACCCATTTAGAAGTTCCATCTTCTTGATGAATTTGATAATTTCATCAGCTGCATCACTTTTGTTACGAAGAAATATAACCCACGTATATCGTGAGTATTCATCAACGATAACAAGTGTATACTTCTTTCCACCTAGACTTTCAGTGCTCATAGGACCAAAGAGATCCATATGAAGCATGTGCAGGCAGTTGTTGATGGAGAAACATTGCTTTGATTTGAAGGAGCTTTTATGTTGTTTGCCTTGTTCACAAGCTGAACAAAGCTTGTCTTTTTCATACTTGATCTGTGGCAAGCCATTTACCAGCTGACCTCGGGACAGCTTCGATATATTTTTAAAGCTTAAGTGAGATAACCTTTTATGCCACAACCAATTCAGCTCCTCAGTGGAGTGAGAGAATAAACAAACTTCTTGATTTTAAAGATTCATGTGAAGTGTGTATACATGGTTGTTTCTTGGTGCGATAAGCATGACTTTTCCACTTTTATCTGTCACCGTTCATCTATACTTATTAAATTTCACTGAGAACTCTGCATCACATAGTTGGCTATACTGATTAAATTATGTTTCAGCCCGTTCACATAACCAACTCTTGTGATCTTTATAGATCCATTTGAGATGGATCCATAACCTTCAGTTGAGCCTCTACCATTATCACCAAAAATTACTGGAGGAACAACACAAACTTCTAACTCTTCTAGCAGGGATTTGTATCCAGACATGCGTCTTGAGCAGCCACTGTCTAGGTACCAGACGTGTTTGCTTTGATCACCCTGCACATAAGATTAAAAGAGTTAGTTCTTTTTGGGAACCCACACCTCTGTGGGTCCTTGTGATTTCTTGCTGGAACTCACATGGGTTGGGTTCTTAATGGACTCACAGGCTGAGGTTGGAGAGGGTCTTAAGCTTGTGCTGTCACACTCACTTGCCATATGCCCACGATCTCCACACTTATAACATTTTCTGTTCTTTTGTAGTGGAGTGGATGGCGAAGCTGGGTACTGGACCCAAAATCCCTTTCTGATTATCTGAGATAGTCAGAGTTTGCACGAGTGATGTCAGCTTGCTGACCTTTCCTTTCAGCTGTTTAACAGGACCAGTTGAAGAAGGACTTGGAGTGTTTTTGAGAACACTCTTACCTTGTTTCTTTGCAGTTCGAGTATGAACTCCAGATGTCTCACCCTTGAAGGGTGTAAGAACAGTTTTCTTTCCTGTTGTCTTGCTAGTCTTCCTTTGAGGTCTAGCAGAATAGACAGCAGGTGTTGAGCCCAGAATAGACTTGCTTGGCTCAACGATAACTACTGTAGGTGTCCTAAAACCTATGGCTGAAGAGTCAGCTGATGACTCTTCACCAGTATTTTCAGAAGGTTCTTCTTTGGACATCTCAGTAGCATAGGTTTTGGTAGACTTAACAAAGCAACCAAACACCAACTCTTCAGCTGGCACATATGCATCAGCTGACGAGTAGTACGGATCATCCGTACTGCTGTCAGGTACAGCGGCTGCGGCAAGGAATTCTCCTCCTAATACAGCTTGTACTTGACTAGGAATCTGTGAGTTGACACACTCACTCACACGTTTGGATGAACGAGACCATGATTCACAAATCTTTTTAATTACTTCAAGTTCTTTAACCTTTTCATTAAGATCGTGTTGAAGAACTGAGTTTATAAATTTTGTTTCAGAAAGTTCTTCTTTTAAAGTTTTGTGATCAATAATCTTTCTTTTAAAAATGCATTTTCACGAAGAATAACACTGTGTTTATCCAAACATTCACCTTTCAACTGATCAATGAAGTGCAAGTCACAGATAATGGAATCAATAATATCTTTGGCTTCAGAAGCCTCAGCAGAGATTAGAGAAGATACCTTTTTGTGAACTATGTTGACCCATTGATATGAACCAGCATCATCAGCTGTAATACTTTCATCAGCACGAGCCATCAAACACATTGTGGCCATTGGCTCATCATCAGATGAGCTGTCACCAGAGTCAGCCTAGTCGTGAGTTTCAGCTACCAGACCCTTGTCAGCAACTTTGCCTTCAAGTGCCTTCTTTTCTTCTAGGATCTTTTTGGTGAAGGCTTGTAGCTTTTTGTATTTTTCTTCAATGGACTCACCACTTCAAGATGATGAACTAGCTTTCTTTTGGTTGCAGTCATTAGCATAGTGTCCCTTTTTGTTGCAGTTGTTGCAGGTTATCTCTGAGATATCATGTGTACTTCCAGAAGGTCTGGAAGGTGCAGCTGATGAAATAGGTCTGCTACTTGAACCTCTAGCTGAGGAGCCAGATTTGCCTTTGAATTTTTTTCTATTTTTGACAAGTAGGGAAAGCTCAGTTATAAGGGCCTCATTATCTTCGTCTTCATCGATCTCTTCGATGCTGACCTCAGGCATGTTGAACAGATCAACAGCTGAAGTTGTGTCAGCTTCATCATCTGAAGGAGGATATTCAATTCTGTTGGGTTTGTTTAGAGAAACAAGAGCAGCTGAAGAACCCGAGGAGCTCACTTTAGTGTCCTTTGGAGGTTGAAATTTATTGAGTACAGTTCTCTCATTGCTTAGAAACATGCCGTAGAGAGAAGAAAGAGTGTAATCTTTTAAAGTGGGAGATGTACTCATGCAAGTTATAATGGTAGCCCATTTAGAGGGTAGAGCTGCCATAAACTTACACATCTTGGACATATCGTCCTTTTCAACCCCATGAGACTTCAGCTCGTTTAACAAAATATTATAACGGTTGAATGTTTGAGCTATAGTCTCACTGGGCTTGGCTTTAAACAGCTCGTAGTCATGAATGAGCATGTTTTTGTTGTGTTCACGCACAACGGATGTGCCTTCATACACTTCAGCCAACCTTTCCCACATTTCTTTAACTGAGTCACAAAATTGAATATTGTGATACAGTTCATCACCAACTGCTTGAAAAAGCATGTCCCTTCCTTTATTTTCAAGATGAACAAGAAGTTTTTCAGCGTCTGTCCATTGAGCTTCAGATTTCACATCATAGTGTTCTGGTACTTCAGGGGTACCAGGAATAAGGGTTTTGTGAATGTATTTTCCTATCGTTATATTGTCTTGAAGTTTTGGGTGATAGGTAACCATGTGGGATAACATACGAGTTTCCGCATGGGGTAGTTGGTTTGAGTGAGTTTGGGAGGTTTTCCAGATGATGGAAGATCGGATGTTATAGGTTCAGCCATAACAGATGCTCAAAGTTGATGGAAAGCAACTTTGACACTTGCTCTGTTACTTGTTGTTGGTTCCCAACAACACAAATGTGTTGAGTTATGACAAGTAAAGACGATAAGATAAGGAACACACAAGTTTTTCAATGATTAAGAGTCTATTAAAACAACTTAATACAGTACAAAGTTTGCGGAAATAGATAGTACACACTAACTAAAACTTTATATTTGAAGTGACACTTTTGCTCGCTCAAACTCGAAGACTATGCAAGGAGAGTTATATATGCTGATACTAACAGCTGATATTGAATGCCTGCGTAATAACTATGGAGAGTTAATACCAGACAATAACAAACTCTCAGAGAATGTTCTTGTGCTACGAATGCTAAAAGGTGTGTGTAAATGCAAGCATTTACGTCTCTATATATAGACCAAGATCCATGTTCCTTTGTCCACAAGTTAATCGACGTGTAAACATATCATTCGTCGATGTAGACTTGTCCACAGAAATATTTAATGCACTTGCATAGGTTATAGTCCCAATTGTACTTTGTATCAACTCCTTTTGCTACCTTTTCTGACGTACAATGAAAATGTGTACTATGATAGTACAAAAGTAGTTAACTTTCCCTTTACATGCTTGGAGGGACAAACGATGATGTACTGACATATTATCTTCTATTCCAAAATAGAAGATCTTCATCGTTTTCTTCTTCTTTGAGCGGGAACGGAAAATGTTCAAAGTGTCAAGAACATTTTCCGCTAAGTCTTTATCTGCAGCAGGTACCATCAGCTGATTCCACTATCAGCTGAATGGTCTTCTTCTGGTCTTTGTCCTTTGGCCATAGACTTCGAATGAACATTCTTCTATAGCTGCTGATTTGACTTGTTTCCTAGAGCTAAGTACGTACTCAGCTGAAGGATTATGAATATACTTGTTCTTCAGCTGAGATACATACTTCAGCTGATATTATTCTTCTTAGCTTTCGATCATCAAATCTTATTTACTTAGTCTGGGGACTAACACCCTTTGTTTGGTACATAATCCATAAATTGGTAGTATAATATTTTTTCGGGTCTCAAAACCGACTACCGAACTCAGTTTGATATAAGTTTGATATGGTACCGATACTTGACCGGTTTAATTTTGATATTTGATATCTATTGTTCATTAAAACTAGGCTATTGGGAATAGATGCCCCGTTACCATCTCCGAAATAAATAGTGCTAATTTTAGAAGTTTCAAATGCGTTATATAAAATAAAAATAATAAATAATTACATTTAGATATGATTATAAAAATTAGCTAACTTTGTATTCCCTAAAGGGCCGATGACCTAGCGTTAAGGTGTTTGTCCTCTAATCTAATAGTTGAAAGTTCGAGTCTCATAGTGAATATAGGTGGTTATTTAGGAGTATATTAGATTTTACCGTTAAAAAAAAACTAACTTTGTATTCCCACAATAACTTTTATTGTCAATACCTCGAGTTATGTGCACATTTTACTAACTTTTCAAAGGTAAAATTAATTTGAACTTTAGCTGATATTTTAAAATAATTTTGATAAATATAGTAATGTATTTAATGATAATAATTTGTCATAATTAAATCGGGAGTTACACGCCATAATGTTGCTTTTATGTAATTTTGCGGTTTATAGTAAAAATTTGTACACTATACAAACATAACTTTGTAAAAATTTAACGGGCACTCGTAAGAAATGTGAAGCCTAAAATTCACGTGCTACCTCACTAAATAATGCGTGGCTCACGCTTGAGTCTCGTAAAATAAGGATGCCAATGATAAAAGTGTGACTTCTAGGTTATGTGTAAAAGTGAACATCATCCCATTTAAATGAGTTATTACTGAAAAACATAAATCTTTTTTACTGTTATTTTATTACTTATAAATACTCATAAATTTAATAATTTTAAACAAAACTATATATTTATATACGCTTATATTCTTAATATCATTTATTTTTTATATAACGTATTAACAAAACACTCACCAAACTATAAAATGTCTTTATAACATATTTGCTTAAGTTTATAGTTATCTATTTAATGATTACAATTTATTATTTTGTATGTTTTTTTAGTTATTTATATAATGTTTTTAATTAGAAAAACGAGTTAAGATGGGATGATATAACCAGTAAAGGGTAAAAAGTGAGTGAGAATGATGAGGGTAAATGGATCAAGAAGTTTGAAAGGACATGGTGAACCACTATTTGCAATATGATATTGTGATGTGTTTTTTAACATCTTTTATAGTTAGACTAGAATATTTTAATTTGTGGTGTAATCGGGTAAAAACAAAAGATGCAGACTGAAATTAACTTGTAGTATAAGGTTAATATCGTAAATTCCACCACTCGTCGTTCCTGCTCCTTTCTGTTCTCTCGAAAGTATAAAACTTACGTCCGCCATGACCATACCCCTTTACTTCTACAAAACACTATATATTATCCTATTTCCTATCAACATCAAATTCATACGAAAAATCTGCAATTATGTGCGGTGGTGCAATCCTTTCCGATATCATAGCCCCGACGGCTAATCGCTCTCGCCGGTTGACTGCTGATCTTCTCTGGAACACCGATCTTCTAAAGAACTCAACTAATTACTTCTCAAAGCCTTCACGATCTGAAGTCCTCGATATTGATGATGAATTCGAGGCAGACTTTCAGGGATTTAAGGATCAGGTCCAAATTGACGACGATATCAAGCCTTCTTTTGCTTTCTCCGCCTCTGCTCCTGCTCCTGCTCGTGGTAAATTACAATTTCCCCTCTCTTACCAGATAATTTACTTGTTTGATTCCAATTATTATTAATGTTTTAATTCGTTTTTTTTTTCTGACTCGATGAGCTGAGAAGTGATTCCTTTTCCATTAGCTATTCTATTTAATTTCTGTTTTATTGTTTTGTGTTTTCTTCTTCTAAATAAACCGCCTCGCTGATGTTGTTTCAAAAAGGGATCATTTATTGTTGAAGCTTCTAGATCCGGATATCATTAACACATAGATTTAATGCATTATCTGTAGTAATTGATCTGGTCTTTTTTCTAAATTCTTAATATCTATGGATAATTAGATAAAAATAGATCTCAGAACCAATGGTTGATTTCTTTGTTGACTCAAAAAGCTTGTTTTCTGTTTTTTTGTGTTTAGGTTCTAGATCTGTAAAATCTGATGATCAAGGTGAGAGATCTGGATCCAAAAAAAGGAAGAACCAATACAGAGGTATCCGTCAACGCCCATGGGGTAAATGGGCTGCTGAGATACGTGATCCAAGGAAAGGGGTCCGTGTTTGGCTTGGAACTTTTAACACGGCTGAAGAAGCCGCCATGGCTTACGATGCTGAGGCCCGAAGGATCCGTGGTGACAAGGCCAAAGTCAACTTTCCTGAAAAAACCACACCGGCTAAACCCAAACACCACAAACCAACTCCAAAGGTCAACCGTGCCAAGAACCAATTCTCGGGTTCCCTCGAATTTGTGGAACAAAAACCATCAGAAAGTGGTGCCTTTTATTTCAGCTCTGATCAAAGTAGCAATTCTTTTGATTGTTCCGAGTTCCCATGGGGTGAAACTTGTGCAAGAACTCCCGAGATCTCATCGGTGCTTTCCGAGGCTACCTTTTTGGAAGATGCTAACCCCGCAAAGAAACCCAAAACAGAGTCTGTAAACGTGGTTCCAAATTGTGAAAAAAGCGACGGTGATCTGTTCTTTGAGATGCCTCAATATGTAGAAGGGAATTGGGATGCTTCTTCTGTGGATGCCTTTCTCAATGGAGATGCAACTGAAGATGGTGGAAATGTGATGGATCTTTGGAGCTTTGATGACCTTCCTGCCATGATGAATGGAGTTTTCTAATTGAAATCTCTTGAACCGTTTTGTGTCTGCTTGTAAATAAGGCTTTACATGTCAGTAATTTTTGCTTTTGTCTAGCTTATATTATATGCATTCATAATTAATTACTAGTGTCTAATTGAGGATCTTTCAATTATGTAGTATGTGCGCCATAACTGTGTCATGTTTTGTTTGTCATAAAATTGAACTCCATTTATATCTAATGATGATCGATTTTGAGTTCTAATATTTGATATGACTATAGTTAATGGTGTTAATGTGGTTTTTTTCATTTTTCGACTTGAAATACAACTCTCAAGTAAGGAATAACAGAATATGTAACAGCAGAAGCAAGAAAAAAGCTTTAAAAATTCCCTCATATCTGTTGGATCGCCCTTCATATTTGTCATGTATATGAATCAAGAATCTTGATTCAAGATGGATGTTCGTACTGACAGATTAGAACAACCTTTTCATAGACCCTTCCATAATCAAATTTCCTACAAAAAAAGTTGTTTGTTTTTCTTACTTATCATTAGTCTGCTCATTTTGATATCTGCATTTTTTGCTTTGATCATCATCTTCATATTGAAGCCTCGCAAACCTATCTTTTCTTTCGAAACGATGAACATTGTTTCATATAAATTCGATGTTTTGGAGCCATCGACTTTTTTGGTCTCCACAATTGCGTCTTTGAACGTAATTGCACAAAATCCAAATATGGTTGGTATAAGGTATGATTTTTCAAGGCTCCAGATACTCGATGATGGATTAGTTGTAGGAATGGTCAGAATCCCAGAATTTTATCAGCCGCCTAAAAGTCATAATATAAGCGTCAAAATTGACATTTTAGTCCAATGTTTTGACATAACAACAATCGTATCAGGAGTCAAAACCAGCAATTTTACCATCAGAGTATTGGGTGATATCGGAGTTCACCTACGGGTACTACAGATCAAGTTACCAAAAATCAAGGTCGTTTTTGGCTCATGAAACTGTAGATTTACATGATTGCGCTACCACAATCTATTTTATATATCGTTCATGTTTTATTTTAGGTGGGTTTGGACTGTGATGTTGCAGTTGATAGCAGATATTTGACATCTACTAATGAAATCTCAAGCTTGACAGCATCCAAGAATTACATTGTATGTAACAAAAAAAATTTATGCGTTTTATGCATCTACATATTGTGACATCTTATATTTATTAAAAATTATATAATTATTATTTATTGATATTTTTCACTACACACTTTTACCGGATGTCTTTCGGGAAGTAGTCTCTCATTTTCCTATATACAACGTTTGGCGGGATTGAATATATTAGTTGTTGTAAAAGAATTCTTTAAGTATATCCTTTTTGACATAAGAATCAGTCATGAAATTTATTTATTGAAATTTTGCAGGCACATTTTGATGCTAACTCACAGGCTTTTTCCAAGAAATGCACCATAGCATTTTACGTATAAAAAATTAATTGTAATAGACTAATAATAAACTATAGAGCAGGTGTAGTATAGGTTCAAAAGCAACCTTATCTAGCAGTTTCGATGAATTATTGAATATATTTATATTAAATCATTCCTAATGTCATTATGTATCCATTAGTATTTGTCTACGAATCTGGAAATTATTAATTAGTGCTGTAAATTCTAGTTAATTATTGGGAGTAAAAAGGTTTAGGATCGGAAATTCTTTAAACCCGACCTCAGAGTTCTGGAAGCAATTTCGAAGAACAAGTTGCACTGTTCATTTTTGGTGATTCGCTTTTGGATACTGGAAACAACAACTACATCAACACCACTACTGAAACAACAACTACAAGTTGCACTGTTCATTTTGGCCATATGACTGATCGTACTTCAATCCTCCAACCGGAAGATTCACCGGCCGTCTCATCTCTGATTTTATCGGTGAGCTATATAATTATAAATCATTTTTTGACTTCGTTTTTTCTTAGTGATCCCTCACTGCAGCTGAGTATGCTAAACTGCCTCTCATTCCGGCTTATCTCGAACTGACGAATAATGACTTTATTCACGGAGCAAACTTCGCGTATGGAGGAGCTGGTGCCTTGACTGCCAGCAATGCTGGATTTGTACGCATCTGCTTCTTTGTATATTACTCACATGAATATGCATCTTTTATGTTCGACCAAATGCCTAGCTTACAAAATCTGCCAAAAAGAGTGTAAAAAGGCAGATAAAATAAATTTTCTAGTAGATGCTTAGCTATGTTTTTCATTAGAGTAAATTACAGTTTTTGTCCCTGTGGTTTTCCTGATTCTGCGTTTTTATCCCTGTACTTTTTTTTTCTGTTTTTTTGTCCCTGAGGTATGCAAAATTCTGTTTTTTTGTCCTTCCGTCCAACTCTGTTAGAATTAAGCCGTTAAGTTGCCTCACATGCCAAACATGTGAGGGTATTTTAGTCCTTTCCCCAAATTATTTGTATCTTGTGCATTAAAAATTGTACTTTTACTTTCTTCACCATCTTCATCAAGAACCCTACCCCCATCATCTAATAATCTGTAACAGGTTTCCAAATTTTTGAGGGGGGGGGGGGGGGGGGGGTGAGATATACCTCATCAGGAGTATCAATCAGTTTGGAATCCATGTTACTAGCTTCAATACGACCAGAACCATGAACCCAATCACTGGAATCGCGTTTTTCCGGCTCCCGTACCAAACTCGCCGCCGTAGCAGAGAACGCTAAAGCTTCAATCTCCAAAACTCGAGTAGAAACTGAAATTGGTTTGGGAGACATACTCCCCTCACCAAGACGATCACCCTCCATACTCGTATCACCCACACCGTCACCGGAATTCGGTGAAACAACAACCTGCGGCGCCGGAACCCTATCCCGTTCAGAATCACCCTTAGAAACTTGACTGGAACTCGGAATCGACTTGGGGGTTTTGTAGATCTCATCATCCCGAGTCTTTTCCGCCCTACCACGACCACCAGTTCGGCCGGAATCCGGTGAATCAGCGCCCTGCAGCTCCGACGACGAACCTGCCAGTCTCGCAGATCTCCGATTCCGATCAGGTGGCTTATCTGGGGGATGATGGGCCACGGTCATCCTCTTCCCCACTGAATTCCGACCAACCTCCCAAAAAATTACTCCAATACGCCGGTGGAATTCCGACCAACCTCCCATAAGATCTCCGATTTTGATTTTTTTTTTTAGTTTGAATGTTTGAAGATGATATGAACACTGTGATGTTTTTTTTTAAAATTAAAAGTAAAAATGAATGTACAAACTTTAAAGCACATGGTACAATTGTTTTTATTATAAAGACAGAGATACCCTCATGTGCTTGGCACATGATGTAAGTTAACGGCTAAAATCAAACGGAAGGTGGACGGAAGGACAAAAAAACGGAAATTTGCATACCTCAGGGACAAAAAAACAGAAAAAAAAACCACAGGGACAAAAACGCTGAAACGGGCAAACCACAGGGACAAAAACCGTAATTTACTCTTTTCATTAATATGTAGGTAGTTGATGTTCAAACACAGCTACAATTTTTTTGCGATTTAGAAAATGATTATAAGCAGAAGTTAGGTGATACTAATTAAATTCCAGCAGTTGATATCCAATGCTGTTTACTTGTTTAGCTGTGGAGGAATGACTACCAAAAATTTGTCTATCCGTATACTTATGAGCAATATTGGAAATGGTGATAGGAAACTTCACTAATGTCATAAAGGTTACTTTACCTTTAATCTGGCATAAACTGTATATCTTGTAGTCAGACATGGATGCTGAATCTGCTTTTGCTAATTAAATAGGGAATATATGATAAAGGTGGAAGGAAATTTGCGTTTATGAGTGTCCCACTTATAGGCTGTTGGCCAGGGATTCGATTAAGGCAGCGTGGATATGCTTGCAGCAAAGAGATTGATGATATTATAAGACTGCACAATCAAGCATTTGGCAGAGAAATAGAAAACCAGGAGAAGCAATTGGACGGATTTAGGTACTCAAAATAAAATATTTCCACCTCCATTAGCAATAGAATGAAGAATCTATCAAAATACGGTACTGATGAACTATGTTTGTTTGCTTCTAAATTGCTAACTGTACAATCATATTAAGTAATGGTTATGGTGAATGCAATAGAAATTGTGGTGTAAAAACCATCCCTTTTTATGAAGGCTAGCCAGATGCCTTCAACAGCCTCCAAAGCTTTTAACACCATACGGATCATCACTATTCTGATAGCACATATACGGATCCTACATGTACATTTCTTTTGAAAGGATAGTAGTATTGAATGGCTATGTAAGTGTTCAAATTTCGTTATAAACATGTGTAATATTCAACTATATGAATATCTACATTTCAAAATGGAATTTATTTATCCACCTCAATTTTTATCTCATGTACTTATTACACAATAAAATTTTCCAGTAACATCCGTTCTAAACAATATTACGATGAAGGCTAGAAAATTGTTAATGTAAAAAATCTCTTTTTCAAAATCTTGTACTTTATTTCAAGCGTTCTCTCTGTGCAACATGCCAAGCGTTCGGTTTAACATTTTTTTTATGGAATCAAAGTGAAAGGCATGTTAAAGTCGGTTCGGGCCGACGTCGTTTCGTTAAGAACCATAAACTTCAAACCAACCACAACCTCTCTCTGTCTCGAGTCAAGTCTCAAGTCTTAACCCTTCACATCTTTGTTAGGATCTCCGTTACGATCACAAAGGTACGCTTTGTCGAACTCCTTATTTTTTACTCCTTTTCCGATATAAAAAATGGCTCGTTTTGATTCATGTAATTGAGAAAATAATCTGAAAACCTAATCAATACGGCGGGGTGCTTGTTTCTGTCTCGTTTCTTCTGTTTTGCTCTTAGTTAAGCAATCCGAAGTTACGTATTGAGTTGTGTTTATGGGGTTTTGATCTATCCATGATAAAACCACATCTTATTTTATCTGCCCACCAAGTGTTCGTTTATATGCCTCTGATAATAAACTTAAAAGGAATGGCTTTCAGTTAGGATATTGTATCAGACCCTGAAAGTAAGACTTTTGCATTTTGTTAGGATTTTCACTTTCTATGTTTTAATGTTTTGTGTTCATTCCTCAGATATTGCGGATTTTTAATTTTCTGAACATTTTTTTTCCTCTATTGTACACTCTGCCAGTACCAGATTCATCCTCTTTAACGCATACCAGAAGGTAGTATGCTACCTCTCGATTAGGTTGAGCTTAATTTCTCACCTTTTGATTGCATTTGAGCAGCTGCATTTTGTAACCAAGTTTTTGTCCCCGTCTCTTGTATTTCCTTCAGTTTTATGGTATATAATGGCATGTTGAAGATGGTTACCTAAAACATTAATCAAATGATGTGATAAGATCATTCAGTTTTATCAAACATGCATTTATTTTGGCTTTATAACTAAGGTTTTGTTTTGTGTATTAATTTGCTCTACTCATAGTAATTCTGTAAATTGATGAGAATTAAGCGTAAATACAACTAATCGATAAACCTTAAAGATTAATCAATTCTCGGTGAGCAGTTTCAATGAAATAGTACAGAAAGAGAATTCGTAGGGGAGTAGGTAATATCATTCATATCAAGCTTGTATCAGAACTCAGAATCTGTTGTATTTTTTTCCCCACATTTATAGGAGATAAGAAAATGTCCAAAGTTCGGGCATTGTGGCAAGCATCTTTGAGCGCCACTAAAAGAGGTATGTACACATCTCAATACTATTATAATTCCTTTGCAAGATAAATTGATTGATAAATATCACATCTCAATTTTCATGTTCTTGTGTAGCTCTCACATGGAATATTGATGACATGCTTCCTCCTAGCGAGAGATTCATATACAACTTCAATTCCAAAGAAGAGCTTAAAAAGTGGCATTTGTATTCAGATTCTGAATACGGAGGTAATTCTCAATATTGATGAAATTGCTGAAAGTTCCATAACCTTGAATTCCCGTTTTAGTCTACTTATGCAATAATTTACATTATACAGGTTTATCATCAGCATCATTAGAGATCATCGATGCTGGAAAGGAACAAACTGCTACTGGTTAGTATATAATACATATGACAGACCGCTCTCTACATTTTATATATTAAAAAAACATATTTTCTCTAATGCTTAATTTTTTTATGTTATGAATAATAATAGGAGTTTTCTCTGGGAATCTGTCTCTGGATGTCACAGAGGGTACAAAATGGAATATAAGCAGGAGTGGCTTCTGTGGAATGAGGTCTAAGAAGGTTTTGTTCTAGAACCGTCTTGCATTTTATTCAACAAGTTTCACTAATTTCAATTTTATCGTGCAGTTTGATGGGTTTATTGATTTAGATCCATATGATACTGTAGCATTAAAAATTAAAGGAGATGGGAGGAGTTACATATCTACTGTAAGTTCTGTTTCTTTGTCTTCTTTTCAGTAAAAACGTGCATCGGTTTTAAACAAACTTTTATGATGCAGATTTATACAGAGAATTGGGTAAATTCGCCAGGACAAATGGAAGATAACTCATGGCAAGCTTTTGTTGCTGTGCCTAAAGACAAGTGGGTTGTTGCAAAGGCAAGAAGGCTAAAAGTGACATAATAATATGAATATGAATTTTAATCATTATGAATTTAAATTCTTATAATTACAGATTCCTGTGGCGCATTATCTTCCAACATGGAGAGGAAATGTAATAGAGGCAGATATAGAAATGAATCAGGCGAGAGTTGTTGGGATGTCTCTGTCTGTGAATGCTGAAGGTGGGGTCCCCGGTGCAGAAACGGGTCCCGGTGATTTTCGGTTGGAGATAGACTGGATCAAAGCCTTGAGAACAACACTATGAGATCTGGAGCATAGAAAAATAATGTAATGTTTTAGTTTTACTACCCCTTCAAAATATATGTTTGTTTTTGGTGTGTAATAATATGAATATGGAAACTAGCATACGTAGTAGACTTGATCCTACTGCCATTTGGAAAACGCAAATTATTGTTTTGGCCATATCCTTTTGGTTTGGAGAAGTATGGGTGCTTCAATATCTTACTGCCATTTTCTATCAAAATTCCCTTTCAACATAATATAATTATATCTAGAAAAAAATCTTTGGCTATAATACATGTTTGAAAATTTTAATCTTGATAATGGCTAAAACAACAATAATGATATCCAGTGGGGAAGTTGTAAGCAATAATATCTTGGGTAGAGAAACTTATACAGATTTTTAGTTATGTTTTATAGTAAACACATTTAATTAATATGTCGTTGGATCGAAGATGTTATTATCTTGTATAGTAAAGAATAGAAGAAGAGAAATGGGAACATCCGTGTAACTGACATTTACATAAACTAGGGTGCTGTTTGTTTTTTGATAAAAAGTCTTTCTGGGGTTTTTTGTCTTCGCGGCGTAGACCACGCGCAGAAAAAGGCTCCTGCAGATGTTTGTTTTTTGGAAGCTCGCAGATCTTTTTATATCTGCAGAAGGTCTTCTCTAAGAAGTTTTGGCCATTAGCTTCTTGGGTCTTCTAAACCTAAAAAAATGCATCTCCTCCAAATAACATACTATATTAATGTATGGATTATTTTAATATTGTTAGATGTAAGATATATTAAATTTTGATTTATTTAAGTAACTATACAGATATTAAAAAACAAACAACATCTTTCTTGCAGACTGCAGACCTTTGGTCCACCCAGAAGCTGCAGCAGTTAGTAGATGTGATCCACAGACATCAGATTTTTTTGCTCTAAAAAAACAAACAGCACCTAGGTGTAGCAAATACAAAAGACATAAGGAAAAAATTACCTTTTTAGATCTCTTTTAAGTTTTATATACAATCACAATCAATCCTCTATTCACTCTTAGCTACGTACAATTTTGTGTGCAGCTGACAACCTAAATCATTATTTACGGAATACCACTTAATATTGTCAGTGATTTCTCACACTTACTAATGAACAAGGGATTAATATTTACTAATATAGATTAGACATCGGACATGAAAGTATCAGGTAGGTCTTTTATTTTTTTTTCCTTTCTTTAAGATGGTGTCATTATTGACCTAAATAGGAACCACTTCCATCCATTCAACTCGTAATAAATTTCAAAGGCAAGTTTCATACAATTCATAATTATATGTTTACTACCACTATAATATATATTTTTTAAGAATACTTTGATTAATCTCAGGGTACTTTGCAAGAAGAGGGTGAACCTCTATTAAATATTGACTTTGCGAGAAGAGAGTGAACCTCCGTTAAATACTAGCTTTGCGACTCTAAAGAAAATCTTGAAGCATATGTGTTTTTTGTATAAAATAGTATTAATATAGAATTAGTATATATATTTGAGAGTTATGTCATCGGAAGTATCTTGGATAATAAATATCTTGGTACCCTTTATTTTGCTTTTTAATATAAAATAATACTTTGTGTTATACAAATATTAATAAACAATGTTTTAGGTATCATATGAAATTATCTCGCGGCAACGCGCTGGTAAAAGCCTACTAGTTCAAGACATTTTGGAAAGATAATTAATTAATACTAGGACAAACTTTAGTTGATAGAGGAAAAAATTGTCTATATAAGCCGGAGCAATTGGAAGCTAGAAAATAGAAGGATGGTGGTCTAATGGTTGGATTTGATATCTGCATTAGAGTGAAATTCTCATTAAATCTCAAATTCAATATTTAGGGACAAAAATATTCCCTTGGCTACAGAGGTCATCCGCGCCGCGTCGACTTGGGACTACAAACATAGCAGGTGGTTGCTTTAGGAACAGTCTGTTTGAAACAAGTCAGAACTTAAATTACTAGAAGAAAAATGAAAAATGGGAGCTAGATATTTTGATATATAAAATAAAATAAATGGTTGATTAAACAATTCGATGATTGTATTCAAGAACGGGGCCTTCCTTTCTTCCAGCTGTAATATTTTGTGATTCTCAGTCTGTATAAAACTGTAGATTTAGATCCCTCCCCCAAATGGGTCCCACGTCTACAAAATCAACCGTCCATTTCTCCCAATCCAACACTTCCTTCCTCTTATAGTCCTGCTCCTAAACCCATATGAGTACTTTTCTTACCCAAATAAAAATATATAAATAAATAAAATATCATGTAAAGTTTCTGCAACAACCATATATTTATAGCTTCTGGAGGGTTCTTAGCATCAGCATCTATCGTGGGTAATGGACACCCTCCTTATATATCATTCTTCTTTCTAAATTATTTCCTCACATAAACATTCTAACCGACCACCACAACCAGTAGCAACACCTTATAAACCTTTTGGTGTTCTCTGTTCTGTTCTGTCCTTTAAAGCAACAAATTTGTCGACAATCACTTAGTTTTCATCTGGGTATTGCAATAATGGGTGGCAATGGAGCAAAAAGTAGCGATTTTTATCAAGTATTGGGGTTGAACAAGGAATGCACCGAAACAGAGCTCAAGAATGCTTACAAGAAGCTTGCACTGGTTAGATCCTTTGAACTTATATAAAAATTTTCTTCCATTATGGCCGTTTTTGGAGCAAATTCGGTTGGGAAATTACAGTTACTTTTGTGTTGGACAAATTTGTACAACTTTAGGCGTTAAAATTGCATCACTTGTCAGGTTGGGTCAAATCTTTCTTGACTTGAGGCCTCTGTATTTTGACTCTGTTTTCTTTTCCCGTTTTTCTTGTTACAGTCTTTGTAACCGTTTCTCATTGTGTGACTGTAGAAATGGCATCCTGATCGTTGCTCTGCTTCTAGCAACTCCAAATACGTGGAAGAATCTAAGAAGAAGTTTCAGGCCGTACAAGAAGCCTATTCTGGTAAATTCTACTTTCTAGTTTGTGTACCATTTATTGTATGTGGAGTCATGTCATTGTGGCAGTTTTTGTGAGATCGAAACAATACCATGTTCTTGAAAGTAATCAGTTGAATAAAAGTTTTCAACTTTTTGTGAATTTGTACGACTGGATTCACAGTTTCCTTCCTCTGTATTCTGTTTCCTAGTACTTTCCAATGTGGACAAAAGATTCCTGTACGATGTAGGAGTCTATGATAGCGATGATGACGAAAATGTAAGTTCTTTATTATTTTTTTCTCTTAAAATATTCATTTTATTATAGAAATCGTATACTTGCTGCCCAGGCTGTGAGAGTAAAAGTTTAAACAATGAATTATCTAAATTAATCCTTTTGAGCTTTGAGCATGACGTGGGCCCCATGGGAAGATGAACCATGATTCGGGCCACCTTTTAAGGGCGTTGGATCTCATCAAATTAACTCACTTTTGATCTAGATTATTCAAACTTATGACATTTTAAAAATTATCTAAATTATTACTGTATAATGTTCATGAATGAAGCTTATTAATTTGTTGTAAGCAGGGGATGGCGGACTTTATGAGCGAAATGGCTGTGATGATGAGTCAAAACAAACCCGACGTAAGCTCCAAAATTCAATATATACAACTAATTGCATTTCATAAAAATGTATCAGAATAAACGAGTCAAGAATGTAATAGGTTGCTGCAATCTTGAAAGTTGTAGATGTAGTCGAAAACTTTAGAATTCGACCTAATTTTGGTATGACTTAATGTTAAGGCATGTGGGGAGCAGAGCAATAGCATTAACTTAGACCTTTTAGGCATTGTATCATAGTAGGGTCGGGCCTCTTATCTAACCCGAAATATGTCAAGTGGTCCAATAACAAAGTTAATGAGAATGTAGACAAATTTGTCAGTTTGATTATTCTAGTAGACACACTTTGATTTATATGGCCATGGGACCGACCCGCAGCAACTTGGTTTTGTCCACTCATAAACTCTCGGTGCGGTGTTTGGTACAACGTCACTTCTCCTGTTAATATGTTTTCAACTATTGAAAACTGGTGCATAATTCATATAACTAGGGTTTTGATGGAAGATTAATGTTAATTACAGGGGAATGGAGAGAGTTTTGAAGAACTAAAGGAGTTATTTGAGGAGATGTTTGAAAGCGACATTGAGTCATTTGGTTCGACCTCTTTATTCTCGAGTTGTGGTGAAAGTTCAAGCTCTAATAAATCTTCTAACAAACGAGGTTCCTCCGCTATGTCAAACAACAAAATGGCCGAAGGATTTTCACTAGGGGTTAGTACACCATATGTTCACCTTTTGAAAAAACATGCATGATTTATTTACATAATGTTTTTGTGTGGGTTTTATTGTGTTTAAAGACTGGTGGAAGATACGAGGAGAGCAGCCGGAGGAAGGGAAGACATGTTTGAGGGTCATAGTAACAGTTTTACTTGTTTTTTCTCTACTTGTAGTTTGGGTTTTAGATGTTATTTCTTTATGCAAAAGTAGCATTTTCTGGCATCCATCTAACATCTTGTGTACTAGCACGTCCTGTTATTGTGTGAATTTGTTTAGGATTGTACAAGTGGTACAAGTTGAACACAATTTTAAAGGGAGATGTTATTGTTTATTACTTGTCTTTTTACTTATTTCATCAATACAATATTCAAATTAAATGGTGAAATTAAGAAAATGAACTATCATTAGATTGTACGTATTTATTATTTTATAGGTAGGAAGATAAATTAATAAGATTTAGCAGAAATCAATACAAAAAATTTCTTTTTAAAATCACTACTTGGTGCAACTTGACAATTAATAATTCATGGCTACTACTAGAAAGAAACGTCAAGTTGAAATACATAAATGATGTGCGTTCGTCATCGTCATCTTTGGATAAATATCTTTTTGAATTATTGAATTTAGAAAAAAAAGGCACAAGGGGACCATTTACCTTTTGAAATATAACTATTCTTACTCCAACTTGCATAATTTTGTTCTTTATTCATTTTATTGGAGACTGAAATTGTGGTTTTTCTTTTATACTTCATAATAGTCGACTTCACGGATCAAGAATTTAATTTCACGATTGTCATGTGTTTAGCTTTTCTATTCTTCTTCTAAATTTAAAACAAATTTTTTGACAAAGCCAATTTCCTTCGGTTCGTTTGTCTCGTTGGTCAACCGATCGCATGCTTATTTCCTTTCTTCATCGATTTCTTTCTTCTTTGGTTTCGTCTAAAAAGTGAAGAAGAGGAGACACGAGAGATTAGAATGCATTATAACTTTGTACATTTAGCAATATATTTTGTATTTTACCCAAAGTGAAAAAGGAAATAGAGATGTATTGTTGGAAGATATGTATCAATTAAAGAATGATGATGTAGCGTTGACATGACTAAAATAGAGAAGTAAGTAAAAACCAATTGTTAGGAGTATTCTAGTAGTTCGTGCAAAGCTCAAATCAAATAAAATAAGAGTGGTCATTGAGAAGAGGGGTCATTGTATTGAAAAAACTATTTTTAGTAATGTATTGACTTATTCTACTTCAGTCTTAGTAGACTAACAGAGTGAGCCAATAAGGGATTTTCGGTCTTTTCAAGGAAATCTAATCAAGAGAATTAGCTTCGGTCTCACGTAGCTTAACTAAGAAAGGACGGAGGTGTCGAGTGAGGATCGGCCAAAGGGAGGTCATAATATACCTTAGTGCAAATCCACCAATAAAAAGACAAGTTTCAGCCGGTGAAAGAAGATTAGGCATGGCTAAATAGTGCCAACCTAAGCGGGGCATAATCAATAACCTAAGGTTTGCGAGTCAAGGAACTGGAAGACAAACACGTGATGAAATGACCTCTTTAGGCACGAGAGAGTAAGTAGAGAGCCATTAGAAATAAATTAAAAATGTTATTGATGGAAGGCAACCAACCATGATCTAAAAAGTGATTGGCCCCAAGCCTTTTACAATTCCAGAACCAAATGGAGCTTTTGAAGTTCTCCTCGCCAACAAGCAACTAGCTGGCGAGGAAGGAAGACTAACTAGCTCACTCGTAGATACAAACCCGCTCGCACTAAGACTGCTCCCAACGGTGGTCATCACTGATACCGTCACTTGTTGCCAAATCAGCGTCACGTCAGCAGACACACTAACTAACATTAAACTGACGTACTCATGCCAACAATACTACTTCCCTTTAATATTTTGGGACCCACCATTAGAAAACCCACACACACAAAATACCCTTTGGGCCCACCCACCCAAACTAACGCTTCCTCTCCTCCGTCTCCAAAGTGGCGTGTGTAAATCGGCGGGACCACTGACGGACCCGTGCCAATGGTGTCCCCAAACTGGCAGAAAAGTGGCGATAAACTAACGTGATTGTTGGTATCCGTCTAATGAATATATTAATCAACTAGCTGACGGGAGGTGATTTTTTTTTTTTTTTAAATAGCTCGCTTTCACAAAGAAGTAAAAAACATTAATCAACTTCTAAAAAGTTGAAGATAGGATAAGTTGAGATAAAATATATTTTATTAAAAGAAAGTTGCATTAGGAATAATTAACAGGTTGAAATAATTAAAATTTATTAAAACAAGTTGCAATTAGGAATAATTAACGCATTTGACATAGAAGTACGTATAAATGTAACAACTCAAGTTGAATCAGGAATCATGTAGTGGTCACTCTTTGAATATTTAAAAAAGAATCATTGTGATATTGTACAATTAACAAGATTTGGAATCAATAAAATAAATAGTTACTTAACTCTATTTTCCTTTCATTCAGAATAGTTATAAATTATAATGATCATCTAAATCTTTAAGATGATAGTATGAAATCCCCCCTCTTTCGGTCAAAATAATGATTCCAATGTGAAATACTATTCCATCGAGATCATATCTACAAATTGGTTGGAGAACCTTGATTTTCAATCCACCTTCAATCGAAGGACTAAAAATTATCTAATTTTAGATCTCTCCAAATAATTGTTTTTTTTTTCTATTCCCAGTTTTGTCACGTCAACACTTCTCAACTTACATCCATCTACCAATAACACATTTTCACTCCATTTATCACTTCGGGCAAAGTACACAATATGTTACAAAATGTACACATTTACAATGCATTCCAAACTCTCTCTATCTCTCGTCGACTCTTCTTCGGTTAACTGGTGGATTTAAAGGAATTTGGAAAACGACGAGGTAGTGACATTGGTGTCACTTCGTAGCATTCAGCGCTTTCAACCGACGAGCTCTGTTAACGAGAGCTAAGTATAGGAATGATTTATAGCATTAAATCTGTCCAAATTAGTGGTTGTATCATATGGATATTTTAAGTAGGTTGTTTCACCTTTCATTGTATATATTCGTGTATCCTATGCTTGTAAATCATACTGAAAATTGGAAGATTATTTCCACAATATCTCGAACTCTTCTTTGTACATGGTATCAGAGCGAAAAATGTCCTTGTAAAGAACGTTAAAACGCCAACAATCAATGACGAACAACACTAAATCCTCAGGAAACTCATCGAATCATTCTGTTGTAATCGTACAGAATGTTCAAGATGCCCCTTTCCCTTCGGGAATCATCTTAGACGACACAAACTACCCTTTATGGTCTCAGCTGATGGAGATGCGTATCAGAGCTCAAAACAAATCTGGATTTATTACCGGTAAATCCATGAAACCCACCACCGATGAAAAACAAATTGAAACATGGCTAATCGATAACAATAGAGTCAAAAGTTGGCTCATTGATTCGATGAATCCAACCCTAATCCGCCGTTTTATTCGTCTACAAACGGCAGCAGAGATCTGGGAAGCCGTTCGAAAAACCTTCTACGACGGATCCGATGAAACACAATTGTTTGAACTAAACAGAAGATCCTTCACCACCCGTCAAAACGGGCGATCCCTACCTACTTATTACAACGAGTTGGTAAGTATTATCCAGGAGATTGATACCCGTTTGACAACTATGGAAGACACAGTCGATCAAATGGTAAGCCTAAACAAAACCCTCTCTCGTTTCCGTATTCACATTTTTTTAGCCGGTCTAGATCCAGACTTCACTCAGGCTAGAAGTGAGATCTTGAGAAAGGATCCGCCCCTAGACTTAGAGTCATGTTATGCCTATGTTCGTAAAGACCAAAATCAAAGACAAACCATGGAGGAACCCAAACTCGAACCAGAAAGCATGGTCCATACGGCCACTCGAAACCGCCCTCAAAAAACCAGAGGTCAAAATGGAAAAGGAAACACGTTCACATGCACCCATTGTGGCGAAGAAGGTCACTCCAAACTCAAGTGCTATGAAATTATTGGGTATCCAGAATGGTGGGATTTCACAAAGAAACCCTGAAAGAAGATCGGGCAAGCTAATGTAACAACATCTCAGCAAACCGAGGGAGTTAATATTCCCATGGCAACCCACACTTCCACTAATTCTGGTACGTCAAAACTTAATAATAGTTGGATAATTGATACAGGTGCAATTGACCCTATGACGAATGACCCCATGAAATTAACAACATCATGTACCCCGAAACAAACAAGTATCCAAACGGCCAACGGAGAGGTTGAACCTGTAATAAATGAAGGATCTGTAAATGTATCAAACTCCATCTGGACCATGTGCTTGTGGTCCCATCATTGTCGGCGAATTTATTATCAGTTAGTCAAATTACAGCGGCTCTAAACTGTTACGTAATATTTTGGCCTAATGATTGTGTATTTGAGGATATGGTAACACATCAGACTCTTGGCTATGGTACTAGGAAGGGATGGTTGTACTATCTTGAAGAACACCATCGAAGTCAGGCATTTCACACAAGAGTAGCTCAAGCAAATAAGTCCGTAGCGATCTTATGGCATCGTCGACTTGGACACTTGTCGTTTAAATATCTTAAGAAACTTAAACCCAATTTGTTTTTGAATGTAACGAATAATGATTTCAAATGTAGTGTTTGTAAACTGGCGAAAAATAAACGAATTTCATATATTTCTAGCACTAATAAAACATCAGTTTCGTTTATAAAAAATTCACTCCGATGTATCGGGACCTGCCCCGATTTCTACTTTTAACGGAGCTAGATACTTTGTAACCTTTATTGACGAATGTACCCCGATGATATGGATATCTCTCCTTAAAAATAAAAGAGAGGTTCATAATGCTTTCAAAGAATTGCATCACATTATAAAAACAAAGTACAAGAGTGAAATCCAGATTTTATAATCTGACAATGGTGGGGAATACATAAACTACCAGATGAAAATTTTTTGTAAAGAAAACTCGATTCACCATCAAACCTCATGTGCTAGAACACCTCAACAAAACGGGTTAGCTGAAAGACGTAACAGACAAATACTTGAAATCGTTCGAGCATCCCTCTTTGACATGAATGTACCTCGACAGTATTGGGGTAAAGCTGTACGATCAACGACATACATAATGAACAGAACTCCTTCCCAAGTAATCGGGTTCAAAACTCCTCTACAAAAGCTACATGAACTATCAAGCATACTAGAAAACTATGGCCTTGAACCCCGAATATTTGGGTGCACCACATTCGTCCATCAAAACATGGGAATAATTGGGGGCACCACATTCTTGGGTTACGCGGACCACAAGAAAGGATATAGATGCTATGATCCGGTTGAAGACAAAGTACATATCACTCGTGACGTATCCTTTCATGAAACAATTCCTTTTTTTAGTCATGAGTGCCCTCTTCAGGGGAGAAAACACAAGAAGTGAACACACATGACCAACATGAGAAACTCGTGGAAGATGAACACATCGAAGGCCTTGACATGTTTAACGACAATGAAGAATTCAACGGGGAGTCAGGTGTTTTTGAAATTCCCACAGAAACTCCAGATGAAGTGCAAGAAACACCGGAAGACGAGCAAGATAGTACAACTGGCCCTACCGAATTTGTCCAAATTGAAACACCCACAACAGATGTGGTTGGTCCCGACAACATCGAATCTGACCAAGAAACTAACCCACCAGAATTTGAATATGGTTCTGATTTTATTGTGCAGGAAACAGATGAAGAAGACGAAGAAATAATCGAACAACATGAACCACGATATCCCGTGAGAACGAACAGAGGAGTCCCGAAGAAACAATATCAAGCTGATTTAAAAACGAAATCAAAATATTCGATCAGCAACTATGTTTCAAGTCATCGCCTCACAAATTCTCATGCAACCTGGTTGGATAAAATGTCTATTTTATCAATACCCAGCAACGTACACGGGGCTATAAAGGATGAAAAATGGAAGAAGGCGATGAACGAAGAGATGGAGGCATTACAAAAAAAAAAATGAAACATGGGATCTAGTACACCTCCCTCAATGTAAGAAAACAGTAGGTTGCAGGTGGATATTGATGAGATAAATCTAATTATAAAATAAAGCTCCAAATACCACCAATCTAGACTACCACGTTCATAGGCAAGTATAACTAATCATGGGTAATATAGTTTAGGCAAGTATAAGGGTTATCGAATCCTCAGGGAGCGATCTATGTAATCCAATGATCAAAAGTTAATAAATTAATTTTGTTCATTACAAGTTTCATGGTTTTGATTTAGAAAGCTTAAATTGATTGAACAAATACTTAGAAAGTGAAATGAGCTTTGGTTTAGAAAATTGTTTTTCAAAAGATTAAAGTATAATCACTATGTCTGACTTCATCTAGGTTTATGTCTAGTTATTAAGCCCCGATTACTTCTAATGTTCTAGAGGTCACGGTATTAGATTCCTCTCAATTCCGTTTAATAAATTAGACACAACTAATAGGAATTCCTTCTCTCAAAAGTTGTAATCTAATCACACCTCAGGTTGTTGATTTTAATAGGTTTGGATCACCTAAACTCTCTAACCTAGAACTTCCGTCACTACGGTTAGACTTTCTGTAACACCTCAAATTTTAATACAAAACATTTGCCCAAAATAAATCTTTTTTTCATAAATAGAAGAACTATTCCAAAATATGGATTTACAAAAACCTTTGGTATGAAAATCAGAGTATAAAGTTTGGTGTTACAAAATAGATCATAACCAAAGCTAAGCATAAATCCAATCTAATGTTCTTCTACTCTAGGCCCCGCATCTCTATCCATGCGTACCTAAACCTTCGATCCCGAACCTGAGTACATAGCAAAACAAACAAGGAGTACGTGAGACAAAACGTCTCGTGAGCTACATGGGTTTAGACCCAATAATGATAATAAACGTATGGCATATAAACAAACATGTAAATAATCATCCATCTAACTAGTCACCCTATTGTGACTCTAATACATTGCTTTCCTAGCAAGCATATCTAGTTATCGGGTTGCCCCCGAACTAACTAGAACCACCTTGACTTATTAACCGAAATCCATCGCCATTAATAAGCCTCAAGATACCGGCAAGAGGGATTCGCCCAATCTACCAATACCTGCCTTACTCACCGGACTACCTCCCGTTAGCAAGACTACTATCGTGGTGGAGTCGATGGGAATCCACCCAACTGCCCCTCACACCACACCTCATGACTGGGGGTCCCCCGCATCATCACATCATCTCAACATATCATAACTCAATGGTTATGTCAATCTAGCTCTCGACTATCACGTCTATCAACAAACAAGTTAGTTCAATACTATTATCGGTATAACTAACTACTAACTACTAGTCTACACAATTAAGCAAATAGACCATAACACAAGTAATAAAGGGATTTCATAGGCTATGTACTCAGTAAATTTCCACACGTACTCACCTTAGCAATTAATGCTCCAACCGTGTTCTTGACACCAAAACTCTAGCTTCCATAATTTCACCGGCTTTCCAAGATGTCACCGAAAGCCTAATACAATGATCACAAGATGTTCAAAATCTCATACTACCAATAATGTATCCATTAACCTCTAATTACCATTAACTAACATTTTCCCCAATTATGGTGATTTACCAAACCTTAGGTTTAACCAACCCTTAAGATTCTTATCAATCGAAATCATACACTTGTTTCCTTTGTTAATATACCATCTATTAAGTGTATACACCATTTATTCACCATAATCCATAACCCCCAATAGCTAGGGTTTCTAACCCAAGCATCAAAATACATAGATCTAAAGCTACAAAGATTAAGGAGTGAAGATATACCTTTAATCTTCACTTAGGAGTGAAATCTACAAAGGATTTGAGAAGAAATCAACCAAAATCTGCACTTGAGCTCCAAAATCGCCAAAGGGAAAAACTAGGGTTTAATATTGCATTAAATGAGCTCAAACCCGACTTTAATGCTGCACGACCAAAGTTCACGGCGCGAACAATAGTTCGCGTCGCTAAGTTCGCGTTTTCCATAATTCGCGATCGCTAAGTTATCGTGAACTACTTCGCGACCAAAAGCCAAACTCCCTGGAGCTAGTTCCCGATCGGGAACTAAAGTTAGCGCCGCTAACTTTCCAATGCAGCAGGGCTGCATTTTTCGGTTGTTGTCTCAACCCGGTTTCGCCCATAACTTTCTCATACGGTCTCCAAACGACACGAAACCAATTCCTACGTTCTTTAAATGATTTATCCTTATTTATCATATTTTTATACAATTTATTTATTTACAAATTTCGGGTCATTACACTTTCAATTTACCCTAACTTATTGGAATCTAATTTTAATCCCTATTCCTAGTGAATTGCCATCTAGGTCACTTGGGTGAAAAGATGAGGATATAATAACTAGTTCAAATGTTGTCAATAGTTAAACTAGTCACCAATAAACAAATTAGACGACAAAGATCAAAGGTCTAAACCGAAAGATTAATGCTTTAACCAACAATTGTTCAAATAAAAGATAGAAAATCATAAATTGAACCAAACATAACCCTAAAATCTGTCAAACATAGCAAATATTAAGATTATTAGCCCATGGAAGTGCTAATAATCATCAAACATACAAAAGAAATCAAAATACCGAACATTGTTTTGATCGAATTAATAGAATTCCAACGAATTGCTTGATTTGATGAAGAAATATCTTGAGAACTGCTATATTTCGTCACCCAACTACCCAAAAACACAGTCCCGTTCGAAGTTACGTTTTAATTTAACGAAATCTGATATAAATTAACTCATCCTGCGTCACCTCGCGCCGAAATCTGATATAAATTAACTTAGGAGTGAAATCTATAAAGGATTTGAGAAGAAATCAACCAAAATCTGCACTTGAGCTCCAAAATCGCCAAAGGGAAAAACTAGGGTTTAATATTGCATTAAATGAGCTCAAACCCGACTTTAATGCTGCACGACCAAAGTTCACGGCGCGAACAATAGTTCGCGTCGCTAAGTTCGCGTTTTCCATAATTCGCGATCGCTAAGTTATCGTGAACTACTTCGCGACCAAAAGCCAAACTCCCTGGAGCTAGTTCCCGATCGGGAACTAAAGTTAGCGCCGCTAACTTTCCAATGCAGCAGGGCTGCATTTTTCGGTTGTTGTCTCAACCCGGTTTCGCCCATAACTTTCTCATACGGTCTCCAAACGACACGAAACCAATTCCTACGTTCTTTAAACGATTTATCCTTATTTATCATATTTTTATACAATTTATTTATTTACAAATTTCGGGTCATTACACTTTCAATTTACCATAACTTATTGGAATCTAATTTTAATCCCTATTCCTAGTGAATTGCCATCTAGGTCACTTGGGTGAAAAGATGAGGATATAATAACTAGTTCAAATGTTGTCAATAGTTAAACTAGTCACCAATAAACAAATTAGACGACAAAGATCAAAGGTCTAAACCGAAAGATTAATGCTTTAACCAACAATTGTTCAAATAAAAGATAGAAAATCATAAATTGAACCAAACATAACCCTAAAATCTGTCAAACATAGCAAATATTAAGATTATTAGCCCATGGAAGTGCTAATAATCATCAAACATACAAAAGAAATCAAAATACCGAACATTGTTTTGATCGAATTAATAGAATTCCAACGAATTGCTTGATTTGATGAAGAAATATCTTGAGAACTGCTATATTTCGTCACCCAACTACCCAAAAACACAGTCCCGTTCGAAGTTACGTTTTAATTTAACGAAATCTGATATAAATTAACTCATCCTGCGTCACCTCGCGCCGAGCTCACGCCAGGCTCGCGGCGCGAGGTCTGGTATTCTGGTCGAATTTTGGACGCCAGAGAGGCTTTAAACGCGAGTAAAGGACGCGAGGTAAAACAGAAAGTTTTGGTGATCGGCGCGAGGTAAAACAGAAAGTTTTGATGATCGGCGCGAGGGTCTCGCGTCTGGCTCGCGCACAGACTCGCATCCAGAAGGCTTCGATTTTCACGCGTTGTCCGTTTTAGCTCCTTTTTCGCTCGTTTTCGCGATATATTTCCTCTTCGAGCCTGAAATGCACAAGAATAAGTAAATTGAGTAATATCAAATGAAATCTAATTAAAAACACGCTCAATTTACGCGATATTGACGACAAAGAATATGTCTAAAAACGTCAATATCAAAATCCCCACACTTAAACTTTGCTTGTCCTCAAGCAAATCATCAATTAAATATCATTCACTAGCCACAATAAAGATCAATTCTTGACATTTCTTTCAAGGCACAATTCTAACAATTTCGGAAAATTATTTGTTTTAGCGGATAAAATTTGTTAAAACTTTTATGCCAAGATTTGTGTACAGTTTTACCCAACTTTTCATTATTTTAATCCCCTTTTTTGTTAACTTATTCAATCTTTATTAGCCTAAGGTCTACTCATTCTTGCATAATTCAAAATTTTTACTTTTGCGAAAACTCTCAACTTGAAGATATTTTGAATTGAACACAGTTTAAACTTTTTTTCCAATGTGACTATTTATGATTGTTATGCACATTGTACATCACATTTATTCAGCTTTATGAATTTTTTGATCATTAACACCAGATTCAACCCTTACTTCGACTACCAATAGACCCCTAACGATTTATAATTTATATTGGACATCATATTGGGCCGAAGGGGGTTGTAACTGATGCAACATCTTGATTCTTTGACTGCTTTATTCTTGGCTTTCGCCGGCGTATTTCGTACACAAAGGGATTTTTTTTAAACTAAGTACCCAATCTCAACCTTTTGGGTCAAAAGTTAACTTAAGAAAAGATTTTGACTTATGCAAGACATGTTGTATTACTTAGGCCACTAAAAATTTAATAAGCTAATAAAAAGGATTTTAAAATAATGGAAAGCCACAAATTTTGAACATAAAAACAAAAAGAAATTTTGTCATTTAAATCAAAATAATTTTCCTAGTTTGTCTTCCTCGAAGTATTGAGAAGTGTCTAAAAAAATTTGGCTAATGTTAATTTGAATCATATTATCAATTAAACTTAGATGATTCTTTTTAAAGTTTTCAAAAAATTACGCGAGTAAAGGACGCGAGGTAAAACAGAAAGTTTGGTGTTCGGCGCGAGGTTCTCGCGTCTGGCTCGCGCCCAGACTCGTGTCCATAAGGCTTCGATTTTCACGCGTTGTCCGTTTTAGCTCATTTTTCGCTCGTTTTCGCCATATATTTCCTCCTCGGGCCTGAAATGCACAAGAACAAGTAGATTGAGTAATATCAAATGAAATCTAATTAAAAACACGCTCAATTTACGCGATATTGACGACAAAGAATATGTCTAAAAACGTCAATATCATATATATACAGTTAAACTAAATTCAGACGGAGACATATATCGGTACAAAACGAGACTCGTTGCAAAGGGATACACACAAAAATATGGAGTAGATTATGGGGATACGTTTGCGCCAGTAGCAAAAATGAACACAATTAGGATTCTAATCTCCATAGCAGCAAACAGAGACTGGCCCCTAAAACAATTCGACGTAAAAAATGCTTTCTTGAACGGATACTTAGAGGAAGAAGTGTATATGGACCCGCCACCTGGATTGGAGAGTAGCGGAAAAGGTATGCAAATTAAAAAGGGCATTATACGGGCTAAAACAATCACCCCGGGCATGGTTCGGGCGGTTCTCAAAATTCATGAAAAAAATTGGGTACAAACAAAGTGAAGCCGACCACACGTTGTTTGTGAAAAACAATAAGGGTAAGGTGACTACTCTTATAGTCTATGTTGATGACATGGTGGTTACGGGAAATGATCCGGAAGAAATGGCGAAATTGCAAAAAATCATGGCTACTGAATTCGAGCTAAAAGACCTTGGGGAACTAAAATACTTCCTTGGTATTGAAGTTGCTCAATCCAGAGCTGGGATTACCATGTGTCAACGCAAATATGTGTTGGACCTATTATCAGAAACGGGTATGCTAGATTGCAAACCAGTAGACACTCCAATTCAAACGAACCATAGATTGTCAAGCCTTCAAAACCAAGTCCCGGTTAACAAAGAAAGATATCAAAAACTAGTGGGAAAGCTCATATATTTGGCACACACTCGACCCGATATAGCGTATGATGTGAGTGTTGTTAGTCGATTCATGCATGCCCGTAATGAAGAACACATTGTAACACCTCAATTTTTAAAACACCTTTTAAATCATATTTTTAAATAAAAATATTACAAAGTCCAATATCCCAAAAATACGGTTTAATAAAAACCTTTGAAAAGATTATCAGAGTATTAAAATCCGGTGTTACAGAAATAATATCATAACCATAGGATAACGGGATCTACCTATAAGCTCCCGAACTAAAACATCTCTAGGCCACCTCTATCGTGACCTTCTATTCCTTCAATCTCGAACCTGAGTACATAGCCAAAAACAAAGTAGTACGTGAGACAAAATAGTCTCGTGAGATACATGGGTTTTCGACCCATTCTCAAATATAATAAAAGTCATATTCATTACTTTTCTTTATTCATTTATTTCTTATTAACTCGTGATCTTATCATTTTTATACATATATACTAGTAAGCTAACCATAAGCTTACTCTCATCATAATCACATACTTGTAAGCTAACCTTTGCTTACACATACTTTATCACATACGCTACGGACCTCTCCGAAGCAAACTCCCCCGATGTGGGTTATCTAGGTAAGCTCCCCCGTTTCCGGGTTATCTATTGCTCCCCCGATTTCCGGGTTATCTGAAATCCCCCGCTTTTCGGGTTATCTATTTCTTGAGACACTACCCTTGCACAGGGTGGTACCGCCCCAAGTAGGTGTCACTAACTCCCCCAACTTGTGTGGGTTATCTGTGATCCGGATCCTTTTCTCAACACATATTGCAATTATCAAATACGGGCCTAGGCCCCAATAATACATACTCAAACATAAATTAGAATACATCTATTCTAATTATCATATTATTCTCGTTTCTTATTCAATTTCAATATTGACTTTACCAAGTCCTTTATTAAATAAAACATATTTATCATTTATCAAAATTATATTACTTTAACTTCTCTTTGACTAGAATGCATATTTATTACTAGTCACTTTCTATCTATTCTCTTAACAATTCAATCACTACCTTTATTAGTATAATATACTAATCAATATTCGTTACTTAAAAATCGTCGTTATTAGCTTTATTAATACATATTATTAATAAACCAAATATCATAGTTACCTAATCATTACTCTTAATCAAACATCATATTAATAAAGAATTATTAATTACTTTTCATTATTATAATCTCTTTCAAAAATCATTAGTCATTTAGACATACTTAAATAGTTTATTACTTGCATTCTCTTAACTTTTTAATCATATCTTTATTAAAAATATTTATTAATAAAGACTCATAAAACATCATAGTTTTCAAAATCATTTGCTATGTACTCAGTAAAAGTCTCATGTACTCACCTTAGCCAAGCTAACTCCACATCGTGTTCATTAACACGAATCCTTGCTTTCCAACTTGTGAAATGTCACCAATCTTTAGGTCTTCTTGACCTACCATCAATATTATCATATAATCTAGTTATTATCCATAACTAGTCACTAATCAATCTAAAATAACCTCCTTAACCACCAAGTTCATCCAACTTGGTGGAATCTCAAACCCTAGTTCAAGATTTCCATCAACAAAACCCAAATCTAACAAGAACACAAGGTTCTTAAGCTCACAAAGAGTGTTCTACACTCATCTTAGTCATCTTCCCCAAAGATAACTTGGTAGGTTACCCAAACCACCATTTTCCCCAAATAAAGTTCATAACTAGCTAGATAATCATCAAATCCATGTTATGAACATATTTTCCTTGACAATATGTTGTAGATCTAAGTTATATAAACCCAATTTCATCACCCATTACAAACCTTCCAACTAGGGTTTGCATACTTCACCATTTTCACCCAAAAACATCATAATAACTAAAAGGAGTAGAGGTTCACCTTATATTTCAACAATGGAGTGAGAATCACGTGATTTGGAGTCCAAAATCAGCTCTAAACGATCTTTTCCACTCAAAAACGTATACTCACATGTAGAGAGGAGTTGTAGGTTTTAAGTTGCACAAAATGGCTGAAATCTCGATTTTATTCAGCTTCAGCAAAAGTTCGCGCCGTGAACTCAGGCGTGAACTTCCCGCGCCAGAACCCAAAAATCTCTGTCGGTAGTTCACGGTCGTGAACTAAAGTTCGCGCCGTGAACGCAATCGTGAACTAGTTCCCGCCGTGAACTCGGGCGTGAACTTTTCCAGCAATCTTTGTTTCAGCTTAAACAACGGATTTCACATAGCAAACGATGTCCGATTGACACGAAACCAAATCCCACGTTTTTAAATGATTTATCCTTATTTATCATATTTTTCTCATAATTTATTCGATACCAAATTTCGGGTTGTTACACACATGAACACAGTTTATCGAATATTGAGGTATCTCAAGTCCTCACCAGGTAAGGGACTATTTTTTGGAAAAAAACAAGAACTTGAAGTGAGTGGGTACACATATGCGGATTGGGCCGGTGACCGTACGGATGGAAAATCTACCTCTGGATATTTTACGTTTGTTGGAGGAAACCTTGTTACATGGCGAAGTAAAAAGCAAAACGTTGTATCAAGATAAGTGCCGAAGCTGAATTTCGAGGTATGGTCCATGGAATATGTGAACTTTTGTGAATAAGAAGAGTATTGCGGGACCTTGGGATAGTCCTGACTAGGGGTGAGCGGAAAAAGCGGGTAACCGGAATTGGAACCGGAACCGTTTTGGAACTGCCGGTTCCGGTTCCTAAAATTCTGGAACCGCCCTAAGAGGTTCCGGTTCTCAAAATTTAGGAACCGGTAACCGGTGGATAACCGGAACTGGCGGTTATTCGGTCTATTTTTATTAAAATATTATATATATATATATATGAGAAATTTAATGTCCAAATTTAACGATATGATAAATTTTATGTAATTTCAATGAGTTTAGTCATTAATTAGTCTAAATATAGCGTTTTAACAATATAATAATTAGACAATCATATGTTTAAGTGTTTGAAATTTATGATTATCCAAAAATTAGTAGATAAAATGATAAAAAATGATTAATATTTAAGCTTTGCACATTATTTTAATTTTACGATTTTAGAGACAGGGTAACCGGAACCGACACCGGAACCGGAGGTTCCGGTTCCGAAAATTGAGGAACTGGTTCAAGAGGTTCCGGTTCCGGTCGTAACCGGCGGGTACCCTGCTACGCTCACCCCTAGTCCTGACTAAACCTATGAAATTGTATTGTGACAATGAGTCATCGGTAAAAATTGCTAACAACCCCGTACAACATGATAGAACGAAGCATGTGGAAGTCGATAGACACTTCATTAAAGACCATCTTAAAAAGAAAACAATAGAACTCCCACACGTCTCAAACGAAGCAGCTAGCTGACGTGTTAACGAAAGCGGTATGCGGAAGAGTTTTTCAGAGCTCTCTTGACAAGCTGGAAATGTTGGATATACATTCTCCATCTTGAGCGGGAGTGTTAACGAGAGTTAAGTATAGGAATGATTTATAGCATTAAATCTGTCGAGATTAGTGGCTGTATCATAGGGATATTTTAAGTAGGTTGTTTCACCTTTCATTGTATATATTCATGTATTCTATGCTTGTAAATCATACTAAAAATTGGAAGATTATTTCCACAATATCTCGAACTCTTCTTTATACAAGCTCCTGTTGGCATGGGTCATAGGGGAATTTTAGTATGCCTTGAAAAACATAGAAGGTATCTAAGTTAATTTGAGTATTGTTAATTTTATTTGTATTTTATGCAAATATTGTTACTTAAGCCCAATTTACTAAATCTTCAAACACAACTGGAAACATAGTATGTGTAAAAATCAGGCGAGTGATTAGAGTGTGTGAGTCATCTGTCTTTTTAGAAAAATAGTAGATATTATACAGAGTTTTCTTCACAATATTTTGGGTTTGAATCTGGTGAAATCTCTTCCTCACAGGATGATAGGTTGTGGCATGTGAGGTTTATTCCCAACAGACAGAAGGTTCAAGAAAATACATATTACCCGTTGTGATGTCACTTCTGACTCGAAAATTAACTGGTCATTAATAGATGTCTTAACTTAAAATAAGTAAACACATTTAAGGTATGTATTTAGGTACCATCATATTTACTATATGGTCGTAGGGCATGTCTTTCAGTATTTTGATATTGTCTAAATAGCAAAATAAACAAGTACGTACGTTTAGGGTTTCTCGTAAAACTGGTCGAATTAGAAGCTAGCAGTTAGAGCTTTAATTTTGAATAGGAAGTTTTAGGTTTGAGATAATTACCAAAATATATCAAGAAAAGACTTTTCCCATTAAACTAGACTTGTAAGACCGTGCAACTTGATATTTTTTGTGTGATTGTGGGAGCTTGTGGCTACGGATTATTTTATATGACTCGAATGTTTTTTTACGGCCATGCCATTTTTTTGCGATTGATGTAAGATCAAATTATATTTTTGTATGACCAGAATATTTTTTATTTGAACAAATGATACTTGTCAAATTTTGTGGAGAATCACACTTTCGCACGATCTCATGGTTTATTTTGGAAAAAATTATAAGTGAGTTTTTGTTTTTGAAGAATTTTAGATGCTACGTCACTGGGTGGAATCCTAGGGACATATGCTATGTTCGGCCATTAGAACATTAGAATGGAACTATTAGGGTCTATTTGTGCTAAACGTCGGGCTCTGTTTATGCTAAATATTCGGCTTATTGATGATAAATTGGGCTCGTTATGAATTCTAACCTCTATAAAAGTAATTGGGCTCATAAATCCCATCCACATAAATTGGCCCCATTATGATTTATGAACTCTAACCGTAATAATCATTGGCGGATCTATTATCAACCAAGGGGGTGATAGCCCCTACTTGGTGAGGAACTATCATGTGGAAAAAAAATTAATAAAAGAAAAGAATAATGATATTTAGTCCTACAATTTAGTCCTACTAATAGTCTTACTCATTAGATGAAAACATGTGGCAAAATCGAAGGATAATATTAAGAGAGAGAACTTGTGGACTACACATGTCATCCTATCAAGTGGGTATGACTATGGGTAGGACCAAATGGTAAGACTAAATATCATTTCTCAAAAGGAAATAAGTGGAAAATTTGTATATGGGCCCCGCTTAAAGTTTTATGGAAGCCCCGGTTAACTTTGGTCCTGTGCTACTGGTAATAATAGTAATTGGGTTAATAAATTTCACTCAATAAAAGAACCATCGTTTTCAGGGTTCTAAAAAACGTGTCATGGCGGCGTCAAGGCGCGGAGTCGAGCCGTCGACGTTACGAAACAAACCATGGCGGCTAGGCTTGGCGTGGCGTGAGATAAGACGTGATAAGGCGTGCCTTATGACGAGTTTTTTTGTAAGGGGGCTGGGAAAACTAAATTTTTTAAAAAAAAAATGATTATATATAATTATAAATTTGGATGTAACACTTTTTGTGAACTTTATATATGAATTGTTATATAAACCAATAGATCTATAATTTTATTTAATTGATATACGTATATATATATAAATTATATAAAAAGTTTGTCGCGTTAAGTCACACCTTGAAAAATGTCACAGCCCGCCATGGCTCGCCATGGCTCATGAGGCTTGATGTTGCCGCCACGCTATGCCTTACGCTTTCTGGAACCTTGATCGTTTTCACAAACTCGGGGTTACCAACCCCGAATACATTGGTTTAAAAGTTTTATGAAAGTTACATTATTTGTATAAAAATTCTGAGAAATACATTAATGAGAAATATGTATTGAACCTAGTTTCCATCCATATTTGTATAATCTGAAAGTTTTATGGTGAAGGGAAATTATAGGATTTGCATTTATTATTATTCCATTGTCTAAAATGACTTACAAACCAGCAAAAATCATCAGAAAAACAAAGAAACCAACCAAAAATTTAATATATTTGATCATAACATTTTAGTTAAGCTTCTGCCTTGACTTTTTCAATAAGATCAGCAGCATCTTGAACAGTGGAAATGTTCTCAGCTCCACTTTCGCCTATCGATACTCCAAAAGTTTCTTCCAAAGCCATCATAATCTCAACCTGTTTAATAATATAAATATCCAACGAACCACATATATTGATATGAAATAGTTAGTCGAAGATGAACAATATCCAAGACTGAAAAAGATGTTACCGTGTCAAGAGAATCGGCACCAAGATCAGCAAATTTAGTTGCAGGGGCGACTGTGCTCTCATCAATCGACAACTGATTAGCAATGGTTGCCTGCACTATTTTCAGAGTCTCTGGTGCAGCCTGTGCATTAAATTGAAGCCACGTGTCAGTAATTAAGATATACTATCATATATGTGATTCAGTTCATCATTTCTTACGAGGGAGCATGAAATGGTGTTCTTGAAGCAGTGAGAAATTTTTAATGATCTTTTCTCTGCCTTTAAGAGTACAAATCTTTGTCCACCCTGCGACCATATAAAATATTAATTCAAATACAATAAAAACTAAAAATTGATTAGGACCCAGAAAATTACCGAGATCATAGAGACACTGGCGAATTGGCTGCATTGAACTCGTGGAGCAGTGTGAAGAAGAAGGGTGGGTGAAGTTGAAAGAATGGAAGCCATGGAAGTTGGAAAAGATGAAATGTATTCGGTTATATTGCAAAAGGGTAAGTTATGTGGGTTAATTTATAGAAGGTGAAGGCGAAACTTACAAGAGGACAGCCTTTGATAGGGCGATTAGAACCATGTGGCCTACCCTACTACTTTCGTTGCTAGCATACTAGTATTAAAAAAACATTTTTAATACCACTTGAACATTATAATTATAGTTTTTGTTAAATCAAAGTCAAGGTTGACACTCTCATGTCAAGAATAATTTCACTTAATATTTTATACAAAAATACATACACACAAAAATTACTAATACCTTACACTCTTACCAATACCCACTATGTCCCAAATCAACCGACGCTTACCAATACCCTCTATATCGTGCCAACAGTTTCCTCAACCGACAATGACCATTAGCACCCGTCTTATAATCACGGGCAAAACCCAATTAATGACCTTTTATAGAAAATTAACAATAATAACTAAATAAATAGATATTGTGTTAAATTTTTGTCACCGATGGAGCATATCTTTGTCCTATTTGCTATTCTACTTTTCAAAGTTAGTTAAGTGTTAAAAAAACTAAATGCTAAAATAAAGCAAAATTAATCCACCTTTCAAATTAGGTATAACTTTCATCACATTTATTTCTTAACATGAGCGTATGATTAATAATCAAACATCTATTTGATTGTATGTCTTGAAATTATAATGTTTTAAAACAATAAAGGTAACAACTCCTGTTTCATAACCACTAAACGAAATTTTTATTGCATATACTACGACTCTTCTTCTACACAATAAACTTAATCTCACCCAAGACAGAGAATGAGATGAGATACTTCTATCTGAGGTAGAGAGACTACTTTTTAAAAGATCTCCAACAAAAGTGTGTGAGGGGTGGTGTCACGTATATGTAGATGCAAATAAAGCATAAAAAACATGTAAGCCTAATTTGATTTGTAATTTCTGTTATTATAATTGCTTTTTTTTAAAGTAACAGTAATATCTTGCATATATTATTTAACCAGTCTACATGAAATCAAGCATGAAGTTTCCAATACTTTAAAGATCTTACCATGATTAATAACCGAGCAAAGATGTCTTTTATCAGTTTATGTTGTTATCTTAGAGTTTAAAGTATGTGATTTCTAAATACGTGAAATCGTCACAAAGGGGATGTAGCTCACATGGTAGAGCGCTCGCTTTGCATGCGAGAGGTACGGGGTTCGATACCCCGCATCTCCATTTTTAGCTTTTTTTATTTTACACACTCTTTTTTGTCGAATCAAAGTGAAAGGCATATTTAAAGTCGGTTCGGGGGACGTCGTTTCATTTAGAACCACGTTAAACTTCAACCACCTCCCTCTCTCAGTCTCAACCCTTCACATCTTTGTTTGGATCTCCTTGACGATCACGGAGGTACGCTTTGTCGAAATCTTTATTTAATTTTTACCCCTTTTCCGATATAAAAAATGCCTGGTTATAATTCATGTAATTGATAAAGTAATTTGAAAACCTAATCAATACGGCGGGCGTGCTTGTTTCTGTTTCGTTTATTCGATTTTGCTCTTTGTTAAGCGATTCGAAGTTACGTATCGAGTTTTGTTTATGGGTTTTGATAAAACCTCGTCTTATTTTATCTGCCCACCAAGTGTTTGTTTATATGCCTCTTATGATAAACTTAATAAGGAATGGCTTCTAATTAGGATATTAAATCAGAGCCTGAAAGTGAGAATTTTTACATTTTGTTAGGATTTTCAATTTCTACATTTTAAATGTTTTGTGGTTATTCCTCAGATAGTGCGGGTTGTTCTATTAGCATGTTTATTTCAAGATTTTCGAGAGTTGGAGCTCAGGCATTCAAGGGATTGTCAAAAGGTTTGCTCTTTGATATTATTCTTCATTTGTTAAAGTTGTTTTATTTCAGAAAGTAAAGAGTTATTCCTTCATAAACTTGAACTTAACTGTTTCTAATTCCTTTTGTTTTTCAAATGCAGTGCCTCGATCGAAAAAATCATTTTTTCCTAAAGTTCAGAATGGCTATTTGGTTAGTTTTTCCTGCTCATTTGCAAAGGATGAATATGTTTATATATTGCATTCTAAACTACGCATAAGCATTTTTTGTTGAAATTGAAGTGAGTTGACTGGACATAGTAGTGGAAACTAACTTTTTGTTTAACACTAAACTTTTTTTTCAGAGTTGTAAATTATTCTCTGCTGTAGCAAGTGACAATTCACTAGGAGCAAATGAAGAAACCCAAAAGTGAGTATCAGAACCCTAATCATAGTTTTCCTTTTGTATTCCGTGTATCAAGTACAATAAAGAAAAAAAATGGGTTTGGTTTGCAGGATCTCTGTGACCTTTTTTGACAAAGATGGAGAGCAGGAGATCAAGGTTCCTGTTGGAATGTCAATGTTAGAAGCTGCCCACGAGAATGACATAGAGCTTGAAGGTTGTTTGTTAGTTTGCTTCATTAACCGAATTTATGTCATCTTTTTTTGTTAATTTCACTTATTGATTACAGGAGCATGTGAAGGATCACTTGCTTGTTCCACCTGTCACGTGATCGTAATGGTATGCCATTAAAAAGACTACAATTAATTAATTTTTATAGATGGATGATTGTATTGCCATTTTTCAGGATGTTGAACAATACAATAAGCTTGAAGACCCTACAGACGAGGAGAATGATATGCTGGATCTTGCTTTTGGCCTCACGGAAACGTAATTTTCTTATACCATTTTTTATTTTTAGATAAAACATACGTATAATTTTGTATATTGTGCAGGTCTCGGCTTGGTTGTCAAGTAATTGCAAAACCTGAACTTGATGGGCTTCGTCTTGCTCTTCCTGCTGCAACTAGAAATTTTGCTGTTGATGGATACAAACCAAAACCACACTAACTAACCACATTTATTCATTTAGAGAATCATTTTTGTAGCATTTGCACTCCACTGGATTATAAGGATGCTTGCAGTACAAGCAACCTGGGCATATTTTCTAGACTTGAGGTTTAAAAATTGGGCAACTTGATGATATGATACTTATTTGTTGTGGTTTACTTTAATATAAGATTTGTATCATGTGTGATGCTTATGGAATTGCATTTTAGTTATTGCTAAATCAACTTTTTAAGAACAATTGTTTCCTGTGTTAACTTAGATTGGTGTCAACCGTGACACAACCGACACTTTTAGTGTTTGTTAAATCATCGTCACATTGGTTGGCACTCAAAATAACACACAATTGATATAGAAGTACATGCCATCAATATCTCCTCTTTAATTTTTTGAGCTTTACCCATTTACTGTTCTTGTTGCTTGGGTACAGTTCAAATTCATAGGTTAAATCTTTCTACATGTACTTTTCAATAATAATTTCTAATTGAATGGTGGTTGTTATTGTTGATCATTATAAAATATGAGAAATAATACTGATGATGCTTACTATTTGTGCATACTTCATGTTCCTACTCACCATAACTTGACATGTGTAATTTACTAATTTTCTTTTCTCATATTATTCATTGAATTTAATATTTATCTTGATTAAGTGAATATACACAAATACTATTCCTCTAAAATAATAAAGAAATTGTTGTGAAATGGAAACTCCACTCTCATAATGCATTTAAGATTTGAGATTTAAAGGATTTAATTGGAAATCCACCATGTGAAACACAAGATAACCAAAGTCATAGGTGAAGCAGTGATCAGTTGATTGACTGGGTCCCACACGCCATCTCTTAATCACAACTTGATATGCTTGGCCTTAATTATATGATTTGCTGCCTCACAAGTCACACCATATCTCCCCTGCTCAAAATCCATGCAATAACTCGATTAAATCATCACATAATTATACATTAATTGGAAAATATATCCTCAAGATAATTTTGGTCAATCGTTATCCAACTAATGTTATATAATATGCATTTTGTGTTATTCCAACTTATGTTTTGTGCTTCTTATGTGCTTGTTATACCACTTTACGTAATCAGAATTTCAGAATAGACGTGTCATACACCTAGGGGTGAGCATGGGGCGGTTTGAGGCGGTTTTTAACTAAAACCAAGCCCCCCCCCCCCCCAAAAGTTCGGGTTTAAAGAATTACACCCCGTTCGGTTTCGGGTTTTTCGGTTTCGGTTTTTCAGGTTTTTCGGTTTTGAGCGGTTCGGTTTCGGGGTTTTTTCGGTTTTTGTTTTTATTTAAATTTTCCAATTTGTTACTTTAAAAAATAATATTATGATCCAAACTTTCAAATCTTAATTCATTTCGTTTATAATAAAACAAACAATTAGTAAGTTTCATATAATATTATGATAAATTCTACTAACATAATTTGAATAAAGATTAAAAAATAGTTAGATGTTACATAAAAAATTCAATCATATCTTTTATTTAAGAGATAGTTAAATGTTAAATCTTTTAAAAGATAGTTAAATGTCAAATATTTTATAAATGTAAGAATATTTTTATAAAACTTGAAATATATATAATAGTGGGGCGGAGCGGGGTTTTCGGTTGGGTTTTTCATATGCCCCCGAAAACCGCCCCAAACATTCGGGTTTTTCAAAAATCAAAACCGTTGACATCGGTTTTTCAAATGATTCGGTTTTTTCGGGTTTTTCGGTTTCGGTTCGGTTTTTCGGTTTTTATGCTCACCCCTACATACACCCATGATTGTTGCATTTTCTCACATTCAATCATGGTCATGTAATTTATTATTAAAGTTAATGCACGATAAATAGGATCATTTAAGTTAAATGGTCCATGAGACTTATCATAATTCATTTCGAGGCACACATTTAAAATTTAGTTTCACACGCATTAGATTATTCTACCTTCATCGTACTTAATGGTCATAACAACAGTTTTAAAAAAAAAATACAAAGTACTAAAATCTTCTCCTATATATGAGGCCTAATTTGATTTGGGTTTGACAACTAGACAATTCTAAGCTCTCTCATTGGCCGATTATGCCACCTGTAATTCTCCTATTGGCCTACGCAACTCATGACCAAATTCGTTTCAGTTTCAAAGCAAAACTCCTGTCAAACCCAATCGGTTACCTCCTCCACCGCCATGCTCAAGCAATCACTGATACATCTTCGTCGATTTCCACCACCGTTACAATTTTTGAAACTAGGGATCGACTGGTTTCACACAAAACCATCCACTCGATCTAGGGTTTCACAAAGTTATATATGTGGCTCAGCAATAGGGCTTCATCTCATCCATCACTCTGCTTCATATCGAATACGACAAATGAGGTTTCATCATCTCTGAAATCAAGTTCTTAATTATATGTGAGATCGGGTATGCTTTGTGTTCAAACTTATTAGCTGTGATTAACAAATTCGCAATCACTAAGTTCAATTACCCATGACTATTGACTGCTTTACAGTATTTGACTTGAGCTTTAGGCGTTTGGGTTTTGGGGAATTAGGGTTCTTAAATTACGATCCTTTCGTGTGGGAAACCGCTAAGAAATTTCTACCAGCAGCTTTTGTTTTCTATCAAGCAATCATATCGGTTAATCATATCGGTACCTTATTAATCATATCGGTTAATCAATTTTTCGTGATTTTGATGGTGGTTCGTTAAATTTTTTGTTTTATACAGATTCTAATTGATTAGGTTTATGTAGTTCTGCAAAAAAAAAAACATGCAGGGGCATTTGACGCGGCATTTGACGCTTCCTTTACAGTAAGTATTCAGAAAAACATTTTGGGGCATTACTTGCTCACATTTTACAGCCACTTTACATTTGATTGTAACTCAGATAAACATTAATCAAATTTAACGGAAATAGAAACTTCAAGATGATCATGTTGTTCAGGTAAAATTACTAACAAAACTGAATGCACAACATGTGTTTGATTAAATGCCCGATTGAATCAAATCGTGCTCTACGTATGTGGTAAACCTTATTGAAGAATTTAAACCGAGTTTTTAAACACATTCAATTAATTCGAATAAATTATTACATTATTAAATACCCATAGAAATTGTTTTTATGGGAACAGTCTAAAAGTAAGCAACTGTTAGTAATATAAACAAAAATTATTTGATGCTCTAAGCAGCTTCTTCATCGATGGAATTGATAAAGATTCATTATTAGGTTTGGTCATGGAATCTCTTCCTCTGAAAAATGGCACTGATACCATATTGCAGTTAAATCACAAAGTAAGTGATTAATTTTGTAAGATTAATGAGTTGTTCATCCTTCTAAAACCCTAAATTTTGATGCTGCCAACTGATGATATTGTTTTGCTTTAGGATTTCAGAAAGTGTGAGTCACCATCTTTTTCAACTCCCATTGTAAGTTCAACAGTAAGTATTACTTTTATTCATATATAGACATTTTTTTGCTTCTTCATTTTTCAATTTAGAGGTGGAAATTTTGACTCATCAAAATATGGAAATGTATTTCATCTTAGAAAACCATCATATAACTCAATTTTGCAGCTAAGATATCAAAATGAAAATCAATTGTAGAAAACCATAATTAGGTTAGATTTGAGCATTTAGCTAGCCAATTTTAACATCATTATTTTTTAAATCATAGCCATATGAAGAAGTTTTGGATTGTAGCATCAAAATTTCAACACAAATGCCTGTTGATGTTATATTTGTTACCATGTCCTAGCGATTGTGCTAGGGCTTATTCTTTTCTTTTTCTTTTAAAATATTCTTTAAAAATGGGTGCATTACCTACTTACTTTTCGAGTGCGAGTTAATCCACCACTTTGTGAGAAACCATTAATTTTGAAGGTTAGCCTGTGCTTACACCAAAAGAGAAAAAATCATATAATTTTGATAACAGACTGCTGCAATTAAAAACTCTTGGTGGGTTTATAACAATGTTTGTATTTTTGTTGACATAATAATATTCTCATGATTTAGTGATTATTTTGTTATTTTAGGTGTGAAGTTTACAACTTAGTGACAAGTAAAATGACTACTATGGTATCAGCTTTTGTGAGGTTTTATGGATACTGGCTTTCTGCCATTAAAATTTTAATCATTTTCAATATTTTTCTAGCTATTTGATTGTTTGTTTTTCTGAATATAGGTTGCTCCTTTTCATAAAAGTGGAGAAATGGTATCCCAATGCTACTGAAAATCCCACGAATTTCAACTCATTTTTGTGATTTAGCTTACAATATCAACAGATTGGGGTTTAATTTGAGCTCTTTTATATACTTATGATTAGCTTCAAATATCATGAGTTAAAATTTAGCTTGAATTGTTCTTTACGCACTGAGGTGATGGATAAACAAGAGGAGGCTGGTTTTAATGTAATGATATTATATAGGCAAATTTGTTCATATGGTTATCTATGCAGTGTATTACAAAGCCAAGAGGAGGAATTAATGAATATATACATTTAAGAGCTGCAAATCAACAGGTGTTCATTTAATATTTTGCTAACTATGATTAATGTAGTTATTTCGAATTTATAGTAGTAATTAAAATATGTTTAATTGTTCTGTTCATTTATTTCTTTTAGTTATATTATTAACACTTTGAATTGAGTTTCGGTTGCCATTATTTATTTCGTTGGTGAACTATACTAAAATGGAAGCGAAGAATGCCATAGGGAACGATATGCTGAGAGGATTATTGAATAGTTTTGAAGCTATAAGCACACATTCATCAACAATTGTGTTAATGATATGCAACTCACTGTCTAAAGTCATCTGTGCAGGTGCTGATTTGAAGGTACAATATGGACATGCAAATGTTAATCTTATGATTAACAATGTTACCAATATCTAAATCCTTTTGTAATATTGATTTCCATGACTCCATTAACAAAAGTTGCCACAGTTGACTCCTTTTCGGACTTGCTTTTCACATCCTTTATCTCCTTATTAATAGCATAAATCTAGATCATTAGATCACATCCCTAACGGTGCCTTTGATGTAAATTCAATTTGTAGGAAAGAAGAACAATGAATGTATCTGAAGTTCGAGCTATTGTTAATTCACGAAGGTCAAACATTTTCATTCTTAGAGGTGCTTATTTTACATCCTTTAATAAATTTTTGAAATAAAAAGAAGAATACAAATGTTAACAAGGCATTGACCATTTCCATTGACATGCAAAACAGTTGTCACCTCTGTTGTACACAAATTGACATTAATAAATAATATATATGTGCATATGTTAGCTATTTGACATGTTTCTGTTATGTGTATGATTTAGTAGCTTAAACTTTAATTTTATATTTGAGGTAGAATGTTTAATGATGTTTATTGTTTCACTATTTGATTTAGTAGCTTAAACTTTAACACACACTCCTCCTAGATTTGACACTGTGAGTCTTCGCTAACTATAATGTTCAATAATAAACTAATTCTTGTGAATAAAATTATACTTTGTCCCGTTCAACCCATTTTCCTATGCTTCATTTTAGTTTTATAAAGGTGGGCATATGTAGCTTTGCTTAATCTTACATTTTGAAAGAATAAGAAACTATATAAACAAGGTTTTGATGAAGAAGTAGCACGTGGAGATAATTCAAGGGCTATTGATCAAATATGTGATGAAAATATCGAACTATTCATGAGGTAATTTTTCCCGAGAATAATTTTGCTCTTAAACTAGAATAAAATCACCTCCATAGTTTTTATTTGTTTATTGAAATAATCAGGTGTGAGGAGTATATGCAAAGGAAGAATGAGTTGAAAACCACAGTAGGTCCAAGTTTTTGTGTTTCTTTTATAGGTGCAAGATGGATGGTTTGGGTCAGGCCAAACGGGTCACAGGTTAAAACAGGCTTTTTTGTATAGATTGTTGGTGAAAAGATGTAGATAGTTTAGAAAAACAAGTGGCAAAAACCAAAAGAAAAAGAAAGAGTGCTGAACTTTGATCAAATCCATTAGTATGTTTGGACAAAAATGGCAATTACACTAACTAAATAAATATCAAAAGTTCTTTATCATCATTTCAGTTATTAACTGTTATGTTATTACAACGTATCACTATTTTGTTATTTTTTTATATTTCTCTCGGAGCATGCCCGCCCATTCGGGGGGGCTTTGAAGCTAGTTTTATTATAAGCATCAAGGGTGGTGATTACTATATGCAAGCGGAGAAGGTGCACATGACCACCATTTGTGAGATGCCTCTAATTTAGTATCATAAGAAATCGTGGAGCCATCCATTAATTTTTTTTGGAAACGCCAAATGAAATAACGGAAGTCTACTCGCAATTTTTCAGCGAGCACCCCGAGTTCGAGCTCCGCATAAGCGGGCAAACCCAGCCCCCAAAGGGATTTCCAAGGAAAATTCCCCATATGTGTCCGTGTGAGGTATGAGTTAAATTACGCTAATGCAACGCTCCCAAAGGGATTCGAACTCACGACCTGCAGCCCACATGGGTATAAACCCAGTGCCTCAGACCAGCTAGGCTGGCCATCATTGGCTGGAGCCATCCATTAATAGTAGTAAAACTTTGCGTAAAATATATATATTGGTATTTAACTATTTATATTGTGTTTTAAAAATTTTAATGCACCTTTTATATAAAAAAAAAGTCTTTTACATATAAAAGTCTTTTATAAATAAAAGTGTTTATAAATAAAAGTATTTATAAATAAAATTTGTTCTCGCAGTTCTCGTAATATTGATGTTCTCGCATGAACCCTTATATATATATATATATATATATATATATATATATATATATATATATATATATATATATATATATATATATATTTGGACCATTTCTCGATTTGTGTGTGTCATCCTTACGCATGAGCCATGCTAATCTTCTCTGTATTATTCCAATTTTATTGTATGTCCCCGAAGGGAAAAATGTTTTTATATATAAAAGAGTGAAAGACGTAGATTGGATTATACCACATACAAAAATAAAGAATAACTATCTCCGATTTTCGTGATTAAGGGGCCTCTTTTGTAGTTTCGTACCGGGCCACTCAAATTAATAGAACGGCCTTGATAAACATATATTTATCTCTTAATAACCTATCATTGGTATAGGATTAAGCTCAATTAAGTATTTATAAAAAGGGATTTTTTAACTTGTGTCATAGTGGCATATAATTAGGTTATTCAACTAACTTATAATTTCCAAAATATAGATTGATAAAATTAATGATGTCTAATTCTTACATTTTTCAGAGATGCATTATATAATTTTTCTGTTTTAATGATAAGTTTAAGTGAATTGAATGCTTCTAATAATATGCTCTTAGGGCACACATTAGGAAATTTTTTTATAAAAAAAACTAGACAGATAAGTGTTTGACTTTAATCAAATAATTTTTTAATGAAAAATGATTTTAACACCACATAGATATTTTATATATCACAATCACTGAGTACTTGTACAATATATTTTAAATATTGTATAATATGGTGTGACCGTGTGAGAAACAATTTATAAGGTATCAAAATCACTTCTCTTGATTAATAGGTATTCAAATTCTAATGCTTTTAATATTATTCTTTACCCATGTCATTATCAAAATTCTTAAATTAATTAATTAATGGTAAATCAGAAATGAACGAATCATTAAGTAGATAGTCAAATGTTTTTTCCCTCGTCATTACATTCTTGATTAATATTATCTTAGTCTGACCATCCCCAAACCCCCCCTTCTCTCCATCTTTCTATTGCTCTGTTGCTTCGAGAGAATGATTTTATGATAATTATGGTGTTTGAGAAAGGAGTAGAGCGAAAACCATCTGCTAACCTGTAGGGTTTTCGTCTTTTCTAATTCAAATAAAACCGCAAACTAAAAGTTATAGTTTTATACTTCTTTGAACAGTCCAACGGAAAATCACAATGTTGGTTCATATTTGAAACGTGATCGAAAGATCGATTGTGCCAATTTAAGATCCCAGCATTACAATTATCAAGGTTAGTTCGAATTTATGCTCAATTTCTGTTTTCGCATTTGAATTTCGTTAGGTTTCTAAATTATAATCGAATTTTGACTTTTGACTTTTGTTTGTTGTACACTGAGAGAACTGGAATGATTTAGCATTTAGATGTATGCGTAGTAGAATCAGATCCGTGAAAGTTTTGAATTTCAAGTCCACTCTTTTAAGACTGTGTTTGGTGAAATAGTTCACTTTCATATCCGATTTAATAAAGTAAATACTATCAATTTGTTATGCAACATAATAATTAACTTCCTGAATTGAAACTTAAGCAGGAGATTTGATACATACTCTTTTTCTTCTGGAAGAAGATGAGGTCTGACACACCTCTTGATTATGCAGCATTTCAACTCTCACCAAAACGATCAAGGTAAGTCATGTACTCATGTTTTAACTTTTAATTATGAATCGACACGTTTTCATTTTTATTTATAGGTCTAAATTTTTCACATTTACTCCTTTTTATGTAGATGTGAACTATATGTTTCCAGTGGTGGAAACACTGAGAAGATCGCATCGGGTTTGGTGAAACCATTTTTGACTCATTTGAAGGTTGCAGAGGAACAAGTTGCACTGGCTTTGCAATTTATTAGGCTCGAAGTGCAGAGTCAGAAAAAAGTGGAATCATGGTTCACAAAGGGAACGTTAGAGAGGTATTGCATCTTCTCAAAAGTTACCAGTTTTTTATTGAACTGTCAGTTGATTGCAGTTAGTAATAACTTGTTTTTTTAGGTTTGTACGTTTTGTCAGTACACCGGAAGTTTTAGAATTAGCGAGCACTTATGATGCTGAGGTGTCTCAGCTAGAAGCGGCTCGTCAATTATATTCACAGGTATGTGATTCCAGACCATGGTAAACTTTATCATCATACATTAATATTTCAAGTTTCTCCTAATTATGAAACTATTTCAGGGATCAAGCTTAGAGACGGGCGGCGATGCAACAAAGTGCATAATTCTTCTCTTTTTTTTTCTTTTCTTGTTTGTTTGTATAGAGATGGCAATTTTGACACATTTACTAATGAATGGGTCAATTTGTGTTATGTTTGTGTCAATTTGTGTTACATTTACATTTTACAGGAAGGAACTTCTGAGGGCAATTAATGTAAGGCTGGAGAGTGTGAAGCAGGAGTTAGCAACTGCTTGTGGTCATGCAGAGGCTGCTGGGTTTAGCCGTGGCTCGGTATCAGACCTTCAATTGTTTGCACAAAGGTTCGGTGCTACTCGCCTAAAGTAAGAACAAACTCCACCTCTATATTATAATAACTACACTTAAACTTTTTATTAACTTATAAGCAACTAATTTGCGTTCAAAATACAACATAGTTTTTCTGGGTGACAAAGTTTGTGATTTTAAAATGCTGAATTAATTAATATTGTATTGTTCTAAAAGAGCCAAAAATATTTTTTTACCATATATATATTGGGGTGAGTTATTTGCAGAACCCATTTTTTTGGTAGAACCCATTTTTTGGGTAGAACCCAACCGAACCCATTTAAGCAATAAGAATTTAGTAAATCAATATCATTTAACCCAAATCAAACATATACTTTAAAAAAGCATCAAAATTACCGAAAAACATATATGCACAAATAACGTACAAATAACACTTATGTATACATACATGAAAACATACATGCGCAATAACATATATGTTTGCATGCATGAATAACATACATGCAAACCAATATTTGGGGGTCCCTCATCAAATCTCTTCATGTGTCTTCAATGATCATTACATTTCGAAAATCAATTGTTTATATTGAGTTTTGCTGGGTTCTACCCAAAATTTGTGTTCTGCGAATAACTTCTGACTATATATACTTGTAGGGGTTAGAGACTTAGATCTTCAAGCTACACTTGTATCATTGTTTAGAATATTATGTTAAGATAATTGCAACATTTTTCATTTTCAAACTTCCATTAAATAAAGGTTTACTGATATTTTTATTGAATGGTATCTTAAGTAATTCATTTTTAAACTATATACTAAAGCCAACTATGTCAATCTTTGTTATTTTTTCTTGTTCTTTGGCGGGCTCATAAATTTTGTTTACATTTATTTGAATGTAAATGTTGGAGGTCATACAGTCATACTTAATGTTTGCATTTACAAATCTGGGAATTGAAAAACGATACTCCCACAAATATAGTAACACGTACAGTTCATTTTGGATTGGCCAAATTTATTGCAAGCTTTTTGTTCTATTTTGTTTTTTGGTTATTTGGATTCCGACTCGCTTTGCGATCCAATTAATATCAGAATGATCATGCGCTTTACAGGTAGTCCAGAGTCGAATATATCTAACATATTTGTAGTTATTTATATATGAGTAAGATCGATGGTGTGATTTTTGTGTGCATATAAATCTGAAAGCATCGGATCCTTTGTTGGTATGGTGGGCCACGTGCATTATGCATCACGTCCCTCACGGATCATTTGTCTTCAAATGACCACCCCATTAAACTCTTAAAGAAATGGCTTTTAATTATGCAATTTCTGACATGTCACAATCAGTTATATTGTTTAAACAATTAAACGTATTCCCGTTTCATATAAAATTTTAATTTTTTTGAAATGGTTTCTTTTTTCTCTTGAAAGTTGCTACTTTAAACTTTAAATCATGAATAAAATCACAATGAAAAGAAATGCGCCGACTAATTTATCTAAAAATGTCAATAATTTTGCACCTAACTTTTTTAATTATTCCCTTCGTCTTTCTTTTAATATTTATTTTAAGATTTTAAGATTTATAATACCAAAAAGTAAAACAATACGTAGAACTGAAATTTTTTCCCCAACAACTGCCTTGTCTGCACTGTTTTTTTTTATTATTGTTTTTTTTTTTTGTCGCCAAGTTAAAAATTGCTTATAACATGTTTCCTATTTTGTGCAGCCAAGCCTGCTCTAATTACGTCTCACTCTACGATAGACGGCCGGAGTTATTCAATAATTCATCATGGCAGTCCGACGTCGGCGATCAATCTTTTCGGTCTTCTTACACCTCCGACATGTCTGTCGACGATGACCCACCAACCACCACTTCCCAACCACCCAAATCTCTCTCTACCTCCGCCACCTTTCCTGTAAGACGTGGCAACACCCCTACAACTCCGGAATCCACCGTCCATGCTGACGAGTCACTTAAACAAACGGCTGACGATCAGCCGGCAACTCAAACATCTTCTCGGCGGCTCAGTGTGCAAGACCGGATTAATCTCTTCGAGAACAAACAGAAAGAGCCGGAGCTCCGCAGGCTTTCTTCTGACGTTTCACATTCACATTCAGCTCCCCCTGCCGCCGTTCTGAAAAGATGGAGCGGTGCCGGTGACAAGAAAGAAGATCAGAAAACCGAGGTTCAGAAAGATCAAACGAATTCCACAGTAGAGTTGACAGTTTCCTCTTGTTCGGTCAAATCCGTGGGGTCAAATCACTTGACTATTAATCTGGAAAAGATGACGTCTGATCTCAAGTCAGATGATGATTCTTTGAGTGGTCAAGAAGAGCGATTTGGCAAGTCAACTGAAGCTGGACTAATAGAGGAAAGCATGATGACTCCTCCAAAGAAGTCGCCACTGAACTCTGGATCGAAAATTCAGGAAGCTTTTGCTGCATCTCAGCAGAGACGAATGGAAGTTAGTTTACTACGTTCCCAACATCCCGAGGAAGTTCAAAAGAAAGACCAATTTAGTGAATCTGGCCCCCAAAAGGATGATAGTAATAGTAATACACCACCATCTGGTAAAAAATTTCAAAGCCAATTGAAAGGGAACCAAGAGGAGCTTAAAATGAAAGCAAATGAACTTGAAAAGCTGTTTGCAGAGCATCAAAGCAACACATCTGATCAGAATACGAGATCATCGTACAGAAACACGGCTGTGGATCATGTTCCTGAACCTGAACCACAAATAACATTGGAATCTCCGGTTCCAGATGGCCGGAATCATAAGTATTTGGTTGAAGTTGATGATTCTAGAGGAAAGTTGTATGATAGTTACGTGAAGAAAAGAGATGCAAGGTTAAGGGAATTATGGGATTGTAACAGAGCAGAGAAAGAAACAATGCATGATAATGTTGAGCGCCATACTACCGAAATGAAAGCTAAGCTTTCTTCATGGTCTGCAGATAGACAGAATTCTGCATCTACTGCCCGCCGACGTGCACAAAGGCTCAGATCATTTAATACCCACTCACCTTTAAAGAGAGACGAGGTATCATCATCATCTTTTTCATTTTGTTATGTAATTTTACTGGCTTAAAAACGTAATGTTTCACTGTGTAATGACAGCCGTTAGATTTTGGACAACTTCAAGATGATGCAGGTGTATTGAGGAACATTCAAGGACCACCAGCTGCAATTCCAAAATCAGCCACCAAACTGGGCTCAAATTCTGGAAGACGGAGGCCACAACTCGATAATAATCCTCTTGCACAGTCCGTCCCCAACTTTTCTGCCAGCAAAGTGGCAGCTCGTTCTCAGTTAAGAAACTATATCCACAGTAGAACTACCAATGAAGATACGCCACCTGGCAAGTCGCGGAGGCCTCAGTCCTTGAGGAGAAGCTCCCTGACTTCACCTGAGAGCTCAGAAGGTGTCATTTTGACACAATCAAAACGGTTTCTGAGAAAGAATACTGGAACAGGACCTGGTGCTATGGCCAAAATGAAAGCTTCAATGGTGTCTGAAGAAGCTATCAACAATGAGGAAGAGGTGTTTGAGCCAATTCTGGTTAAAAATGACCAAGAACAAGAGTTTGATACAATTGAAACCGAAGATCAAGTTGTTGCAGACGAGGTTGAGTCAGCAAGAACGAGCCCTGAATCCGAGACAGTGATAGATTCCGAATCGGAAAACGGTAACACGTCACAGGCGTTTTCACAAGTGGACCCTACCTCTGTTACTGTGGTGCAAGATTCACCCGGCGAAAGCCCAATGTCATGGATCTCGCGAACCGATTTTCAATATACTAATGAGGTTGATTCTCCAATGAGAAGTCCTGCATCTTGGAACCTACAACCAGCTGAAGCCGATGCAGCTCGGATGAGGAAGAAATGGGGGATTGCTCAAAACCCTAATCTCGTTCCCAAAGGGTTCAAACGGTTGTTGAAATTTGGGAGGAAAAGCCGATACACTGACAATTTTTCTGTTACAACTTCTGAGGGAGACGATGACACTGAAGATGGAAGAGATCCTGCTAATCGGTCGTCAGAGGATCTCAGAAAGTCAAGAATGGGATACTCGCATGGTCTTAGTGAGGCCGATTTTTATGTTGATCAAGGTAAAGTAAACCTAATAATGAAATGTAACTAACATTAGACCTAAAAACATTTTTTTCTGCCATGACAGTGCAGAGTTCGATGCCAGCACCTCCCCAAATGAGGGAAGATCATCTTTCTGGAAGCTCCATAAAAGGTACTGGTTTTTTGGTCACTTAATATGTATTTTGTGATAATAACTGTTTATAATCTATTCAAATAACCAATCCCTAAATCCCGAACACTGCCAATGATTACTTGTGCTTGAGTTCCAATCAAGAAAATAAAGATGTTTACAGAACAGTCTAATTATTGCCCATTTTTTCTTATATTGGGTTTTGTAATCAACAGCTCCTAGATCATTTTTTTCTTTGTCAACGTTCCGGAGCAAGGGAAGCGAGTCAAAACCAAGATGAGGTCAATGTGTTTGATGGTACATATATATGCATATAGGAAATGGTCTCGGGTTGGCATCGTACATATAAGATCTACACTATTAATTAGTATCTATATCTTGTTGACTCAAAAACAATTATTTGTGGTCGTATTTTTGTTGAGCGAAAGAGATCGCCAGTTGGTGGAATGCTATTGTATGCCGTTTGACTCGAGATTCTTGCATTTCTGGTTACTTTGTTTTAAGTTGATTGTAACAATTGTAAACATGAATCTTTTTTTGGTTTTGTATAACTCATTGTCCAGTTCAACCAGAATACACCAACTGGAATGAAACAAAAAAGGTATTATCAACAATGCGTGTAAATATGTAAATTAGTTAGCATAATCATTCATATTTACTACTATTAGAGGATGTCAAGAATCCAATAAACCGTATTCATTAATTGTAATTTTAGAAAACCTTGCCTCCTCTCCTGGTCACAAAGGTCAGAACTACTCTAAACTTTAAAATCAACAAGTCCAATAAATTGTAAGACGATACCAACATAACATGCATGTAGCTTTTCTGATGGTTTCATCGATAACGTACACATATTTCCATTAATGAAATACGCATATTTGCTCATGGAGAGCTCTGACCATGGAATTTAAATACGGAACTACGTTTTATCGCATATTTAGTTTATATTTTGTTTGCTCGCCATCTTTGGGGTTGCCTTGGACGTGGTTCAATTCCTTGTAGACATATATGAAGTATATTATATAGGAGTAGATTAAGATATACTGTTCAAAAAATAAATTTTGAATTAATAAACTAATATTTTGGGCTATAAATTAGTCTAGTCGTAAACGATCACTCCTATGTCCTTTTTGACGACTTCTTAAGTTTTTTACTTTTTTTTTAACTTCTTAATTTCGCGCTCTCTTTGACTATGAATCAGCATTATTATTCACCTTCATTTTTTTAAATTAAATAGCAATAAAACAAATGTTACAGGATTATAGATGTGACACAATACGTTATATAAGCGAAGTTTTGTCAGGTCAAGCTTTATCAAAATCCAGTATAATTACCCCAAACACATACGATCTCGATTAAATTCTAAATCAAATCAAGTCTTTTTTTTCTTTGCTGAATATGGAATAATACAAGTAAAATACATGAATGAATACAGAAAAATTCAAGCAGCCGGTTCTTCAAGAAGCTCCATCTTCCATATGCAGTATTCCCTCTCAAATAACAAGAATTCCTGATGGAAAATCCAACAGTCAACTCCATATTTGGAGAATCAATTAAAAGAAATTTTAAATGCAAAATCACCTGCAACTGGTTCTGACTAAACAAGTGAGAGAGCGATCCCGCAACCAACTCAATCAACTCATCATGACTTTCATGTGCATTTCCAGACTCCATAAGAGAAACAGAAACCTACAATTAATTACAAAGTAAAAAACAAAAAAGAATAAATTTAATTTATTTTCATCACAAATCAAATGAGATATATATATATCACTTGCACACCTGCATACACCGAAGAATAACTTCTGGAATACAACACCTACGACACAAACCCCGCAAGATATATGTTGCTGGGTTTCCAAGAGACCCATCACTTCCAGAATACCAAGCATCTACTCTCAATATTTCCATAGTTATGCCCGTTTGAAATCGGGCCAGCTCACCTGCAAATACCAAATTATTCATCATTTTTTGTATCAACTAACTTTCAATGTGCACACAGAAATTATATAATTTACCTTTAACACCAGCTGCAATAACTGCAGCAAGAACACCACCATCGCCTAGTTTATTTGGACCAAATCCATCAGACTCTGTTGCTGAGCACCGGAGTGCAATCTCAACAGAGCAACTGTCCTTTGCAGAAATAGATACATTAACCTGTATGTATGAAAGAAAACATTAGTAGTTACTTTTGTATTTAATAATTTTGTATTAGAATGTGAAAAACCTACCTGCAACTGATGATCTGATACAGCTGTCTCGCTTACTGAAGAATATAGGGCACTTGCTAGTGCTGTGCACAAGGTGGCATCAGGAAACATACATTCACCAGAAGGTAAACAAAGCATTGCAGTTGCATGCAGTTCAAGGTTTGTAGGTTCAATTAATTCATATATTTGATCCTCAGTAGGGACCAACCATGGATTTTCATTTTCTTCTCCTATTTAAAAAAAAAATTAATATCTATAAATTCAAGTATGTAAATAGTACAAAATGCTGTGGTGAAAAAACTAAACTCACTTAGTAGCAATGCCATTGATGAGGATAATGTCTCCATAGCTACCACATTTGCTCTCTGTTTTTCTTCATTTGAAACATCGATTCCAGCGTTTTCTAACTCGATTTTCAGCCAGTTACGGTAAGTTGCATCGCACGAGTAGTACTCATTCTAATTAATATAAATAAAACATAGGTTAAACAAAATCCAACCTAAAAATGTTAGAAAAGTGAAGCATACCCAATCCTCAAACTCTCTCAAACTGTCAGAAACACCATGATCCTCTGTGGAGAAGAGAGTTTCTGATGGATGTTTCAAAGGCTCTGCGAGTAAACTAAGCAGCTTATGAGCCCCAATAGGCATTGCTGGAATTCTCCACATAGAAATTAGACCAAATTCCCGGAACAGTACGTTGCTGAAAACCACACAAAATCAACCATTCAAATAGTAAGATTATTATTTTTATTTATTTATTTTTAAAATAAAATTACCTGTGCATCAATGCTCGAAGAAGAAGTTGGTTGCCAACCCTTGTAGCATCATTAATGGTGGATGGGGGTGTAAAGCAAAGCCATTGAATGGCCATAGCTTTTTGAAGACTTTGTAACCGACACTGTTCTGCAACATCACATGATTCATCATATTTTGCTACTTTCACTTCTCGTGATCTTGATAAAACTCTGTTGGAAACAAAGTATGAGAAAACGCAACAAAATTAAAAAAAGGAAATTAAGTACCTCTCAATGATTTCTTCAAAGCTTCCTTTCTCAAAATCGCCATTTGAATGAGAAAACGGCAGGTACTCTATAGCAGAGAGAAAGATTTTGTATTTCACATGAACACTGCCAACATAAAACCACAAAAAAATTGAAATTGTATCACTGGACAAATAAAGCTTTTAAATGAACTAACTAACCAGATCATGCATGATTTGAGAATAATTATTTGTTTATGAAAACAAACCTGGCATCGAGGCGTAACTCCATCATATGTACAAAGAGATCGATGCAACGGTGGCGTGCAAGTTGAGATGCATAAATTCCAACCAACTCCTCATGTTGTTTTGAAAATAGATACATCGCATACCTACAAATACCTGCCCAAATTAGATATTTGCTCAAACTACAGAAATAAACTGTTAAAAATGAACATTTTAAGATGGAAATACTGACATGTGAAGAATTAGGTCGCCAAGAGTCATAGTCTTCTCCTTAAAAGCATCCTTCATTTCATCAGCAAGTAAATGGCGGAGCACCAGAACTAAATGTGCCCCAAAACGGATCATCTGAGGATCACCATGAGGCCTGCCACACAAATTATGGCCTCAGTAATCCCTTAAAAGATATTTTTTGTAGTGAGACTAAATCAATACTATTTTGATAAAATAACATGGAAATAAAAAAGATGAGTTAAAACCTGAATATATCTTCATCTCCTCCAGAAGGAGATATCCATGACCATATAAGGTCAAGTGCACGAGGAATGTGACCCAACATTAGACTCATCTGTTCAAAAAAAAATTGTCAGAAAAAGTATAGCATACATAGACAAATATATACATACAAAAATGCAAATATACATGGAAAAGATCCGACATCATTGAAATAAAAATTGAAAAAAGACAGGGAAAGATGCTAACCTCAATCTGACGGTGTTGCTCCTTGCATCCCCGACTTACAGCTTCATGTACAGACTCACTAAATCATAACATAAAAATAACATTACCAATTAATCAAATAAAAAAGAAATTAAAATCCAGTCAAAAATCTTATACCTTGAATGAAGCTTTTGAAGAAGGGCAGAAAGATCATGTGGTTGTTGCTTCAACACTTGAAGTGGCCAATTTTCTGGTGCAAGAGAATCAAGATCCCCAGGACTTCTTTCATCAGAATTTCTAAACTGATCAATTCCACCAGTTTTCGGGTTTGACAATTCAACATCAATTTGAACATCAAGCCATGATTTTGTCAAAGCCCAACAAGCAGACTACAATCACCAAAACTTACTATTTATTAATAATCTATAATAATTAAAACCATATTCATCAGCAGAGAAACAATACCTCCCAATCTGTACAGATGGGCAAAATTCGCTTCACGTTACTGCAATTGGCTGCAAATATTGCTGTTTCGTACTTCCCACTCTCTTGCTCTGCAATTTTCTTTGATCCATGTGGAATAACATCAGGAAATGAGATAAATTATTGATTAAAAACAAATAAATAAATAAATAAAAATGTGCTACTACCTCTGATGCACAGTATGAAGCCCATTTCCAAAGCCTACGTTGATGATTCATCCCACTTTCTAATTCCATTGCTTGCAAAGATCTGTTTTTCCCGTTTTTTACAAGAGCTTCAATACTAGGAGAATGATCAATCCCTCCAAATGGGCTTAAAGTTGCTGCCCTCCATGATTGACCTGCAGAACGACACAGATTGCATGCTTCTTCCACTCTTCCAGCCCTTAATAAAATCCACACATCTTCCAAAAGAGATTCATCTTGTCTCTGTTTAGATATTAAATTAGTATTGTTCACCAAAAAAGAAAAAAGAAAAAGAATATAATACTTGATCATCAAGTAATGGTTGAGCATTTTCACGTGTTGGAGCATCAAAATCCAAGTGCTGAACAATCTTCTCATTTGAGGACCCTTTCTTTAGAAACCTTTGGGTATGATTCCATACTCCAGAAGTAGGAAGATGTGTGCCAACATGAGACCCTCGCACCTGCATAAATATATATATTAATTAACAAACCTTAATTTGTATGTCTTGTTAATAACTAACTTTATATTATGCATTAAAATATTACCTTGTTCTCCAAATCAAGGGCCTTAGAGGCTAACCCTTCAAGCCACTGGATAAGCCTAAGGCATAACTGAGCTATATGATCTTCTGCAACAAATTGGCAAGCCTCCAGATGTGAAGTTGTTGGAAACTGAAGTAACAATTTAATCAATACAAAATTATTTGCATTAGCAAAATCAGTAGATATAAAAGCTTCATACCAGGATTAAATCTTCAGGAATCTCTTCATTTCCTGTAAAAAAATATACAAAAAAGGGATGATTTTTCAGTTTAAGCAAAAGAAAAATGTTCTTAACTTGTTATATAAATTGTGATTGATTGATTTTAGATTGTGAATCATGCCTTTCCCATATAAATACCACAAAAGAGACCAAGAAGCAGCCTCGTCAAGTAGCATCTTAGCCTTTTGCCTCATCAATTTGTCCTCAACAATTCGGTGTCTCTCACTACAATTGTTACTGTAAGAAAAATGCATAATCAGTGTGTGTAGTATTTTGCTATCAACTGTAGTGTTTTCAGAAATAAACATACTTAATAGATTCTGAAGCATTGCGGCATGCTCCTTCAAGTTTTAATATCAAATCAGGGATGGACATCAATCCTGCAATACATCAAATGAAGAAAAAAAAACAGCAATTTTCATAGGAATTAATTCATTATAAAGATATTATTAGCTTATTGTATAAACAGAGGGAAAGCAATAAATTATACAAGTACCTTGAAGAGCAGAATCAAATAAAGAGGCAAACATAGAAAACGTTGCATCTCCACTGTCCAGTGATGCATCTTCCTCGTGTTTCAAAAGTTTTAGTGAATGTGTTATTGATCGACCAGCTGAATCATTAGCAATACCCATTTCAGACATTCCACGACTATCAGTTGACGGTGATCTCCTTTTGGAAGAAGATCGAGTTCTTCCATGTGTCCCTTCTGATTGATCTCCATCATAGTGGTCAACTTCTTTCTTTATATTGTCAAGATATAGAGCTGCATTGCTGAACTTTGATTGATAATTTTCAGTGTGTGGTGAAGGCGAAAGCCTTTTTCTGAACATACATAATTAGCGGTTAGTGTGGCTCACACAGTCACACAACAACAAACAAAAATTACATAATATCAATACAATTCTGGGGATATGAAGAGTTCAAAGATTGATTTGACTGTCGGACACAATGTAACAACAATGATATACTCAATTGGGGAAAAGCTTCAAAGTTTCGATTCATACCCGTATCGCCGGAAACGCTCTCTGTGACTTAAATCTTGAGGATCAAAATAACTCGGAGAAGTATCCATGTCGAGGTCCATCGTAGGCGTTACAATTTACTCCGATGAAAAGGAGCAGTGGATTGATTACTTGCGAGGTGAGGGTTTTGATGAGTGAGCTTTAAACCCTAGAAATACTGATTTGAGCGCGGAGAGAGGGGATACATTCGTTTTAGGGTAGTTATGAAAATAGTCCCTAAACTATTGCTAAAAGCCTAAAATACACTGGATTGTCTTTAAAGTTTGAACAGTAAATTACAATTAACATTTAAATGATGGATTTAGCACTCTAGTGTTTTAATTAGTAAACACATTTTATAACAATTTAAATTTCAATAATTTAATAGTTTAATGGTATGTAATTATTTTAAACAACTTCATTTAAGGATCTAAACTTACCAAGTATAATTTTCCTTACATCTAAAAATTAGACATATAAAGTATACATATTCAATAATATTATGTTATACGTCATTTTCATTTTTTATCTCCTAGCATTTTTTTATAATTTTGTCAAGTGTGTACCCTTTTTATGAGTATGTTTAATTATTAGGTTCTTGTAAATTTTTATAATTAATTTTGATAAAAGAATTTTCATCCCATAAAAATCATAAAACCTTTAGTAACTAGGTTCTTGTAAATTTTTATAATTAATTTTAATAAAAGAATTTTCATTTAATCCCCATAAAAATCTTAAAACCTTTAGTAACTACATGTTAACGAAATAACTAATTGTCTAGGTCAATTAGTCATCATAAATAGGTTGAAGGCTTCAAAATATTTTAGATTTAAAATTTGCTGAATTCCTTAGAAGATAAAAGAAAATTAGATTTATTCCTAGAAAAAGAAATGTTTGAGAAAGATATACTGAGCATTTGGATGTCATTTGTATGACTCGAACCACTAATATATTAACTTACCATTAAAAAACATGATAATGTAATTATTATTTTTTTAACGGATAATTAAATAGGTGAAATCTTAATGTGATGTTAGATGTGATGAAATGGGTTGAGAGTTGAGACACCTGATGCTCTTATATACGAGTAATAACTTTGACAAATAGATAAATTATAGAAAAATTGTAAATTAAGGTAATCAACGGTAAAGTAAAAGCCTTAAAAGGGGAAGAACATTACGGATGGGATGGGATAACACGCATCACTATTTTAGATTCTCAGATCATTCAAGTGTATCCACAATGGCCGTGGTCGCCGGTTGCTCCTCCTGTGTTCTTCTCCGACCAATTTCTACGGCACGCACTCAGATGACCTCCGGTTAGAAATATTTCCATTGACAGTTTGTTCAATGTTTAAGTTGCTTAGGCCCCGTTTGTTTTGACGTAATCCTCCGTAATCTTCCGTAATTGTAATTCAATTACATTACGGAGGACGTTTGGATGAACACTTTTTTTCGTAATTCGATTACGACGTAATTTCGAATTACGATATTCGTTGTAATTGAATTCCGTCCCAAAACCCTAAGAATTCAATTACGGTCCTTTTGTAAACTAACAAATTTTGAATATTTTATATCCTTCAGATTTTTAAATCGTTTAAAAATATAAAAAAAAATTAAAAAATTTAAAAAAATTTAAAAAACTTAAAAAATTTAAAAAAAATTTTAAAAAATTAAAAAAATTTTAAAATTTTAAAAAATTCTAAAAAAAATTTAAAAATTTTAAAAAAATTTAAAAAATTTTAAAAAAAATTTAAAATTTTAAAAAAATTTAAAAAATTTTAAAAAAATTTTAAAAAAATTTAAAATTTAAAAAAAAAATAAATAAAATTTTAAAAAAATTTTAAAATTTTTTTAAATTTTTTTTAAAAAATTTTAAAAAAATTTAAAAAATATTTAAAATAATTTAAATTTTTTTAATAAATTAAAAAATTTTAAAATTTTTTAAAAAAATAGAAAAAAATAGAAAAAATAAAAACTATTTAATTTTTTTTAAATGTAAACAAATAATAAAAAAATTTTAAAAATAAAAGAAATAAAAAAAATAAAAAAAATAATAAATAATAAAATTTTGAAAAAAAATTTAAAAAAGTTTTTAAAAAAAGTCATAACTATTGATTTGAATTACAACTCAAAATTTTGGTAACCAAACGCGTAAGCGTATTCAATTACAACCCAATTCAATTACAACCGAATTCAAATACAACCGATTTCAATTACATTACGGAGGATTACGTTGAGCCAAACACCCCCTTACAGTTTTTACAAACTATTTTCATCAAAAGGAACTATACGTCTCTCATTTACTGCATCATTTCCGCATTGGTGATAAATTTTCTGATATATTTTGCTACATACTTTCTCCTGAGTCCTGAATCTACGATTCAATGAAGAATGTTAGGTGTTAACAAAATCTATAACAATTCTGCATTTTGAGTGTACTAAAATTGTGATAGCAAGACCCCGATTGCAGCTTTTATTAAATTTTGTTATACTCGTGCCCAAGTAAATTATAGGTTATATCGAGTAGATTTAGGGGAGTTCTTTCTGAATTACAAAAGTGCTTTTTTAATTGCGTCTTTATATTGAAGGGAAGTTAGCTTCTGATGTAATGGATGTATTCGTTAAAAGTGAAAGCACTAGAACCTTCAAAATCCATGGAGGTTTACTTAGAATCAATGCTACACATAAGAATCCAGATCATTGTGGAGCATCACGAATTGGGGAAACTCGCCAAGTGTTCCAGGGAGTTGTAAATGAATTCTCCACTTTGCATCAGGTATGATGGTGAGTCAGTGTCACGTTAAATATCCCACTTTATTTCAACTGCAAGCCTGGTTGCTAGGTTTAAAATTAGTTGGAACCTTTGTGATTTTTTATCAAATTAACGATTTGGCAGAAAATGAGAGTTGTAGGAGCCATCATTGCTAATGCCTTGTTGTTAACTACACCTTTAGAAGCCCTAGCAGAAACCTGTGAAGCAGACTCGTCTATCTTTAATATGAACATGCCTATATTGCTACTTGTTGCCCTCATTGGTGCAACAGTTGGAGGTACAAACTCAATGTTAATTAATTATTATATATTTATATTATAAATCAATTGCATATTGCAGGACTGCTTGCTCGGCAAAGAAAAGCAGAACTGTTACGGTTAAACGAACAGCTTAGGCAGATCAATGCAGCTCTAAAAAGGCAAGCAAAGATAGAGTCATATGCACCTGCTTTAAGCTATGCTCCTGCTGCTTCTAGAATACCAGAAAATGAAGTCATTGTTGATCCAAGGAAACAGGAGTTATTATCCCATCTCAAAAACGGTAAGAATTTCCTAAGGAATCAAAATCCAGAAAAGGCTTTTCTCGAGTTCAAGACTGCACTTGAGCTTGCTCAGAACATCAAAGACCCCATTGAGGAAAAGAAGGCTGCAAGAGGATTAGGTTTGACTTTCTTTCATCCATCCTAAATAGGTTTGACTTTGACCTTTGACTTTCATCTTTCAGGAGCATCGTTGCAGAGGCAGGGAAAGCATCGGGAAGCCATTAAATACCATTCGATGGTTCTATCAATCTCAGAAAGAGAAGGAGAAGATTCTGGAAACACAGAAGCGTATGGTGCAATAGCTGATTGTTACACCGAGATTGGTGATCTGGAAAAAGCAGCTACTTTCTATGACCAATATATTGCTAGATTACAAGCAGATTGACACACCGCTTTCTTTATCAAATTGGAATTTTTCTAGTTGAGGCTTGTAGCAATGGTTCACTCATTTCAATATATATATTTTGCAGTCGACTTCCTAAAAACTTGTATGAAACCCAGAGTTTACACATTTTGATATTTAACATGTCACCATTAGCCCAAGATGACATCGAGTATTTCGGCAATGTGAGTGAGAATGGTATTTTTGTTGGTCCAAAAAGGGTGTAATTACTTGAGCTATGAGTGATAGGATAAATAGGTGTAAATGTGAATTGAGAAATGTTGAAATGTGAAGTGAGTGTTTAGCTTGAGTTGCCACACATTATGCTCTTGTTGGCAACCGAAAAGTCAACAAGTTAAAAATAATTTTTGGAATTTTTTTTAATAAGAGGTTTCTTACTTTTCAATACAATTTTTTCAAAACTAAAACCACTTAGATTCAATAATTGTATGTTATTTTGAAAAATAATTCCATACACATCCAAAAATGACCTCAACGGGACGAAGGTACAAAACCAACCTTTCTATGTTAATTGCACTAACATTTCACACCTGTCACATTTATATTTGTGTATGAAATATCAAATAAATAGAAAAAAAAGAATATATTTAATCATATATTTGTGTATGAAATATCAAATAAATAGAAAAAAATAATACATTTAATCATGCAGGCTGCAGCATATTTTTTTGATAATATATTTAAACATTTACCACACCCATATTTAGCATGACTTGTGCAATATGTGATAACATGGCAAAACATGACATTTTTGCCAACCCTAAATTAAGAAGTCATGTCTCTGTGAAAATATGTATGAAAGAAATATTAACTAGCAAATGCTTGTTTCCTTTTAAAAAAGAAGTTTTCACACAATTAAATGCCATAGAAGTTTTTAATGGACTTAAACACAACCTATTAGTTAGTAAACAACTCACATACTATTAAGTTACAAGTCATTTGATATTTGTCAATGTAATTTTCTTACATACTATTAAGTTGTAAGTCATTTGATATTTCATATTTGTCAATGTGATTTCCTAATATATGCCGCATATATTAGGGTGTATGTAAAGAACATAATTTTTTCACTTAAACAAAAAATCATATTTAATTTATATTTTAAAATAGTATAAATTAGAGTTCATAAATATTATGTAATGCATATTTAGAAAACAACCGTTTCATTAAATACATTCTAATGTATACCCATATGAAATACATTAAAAAAAAACTATTTGTCAATTTATCTTTTGAACTTTATACATTTTTCAACATCTTGCGTATTCTAATACTAGCTTCAAAGCCCGCCCGAATGGGCGGGCATGCTTCGAGAGAAGTGTAGGAAAATAACAAAATATTAAAATTGTTTAACTAACATAAAAATCTATAATTGTAATGATGAGAAACAAATTTTAAAGACGAAATAAGACTTCTTTATAAACGACGTTTGTTGTTGAATTAAATACATAAATTTTAAAAACAAAAAGAGCTTTAAGGGTCATCAGTAATTTGGACAATATATTAACTGCATATAATAGGGAACAGCCAATACTCCAATTGTTGAGTGATTTTATTATTATATCATTCATTATGGAATTAACTAATTTATTATTCTCTATTTCCAAAATTAATTATGTTACTGCCTAAATTGATTTTTCGTTATTTACATAATTAATTATGTTTATTCCATAATTAATTATTCGTTTTTCCATAATAAATTATGGCAAGAATGATAAACCTGCCTAATTAAATTAGGCAGATTGTTTTGACTGCATATATTATTTTTAACACAATCAAATCTTCCACCTATATTAGGGAAATAACAGCTTAATAATAAATACTGAAAATCAAACTAAAATTAGAGTTTTTCAAAAACAGTATTCACATGAGCTGAATGCTGCACAAGTTATGTTAAAATTCAAATCATATACTGAAGAAGAAGAATAAATCTACAAATAGTCTAATTGACTTCTTAGTTTAGAAGCTAAAACTAAAAACTAAAAAATAAATAGCAATTGTATCTGAAAGTTTACCTGCGTTGGAATGACATCTGCATGATCATCAATCAACACCTCGATTTAAGACAGTAATCCACAACTTTCTACTTTTCTGCTTCCTCCCCAATTTTCTACTTTAACAAATAAATTGATAGATGATAAAAAAATAATGAACGAGATGAAGAAAAGTAGAATTTAAGATACAAAACAAATAATTTAACGATCTCCTCATTGGTAATTCTAAATGTATTTTTTAAGTATTTGATATATCATGATATTATAGAAAAACCAAAGATCTCATCATACACATAAAAATTAATAGAATAAAAACTTTAAGATGCAGACTAAAAACCAAATTCATGTACGAAATCAGATACAAAATAAAGAAATCGGATACACTGATTCCTGAATTCCTGGTTCCCCAAGAGTCGTGTTGCTGTGTTTACTGAGAAATCAGAAATTAAAAATAAAAAATAAAAAATCATACTTGAACTCATTTAGGGAATTGAGCCCTAAATGAGTACAATACTTAGTCAATAAGTTTTATTTTACGAAATGAAGCCTAATTATGAGCAAAAATCAGATTATATTTTCACAAATTTAGAATGGAAAATACCTAGATGACGCTAATTATCGTTCAATTAAGTATCCAAAAACTGCAACCAAAAATGAATCTTGAAGCCGTAATCAGCGTTTATTACCTCCACTCCGTCCCCAACGATGGAGGATAACAGAAGCATGACACAAGTCCAAGTAGGAGCAGAAGCATTAAAGTCCAGATCAACATCTACTGTAAAGCCCTCAAGGTTTCTATAAATGGGTCGATGTGGGTCCTTTTGTATCTCAAACGGGTCTAATGAGTCATGGTTTTTTCTATAATGTATCAAATGGTCTAATGGGTTAAAAGTCACCCCAACCCCCCGAGTGTATTCGCATGCATTAAAATATACAGACATCTGTTGTAGATAATTAATCAGGTAATTATTTTTCCAAAAATAAATAGCATATTTACTTTGTCTAAAATTATAATTACGTAAGATACACACCACCTCTAATCTTGAGGTAAGTTCTGGTACAGGATTTTATATTAAAAGTCAAACAAATGATATTGATAAGATTAAGATAAAAAATTTGCAAGACTTACAATGGATATCCATAAATGTATAGACGGATCTTCTCACATACACATAAGTCTCCATTGATCACTTAGTTGCTGTCAATCCGTCCAAAGTAGTGCTTCGTTCTTTGTTATAGGTGTCAAACCTACATAAGTTTATAACCAATAAATCACCAAATTTATATCTGGATAGAGAAACTTCAGTATTGGAAGCACTAAGCAGTTGATATAATTACCTGATTCACAATTAAATCGTAATTGTAGGCAAACATATTATATAGATAGATACACGCACTAAAAGAGCATTAATCACTTGTAATTCTTCAATTAAATCCTCTTTTTACACTCAATAACCTTTCTTCAAATTTCTCAATTCATCAAATTAGATCAAAATAATTTAAAATTTAAAATATATCAATTAAACAAATTGATTTCACCTTGAGAAATTATTTAATTAACAGCTTCGTTGGCGTCCATATTAGAATCTTTAAGCGTGGAATAGATCTCTGCTTCCGGAATTCCCTTTACAATATCTGGTACCTAAATTTTTGAAAACATTTCAATCAAGTCATTAGAGTAACCGGATATATAAACCCAAAATAACTACTAAACTTTTATCACATATATAAATGAAATATAATTTTTCATTCAGACATTTCATCAAACACTTGATATGCATGTAAAAAAATCTTCTTTTTAATTCATATAAGGATTTTTCAAATCAAGGAGATGATGCGATTCTAACATGTTTCTACGGATTTAGTGGTTAAATTCAATTGTGAACAGAGTCACTGCTACCAGTTTCTTACTAATTAACCGACTTCTTGGGCTTGTCAAAAATGAACGTAATTAAACAGAGAAACTCAATAAAAACAATAACCAAAATCAAATCAAGATACGGTAAGAACGATTGCCACATGATAATTTAAAAATCAGTAATGGGGTAAAAATAACTTGTTCGTTTATAAGGTATACTGTGGAATGAAGGTATCAAAATAGTGCTAAAGCAGCATTATCCCCTTTTGTGGCGATACGGGTGGAAAATACATACGGCAAGAGACGTGGTCAATCAAAATCGTGTTCAAAGCCGTAGTGGAGGTATGCATATTCCAGATTGTGGCGAGATTTGAAATTCAGAAGTGCTCGGCGATGGAGGAAGGGAGATGCGACCGGATTAGGGTTTTGGGAGACATTACGTGGATTTTGCAAATGTTTGAAGTAACCTAGATCCCATGACTCGTGTTGGACAGGTGGCATTTAGGCTCCATATATAGAGAAAGATTCACCTACCCTTTTCATTGTGTTTGGCGTATTTGATTCAATACCAACCTACAATCTTTGACAAAATGTGTATATAAAAAATAGGGGTGAATAATCCTATAACAAATATGAAAAGTCGGCATAACAGATATTAATAAGCTAACAGGTCCATGGTCTATGCCTCCGACATTAAACTAAAAAGGTTACAGAAAAACATTATAGGTGTGGATATGGATGTGCGTGTACTTATTAGTTCATACTAGAAGGGTACCCGCGCAATGCAGCGGCGGGTACCCTATGACTATATTTATGGTGGCGATAGTCATCGCGGTGATGACCGTAGTGATGGTGGGTGGTAGCGGTAGTGGTTGCGACGATAGTGATGGTGGGTGTTGTGTTGTGTTGGCGGTTAGTCAATAAAATAATATGTTTAATGATTAACAAAATACTATATGATACATAAATAATTGCAGCCAAGTAATTAACATTTACCCTAAAAACTCAATTGGTTAGGGTCTCATGCATATAACAGTAAGGTTCAAGTTCAAATTTGAGTCTGAAAATCAAGTATTGCCGTTGTAGATTTGCTCACTTCAAAAAACTCAAAAGGTTGTAGAGATGTCTAGGTAAGTGTATAATAATAAAGAGAAAACATGTCAAGATTCATTCAATTTAACTTGTATCATCGTGGCTAGAATAAACTAACAAAGGGATAAATTAGAGCCAAATATGTAAGTAACGGGTCAACATAGGTTTTAATCAAGATGGTAATTTTTTGTATGGGCAAATCTAAAGCGGTCATAAATTATTACAAATATGAACACATGGCCATAAATTCATAATGAACACCTTACAAGATCAAACAACTACTCCAGCTACATCTCTTCAAAGGCAAATAAGAATTCATAAGTCAACCATAAGTCAATTAGTTAAATAACTAATAAAACTATCAAGTATACCTTCTCCATCAGTTGGAGCACAAGGAGCTTTTTATTTAAAAACATTGCAGTTTCAAGTGTTTATAATTTAGGCTTGAGTGCCTCAAGTGGTGCTCTGACTTCTACTCTGCACCTTGATGTCACAAAGTCACCAATAGCCTTTAAATTTTAATAAAAAAATATATGAAAAGTCAGCTTTTAAAGTTTTACAAACATGCATATACATTAATATTCTTTGGAAAATAATCAATCACAAGTTTGTATTTCAAGTTTTAACAGTTTAACTACAAATGTTGATTGTGAAATTCAACATGATATTGAAGAAAAGAATGTCACCTTCACCAAAGCCTAATCAGTTGAATCAAAATAAGCCTGTTCATGATCCTGTCGCCAAATCGAATGTGTAACCCCGACTCAAGTTATGAAATTTAATAATGTAGCTAAATATAAATAATGAACACATTGCCATAAACTGCTACAAAAATCGACCTATACGATAAAAAAGAACATAAAATGAAGCACCAATTTACAAACCATTGATTCTGATCCTGGTCTTCCTACTGTACCATTGTTTGTGAAAAACACAAAAAGGTACAATTTATAAGACATAAAGTGTAAAACAGCTCATTTGAGCATTTCATTGAACACATGGTTTAGGAAGCACACAAAATATGTTAGACCCCCGGATAAATATGTTTTAGTTAGAAGCTCAAAATTTTTTACATCACTGCCTCTTTCAATAGATATTTACAACCAAAAGAAAGCAAAGATTTAATTTGAAAATGAAGAAATTTCTACCATGGAGCTTTTCCAGATAGTATTGATCATCTCCTTGAGCGTATAAAGATGGTTCAACTTTTACTGTCCAAAGAGGATTTGCTTACAATTCCTTCACCAACTCTTAAATTTTCATTAACATGCTTCAATTTTACTTCTCCAGCTGCCATCATAATAAACTTTCAAACATTTTCCCCCAAACGGAACCCTAAATTTAATAGAAAATTAAAAAGTAAAATTACTCACTTCTGATGTGTCGCTCGTTTAGGTGGACATCCTAAATCAGAACCAAATCAAAACCCTAATGATCAAATTATGGGAAACAAACACGAAATACGTTACATAACATTAATTAATTACATATATAATAGGAAAATCTGAAAAACTGTAGAAGTTACCTTAGATTTAATGCGAAGCACCTGAAGGTTGTGGTATGACGCGACTGGTTTGTAGAGATAATCCGCCGAGGAGGTGAATTGAATCGATGGGCAGATATAGACATAGTGAGTCTTCTTCTTTTGTTTAACATCTAAAAAGGAATCGAGTTTATCTCCAACATTACGATGTCTGAAATTCGATGGTTGAAGTATGCTTGAAGGAATTGAGGCTTGAAGGAATCAAGAAGGTGAATTGCAGTGGGAAGGAATCGAGGGGGTTTGAAGTAATCAAGAAGCCGAATTGCAGTGGGAGGGAATCGAGGGGGTTTGAATGAATCAAGAAGCCGAATTGCATTGAGAAGGAATCGAGACGAGAAACTGAATCGACATGTGAGAGGCAGTAAGGAGGATATATGTGAGAGGCAGTAATCGAGGATATAGGTGAGAGGCAGTAATCGAGGCTAAAACCCACTCAATAAATATTGCAATTAAATGATGGGTCACATGTTTATCCATTTAAAAGACTTTGTGTTAGGATAATTGTCGAAGCTGGACGCCAGTCGAGATGGTTTGGGCTTTGTTATATGTCCTTTAGGTTGCGGGTTCGAATCCCTTCTTCATATTTTTTTTAGTAAAAGTATTATAAAATCTCAAAATAGAAAGAAAATGGCTGAATTTTCAAAATGATATTTAGGGAAAGGTCCTAAATGCTTTATAAGTAGTAAAGATGGACGCTAGTCGAGATGGTTTGGGCTTTGTTATATGTCCTTTAGGTTGCGGGTTCGAATCCCTTCTTCATATATTTTTTAGTAAAAGTATTATAAAATCTCAAAATAGAAAGAAAATGGCTGAATTTTCAAAGTGGTATTTAGGGAAAGGTCCTAAATGCTTTATAAGTAGTAAATATACATGTAAAATTTATGATGATATTTTTAATCTATAATGTACAACAATTCAATTACTTCAACTTGCCTATAACCGTTCTATTCACTATATAGTCGTAGTGGACGCATAACTGGGTATCCGTCAGTTCCGATCGAAATCAGAACCGGAACTGCAGGTTCCTGAAATATAGGAACCGGAACCTGGAAGACATATTCCTAAATTTTCAGAACCGAAACTAGAACCGCCGTATCCAGGACAGGTTCCAGTTACCCTGTCACCAGATTCATGAAAATTTAACTATTATTAACTAAATAAACAAAACAATAAATCACACAAACAAACTATTACAAATATTTAACGATCACAAATATTTAGCGACATGCGGAGAGTTGAGAACAAAGTGAAAGTGAACCTTGTGAATCGTTCCTTGATTTCTTTGAAGTGTGATATAATAATAATATAGGTCATAAACTCATACGGCCTCATCCCTCACGCACCCCTAACCCAATTTCTAGCCCAATTAATAATAATAGATTAATAGAGATACAACCAAATCTATTTAATTTAGTGTATAATATATTATTATATTATATTTTTTAATAAAAAATATACTAGGTAGTCGCAGGTTCCGGTTACCCAGCAATTCCAAGTTCCTTAATTTTGAGAACCAGAACCTTTTAAACCGATTCCATGATTTTAGGAACCCGAACCTCTAAAAGGTTTCGAGACGGTTCCAATTACTCTATTTTTCTGCTTTACCTTTAGTAGTGGTAGGAGGAAATTATAACACAAGTTTTGTTCTCACTTTGATTTGGATTTCTAATTGTTGAAATATATATTACATATTAGTACCTTAAATTTGGTATTTGACTTTTTACTATCTTAAATTATTAAATGTATAGTGTGGTATCGTAGTAAAAATTGTGAATTTAGTACTCTAGATTCAACTTATTGAAATGAATATAAATTTCATAATTCATCAAAAATTTTAATGAAATTAATTCATATAAAAATAAGCAAATTAATGGCTTATAGTACTAAATTAACCAAATTATCTACATGATAGCACTATGAAGACAAAAAAAACTATATACTTATTAAATTATCGTAACACGCAAAATTCTTAAATTCGACCAAGCTAAAAAATCGTACTACTACAAACTAACATATTAAATTTACATCAGAGTCCTCCAATATATGGATTTGTTACATTGTGGCCCAAGCACAACATGGTATGTACTTGTAGTCGAACTACTTTCCATAGTTCCGTTGAGCTTCAGGCGTTAAAAAGTAACCCACCGGTGGTTATGGATTACATATTGAGGTCAAAACTATGCTTGGTGCCGGAGGATGAAGCCCCCGGTGACTGGTTGTGTACTTGATACGGCGCAGCTCTGACGGTGGCCCTGTCTTTTCTCTTGGCCAAAAACTTGTGCAGCGATGCTCTTCTCGCAATCGGCAAATCTGAATCCTTCCCTTCTTTTATAGCTTCTTTTGTCCCGGAAACATCACAAGGAGATTTCGATGTTGAGGCCAATTCAATTCGGTTCTCGATTTTGCTAATCGGAGCACCGTTCTTAGCCACATGAATCAGATCTCTTGCTCTGTCTGCCGGAACATCATCTAAAACCACCACCTCTCCTCCGTAAAAAATTGTCATCTGTGCGGTTGCAGGTTTCGTAATTGGCTTACTTAAGCTAGCTTTGTTTGTTGAATCTTCTAGGTCAGAGGAATCTAAGATAACATATTGAGGAAGAACACTCGCTGATTTCTCCGCTTGTGATGCCTTTTCAGCAGAATCATTCAGGTCGATTAACAAGTCAACAGTCGTGGCTTTTGCCGGAGTCATCGCCGGAGAAGTTTCCGGTACACCTATATCGAATTTATCCGACAGATTAGACTTCCGTAATTTCGCATATCTAATCGATATAAAAGACGGATCTAAAGTATAATAGAAAAAATCACAGAGAAATATACCTGTAGGATCAAATTTCGCATTAATTCCCAAATTAAGATCTCGGAGATTGCCTCTTTCTTTCAGGAATAAACTCAACCGATTGCATGTCTGCACAAACTTCGACTTCTCTGCAGGCGCCTTGCCGTCGCCGGTGCCGGGAAAGAATTGTTTAGCCGCCGACATGTGTAATTAAAATTGCCGCGTGCCGAAATGGATAGAGATGAAGAAGGGTGGGGGGTGAAATGAAACGGAAGGTTTGCATTTTATATATTAAATTAAAAGGCTTTCCTCGTGGTGGGGCAAGCATCGAATTTAATATGACCTGCATTTCTCGTGTTTATAATAAGCACGTGTTAATTGTTTTACGGAGAAAAGTGTCTTCTGCGCCACTGCGAGTAGACTCGGCCCGGTCGTGGGGGCCCACGCCAACAAGGGAGGGCCATTTGTTTTCACCTCGTGACTCTTAACTGTTTATGCCCATTTTTTATAAACATAACTTTACGAATTTATAATATAATTCTCTAAACAATTCTCTGGATATCACTAAACTAAACCACGTCGTTTTTATATATTTATATGTCATATTGTCATACGTTGAGATTGTAGGTTTATCTAAACAAAAAGCTAATGCTTTTCCAATATAACTAAAACCAAAATTAATAATTTTTCAAAATTAAAAACTAAACCAGTTACATGTTTTTTATTTTGGTTCGGTTTCGCTTTAGTTTTCTACCCCAAATGCCCATTCTTTTCCAAGACTGAAAATGTCAAAAAGAATACCAACAACATTAAAAAAAAACATCTTAAGGTATTTAAAAAAATAATTTTCATCAAATATTGATGAAGAATGCCCAATAAATTTATCTCTAAAACAACGGATGAAGCACCACTTTATTATTAAAATGATTTTGATGAATATCTGTGATTTTAAAGTTTAACTTATTTCCCACTTTGATTTGAAATAAAGTAGTAATTGAATTATTATTTAATTTATTTTCCGCCTAGTTGCATATGTGGATAATGATGAAATGAGAGAAACAAAATAGTATTGGTTTTTTATTATTTGTGCTTATTTATAGGTCTATCAATTTAATCATAACAAATGTCAAAATTAATAGATGATATGAAGAATAAAAATTAGTGGATTACATATCAATTTAGAAGTTGTAGATAGGGATGCAAATTTAACCTGCGGGTTTGGGTACCCGCGGGTACCCGAGTTTAACGGGGCGGGTATTACCAGTCTAAACGGGTAATGGGTCGGGGGTGGGTTTAAATTTCATACTTGAGAGCGGGTACGGGTCGGGTACGTGTTTTATAATACCCCGCACAAAATTCCCAACTAATAGTAAAATTATCAACTAATCAGAATGCTTTATTATTAGACCATGGTATTTGATTCCGAATATATATATATTAATGTGTAATTTTTTTTAATACAGGTTTAGCCAACTAGTCACTACTCAAACTTAGCTCAACTCTTAACATCTCATTAGCCCAATTTAATAATGGTTAAAATCTGGCTCGTCTCTCGTTAGTCCATTACGTATTGAACGAAATAAGTCTGAACGAACTAAGAGTATTAAATGTTTTAGTTATTTTGTTTAATTTTTTTATTGAACGGGTATCCATCGGGTTACCCGTACCCGGCGGGGATTTTTCTACCCGAACCCGATGGGTACGAATATGAGAATAGCGGGTCGGGTACGAGTTTTGCAGTATCCGCTACTACCGGTACCCGTTTGCATCTCTAGTTGTAGAATTATAGAGCGGAAGAAAATATATGAAGAAAATCAGAAAATTTCATTTCTCATGAGGAAAATAAAAAATTAGGTTTTGATTGCCGACACAATACGCAAGTGGATAGAATTGGGGGGGTTTGGTATATGGCACATTTCACGTTTCTTGTCCAATATCACGTGAATATTACAAATCGCTGTTCATTGCACTACCACCCATTCATCTGCTTCTCAAATCATCTAGAAAAACATCAAGTTATGATAAAATATATGTTATACAAGTTAGGTAGCATGTGGTTTGATATTTGATATTTGTGAAACGGTTGGAGCTAATCCAGGAAAGTGTTTATGAATGATTAATCGATTATCGATTCTACAATCTGACCTTTACTGTACCTGAACTACAAAATGAAAACAATTGATTTATAACCAGCTAACCATTTTCCCCTGTTACAGTTAATTGTGCATAATTAGGACACTTGTCATTTTGCTGAGATTTTGGTCATATTTTGAGCAAACTAGTGGTGTTCACTGGTTTGTTTTTTCGGATTCCCGGGTTGTCAATTATTTGGAACCTAACTCAAAATCCTAACCACAAATTGATTTTGGTTTCATTTCCAAATTTGAAACTGAAAATTAGGTTTTTTTGTATATCTATAAGTGTATATTCGTTTTTTTGGTAACACTCAAAATTGGTCAAATGGAAAATCGAACCAACAACCAAATTCAAAAATTTTCAAATGGCAACTCTTGTTTCTGTAACCAAACACTAAAATTTGATGAAATTAGATTCTAATTCCTCCAAATTTTATTTTATTCCAACTAACCAAACACTCTAGTTTAGTTTGTCTATATAACAAGAGTAGTGTAGTACTGTAGTCTCTTGAAAAGCTTTATTTCCCTTGTGACAATCCCTATATATAAATGTACAATAACGATTTATGGTAATTAAAACACATGGCTTTCTTTATTTCAAGCCACAAATTTAGCTAGCTAATACTTCCTAATAGGTAGAAGAATTCACCGTTGAGATCTTTTTTTTGTTGTTGCTGTCTTTCCTCTCCATTTTGGGAGAAAATTTAATGGCATATTTTGGTCTGCATAGACCTTCGTTTTTCTTGTGCGTGTTCTTTATGATGATACCAATGATGACAAAATCCGCCATGAACGAATCGGACGTTTTGATTATAGTTAAGCAATTTTTAAACAACCCTTTGTCTCTTGATTCATGGAGGAATGGGACAAACCCTTGTGATGATATGATAAAATGGCTAGGGATTTTTTGTGGTAATGGGATCGTTACCACCATTCATTTAAGATCTTTGAATCTTTCTGGCTTTATCGATGTTTCTTCCCTCTCACATTTGCAAGGATTAAGAGTGATTAACATCGTAAATAATTCGTTCTCGGGTCCCATTCCCGAGTTTAATAAACTTGGCGCGTTGAAGGCTATTTTCTTATCAATGAATCAATTTTCGGGTGAAATCCCACCAACTTATTTCACAAATATGGTGTCTTTAAAGAAATTATGGTTTGATCACAACAATTTCTCGGGCTCAATCCCGTCTTCGTTAGCTAAGCTCCCTCGCTTATTGGAACTGCATCTTGAAAATAACAATTTTTCGGGTATGATTCCATCGATCGGGCAACAAAGCTTGGCGTCACTAAACTTTTCGGATAATAATCTTGTGGGGCCTCTTCCCGCGGGCTTATCAAAATTTGATGTGGCCTTATTTGGTGGAAACCCGGGGCTTTGCGGGCCTAAGTTTAGTAGGGAATGTGTTAGTGTGATACACCAAAGTCAGCACCATCCACCATCAAAGCCACCGGCTCCCGAATCTTACAAGATGGCTTATTCGCTAATGGGTATCTCAGGTTTCCTTCTCGTGTCGATGATAATTGCAATTTACGTGTTGGCGAAGAAGCAGTTTGAAGAAGAAGCCGAGCAATTGCGGTTACACGAAAGAAACATGGATGATTCATTTGGTTTGGGTATGTCTCGTGATAGCCCAAAAGAAGAGTACGGTTCAACTGAAACAAACTTTGAAAACGGTTCGCCTAGTGTGGTTGGTGGTGGTGGTGGACGGGCGCCTAGTGTGGTTGGTGGTGGTGGTGGACGGGCGGTGGTGATTTAATTAATGTTGTTGAACAAATGTACAATTGCGTTTGTGTTGTTGGATTTGATGAAAGCCGGTGCATAGGTTATCGGGAACGGATCGTTAGGGTCATCACATAGAGCTAAAAGGTTGAACAAAATGAATAAAGTTGATAAATATGGTCTCGAAGTAACGATTGACCGATTGGGAAGACTCGAGCACCCAAATGTCTTGGCACCACTCAGCTTGTCATTATTAGAAAGAAAAGAAAGAAAAAAAAAAAGAGAAACTAGCGATTTACGAATACATTCGTAAAGGCAGTTTACTTGTTGCATGGCAAGGCTTAGAGTTACTTTTGGTAGAATTACTAACATTATAAAATAGATATAAGTGTTTTTTATTTTTAAATTTATAGGTAGGTAACTGTATTTATTTATTCACCAAAACCATTAAATTCTAAGACGAAGTATAGCATTTGATCATCTTCTATACAGTAAGTTCTTTTCTTCCTCCTTTGGAATGTCCCACCTAAGGCTGCATATATAATAAAAAGTAATGCATGTTTTGTTTGTCCAACACATATGACGAAAAATACAACTAATTCACTCAAAAAATGACACTATCTTGTACATTTTTATCCATTTCGTTATCTTATTTTAGATTTTGTAAGTAGATTCAAGCTCATTGGCTCATTGCTAGTCTAGGAATCGTCCTTCGTGAACTTTTAACGGGAAAATTTATAACTCAGTACCATAATAAAAGGCAAAGGCGGGACAAATGTGGTACAAGGGTAAAATCAGTTATGTTGGAGCAACGGAGGTGGAATTGCTAGATCCGGAGATCTCGGGTGCTCGAGATAGATTAAAATTTAAGAAAAAATGTATTGTTGCGTTCTATATGCGTCTGATTCATGTTGATACTTATCACAAGGATGACACGTGTAATTCACTAATTTTCTTTCATCATATCATTTCTTTATTGTGACATTTGTCTTAATATAGGGAGTAGATATAAATAGTAAGCACTAATATAATTTCTCAAAATTTAAAGGTAACGTGAGAAATTTAAAAAGAGCGACCAGACCACATAGTTGGCTGGCTCCTCAAGATAGAGAATAGCGCAAAGTCGATAGATCATATAAATTAACTAGATTTATTGGGCATTATTTCTTCACGGACAAACAACGATAAGTTACATGATTATAAAGTTTTCTATTTCCCTACAAATTTATGAAAACCTATGACAGATATATGTCCGACACAAATTTCCGAGAATACTTTTTAATGATACCAATCTCAAACACGATGTCTACATTTCAAGTAACAATATTTAGTATATTTTGACAATATATGAATTCGTCCCATTAAACTTAATTAAGTGGACAGAATTTGGAGAAGGAAAGGGGCAGCTCATAATTGTCGGTGAATGTGATTAAGCAGTATGTTGACATTATCGGGACATGTGATACACTTTGTCTACAATTATGTCTCTGATTTCGTGTGATGATTCCGTTATGGCTCGATTGACATGCGCGCTACAAGATATAATAAAAAACAATTATTTCTTTTGTTTTCTTACAATGTGAGCTGACTAATCCTATAATGACTAGCTATCTACTTTATAGGTAATATATACGCCGGTAAATCTTAGTGGTCACAACTCACAAGGAGCTATATTTTTGTACTACTAGGGATTAAATTTGAGACTCAAAATTCAACCATTTTGAAAACAAAATCTTACCTCTTACCTCTTGGAGTCTTGAGACTACCCTTTTGGTTATTAAGAGACAACTCTTGATATGTTTTTTTGAAAAAATCTTTTTGGGGTCTTATGTCTACGGGCTGAAAGACATTTTAGATAAAGAATTCGTTTGTGTTTTGGAAGTCAGAAGATAAGAAAAAAGTCTTTTTGGGGTCTGTTGTGGAAGATTTGGACAATAGTCTTCCAAGTTTGGAAGATATTTTACTTAAATAAATAAATAAAGTGTATTCACCACCACTACAACTACAACTCATACCGCCGCCACCCACCACCACTAATACCGCTACTAAAAAAATATTCAGCCTGCAGGCATTGAACAACAAACACTCTTTTTCTTATAGACTGCAGACATTTGGTCAACATCTTCTCTGTAGATATGGTCTGCAAACTGTGTTGATTAAATTAAATATTCGGTGATTAAATAATTAGACAATTACGACATTAAAACCGTATTTGATATTGATAATTCAATATCATAATCAACAAAAAAGAAAGAACCAAATGGAACAATCAAACCTGAATGTTGATGAAGAACGAACCGCACGGAATTGTAATTCCTGTCCTTTAAGGTTTTTACGCGCTCTATATGCTGCAAGCCTCAACGTAGAACCCCAGGATTTGATGCAGTTTATCAGTATTATTCTACAGCACTAGAATTACCGACAACACAAAGTGATTACTTGGAAACACATGATGATATCAAAATACATCATGAGAAGAGAGCATATGAGAGGAGAGCTTATGAATTTTGTGTGTAGAACTTCACAACTAGAGGTTGTTTATATAGGCTCTCATGCCTTGAAGTACCATAATGACATTCAAACCAAGAGTTTTGTAACTCTTGATTAATTCAACATTATGTCACATATTATGACATTTAGTGTCAATGGTTATGACATACAAAAGATGTTCATAAAATATTAAGCTCCACAACTCTCATAATAATAGGAAATTTACCAACTTGCAAATAACCCATTATTATTTCCAACAATCCCCCACCAAGTTGGAAAGTTTCCTTTCATTCAGACATATGTTGTCACTTAGGTGTCACGAAGATTAAACCCAAGTTTAATGTGAGCAAACAAGAGGAGACTGATTCAATGGTATCCTAATAGGTTTAAACCAAGAACCTTAGTAGCCTCCCCGGTTACCCCCACATAACATATGCCGTCTTTGTGTTCTCTCTGAGCACTAATATGGCCATGTGCTAAAATCCTTTTCATGACCCTTTAGAAGACAAACCAAAAGTCTTCATTTGAGGCGGCACCACCTCTAGATCAAATAGGCAAAATTTTACAACATCTTCGTTGCTTAGATGTCTCCAAAATTTTGTTAAGAGTATTAACTCATCCTCGTTCTCGGCAACGACGTACTATCCTACCTCACATGGATCTATCTGGATTGATAGTACCTTCTATCGTTAGTAATTTCGTTATTACCCATTAAACTTGAAAATAGGAGCACTAAGTTCAAGTTGGGTTTCCATTACTAACGATTCTAGTTTGGTTTTAGACCCATGACTCTCGCGGTAGATGTAACCAAATCTCTCGTCAGAGGTTTGGTAAACGGATCCGTCAAGTACTTTGCTGTCTTGACTTAAACAACTTTGATGGTACCACTATCAATTCGTTGACTCACAGAATTATGTCGAAGACCTACGTGTCTCGACTTCCCATTATATTCATAATTATATACTTTAGACAGTGTGGCCTCACTATCACAGTACATGGGAATTGAAGGCATCGGAGTATCCCACAAACGGATATCCAAGAGTAGATCTCTAATCCACTCTGCCTCTTTGCCTGCATTGGCTAAAGCAATAAGCTCAACTTCCATCGTTGAATGAGCTATACATGACTGTTTCTTGCTCGCCCAAGAAATAGCCCCACCAGCTAGTGTATAAATCCATCCACTTGTGGATTTAGAATCACTTCTGTTATCAATCCAGCTGGCATCTGAATACCCCTCTAGTATACTAGATTTTGACGTGTAAGTCAACTTAAGATTACTAGTCCTTTTCAGGTATCCTAGTACTCTTCCTAATGCCTTCCAGTGCTATGTACCGGGGTTGACAATATATTGACTTAGTTTGCTTACTGAAAAAGCAATGTCAGGTCTAGTGCAATATGTAGCATACATCATGCTTCCAATTGCACTAGCATATTCTAGTTGAGCCACTGCTCTACCAGAGTTCACTTCAGGTTTTACACTAGAATCGAAAAGGAGTGTTAAATTCCTTAATATTCAAGTGTTGAAACTTTGTCAATATTTTCTCTATGTAATGAGATTGACTTAGAGAAATTTGACTATCTGTCCTTTTAACCTTAATACCAAGAATGGTATCCACTTCCCCTAAATCTTTCATCTTAAAGTTCGAGGATAGGTATTTCTTCGTATCAAGAATACCTTGTAGGTGAGTGCCAATGATCAACATATCATCAACATAAAGACAGATAACTACGGTGTATTCAGGTGTGCATTTAGTGTAGATACATCTATCAACACTATTATGCTTAAAACCGAATGCAGATACAGTGGTGTCAAACCTCTCATGCCACTGTTTTGGAGTTTGTTTCAAACCGTACAGTGATTTAATAAGTCTACAAACTTTGTTTTCATGTCCGGTTACTATGAAACCTTCAGGTTGCTCCAAATATATCTACTCCTTGAGATATCCATTTAGAAAGGCTGTCATCACATCCATTTTATGAATGTATAGTCCTTTCAATGCTGAAATTGCTATAAGAGTTTTAATTGAACTAATCCTAGCAACCGGAGCATATGTATCGAAATAATCAATATCGTGTAGCGACTACTCTCGCTTTATAGAAAGATATTGATCCATCTGGATGATACTTCCTCTTGAAGATCGATTTAGATCATATGGGTCTCATACCCTTGGGAAGATCAGCTAACTCCCAAGTTTGTTTCCCATAAATGAATCCATTTCATCACTAATAACATCCTCTCGATGTCATGGAATCATTAAAAATCTTAGGATCATTATCAAAATAATAACTAAGATGACCTCTCTCGTCACCTTAGATTGAGATCCTTCAACTAAGTATGATAGAAAATCATCTCCAAAATTCTTTTCCCTTCTAACCCGTGTACTTCTTGTTGGTTCTTCTACAATAGAAGAAGGTGGTTCTTCTACAACAACAGTAGAATGTGATTCTCCTACAACAGAAGAAGATGAGATAATATCTCGAGAAGTATTGGGTGCTAGAATATGATTAAAGTTGGGATGAGAGTTTTCATCATATCATATTAACTTATCGTCGAAGAATTCCACATCTCTGGATTCCACGATGACTCCTGATTCATTATCCAACAATCGGTAGGCCTTACTATTCTGAGCATATCCAATGAATATACACTTCATAGCTCGAGCTCCCAACTTGGATCGTTAAAGATCAGGTGTACGATAATAAGCTAAACACCCCCACACTCTTAGATAATCTAGAAAGAATCACACGACTAGTGATTCTTTTGTGCACATAGCATGCAGTCAACAAAGCTTCCCCCCACTAATTGTGTAGCAAACCCGATTGGTTCAACATATAGTTGACCATTTCAACAAGGGTTCAACTCTCTCTTTCAGCTAATCCATTCGGTTGGGGAGTATATGGTGAAATTATCTCATGCTTGATATCATTCTCTTCACAGAATGTGTCAAACTCATGATTAACGTATTTTCCGCCTCTTTCCAAGCGAAGAATGTTAATGTGTTTGTCATGTTGGTTTTCAGCCTTGCACTTATACAGTTTGAATGCATTAAAAGCTTCATCTTTTGAATGCAACAAGTAAACATGTAAATAGCGGCTATAGTCACCACAAATTGTAATGAAGTATCTTTTACCTCCACGCGTGAGTATTCCATTCAGTTCACAAATATCTGAATAGATCAACTCTAGTAATGATGTAATTCTTTTGACACTTGAAAAAGTTTCTTTGTAAACGTTGATTTTATACAAGTTTCACATTTGTTAAAATCTTTATTATTTACTTCTATCAATACTTTAGATTGTGTCTTTGCAATATTTTTTTTAATGTTAGTGTGAGCTAACCTTTTATGACACAAAGAAATTGAACACGCAATATAATTTGAAAAACTATTTCATTAATTCGAAACTTAGTTACATCATTACTAGCGATATTGTCACTAACGCTGACAGTATCATATTCTCACGATTACAAAGATCAACATTTGACACATAATCATTGGATATAGATACAACATTATCTTATCCATCACCAGATAGATAAAGCATAAACATTCCACCCTTGATGATGGTTTGATCCATAATAACCCATCTTTGGAGAACACGATATGACCATTTTTTATGTACCAGCTTGTAACTATTTTTGTCATATTTGTTCTCCGATATAAGTCCCTTGGAGATTCAAGGAACATGTACGACCTCTCGAAGGTAACCATAGTTCCATTTCGCAATGTTAGAACCACTGTGCCAATGCCATGAACAAGTACTCTATGGCGGTCAACACATGTCACCACAGTTCCTTCTCGAACCATACCATAAATTTGAAACTATCACAATTTCCACAAACATGAATGTTAACTCCAGAATACACAAACCAGTCTCGGGCCTCCATCACCCGAGTAATTGAGGTAGTCATATTGACTCCTACATGACCCACACTTGCACCCAAGTGGATTAGATTTGCAACAACATTTGCAATTCCTTTTACATAAGCAAAATCCGAGCTCCCACCTGACATGTGGTACACACTCAATCTGACTTTACTCTTTTGATCTCTTATGAGATTTTCCTTCTCAATAAGGAAGTGTTTCGACAAAACATCCAAAGAGTAGTCCTCAAATTTGTGAAACTCCAAGTATTTAACCACATTCAAGGAAAACATTATTTAGTCAACCCTTTTCGGTAGCTCTATTCGAATACAACCAGGAAAAACGGTGAGGGTAGACAGCGCTAGTGCGTATCGGAACCACCCCCATTTGGAGTCAGAAAAACCGCCTTTAACTTTCCTAGACATTGAAATAAGAATAGGTGAGCCTATTTGGGGATGACTGATAATTTATTCCACTTATAGGTTCAATACAATGCTTAATGATACACAGCTGGAAAGATTCCGTGTAACACTAAAATTATCTATTTTGTATAATCATGATTTTTCAAATAGTATACTTTTCAAACATAAAAGTATCTTGAAATAATCTATATACAAAAAATAATAATTAAATCAATTATAATGCTTCAACCATAAGCATGATAATTCATATAACACCCACTTTAGATGAGAACAAACCTTTTGTTTTAACTTGTCCATTAGATTAAAATAGATATTTAATTATGTCAAAACATTAAAATACATATATTAAATAGCCATGATTAGAAAAAATGTAACTCATAAAAGTTGAACTTAATAGTCATAATAATCACTTTTAAAACTATTCCATAACATGAATATATATTAAACATTCACATAATGAACTCTATTTAATATATATATATATATTTTAACCATTGACACAATATCTCAATGTTTTATTAATCACCGAATATTTTATAAAAAAAAATATGTGTATATATACACAATAATATATAACAAATTAAAAACCTTAAAGATTGTTGATTAAATTAAATATTCGGTGATTAAATAATTAGACAATTACGATATTAAAACCGTATTTGATATTGATAATTCAATATCATAATCAACAAAAAAGAAAGAACCAAATGGAACAATCAAACCTGAATGTTGATGAAGAACGAACCGCACGGAATTGTAATTCCTGTCCTTTAAGGTTTTTACGCGCTCTATATGCTGCAAGCCTCAACGTAGAACCCCATGATTTGATGCAGTTTATCAGTATTATTCTACAGCACTAGAATTACCGACAACACAAAATGATTACTTAGAAACACATGATGATATCAAAACACAACATCATGAGAAGAGAGCATATGAGAGGAGAGCTTATGAATTTTGGTGTGTAGAACTTCACAACTAGAGGTTGTTTATATAGGCTCTCATGCCTTGAAGTACCATAATGACATTCAAACCAAGAGTTTTGTAACTCTTGATTAATTCAACATTATGTCACATATTATGACATTTAGTGTCAATGGTTATGACATACAAAAGATGTTCATAAAATATTAAACTCCACAACTCTCATAATAATAGGAAATTTACCAACTTGCAAATAACCCATTATTATTTCCAACAAACTGAAGATGTTATTCATCTTCAAAAACAAACAACACCGGAATGTCTTGGGATTCTATTTCGTTTAAGTTATTGGCAACTTTGTTGTCTTAAACAACGTAAAAAGCGTTCAATTTTCTAAATACGTTATATTTTAGGCCCTTTCGACCCAATGGCAAAAGACGACGACTAATATTTTGGATCATAATTATATACTTAATTTCTTGATCTGATTGTTATATTTTGTTTTAATAACAAACTCACATATATTACATCTAGGGTGAGCAGAAAAAGTGGGTGACCGGAATTGGAACCGGAACCGCCTTGGAATCACAGGATCCGTACTAGGAACCGCTTAGGAGGTTCGGTTCTCAAAATTATGGAACCGCCCTAAGAGGTTCCGGTTCCGATTCTCAAAATTAAGGAACCATTAACCGGTGAATAACCGGAACCGGCGGTTATAAGATCTATTTTTATATAAATATATTATATATTAGAAATATAAGTATATATTAAATATAATTATTATAAAAGTTTTAAAGTTTGTATATTTATAAGTACACATTGTTATTTATATGGGCTTAGTGGGTTAATGAGTTATGCATATTGGTTACTGAATTTGGAATTTGGTATATATCTGTGAGTTATATCACTTTTTCATTGTCACATTTGCATTTCGAACGGATGTGGTTTTCAATCTCATATGCAATAGGATATGCAACAGGACATAAGGATGTGTTTTTCAGTTTCATCCGTAATAAGTTATGAGACAGAGTAACCGGAACCGGTGTCACCCTGATTACATCTTTGCCAGTGGGGACCTATGCACTTTGAATATGATCATTTCTTTAATTTTAATTGAATTAGTCAACAACAGTTCATTATTTAACAAATTAACCTTTATTTTATTTTTGATAACATTATCAATTATTAGGAGTGAGCATTTGAATCGAAAAAACCGAACCGAATTAAAAATCGACCGAAATCGAACTGGACAGAAAATGATAACATGTTACCGATTCGGTTTTGAAAATTCATCGTTTTCGTTCTATGGGTTTCGGTTTGGTTCAGTCTTCGGAAAAGGATGAACATTTAGCCTAAAAAATGAACCGAAACCGTACCGTACCGAAGCCGTACCGAACCAAACCAAAACCGATAACATGTTATCGGTTCGGTTTTGAAAATTTATCGTATTTTCTGTTTCGGTTTTATCGATTTCTTTCGGTTCGGTTCGGTTTTTGGACCAAGCTCACGCCTATTAATTACATATTTTATTTAACCCTACCAAGTTCCAATTTTGTAAATTTTCCCAAAAGATTAGTTATTGTTATATATTTAGTTATAGATTGTAATCTTTTGTTAAACCTTACTCCAAAAAAATTCCTTATAACATTATACAAGTACAATTTCATTTAAAAAAAATATATTTTGTCATTGATATATTTACACTATATCTTTAAAGGCTAACTGTAATTAGATCTCATAAACTTTTTCTAAACCCGAGTTTATTTTTTCCAAAATTAAAACTTATGCGATACACTTCATCGTAGTAAGATTTTTAACTATTTTAATTGCGAGTAAGATAATTAACTTTAACATTATAGGTATACTGAGAGTAAGATAATTTAAAAAAATGCATCACATAAAATATAAATTATTATAAAAACATAACACGCACAAAATAAGAAATGACTAATTTTATCGTAGTTTCCCATAGTGTATCAAAATTAGTTTAAATATCAAAATTGGTAAGTTTCATGCGGGTGACGATAGATGATTTTACTCTCAAAAGGCCAGTAAAGAGAGAATTCCCATGGATTAAAGGTGTGCCATCTAAAGTATCTATCTTGGCTTGGAGATCTTTTCATGGTCGTCTACCTACGAAACTAAACTTGGAAAAACGGGGAATTCCAATTGTATCTACTGATTGTGCCTTGTGTGGAAATGTACTGAATCGGAATGTCACATTTTTGCGGGCTGCACCTTCTCTCGCAATATATTGGCAGAATTCGGTCGGTGGTGGGGTGTCAATATTGACCAGGTACAAAATATAGACGATCTAATGCAGTGGGGTGGTAAAATTAACATTAAAGGGGATGCTTATAACGCCTTTATGGCTGCGATTTATACCATGATGTGGGTCATATGGAAGTTTCGAAATCAAAAAGTATTCGAGCCTAATACAAGGGAGAAAGACAAATTTATATTATGCTGAGATTCAAAGTTTATCATACTTTTGGTTGAAGAATAGGATAAAATCAAGTAACTTGAACAATAGATGGTGCGAATGGTGTATAAATCCTATGTCTTGTTTTAACTTGTAATTGATTGTTTGTTTTTTTTTTTCCTTATAATTCTAGCTCCTTGCTAGTTTTAATAAAATAGCCGTTAAAAAAAAAGTGGTATGTATAATAAAGAGATGACAACACATTGTACTGTACAAAATGCATGGTTTCTTGCTGTTTTTGAAGTTAGGATTTGAAAAGTTGGCACAATTTTCTATTGCTTGTAAATAATATTTACGCAAGTACTTATTAAATAGTACTCCTATATAACATTACCATACTGATTAACCAGTCTAACATCACATTCGACAGCTAAGTTATATCGATCTATAAAAAATATAGTCTTAAAGTAATAATTGAATGGCATATTGTTTAACGAATGGTATTATAAAATGACAAGAAAAACAACAACCGTATAAAAAATGGAATGGCACATACGCATTGCGTTGGATGGCCCGACGACGGAATCAAGTGTCAGGCTAAGTGCACGCATGCAAGCACGTGAATTCTGACTCTTAACATGTTGACTTCTATTCACTCCATCAATTTATTTGTACAGTACAAGTATCATTAACTTTTTTTAATCCCAATCCCTTCTGCTAAATAATTAATTTTCAGCATTAATATCGACAGCTAATTTCGGACTCATAAACAGCGCATACATCTTCATCACTTTCAAATAAATAAAATTATAGTAAATAAATAGACACACACGTACACTATATAAATTAGGAACCAACGACTATAAATAAAATATTTGTTTACTGGTTACTTTTATAGATTTGAGCTAATATTAACCGATCCATGCGTACTCTAAATAAAGTTTACGTGTGTGATTTTAAAAATAATTTAAACTAGGGGATAAATTGCAAATAAGTAAAAAAATTTAGCCGTAGAAGGCGACACAAATCCAGCCGCAAACAGCACTAGGCCCAAGCCAAGGCCCATGTCTTGCGGTCGAGGGCCGGCTCTACTATGAGTGTTTCTATATCTATTTTAAAATTTAGAATAATGTAATTATTTATCAATTTGTGCATCATATTTAGCTTGTACAATTTTTAGTATTTACTCGTCTTTACACATGTAATAATCGTTTCACGTTAAACATATTCAATTTCTTCCGAACCAGCGATCAATTTTTTTTTCCTTTCAATTTTGAACTATCTTTCATACTTCATCTAATACTACATAAGTAATTCATTTTTCATTTTTGTCAATTATATTGAAACTTTCACACTATCTCATTTAATATAATGAAATGTTTATGTCCCATTTTTTATAAACTTTTACTTTTAAACAATATTAATATCATTTTATTCAAAAGATATGAGACTCATCTTCCATTAAGTATCCAATTTAATCTATTCTACTCTCATTATTAATTTTTAGTCTAAAAATTGTAAACTAAGATGTATCACTTAATTTGAATGAAAGGAAGTATAAACTTTTATCTACTATAAACATAAACACTAAAGTCTCCTAGAAATTATAAATCTTAAATGACTATCAAACTAGCTGCTATAGATTAAAGAAAAATTATTAAAGAAGTCATATGTGCAGCTAGCTCATCGTAATACATAGGCTTGTAAACAAACCAAACGAACATGAACGGGACCTTATTCGTGTTCGTTTGTTGAGGAAAAAATGTGTTCGTGAACGCTTCACGAACACTTATCGAACGGAATTTTGTGTTCGTGTTCGTTTGTTAAGAAAATTTAGTGTTCACGAACGGTTCGTGAACGAGGGTAACAAACATAAACGAACACAAACAAACATAAACGTACACGAAACAAACACAAACAAACATAAACAAACACAAACGTACAGAACCGAACATAAACAAACACAAACGAACATAAAAAACTCAAACGAACACTAACAAACGAACACAAACGGACGTTCACGAACGTAAACGAACCAAGGGGCCTTTGTTCGTGTTCGTTTGTTTAACTAAACGAACACAAAATCTTGTTCGTGTTCGTTTGTTTAGCTAAACGAACGAACATAAACGAACTCCCGCCGAACGGTTCGTGAACGGTTTGTTGAACGTTCGGTTCGTTTACATGCTTAGTAATAGACAATATCCAATCTAGTCATAGATGGGTATGGTTATATGTAGATAGCATACATCTAGTCCTCTATTTTAAAAGTAAAGAGTGGTTTCTAATATATACCTGACAAAAATGTATGATAGGAAAAAAAATTAATAAATAAATAAAATTTGTGATGCTCTAAAAAATAGTGAATTAGGCTAGTGATATTTATGTGACATATTAAGTGTTTTTCTAAAACTTATATAATATGTCATAAGTTATATCCTATGAGCAAATTAGATTAGATTAAATGCCATTAAAAAAATTATAATATGACTGTCAACATATCATAAAGACAATTTTTTTTAATTTATTCTTAATTTCTATATATGTTCATGATCAAACTTGAACCACCAATTTTATGAATATGGGCAAACACAATATTACTATGACAAAAAACCCTTTGGCATAAACCAAGAATTCTAGCCTAGTGATATTGACAAAAAAGATAAGGTGTTGCATACGATCCATAGATCATGAGTTCAGGTTCCATAGTGGATAAATGGTGAGTTTTATTTTCTTAAGGTAGAGGGTTCGAAAGAAGGCATACTGCTCATTGTAGATGTCATTGTCTAGATTCGAATAACTAACATATTAACTGCGTTCAAAACAAAAAAAAGTTAAAGCATAATATTCAATGATTAAGAAATTTTTGATTACTTAAAAGTTATGAAATTAATTACTCGTATAATTTTTCTAGAAAAAGCGAAAACTAATTTTATTGGTGGGCGCTTTAGTTGCTATAAATATATATCTGTTTGTTCTTTTGTTTTGACAAACATACAAAGTCCTGTCCTAACCTCAGTCTCCTCTACCACACACCACCTTACAAATCAACCCATTCCTAATTGTTAATTCCTGTTTTCGTTTTCGTTTTCTAGATTCTTAATTGGACCACAATTCATTCTTAATCCAGATATTTATTTCATATATTGTTCATGGAGATGCCGGAGACCGATTCTATACCGCATGAAACAGCCGAACAGATCATCCTCCGGTGGGACGCTACAGCTTCTGAAGACGCTAGGGTTCGTATGATCTTCGAAGGCGACCGCCAAGAGATCAATCGCTACTTGCAGGCAGTCGATCGAATTCAACTTTCCATGGGGTCAACTACCTTGTCGGACGACGACGGAGCTGCCGGAGTTCAGTCAAAGAAAGTCAACAGCGCTGTACAGATTGCTATGGCTCGACTTGAAGATGAGTTTCGTAACATCCTCATTTCTCACGCTAGTCCTATTGATACCGAGATACTCGCAGAATCGATGTCTTCAACTCACTTGACTCCACGAACCAGTACTTCCTTCAACGAGTTTCCGATAAACGAAGAGTACAGCAGCAGAGGTGGTGAAGACGACGCACTCTCCAGAGACGGTTCTTCTTCGTTATCGGAACAAGGTGACACCGGTAGAACAATATCGAGCTACAGATCTATGAGTAGTATTCGCGAGATAGATCTGATGCCTTCAGATAGCATATATGATCTGCGCTCAATTGCAGAGCGTATGATTTCCGCCGGCTACCTCCGAGAGTGCGTTCAGGTGTACGGAAGCGTTCGGAAATCTTCGGTGGATGCCACCTTTAAGAAGCTAGGCGTCGAGAAATTATCTATCGGCGATATCCAAAGGATGGAATGGGAGGCGTTGAATGCGAAAATTGGCAAGTGGATACGTGCAGCTAAAATGTGTATTAGGGTTTTATTTGCGAGCGAGAAGAGACTCTGTGAACAAATTTTCGAAGATTTAGGTACGGCTGCCGATGACGCTTGTTTCATGGAAACCGTTAAAGGTCCGGCGGTTCAGCTCTTTAACTTCGCGGAAGCCATTAGTATCAGTCGACGAGCTCCAGAGAAGCTATTTAAGATCCTAGATTTACACGACACCTTGTTCGATTTGTTACCTGATATCGATGCTGTTTTTGACGGAAAATCAGCTGAATCAATTAGGGTTCAAGCCAATGAGATACTCTCCAGGCTAGCAGAAGCTGCTAGAGGAATGCTAAACGAATTTGAAAATGCCGTCCTTCGAGAACCTTCTCGAGTTCCAGTTCCTGGAGGAACGATTCATCCATTAACTAGGTACGTGATGAATTACATAAGCCTGATTTCAGATTACAAACAAACCCTAGGCGAATTAATCGTGTCTAGACCTGCAACCGGTTCTAGATACTCAGACGATTTGAGTACTCCAGATATGGATTTCACAGACCACGAAGAGCAATCGCCATTAGCACTCCATTTAATCTGGACAATAGTGATATTGCAATTCAACTTAGAAGGGAAATCCAAACACTACAAAGACAATTCGTTAGCTCATCTGTTCATCATGAACAACGTTCACTACATTGTTCAAAAGATCAAAGGGTCACAAGAGCTGAGAGAGATGATAGGAAATACTTATTTGAAAAAACTTACTGGTAAATACAGGCAAGCTGCAACGAGCTACCAACGAGCAACATGGGTAGGGGTACTATACTGTTTGAGAGATGAAGGGTTACATGTTAGTGGGAATTTTTCATCTGGGGTTTCAAAGAGTGCTTTAAGAGAACGATTCAAGTCATTCAATTCCATGTTTGAAGAAGTTCACAGAACACAAGCTTTATGGCTAATACCCGATACTCAACTTCGTGAAGAGCTACGGATTTCGATAGCAGACTTGTTAATCCCAGCTTACCGATCATTTCTTGGCAGATTCAGGAGCCATATAGAAAGTGGAAGACACCCTGAAAATTATATAAAGTATACTGTTGAAGATCTTGAGACTGCAATCTTGGATTTCTTTGAAGGATATGCGGTTTCGCAGCATTCCAGGAGAAGATCGCAATGATATGAAATGATAAAATGGTTAGAATTATTGTTAGATTATTCTTTAATTTATTTGTTGTTGAGTGACTGGTTTTGGTTAAATTGATGATGGGAAATGGATGAAGGAAATAAGAAGCCTTATGATCACTTCTCCCCTGTAAGCATTGTTTTTTCTTTTTGTTAATTTCACTTGTTTGTATACCAATTTCTGTACATGTTTTTTTCTCTTATAATTACATGAAAATCAGTGTTTTCAGAACAGAAATGTAATAATTGTTGAGACTTGAGTAACATTCTTGCATTCGAAAGTAAAGTCTTTCTAGAGTTAAGAAGTAAATAACTTTCGAGTTTGTATGACTGGATTCGGACCTCGTGCATATTGATGTTAAAATAAGTTCATGTTTTGTAGCATAATTTTTACGAGTCGTTTGCATTTTACCTCAAGGCCTCATGGTAGGAACTCTAGATTTTATACAACAGTCTTGTGTATTTCAGAAGTCAACTTCATTCAAAGTGATTCACGTACAAATAAGAATTCAAGATGTTCGTCAAAACTGTTCGTCACTAGTTTTAACGTAATTCTTGTTCGTCAAAACTTTGCTACACGACTTTGACCAAGTTGGGAGTTAGGTATGTTTGACCATTTTGCCAATTTCCATCCTAGAAGTATCGGTCAAAAGGGCATTGGTCAAATTAATTTTGTCTATTCAATATTGTTGATTGTTTGAACTTTGACCTGCAAGAATATTGTCTCTTCTCATCGTCTCTACTCTCGTTTAATTTTTCTTTATGCGTCAATGTAGTCGGCTTTAGGCAAAAACCAATTAGAACAGTTAAGAAAATGGTAGTATATGTTCTTACTCTTTCCTACTTCATACTCACCATTCTGTTTCCTCATATTATCCTTTAATTTCAACATTTATTTTTATCAAGTGAATAGAAACATATTATATTTATCTATTTATTTGAGACCATAGCAAACAAATGATCAGGAGACATGCTACTCTCGCAATATGCAAACACAACAAAACAAAATAGTGCAACATTATTTCAACATGCTACCCACCTTATTATAAAAGTACCAAAACACACAACCTTTAATCATTTGAAAATGTTACATGCAATTTGAACAGAAACAAGAACCCGCGATAATATTTGCGGAAGAACATGGCATATGACATTAGTTCAATAAATTGACACAAACTCTAACTTATTAATCCATATCAAGAAATTCCATCCTCTTTCTCATTGTACCCTTCAGATCTGTAGCCTCCCTCTCCACCTTCTGAGCCTGAACAACATAACATATTATTTAAAGTCTTGAATATCCATATAATAAATTAATAATTAATAATTGCACTTACCCTTTTTATCTCAGTTTCAGACACGCGAGTCATATGAGGCGGAAGTTCTTCCTTCTCCAATTCCTAAACATTTGACATTTCATGTAAATACAATATCAGAAAAAGAGAAGCTCAATTATATTTTATCAACATGCATAATAATGTAATGTTTTGATTTCATACCAACTCGCCAATTAAAACAACATTTTCCCCACGGATAACATATAGACCTAATGGTATATCACAATAAAGATCGCCAACAATTACTCGCTCGCATGCACCTTCAAGAACAGCATTCGCTGCATCATAACCATTTTTAAATACCAAAAAGATTATATTTATTAATTACTCTAGGCTAAAGTATGAGAGCACCATACCAAATTGATCAAAAGACCGAAGTATCCCCAGTAGCTTCCTACCATCTCGCAGCAATACAAGAAGCTTCTCTGTACAACAAAATCAATTTAATTTCAATAAGCAAGACACTATTTTCCTACAACTGTTTTAAGATAACACAAAATACTACATATAATAAATGTAAACGGTAGCAAGATTTTATGCCTTTTTAACCTAATTCACAATCTATTATTTGTTCCAAAAAGGAAACATTTTCTTAAAGTTCAGTACTACTTCATGTTCAATTTTATGATTTTTTTTTTCCCAAACTAGAGTATTCCAAAGATAGATTGTGTTTCAACTTTCACTGATTTTATCAGAGTGTTACATGCCTAATCATCAATTAGGAAGCATGATTTTCGACCACCCGTGTATGCCTAGGTGTCCACTTTAGACAATGATTTGAAACAAAACAAATAATCGAAAGAGACCTATGATTGCAGCAAACTGTCAACACACATAACCCCACTGGCCACCTCACACATCCACCACCTCGCTTTCTCTATTTTCAGGGCTTTTTACAAATTTCCATGTCACCATGTTGACACATTAATGCCAACTTTACAAAAGCAAATCAACAATTCAACACAAGATGATAAAAGATCAAATGGCTCACAGTATTGAAATAAAATCAAAACTTGAGTGGTTAGAACTTAAACCTAATTAAACAAGTTTGAATTACAGAAGTGGTAAATGGTTAAAATTTCTCAACACATTCCACATATAAACCCTAGGACTAAAAATTCCACAGCAAATTCCATATAAAAGATAGAAAGTGTAACATGTTATGAACATATCATCTGCAAATTCCAGAAACATGCACAACAAAAGAGGCAAAACATGTATCGGAGTGAAAATTGAGGCAATGTACGATTAGATTGAACTGAAATTACAAAACTTACTGTCAAGATAGCTTGCAAGAGAAGTAGACAGATAGATATCTTCTGGCCCCGCCCACGACATCGAACTCAAAATTTTCGGTATATGAAAAATCACCGAAAAATTCTTTGGAAAAATAAACTAGCTTGCATTGGCAGCAGCCTCTCGATCTTGACTCCTCGCCTTAAAACGACGTTATATCCTACTACTACAATTATCCTAATTCCAATGATGAACAGTAAAATTAAACCCTAGACAAATCAGCGGACTATTAGATCAATACAAAATAACTCCTTAATTATCACCAAATCTTTAAATCAATACACTCTCTCGAATCGTAAAATATCAAGAAAGAGTGCTAGTTTTTTTCTTTTCTCTTTTTCTTTTCTCAGATCTAAATATAAACCCTAAATTAGTTACCCCCAAATCTGGGGGCGTTTGGAAGATATGAAGCGAGAGAACAGGTGGAATAATGACCCCTACGGATTTTACCAATATTTCAACTGGAGTCTTTGCTTCAAAGATATTATCTTCTTTGGCCCTTTGAGATATCAAGTATTCTTATTTCACCCCCTCTTCTTATAAGAATGCCACATGGTACTTGAAGATAATGAATACAATTTATATTTCATAAAAAATTAATTAGTATCCATATTAGACAGCACATATCTAAGATAATACTTCCATAAGAAATTGATTTTTATTATTTGTTCATTTTATCAATTGGAAAACAATTCATATCTGACTATAAATAAGAAAAAAAGAAGAGAATGAGTGATTACATATAACAGAAAGTCAGATGCTCTTATGAAAAGTAAGTTCCTTTTATAATATAGAGTATATGCAATATTATTTTGGTTGATGTGTTTTAATTGACTCATTAGTACATAAATGTAAAAATCAACCTGTAACACCCGTATTTTTATAACATCGTTTAAATCATTTAAAATATATTTTTTTCCCAATAATTGACATATTGTCCAAAATACAGTTTAACAAAAACTTTAAAAATCTTTATCAGAGTATACAAAAATACGGTGTCACCAAGTATATCAAAACCATAGGCAAACGGGATCTACCTACGAGCTCCCGAGCTAAACATCTCTAGGCCACTTCTAGTGCAACCTTCTATCACTTCCAACATGAACCTGAGTACATAGCCACAAAACAAACGTAGTACGTGAGACAAAATAGTCTCGTGAGATACATGGGTTTTTAGACCCCAATAATAATAATAATAATCGTTTCATAAATATATAAACACACATATATATTTCACATCAATATGGGCTAGTCACCCTATAGTGACCATATCGATCTTGCTTCCTAGCAAACATATCTAGTACCTAAACATATAGGTACCAGAAGCACAACATATCTAGTACATAAACATATATGTACTAGAAGCACAAACTTGTCTAATACATAAACATATATGTATTAGAACCTAACATACCTAGTACCAAACATATGCGTACTAGAAGCACCCGTGTGCTTAGTGTATAAACATATATACACTCGGTGTATAAACATATATACCACCGCTCAGTGACCGGGGATCCCCCGCGTCACCACCATCTATCTCTTATCATAACCTAACACTTATGTCAGTCAAAGCCTTCGGCTATCACATCAAACATCAAACAAGTTAGTCATCTAATAATAACGACATATAATTAGTTCAACACAGTGTGAACGTACATGTATGGTCCCATGGACCCGATCATAAGCAACCCACATTTACTTCTACATCTATGAACCCAGGAGGTCCATCCTTACTTATTCTCATAAGATACATTTCTTATTTATCGATATCATAATACTTTTATCTCTTCTTGACTATAATACATATTTATTACCAGTCAATTCATATTCATTTACATACATATTCGTTCCTCACTCTTATTAGTAATTCTTACCAAATAGGTACTAATTACTATAAAATCATTACCAATTACTTTACTAATACATATTTATTAATAAAGACTCACTATCCATTCTTTTAATCAATAATCTTTATTATTATGGTTCATGAATAAGGATTTCATCATTACTTTAGTTTATCATATTTGCTTCCAATATCATCAATCATACTAGACATATTCTAGTATCACAGTATACCTATTTTCTTATCTTTTCAGTCACTATCTTTATCAAAACATTTATTAATAAGGACCCATGAAATATCATATGTATTTCAAAACCATTTACTATGTACTCAGTTTTAAAAGTCTCATGTATTCACCTTAACAATAAAATGCTCCAACCGTATTCTTTACGCCAATATCCTTGCTTCACAATTCGGTCAACCTTCCAAGACCTCACCAAATGCCTAATACAATCTTACTACTTTAAAAAGCATTCTAGACATTTTTAAAATAGGAAGTCTGATTTTTCAACACTTCCATTTTTAGCAATGTTCAAACACCCTTCAAAATCAAAATAAATATGCCTTACCTGATATTCGAACCCAAGACCATTCGGAAAACAACCAAGGTGATAACTACTAGGCCATGTGGTTTTTTATTATGCTTTTGTTAACCTCGACTAATATACATAACGTCCACGGTATTAAACGTATCAATAAACAGTCAACTTCCTAAACAGATAATTCGCATTTAATAGCCTTCCTAAATTATATTGACGTTTACAAACTAATTATTTCCAGTGACTTACGTTTTTAAAAAAATTAAATACATATTGAACACATATTGAATTAAATATTATGATTTACGTTTACAAACAGTCAATTACGTTTACTAAATATTATGATTTACGTTTTTAAAAAAATTAAATACATATTGAATTATACGTTTTTTTAAACTATATATATACTCCATCAACTAACGATGGAGTTGTTGTGCAGCATACAAACGATGGATTTTGATGGATACGAACCTGTTGAAAACTTTGAAGACCTCTGGAATCCACATTTGTGGTACAAATGCAAATTTGTTCGCGTTGAATATGTTTGGCTTGACCACAAACATAACAAACTATATTTGTTCCTGTTTGACAGATTTGTAAGTTCCTACTAATTAAGATACTATTTTTTGTTTTTGGTTTTAACTACTAATCATTTATTTTCAGAGACACAAATTCGCAGCCATTATCCCCCCATCTTATTTTCTGGATACCAAAACCGAAAACTAGAAGGCGGTGTCTTCTCTTTAAAGTATTTCAAAATTGATTACACCGATGTCGAATCCTTTCCTCGCTTCGAGAACTATAGCTTTATTCGTAATGAATGGGCAATAGTATTTAACACTAAAACCGAGCTTGCTGAACTATAGCTTTATTCGACATGGCTATTGCAGGATCAAACAACTTGAAAAATGTTGATTGGTACGTCTATGTTACATTTTTAGATGTTTTACTTTAAAGTGATAATATTTTAATATTTTTCGTAATTAATAAACATTTCACAGACGTTGCTGGAAACATGTCGAACGGTTGCTTTTTATTTACATCCGGTCGTATATCGTGTGTAATGCTGCTGCATGACTGTCTGTAAGTATTTATACCTGATTTACATGATCACCACACCTACGAAATAACCCATTTAAAATGTAATTTCCGACATGGGCAACCGTATCAAGCTCATCTTGTATCATATACTTGCATCCACGGCAACAATGATTGGGAGATGTGCTTCTGAAAACATAACTGTGTACGCATGTCGCGTTAAACTGATTATAAAACCAACAGGTTAATTCCAATTAAGTGCTTCATTTTACTTTTATTAAAAATATATTGATGTCAGTTTTTTATTTGGTTAAATTTCAGTCAAATATCTTGTTTCTACTGACGTTACAAACATCGAGTTCAACCCGCCGATGCCAGAAACATATGCACTTCAACGCATCCATCCGATTGTGCAATATGATGATGCCATTGTTTTATGTGATGAAGAACCCGATGTCGCGTCCGACACGCAACCAAATAATAGTTTGAGACGCTTAAGAACTACCCTCTCTGGAAATAAGCGTCTATCGACATACACACAAAAACAATAGAGCCCTGCTAATCGGACAACAATAATTAATTGTTAGGTTACTCTTAATTTCTGTTACATAATTGGTTTTTTTTTGTTTTAATATGGTTTGCCTTAATAATATTAATTTTGTCATGAACCAAATAATTGTTGTATGTGTACTGTACAATTTTGTACACCTACTCGAATTATATATTTTGTGGTGTTAATGGAAATATTTCGTCAGCACGTAATCAAACTGTAGATATTTTACGTTTTTTACTACTGACTAAAATTGAATTACTTATAGACGTTTTTATTGTCCAACTAACACTGCCAATTACGTCTTTAATAAATAAGTTTTAAGTTGTTTAAAAAATTCGATTTATATATAGTCTTTTGACCATATTTAAAAGGCTAAAAATAAAACGTATTTAACGATGTTTGAAAAGATGCAGACGTATTTATTAGAAAACGTAATTACCATATTTAAGTCTTAATTTTGATTTGTAATACGTATTTACCATATTTACGTTTTAAATTTTTAATCTTAGATTTAAATAAGTTATCTTTGCAAAATCGTAGCATATAAACCATGGAGAGATTAGTGATTTAAAACCGTAATAAAAATAGGAAGGGGCAGTGATTTAAAACGCATGCAAGGCCCTTGAATTGCTAGGTTAAAACCTAATGCTTAAAAATTGACAGTTTTAGTTGGACAATAAAAACGTCTATAAGTAATTCAATTTTCGTCAACCAAATTACGTTTTTTGCGATTCCACATATGGTAATTATAAATACATTAAATTGAGATATGGTAGTTACGTTTTGATGAACGGTTTATATGGTAATTACGTGTCAAGGTTCTAATGCATTAATTATGTTTTTATGGTAGTTACGTTTTGATTTTCGCCGCCCGCCGCATCGCGCGTGTTTTACCCTACTATATATCTAAACATGTAACTAAACAACATTTCAACGACAATGCTAATTCTTGCTTTTTACCTCTATTTGTATACACGGTTTATGATTATGTATTGTATTCGTTATAAAAATATGTAACCAATGGACTTTTAATCGTCATGTTTATATATTTCGCAGCCCGCCGCATCGCGCGGGTTTTATCCTAGTAATCACAAGATGATCAACATCACATACTACTACCAATGTGTCCATCTATCTCTAGATAACACCTACTAACACATTTCCCCCAATTATGGTGATTTACCAAACCCTAGGTTGAACCACCCATAAGATTCTTACGAATCCAAACCATACACTTGATTCCCTTGTTAAAATACCATCTATTAAGTGTATGCATAATTTATTTCATCATTAACCATAACCCCAAGAACTAGGGTTTCAAACCCATACATCAAACCCCATAGATCTAAAGCTACAAAGGTCAAAGAGTGAATATTTACCTTAAACTTCAGAAATGGAAGAAGAATCACGTGATTTGGAGTCCAAAATCAGCTCCAAATGCCCTTTTCCACTCAAAATAAGTATAAACACTTGTGGTAGAGAGCTAGGGTTTCATTTGAGCAACAAATGCCCAAAACCCGTCTTTAAATGCACATCGGACAGCAGGGACGCTCGCGCGGCTTGACAATCGCTCGCGCCGCTCGAACACGACTCGCGCCGCTCGACGGGTTCTCTCGCGTACTCGACCAAGCCCTCTGCCCGATTTCGGTGCCGCTCGCGTACTCGACGACCAACAGCTCGCGTGCTCGAGCCTGACTGATCCCCATACTCGATTTTTTTTTGTTGTTTCGGTCAAGTCTTTGACCCGTAACTTTCTCATACGATCTCCAAATGACACGAAACCAATTCCTACGTTCTTTAAATGATTTATCCTTATTTATCATATATTTATCATAATTTATTTAACACCAAATTCGGGTCGTTACACAACCACCAAAACGAACTGTTTTTTTAAAAACATTTTCTTCACACAACTGATGTCTGATACCACTCTCTAACGAGAAATATTAATACATGTTTCATATATTATATACTACTTATATCAGAAATATTAATTAATATTATTATCAATTTCTAACCTTTTTAATATATGAGTACATAACTGATCCACAATACAGCACAATAAACCCATAAACAGGCATCGATCCAAGCATAGAAAGTAAAAGGAAAATAAATAAAAGAAAATAGGCTTCAAGTATGTCCCCCTGATTTAGATGAAATTATCGACTCATTTGCTCTTGAGATATCAACTACTGGTGAAGGTTGTTGGGAGATATACAAATGATTTAATAATACATGATCCACTTTTCCAGCCTCATATTCATATCTCTAACACAATATCTGAAAGTTTTAATAAGAGTCAAATTATCAGTACCCCTAATTATTCTGGCACGTTAACATAGCATTATTAAACTTACATTCAGAATCAGTTTTCACCCATTTAGACCCATCATTTGCATCTTCATCATCATTTTCTGTAGCTTTTTCTTTTCCTTCACCCTTCCTGGGTGATTTTCGGTTCTCGATTAATTTCCTAGCACATGATGCTCGTGAAGAATTCGGGTTTATCTTATTCTTAAGCATTGCCCTTAACAACTGCAAATAACAGAATACAAATTAACTATTTAAAGAAAAAGATTAAGAAAAGTAATTAAATTTAGTAGAAGATTAATTAATTACCCTCTCCATTCTTGATTCTGGAAGGCGATCATGCACACTAGGCATTGGTGGTAAACCACTGCTGCATACAAACATTTTCTTCAACAGGAAAGAAAGCGATTTTTTCCCAATTGCTTTCTTACTGTTATCCACACAAATATCTTTGCATCTACCAAGAATTACTCTAATTGTGCGATCAATTTCTTCTTTATCATCTGGATTAGTGATAACTGTGGTTGAAAGCCTACGGTCAACTTCTAAGCTTGATGGACAATTCAGAAATCTGTCCAATGGGAGGAGATCACCACTTATTTCTCCTTGTTTATTATTATTATTTTTAGCAGGTTTTTTGGTTAACATTTTTGTTAACTCTTTTTGTAATTTTCCAATTTCTTCAGGTGTGAATTCAGATAGATCTGGAGAAGATGATGCTGTTTTGATTTCATTTTCTTGGATTTCTTCTGATGGTAAATCATTGTTTCCAAAAGTTCCTATTGCAAGCAGCCCGTGAGGCCAATCGTTGAATTCTTCTTTCTGAGGTTCTTGTTTTATGTGATCTGCATGATCATGTACACGCCTTTTGTAATTAAAATAATCCGTAAAGATTAAATAATAGTTTCTAACTATTTATGGATGCTTAAGTACAGACACTTGCGAAAATCAAAGGTACGATGTTTAATGAAAACTTTACACAAGGAAGACAATCAGACCAACAACATTTTGCATCCAGCAAACAGCCAAAAACATTCCAACACTTGATTCGTAATTTAAGAAACTTGTCTTTGACATGCACAATCTTTATAATCTTCAATTAAAATGAGAATATTTCTATCTACACATAAAGATTGAATAATCCTGAAAGGACTGTCCATATTGTCATCTGAATCTTTTTATTTTTATTTTTATTTGACATATTGTCTCATTACTTCTCCTATGATAAATTAGCATTAATAACTCAATAACAACAAACGAAATGATTGGTCAGAAAAAGAAGGGTTACATACGAGTAGCAGAGGTGTTTGTATGCGAGTTTTTATGCCCTTGTCCACCATTGAGCTTACTTTGCATCCAACCAAAGAACTGCACCCAAAAAATACCACATAACTCAACTTTGTAAAACATTATAGAAATTAAAAAATTGAATTGAACACTGCATATTACCTTCATTTTGATATCAATACGAAGAGAGCTGCAGCAGGCGGTAGTTGTGGTGGTGATTGGTTGGGAGATAAATAAAAGAAAGTGTTGAGATGAGAAGAAACAGATCCTAGAAGCCAATGAGAGTTGGGATATTGGAATTAATTATAGATAAAAAGAAAGAAATATAAGCAACACAAGAATCCTCTAATGTGGCACATGATGAAAACTTATATAAATAGTTGATTGACTGCTGCTGAAAACCTTCCTGTAGGTTTTAGCAGCTGATTGGCGCAAGTGTATCCAAAAACAACACCCCTGAATTTTTTGTAAATTATGTCAATCTTTCTTTGTGTTTTAAAAGAAGAGGCTTTGATATGATGATAGTATTCCAGTATCCCATGCATAAAAGAAATACTCTTATATATGTATTATAATAATAATAAAGTAATCTGTAGATGTTTCCTTGTAATAATACATACCCAACAACGACTAGTGCAGAGGTTGAAGCTGCACACGTAACACTATTGGATCCATCTTCCTACACTCTTCTGCTCCATACCCGACATTGGGTTATGTGCTAATTACATCCTTTTCTTTTCTTCATTAATTATTAATTCCTTCAAAAAAAATTAGGATGAACAAATGTCGATAATTAATATTGAATTCAACTATTCAAGCCCATGCCTTTCTTTTTTCTCTTTCCATAAATTAATAACCAAAAACGTACATCTTTAACTTGTTTAAAATAAATGGGTTTGATTCTCCTCTTATTTAGTAGATAATATTCGTTATAACGAATCAGCGATCGACCTTGTTTAGGCGTACGCCATGTAACAAACTGAAAGAGACAATAATGATAAGTTATTAAGCTGACACTATGTACGTCTCACCTTTTTGGTGTCTAACGGTCACGAAATGGAGTATGTGTGGCATATAATATTGGAAAACTGAAACATAAACATAAGTTATATACTTTGGTAAACACTAAAAGAATGTTAGTCGCATATCATCTCCTTAATTATAAGGCATATACTCATTAATCTAATGCAGCCGCCATAATAAACATCTTCTCGATCGTTATCTATAAGTGCAATAATTTCCCTACTGTAATTTAAGAACGATGGATGTTGGATTCCAGTTGGGAATTATTACAAATCATTATATTAAAGGATTGTCATTATCAATAGTGAAATATAGCCTTGTGACAAACAACAAATTACAAAATGTCATGTGTACCAGTGCTGAGTTTAATCATGCTGTGATATATATATCCTTATCTTGAATCTGCCAAGAATTACGCTACAAAAATATGACGGTTGAATGTATCTGTCACACGTGTTACATGTATGCATGCTATAGTGGTTTTTGCATGCATTACAAACTACTATAATACGAAAACAGTAACAGATAATTCTGACATTAACTCGCATTGAAGTGAACTATACAAGTGCTACATTATATATGCAACAAAGAAAACTGTTAATATCATGTCAATTGGTCCCTGAGTACCTAACGTGTCAAATGGTCTTTTGGAACGGCTGCTAACCAGTTGTGCCAAGTGTATTTTTGGCACGGTTTGTAAATAGTCGACCCAATTGGTCATTTGGCACAACAATTTGTAACCCGTGCCAGATACTCATTTTATGGCACAAAAGTGTAAACCGTCCCAAACACCGTGCCAAATACTATCTAACACGGTTTTACGCCGACCCAAACATATTTGGCACCCTCATATTTAGGACAGAACAAAACCATGCCAACCCAATGCCAAATACTATTTGGCACGTTTTTTTGAGTATTTGGGACGGTTTTGCGCCTTCACAAATACCCGTTTTTCTTGTAGTGAGTAATTATACTCACTAACATCAATTTATAACTCATTACCCCATTGACCAGCACAAAATCTATTTAGGGATGAAATACTGACCAACACATAATTAATTTAACACAACAGATACCAACTTGATATCCAGTACGTTGACATTAGAATATCAAATGTTTCCCACTGGAAAGTTTTTTTTCTTTCTTCATGAGACTACGTGTATTCGAACGAGGACGCAAAAGGCATAAAGTTTTTTCGAGTAGTAATTAGGGAAGTCAAATGGTTCTTTTTATTACAAGGCTAAAAAGTAGGCTCGATGACAGTCCAATAATCAAACCAAACCGTCCGGAACTGAACCGTCAAGAATCGAGAAAATGGTTTCGGCGAACTAAGGACCGAACCTTCTCGGACCAAATGAGAGCGAGAATCAGCATAGGAAAAACTGATTTTGCATAAAAATTAAAACTAAAAAGTGAACCGGTATAGCTTGATTTGGTTTGGTTCGCCGGTTCCGGTTGATTTTTGATAAAGTTATTTACAGGCGTACTAAAAAGAGCACATGTTACTAATTATGTAATTAAGAAGGATCAGTTTAAGCAAAGAGGGAAAAATTGTGTGTTAATAAGAGTTGATACGTGTCATTAGCAAACAACCACGATCGTGTTACCTCCGACCAACACGTGGACCAACAGCTCCGAATCCCGTGAATAAAAATGGTCCCCTGTTTCGACAATCGGTACGTGGTAGCAGCGTACGATCTAATTAATTTACAGTAAAGCTTCTACAGCATTGTATTCCTACCCTTTTTGACTTTCTATTTGGCCACTACCTCTTTTTTACACTCTCATAATCATTTTTATATATACAAAAATGGTGATCAAATGATATTCTCGTAAATCATACCACATTAATCTAATACTAATCAAGTTGATTAACACCAACAACATTAGTTTGGAGCACATGTCAAACTATTAAAAAAATAAAATAATTAGAGCTGTGACTTTTTATTTCTAGCCCATCCCTTGGCTTAGTATTCAATAAAGATTAGGTAGATAAACATGGAAAAAGTAATAAATATACGAACGTCTCCCACGGACCCACTTGTTATTTTCCTAAGACTTGTATTTCATTCCTCGAGATGCATGTTAAAGGAAAGGAAGCACTCTCACCAAGACTTGTAATTTATATTAGTTTTTTAATAACTTTTACAAGTATGGAAATAAAGGCATGTGAGGATACAGCCACGAGAGATCTTGGGTCAAGATATACAGCCTATGTATCGGCATTGGTTGATGAAATTTTCCATTTTAGGGAAGTTATCATTTCTTGCTTGAAATAAGTGTACGAATACTGTATTAGCATGTGGACCTCTACCATCCATACACTGGACACCCTCAAAATTCCCACCATAATCATACAACCACTATGCTAAACTAGCCTTTAAATCATGTAAAAAACTTTATATTTGGGAGAAATGTGAAAATCAAACTGATTCACATAATTGTAAATCAAAGTTAGAAAACTAGTGAATCAGTTTGCACGTACGCTTCTCCTGTCGAATTAATAAGGAAAATACTTGAATATATGTAACACAAAATTAATAAGAATAACTCTCTTATTATTAGCTTTAAGGATTATAACTCAACCTTAAGCTCTAAACTCACACATACACCACCATAACTCGATGGATGTATATATATAACTAACACAAATATAATCCTAACACAATAAGGAAAACTCTATGATGTTTAGATAACTCCTAAACATCTTTTATTCTTATCACTTAATTTAAACTTCAAACTTTATCTCAAGATTTACATCTTGAGTTTATCCCGATCTTCAAGCTTAATTCCAACATTCTCCCCCTTAAGCTTGAAATGGAACTTTGTTGTATCAACCACACCGATGAGATCTCTCATCTCATTGAATTTGTTCCTTCCTAGCCCTTTTGTAAGAATGTCTGCCTTCTGTTTGCTTCCCGCTATGTGCTCAACATTCACTTGCTCATTATCGACACACTCTCTTATAAAGTGATACCTTCGATGTATGTGTTTACTTCGTCCATGGAATACCGGGTTTTTACTTAAAGCAATTGCAGACTTGTTATCAACTCGAATAGTTACCTTCTCACAATCTTGACCAGTAATCTCGCTCAGCAGTTCTTGAAGCCATACTGCTTGCTTGGCTGCTTCAGTGGCGGCCATAAACTCTGCTTCACATGAAGACAATGCAACACTCTCTTGCTTCTGTGAACACCAGGTAATAGGACATTCCTCTAGGTAGAAAATATGTCATGTTATACTCTTTCCATCATCAACGTCTACATTTAGAGAAGCATCGCTGTACCCTAGTATTCGTACCTTAGGAGCACACCGGTAGATCAGACCAAGTGATGGAGTTCCTCGTAGATACCTTAGAACCTGTTTCAGGGCTGCATTATGGGATTCTTTTGGGTCCATCATGTACCTGCTCAAAACACCTACACTATAAGAAAGATCGGGTCTTGTATGAAGCAAATATCTCAAACACCCAATACTCCTTCTATACTTCTTTTCATCAACAGATTTTCCAGCTTCCGATTTTGACAACCTCAGATTTGCCTCCATTGGTGTTTGAGTGGCGTTGCAATCATCCATTCCCGTTTCAGCAAGTATCTTCAACGCATATCTTGCTTGCTTTAGAATAATACTACCCTGTTGTTGTACTACCTCTATGCCCAAATAATAAGTTAACCTTCCGAGATCACTCATCTCGAATTTGGTTGACATTTCACTCTTGAATTCCATTATCATGGACAAGTCAGAACCGGTTACTAGGAGGTCGTCAACATACACTGCCACCACAAGAAGATGTTCCCTTTTCTTCTTTTGGTATAACGAAGGTTCTTTAGAGCATCGCGTAAAACTGAGCTCCTTCAGAATTTTGTTTAGCTTATCATTCCAAGCTCTAGGTGCTTGCTTTAAACCATACAACGCTTTAGAAAGCTTATACACCTTTCCTTCACTTCCTTTGATCTTAAAACCTTCCGGTTGAGAAACATAAACCTCCTCCTTCAAGTCTCCGTGGAGAAAGGCTGTTTTTACGTCAAGATGGTGTACTTCCCACATATTTGACGCAGCTAGAGCAATGATGAGTCTCACCGTTTCAATCCTTGCAACGGGAGCGAACACTTCATCATAATCTATCCCATGCCTTTGTACGTATCCCTTAGCTACAAGCCTTGCCTTGTATTTATTTATACTTCCATCTGGATTACGTTTTATTTTAAACACCCACTTAAGTCCAATAGATTTGGCGCCAACGGGTAAATCAACTAAAGACCAGGTGTGGTTCTTCTCTATAGATGCTATTTCTTCTTTGCAAGCATCTAACAACACTTTTGCTTCTTTTGCCTCAGCAAAATCCCACGGTTCTTCATTTAAACTCAGTAATAGACATTCACTTTCTGCCTCCGCCAGAAGAATATAATCTGAGAGATATTCTGGTGTTGTATGTGGTCTAGTTGAACGCCTTAATTGTGGTTGTTCTCCCACCTCATCATCTTCTGATGAAGTTTCTTCATCTCCTTGATCTGTATCTTTATCTTCGGCCTTTTGGTTTTCCTTTGAGATAGTGTTGTCTTCTTCCCTTGGACCTTTATTCCCAGATTCATCAAGGCCGCTTAGTCTAAATGACCCAACATCCTGACCCGACACATGGTTATTCCACTTCCACTTCTCTTCTTCCAAAAATACCACATCTCTACTAACTATGATACGCTTTGTTGTTGGGTCAAACAGACGATAAGCCTTAGTTCCGGGCTCCGTCCCCAAATGAACCAAGGCTCGAGATCTGTCATCCAATTTCTTCTTGTGAGGAGCATCTACTCTTGCATACCCAATACAACCAAACACCCGTAGGTGACCCAAACTCGGTTTGTTTCCTTTTAGTATCTCATACGGTGTCTTCAACAACAACGACCTTGTAGCACAACGGTTTATGAGATAGGTAGCATGCCGTACTGCTTCTCCCCACAGATTATTTGGAACACTCATGTGTTTCAGAATACTTCTTGTCATCTCCAGCAACGTTCTGTTTCGCCTTTCCACTACCCCATTTTGCTGGGGAGAGTATGGGGCAGTAAAGTGTCTTTGAATGCCGCCTTTCTCACAGAACTCATTAAATTCTTGGGATGTGAATTCTCCTCCCCTCTATCAGTTCGAAGTGTTTTTATGTTGATACCTAGTTCTTGTTCAATCTTTGCTTTGAACCTTTTAAATCTTTCGAATGCTTCACTTTTTTCTTTTAGTAATATCGTCCACATATAACGGGAATGATCATCAATTAGTACAAATATGTACCGGTTTCTTCCAACTGTTGGTGGTGTAATTGGACCGCAGAGGTCCCCATGCAATAACTCTAGGCATTTTGACGCTCGGAAAGATGTGGCTTGAGGAAAAGGCTTTCTTGACTGCTTTCCTAGCAAGCATGAGACACATGCATGCTTTGTAGCACAATTTCTTGGCAACCCTGTAACGATCTCTTTGTCAACCATGAGTTTTAGGTTGTCAAAGTTGATATGACCTAGTCTCTTATGCCACTTGCTTGAGTCTTTGGGCATTATGACTTGTAGACACTTTGGATTTTCTGCTTCAAGTGTTACTTTATACAACCGGTTTTCTTCCCTCTCTTAGCTTTTATTATAAGTTTTCTTCTCTGATCATAGACGTTCAACACGTTACCTTCCATGATCACTTTGCAGCCTACCTCTGTAGCTTGCCCTAAACTTATAATATTGCTCCTTAAATCGGGTATAAAGTATACGCTTGACATGGTTTTCTTTTGACCATTCCCAAACGTGAAGCTAATTGAGCCCTTTCCTTTTATGTCTATGCGTGAGTCATCACCAAATCTTACCTTCCCGGTTATATTCTCGTTAAGCTTGGTGAAGTACTCACGATTTCCGGTCATGTGGTTACTAGCCCCATTGTCTAGATACCACATATTTTGTGTTTCTAGCTTAGACTCAAATAAAGAGGGGTTTACCCTTTCCTCATTAAGGAACACTATTTCATGCAGCATTAGTTCCTCAGCCTCTTGAGTGTCTTCTTCTCTGTCTTCATGTGTTTCTTGAAGTTTTAGCAAGCGATCAGGGAAATCGGAAGCATAGTGCCCTGTCTTGTCACATCGGTAACACACAATTCGTGAGAGATCTCTTACAAAACCGGACCGGCCACGACCTCTGCCTCTGCCGCCATATTGTCCTCCCCGACCACGACCTCTTCCTTCACCATTAGAGCTACGAGTGTCTTGATGCTCTGTATTAGCATACATTAGTTTACTTTCTTCTAATGTATCTTCTTCCTCGCTAATACGTTCCTCATAAGCTTTCAATCGACCAATGATGTCTTCGAAACTGGTAGTCTTGAGATCTAAGACTTGTTCCAGCGCTGCGACGATGTGTATATATTTTGCACGAGGCAAACTTTTCAGGAATTTCTTCACAAGTTTTGATTCGGGAATTTCTTCTCCTAATGCAACAGATTTCGAGGAGATCTCTGAGATCCTACCAGTGAACTCATCAATGGTTTCATTGTCTTTCATCTTCAGTCGATCAAACTCTGCCATGAGTGTTTGTAGACGCGCTTCTTTGACTCGATCAGCACCCATGTGTCGTGCTTTAATGGCGTCCCAGATCTTCTTCGCCGTATCAAGTTCACCAACTTGAAGAACAAGCGTTTCGGGTATGGATCCATTGGATCAGCAGTGCCATGGCCAGGTTGTTTTTATCTTCGTTTAGCCCTTCGGCTTCAATTATGTCCCAGACTTTGTGTACCTTCAACAGGATCTTCATCTTAATCGCCCATACCGTATAATTGGTTGGATTTAGTATTGGACATTTGATCGATGATGATCCTGGTTCTTTATTGTTCCCGGTAGAGGTGCCTGCTGCCACCATGTCTCCCATTAGATTCGACTTTGATTACTGCTCTGATACCAAATGTCGAATTAATAAGGAAAATACTTGAATATGTAACACAAAATTAATAAGAATAACTCTCTTATTATTAGCTTTAAGGATTATAACTCAACCTTAAGCTCTAAACTCACACATACACCACCATAACTCGATGGATGTATATATATAACTAACACAAATATAATCCTAACACAATAAGGAAAACTCTATGATGTTTAGATAACTCCTAAACATCTTTTATTCTTATCACTTAATTTAAACTTCAAACTTTATCTCAAGATTTACATCTTGAGTTTATCCCGATCTTCAAGCTTAATTCCAACATCTCCCAAATATTTAGTTTCTCACTCGAACCTAATTCTGTAAAATCAAATATAAAACATAACCGGATAAGCAGAAATACAACATAAACTATACAGCACAGATTGATGTAAAATTGAATGTTTAAGATACAATAAAAAGTTCAAGACACAACACTTCGTTTCAGTTCATATTATTTTTCTTTATATAGATCAGTTTGCAACTTTGATTTTTTTTATTTAGCAAGTTTGTACCGTATTTAAATTTTAGCAAGGTTTGTAACAGTAAACCTCATGTATCAATATAGTAAATTGGACTTTATATATATCGTCCCATACTGGACTTGTATAGACACCTTCCTCTGGATGCACAACTACCCCCACCTCATAGATATAACATGATATTACAATATTGCAAAATATGATCCATCTATGGGTGGTCCACCCACAACTTATCCTCACAAACTCAGTAACTAATCCCAACCAGGTGTCTTTACAAAAGGATCCAAAATAATAATAATAAATAATAATAATAATAATAATAATAATAATGATAATTTTTGTTTATAACAAAATAGTATATCATAAAATATGAAATTGGCAGGCATCTATCTTATTGAACACTAAAAAAATTGTAAAGCATAAATCACAAAATAAAAGGCTTCACAAAATGTTAGAAAATAGCATGCTTAAAGGGCCACAGGCTGGCTGATTTGACAGCCAATGTATGAAGTAAAGAACAGAATACATCAGTTTGAAGAGAGTGAGTATGCAAATGAACAGATATGCATAGAACTACTTAAATGTATTATGATATGATCACCGCCTCAACTTTACATTTTAACTAAATAAACCTAAGTAAGATAGAAAAGAGTGTTTATGCAAATTCTTAGCATGGTCCGTCCAATTATCATGTCAGTCAGTATACAAATATATTGGTTTCCATTAGACTATATATTACCTTCACAAAGTTAAATCTGTATCGGTGAAATATAACTAGGATGCTGCAGTGCAGTTTACTTCCATTTATCAAATAGAATAGCACTAACCGATGACTTGAGACATTTAGTATAAAATTAAATCAGTAAATTATGAAAACTTTAAATGCTTAACAACAAAAGATAAATATACCTCATCATGTATTTTCAGGGGCCTAAAAAGAAACTCTTTGTTAAGTGCCTTGCTGCCGAACTATCTCCATTGAGTGTACTTTTAGTTCTATGTAGATGCCAAATGAGAATCCAGAATATATAATCTTCATCAGATTCACATTTGCCGAGGATATAAACTCTAAAATCATGTATAAGATGGTAAGAGTCAGAGATTGTTAATTTCAATATAGATTGTGAATGATGCTTTCAGAGTCAATATTATAATACTGGCCCTCTCCACGTGAATGAAAAAACTAAAACAAGGAATATAAAGATTAGATGCAGGCACATATATTTTTTGAAACCACATGCTAACTAGGATCCTACATTTAATGAATTTGACATGCTGGATTGCTGAAAGATCTATATACTGGAATAAATTTAGGGAAATTATAGTCAATCTGATATCGCATCCACTAGCTCAAGATCTATGTAAGTATGAGACGATTCAATTAAAGTTCATTTACCACAAAAGATGTAAAGCAATAGATGCAGCCCAGAACCTAATAATCTTAATAAACTGTCCTCCAAAATATGATACAAGTTTAAAATACTAATCAACAAATACACAAAACGAAAAACACGAAATCATGTAACAATGTAAGCAATCGACTAAACCACTTACTATACAGAGTATAAACCCTAGTTTTAACCACTGCTCGAAAGAGGAACGTCAAAACCAGAAGAATGATTGTCACATGAGTTATTAAATAGAAGCTACTTCGGATGTGATTCATACGAAGCATTAGACCTACATTGTTCTTTTTATTAGATTTCTCGAATAACATATTGGAATTCTACGAGCAGGAAACTCTATGCATAAGCTTTCATGAACAGAGAAATCAAAATATGAATGTGAACTAAATCAACGAAGGAAAATCGAAGATCTATAAGATTAAGCATTTGGATCGATTTGTACCTCTGCGATGAACTGCGACTGCGTTAGAATATATTGGGCGGGAATGCGCTCTTCAACGAAAAGAAAAACGTAACGGATAACGGGCCGGAGTAAGAAGGAAAAAAGACCCTTCACAATAAAATATAGATATTTTTTCTTTTAAATTAATTTCTATTTTGGTGGTGTTCTTTGACATTAAGTTTTTCATTTGCTAGGGTCTCTTATAAAGCATTTTCTTTCTCTACTATCCATTTCCTTCTATTTTAACAAATTCGAGCAAATGGACATGGATGCCCAGATGTATATAACATAAAACAGAATAACAATGGTAGTCAAACAATACATAAATGCTTACAACATAACACATCGGCATATATACATACATAGATAATCATTTTACACCACAAAACATGTCTCTCACTTTTATTTTATTTTTCTTAACCTAAAATCTAGGGGCACAAATCACCGCATAAATCACATATTTCACAACAACCATCAAGGCATTGAAAACAAGCAAGAGCAGTGCATAATTGCGTAAGAGCAATGGCACATTGATCATTCATTCGAGAACACGATTGTATGAAGCACATGCAACAACATCGATCAAGAAAGACGCCCCAACAAGAGGAAGCTGCTTGCATCATCATTCCCGCAGGCTCGTTTAGCTTCAACTCCTCAATTCCTGGTGGTAGATTATTAATCGTTGCCATTATGTTACCAAATCCAACACTTATATTTGTCAGGTGTGTGGTCTTGTGATTCTCCAACTTTGAACACTTCTGCAGTTCAATTAAATGTGTGAAAAATACTAGGTTTGACTTCAAAAATCAAAGTATGAAAAGATGTACCTCTTCTGGTAAAACAGAACCGACAGCTGGCTTTACTTTATCACTCTGAATTAGAGTCATGCGAGTGTATTCGGAAGGAATCCCCATTTGTAGGCTCATTTTAGCAATCTGCAACCAATAAGATGATGATCACACAATGTGCAGAAATATAACGTCTTAATAATGCCATATAAATAATAAAAAAGCAAACCTTCTCTTCAAGCTGTTTATCTTGGTCTAACCACGCATGTGCTGTGAGTATATCAATCTCCCTTCTTGCAAACACCTGAAAAGTCAAAAACGTTTATTTATTCATCATTATAGAAGCTAAATGTAAAAATTAATTAAACTTTAAATTAATTACCTTGTCCAATGGTATGCCCTTTGCATTCCTCACTTTGACATCAATCACATGAGTACTCAAATCACCCATGAAACCACTAGCTTTAACAGTACCAGGAAAGGACCCGTTAAATCGACCCGATACAATTAACGGGCTTCCAAATAGATCCGGAATACGAAACGGGTACAACTGCAATTAACAGAACAAATAATGGGCAAACGAGATATATGAGAAAAATGCAAATAATAGTGTACCTCAACTGAGTCGAGATTTTCTAAGGCATCAAGGGTAACATTTGCAAGTACAGGAGATGAAGCATTAGTAATTAGTCTTGGTAATCGATCACTGATTGAATCTGGTCAAAAGTCAAACAGTCATTTAACATGTCACTGCTTTTAATAAGACAATGCAATTATAAAAAGATATTTGTAGTTGATGAAACTAACCTACATCATAAGCAGAATCATAGCATCCCCTTCCCATATGTGCAAGCATTTGTAAAAAATAATGATTGCAATATGAACCTGTCAATCTTGAAACCATAACTAACAAAGTACAATATACCTCCGAATTTGTGCAAGATTAAAAAAAACCCACCTATGCCAAATGTGCAAATTCGAGGACAATTAATCCCTCCATCCAGAAGATTCTCTTTTATTATGTTACAAATATTTTTTTCATCTTCAACAGCTCCATCGGTAATGAGGAAAATAATAGGAATACATTCACCAGTTTTACCAACCATGTCAAATGCCTGCACATATATCATCATCATCATCATCATCATCATCATCATCATCATCATCATCATCATCATCATCATTAATTATTCAGTTTTAGTATGAGATAAAAAAAAGTAGTAAATTACAGAAATTGTCCCTGTAGTCTTCCAAATTCTACGATTTTGTCCCTATACTTTTTGTTTCGTAGAATTTGAAGTATAGGGACAAAATCGTTGACAAAATCTTCCAACTTCTGGGGAAATTGAAGAGTAAATGGACAAAAAAAAACGAAATTATAAGTATAGGGACAAAATCGTAGAATTTGGAAGACCACAAGGACAATTTCTATAATTTACTAAAAATAATAAAGTTATTAGGGAACACATATAGAAATAAGAAGCACCTGTTTCAGGGGAATTAAGAGGTTTGTACCTCCTTCTGCAATTAGATTTTGCATCCATTCAATTGCATTTGTGATTTCTTCATCTGTTGCTAGCTCCAATGAAGATGAAAATGCTTGAATTTCTCCATTGAAGGCTATGATGTTGAAAGAATCTTCTTGATTGAGCTCTGAGATGCAATTTATCACTGCATCTTTTGATTTTTCAAGTGGGTCATCTTGCATGCTCGCACTTATGTCTAACAAAAATACCACTTCCTTTTTGAAAGGCTATGAATCACACAAAAATGAGATTAGTAATTAGTAAGTTCTTTTTGTTAAAAACTGTAACAACAATTGAAATTTATCATAATATATGATTATTTTCACTAATTAACCTTGGTTTTTCTGTTACTCCCTTGGAAAAGATAAAAGCAAAACATATCTCTTTGATCATAATCATGTAGAGATGGAGTTTGCAGTAGCAAGCCAGCAACAAAATCATCCTCACACACCTGAAAACAAAGAGTTATAAAATGTCATTTCATATTTTTACTTAATTTTGATACAAACAAAAGACTTACAGAGAAAGTAAAAAAGATGTCTTGAGTTGACCATTTCTGAACATCTGCTTCATATGAGAAGCCTAACTCGCCAGCTTGTCGTCTCGTTTCCTTTCCAAAGAGTAAAAAAGGAAAAAAGAGATAAAATGATATTCATCTAATGTAGAATACTAAATTGAAATTTAAACAACATACCTTTAAAGGATGACTAGCAATATTGCAAATGATTTCAGTCTCTGTACCAGAATTCACATTTAGCAGCACTTTTTCCTTGAAAGAATTACTCTTAACCACTGGAACAACATGAGCTGGAAAAGTGAAAGGAATAGTGAGGCAGAACTCATGATCTTTATACAACAATTTCTGGGACCATTTAATGTTAGCATGGATATATGATCCTCCTTCAACCTTACAAAATTGAGCATCAAAGAGTAAGTAAATTGGTCTATAAACATACAATAGTCGAAAATCAGAATCATAGTGCTAAGTTGTTGGAAAAACCTGCGAGATTTTGAATGTGTACGCGTTGTGTTTCATAAGAAAGCCGTTATTTGTCTTGGTTTCTTTTTCTACATCTTTTTCGTATTGGGGAGTTCTGAATTCGGTAGAATATTTTCTTCTAGTGGTCTCCACCTCAAAACCTAGAACTGAACCCTGTTAGCCAAACCATGTTCTTTTCAGAACTAAAATAGGAAAATTTGATAGTAAATTTTGAAACTTAAAACCACCAGAATTGTAAAAAAAAACAGAGTAAGTTATACAAGCATGAACCATGCTACTTCAAAGTTAAATTCGCTTTCTCTTCAAGTCAAAGGTCCACGCAAGTAGACCAATAATTGTCAAAAAAAGAAGAAAAATGTCAAAACCCGTAATTCAGGGATGAAAGTAATACCATGTAACAGCTTACTTATTCCAATTTCGGCAGCAAATGATCGAATTAAGATAACTAATTTATCTGGCATTACTTAATGACGAGATTTATCTGGCTTGATTATAGATTATTCGGTAATTATCCTCCAATCAAACACTTAATTTAGATTACTAGTTTTGAAATTAACAGAGATGGAAAATAATTGAATGCTTCACATAGAAATAATTAATTAATGACACAATCAGCATTTGAACATTACCTGTTCACCCATGGGAATCGCGATTCTGCAATCGCAACATGTGTTTGACGCTACGCAATGAACGCGCCAAGTTCCGGTAACCGAGATGAACGCAGTGTCCAGATAACAGTCTACTGCCATTGCAATTCCATGCATATGCAACGGAACCAGTGCCGGTGGATCACAATGTCCGTACACGTATGGTTGATAGCTACAAATATCCGGATTGTCGACAACAGAAGGATCAACTATCACCGCATAAGCCATCGGTGCCGTCGGAAAATAATCATCCGGTGAGCGCAACGACGAGGCCGACGAAGACAACGACAGCGATTTCTTCATGGATGGTGCCTTCGGAGCAGTCATGGAACCCTTGTCTTTCCCGTAACATATCCGTTTAGATAGCTGAACTCCGGCGTGAACTGATCTAGAAAAGTCATCGACGGCCATCAGGAAGTCGCCGGAGAAAGGAGATGGTAATAGAAGTGTACAAGTGTGTGAGAGAGAATATAAGAAAAAGGAGTGACGCTTTGGATGTTGGGGGGGTCATGTTCTAGTAAATAGTAATCTAATTAAAGGTCTCTCTTTTATTGGACACATATAATTGGAGACCATTGACATGCTAATCATGTTTAGTTTACGGCTAATTTGACTAATCTCACCTTTTTATTATATTGATTTTTTTAAGGATGTACAATCTAAATTAAAGCAATAAATTATATTGATTTTTTAAGTGTAACAAGCAATGCGATACCCGCGCGTTGCGACGGGATTTTAAATACTTCATCCGAATTAAAATAAGTGATACACTTTTCCATATTTAGGTGTATCATAATAAGTGATACACTTTGAAAACTTACCTTATTTGGTAAAAAGTAGTGGGACCCACACCCACTAACTATCTACTTTAATAAAGTGAAATGACATCTTTACCCTTACTTTTACTTTTAAACATCATTAACCTCACTTTATTCAAAGTTTGTGGGACTCATTCCCCACTAACTATTCAATTAATCTAATTTAATTATCATTATTATATTTTGCCTCAAAAACCATGAAACCAACAATGTATCACTTATTTTAAATCGGAGGAAGTATAACCTTTTTACGTATAAATTAAATTCTTATTTTTATTTAGTTTTAATTTATATGCTATTAGGTAAGTTATTTGTGGTTCGGATTAAAATAAAAGTTGAATGATCTAATAAAAATATATTTCATAAAACTACTTATGTAAAATTAAATGAAGTATATATTATTATAAATTTAAACAAAAAGGTAGTTAATATTTAAGTAGTTTATATTAGCATAAGAATAAATTTTTAAATAATTGATGGTACTATTTTACAAAAAAGTTAGATGGAAAATGAAAATCTACAATTAATTTATGATATATTTTATCAATTATAAATTCAAAATAGAATATGGTAAAAATATTACTTTTTCAAAATAAAATTATATAGTTTGAAAATATAGAAATATATGCAAATCATTTCCATTTATTCCTTTTTATATTGTTATTATATTTACATTTATTATTGTAGTTACTTAAAGATAAAGAAACATAATGTTATGAGAAAATAGTATATAAAGAGAAATGATTTTTTTTTTCAGTCTAAAAAATGATGGGACCCATCTTGAAAATTATTACAAAGTTTGGGGGATTATTATTAAAATTTATTTGGAAAACAATCCTTTTAAAAATAAGAATGAAGAGAGAGGATCGTACCTCTCACCTTGAGCATACAAAGTCCACAACTTACCACCCGATCAATAGAACTTTTCCTTTTATGTCCCGCTTAATACCTATATATTAAAGATCAATAATAGTAAAAATTATTAAAAATTTTATGAACACTAAAATTGGTATGGTAAATGTATATGTAAGTTAATTATATATGTTTCTATATTTTAACATGCATAAGGCTTCTGGGTATGGGCATCATATGTAGTGGTGCCTTTTTCTGCCACATCATCGCCACCTCAGCAACCACACCACCACCACATCACATCATTTGGTGGAGATACCCACCATACCACACCAAACCATTTTATTTTCCATCTCATCATTTCATTTCCATTTATTTTTCACACAAATAATATTTTATATAATTTAAAATTACATTACATTAAATAAAATTAAAATGACAATACATTAAATTAAAATGAAAATACTAGAAATTAAACATTAAAATACTAGAAATTAAACATTAAATTAAAAATTACAATAATTAAAATAAATTATTACTCTTCATCGTCTTCATCGTCGGCAAGTGCGTTGTTGTAGAGATGGTCCGCCAAGTCCCGTCGAAGTCGTTCGTGTGTTGTTTCGTCTCGAATGTCGACAACCCTGTGCAAATTATCTGCACTTCCCGGTACATACAAAGCATGTCGGGGACCGTCCGACACATATGGAGAAATCATCCGACCATTATCTTCGACAACCATATTATGCATTATAACACATGCATACAAAATATATCTTAATCTTTCAAGGTCATATGAACGGGCCGCGTTTTTGACAATGTGCCACTTCGCCTTTAAAACTCCAAAAGCCCGTTCCACATCCTTACGTGCGGATTCTTATTTTTTGGTAAACAAGACCTCTTTTGGATCAACTGGATGTCGGTAGGCTTTGACAAACGTCGCATGACGAGGATATATACCATCGGTAAGGAAATAACCGAATCTATATGGATTGCCATTCACCGTAAAAGGAGCATCGGGTGCCTTTCCTGATAACAAGTCGTTGAATATTGGTGACTGATCAAGCACGTTAATATCATTATTAGAACCCGCAACCTCAAAGTAAGCATGCCAGAACCATAAATCTTGGGAAGCAACATCTTCTAATATCAACGACGGTACTCCATGATGCCCACCAGTGTACTCACCTCTCCACGCTTGTGGACAGTTCCTCCAATCCCAGTGCATACAATCAATGCTACCAAGCATTCCAGGAAAACCATGTCTCTCTTCGTGTGCCTCATATAATTTTTGAACATCGGTTACTGTTGGTTTTCGCAAATAAATAGGTCCGAATATTTCCAAAACCCCTTGTGAAAATCTATACATACTTTCTCTAGCAGTTCTTTCAGACATGCGTAGGTACTCGTCAAGAGAATCAGGGGATGACCGTAAGCCATAGCTCGAATTGCTGCAGTACATTTTTGCAAAGCAGTGAATCCCCGCCTACCTTTAGCATCATATCTCAATTGAAAAAAATGATACATGTTTTCTAATGCGGTACATATGCGCATAAATAAATTTCTGGACAGACGAAACCTTCGTTGGAAATTGTTGTCGTCATAAACAGGATCATCCGCAAAATAATCTCGGTATAGCATGTCGTGTCCAGCTTCTCGATTTCTATTTAGCTTCGCGGTTCTAGTGTCAAAGACTTCTTCACTTTCATCGGAGGATATATCATCGAGGAGTTCTGAGTATATTGTTAGCATAAACGCGTCATCGTCGTCAGATGATGAACCAAGATAATTCATTATTTGTGAGTTGGGGTATTTTGGTAGAGTTGTGGTGTGTTTTGGTAGTGTTTTGAGTGTGTTTATATAGGAAATAAATAAATTAAATTAATTAATTAATTAATTTTTAAATTTTTTTTCCCAACGGCTCAAAAAATAGCCGTTCAACGGCTACTTTTTCCTTCCCACGCCCGTTCTCCGCCGTTGGGTTGATGCCGGATCCGCCACGCCGACCCCCCACGCCGTTTGGGGGGGGGGGGGGGGCGGTGTTCCCTAGCCACACCACGCCGTCGCCATCCACTTCACCCCCCACGCCCTTCCTCCCGTCGTCCCGTACCGAGTAGTCTAAGGAACACATAAACACGAATGAGATGAGTGGTTCTTTTACTCTTCTAAAGTGGGAGCATCAATACTGGCAAAAAGTTTGACAGTGAGAGTGAGGTTGAGGCCAATGGTCCCAAAATATGTAAGTGTGTGACTTTGAAAATGGTTATTTACAGTAATTCGAAATATATCGTACTTTTGTCTTGTTAAAATGGGTTGTTGATGGTCGAATCTTTTACTTCTTCCGATTCAAAATAAGTGTTATACTTTTACTTTCACGGTTTTTGATACAAAATATTGTAATAGTGATTATGATAGATTAAAGGGGATAATTAGTGAATAATGATCTCATCTTTAACTTTTTTGAAGAAAGAGAAAATAAATTAGGTAATCTTAATGATGTTTAATAAAGAAAGCATAGCACTTATTTTGAATCACTCATATAAGGAAAGTGTAGCACTTATTTTGAATCGGAGGTAGTATATGATTTGATATGATTCATTTATAGAATTACGATGTTTTTTTTCTTCTTTTAAAATGATATTTCCGCACTTGTATAGCTTTGATATTTATAGTCTTAGTGCATATGAAATTGGTCAATCATCTAGTTACACTATGTTTGAGATTTGTTCCATGCATATTTTTATTTTGAGAAACGATAGTATTTTATTACTATTTGTTCTCACTTATATTCTTATTCTTATTATTTGATCAATACAATTGTTAAATTAATGGATAATATGATGAAATAGTATTAGGTGTATATACTTACTTCATCAAGACATAATCAAAATCAATAAATGATATGAAGAAAAAGAATTAGTAAATCATACATATCATCATCTAGTGACTAGTGAATAGCAACATTTAATAAACACAAATAATAGTTATCCGTACCCATTCTCTTATCTTTTATTACCATCCAATAATCGATCGGTAGATACATCAAATAAATAAACGACATATGGGTGGCCGGTGGAGGTCTATGTTGATTCGGGTGTGAACAAAGTTGATTGAGAGAGGACAGATAAAGATATTTGGTGGACCATGATTTATGCCTTGAAGATTTTGTTTTCAAGGCCTTAGATTTATAACGAATAATAGAAAGATTTCCCCCCTGTCTTGTGTGCTTAATTATATTATACTTGCGTAAATGTGACATATCATAAAAATGAAACCAGAGGAGAGAAGCGATGAAACACTGTATAAATGATAGCTTTAAATATCACATTCTACTTGTCAATTTGGTATGATATAATTGATATGAATCTATATATATTAACATAAAAATTGAGTTCCAAAACCAATGTTGCATTTAATTCTCAACATTTAATTCCATTATCATTAACCTTGAATTAATTTTTTAAAACCATAAAAGGTGAAGTTTTAGGTTCACTTACATTGACATGCCTTAGAATTTTGAAAGTTTTTTTTTTAAAACCATCAATTCATTTAAAACCATTTAATACATAGAAAATGATTTATATTTATTTCACCTTCCTAGCTCAAACAAAAATGCTATTCAAACGAAAATGCGATGATTTATTATTTCTAACGAAAATGCTATGATTTATTATGGGTTGACTATTTTGACACCCCTTTCTACTATTTGGACACCTCAAAAATTTAATAATTTTTACATAGTTTCCATCATACTTCGCTGCTAACCACCACCTCTGCCAACTCACTCGCATCGGAATCAGCTGACCACCGTCGTCGCTTACTCCGTCATTCAGTTCACCATCACCAACATACTCCGCCGCTCATTCCGCCTCCACCAACTAACTCTTCCGCTAACTCGGTCACCACCATCAAATTTTTCGCTCACCACCACCAACGTCGACCACCGGTTTTAAGTGTAAAAAAAACGTGAATAATAATGTTAATGGATTTTTTTGTGATCTTAGTTTTTAAATTTTAACTTTGTTTAGGGTGTTTATTTGGTATAGGGGGTGTCCAAATAGTAGGACCCTTTATTATTTCTAACGAAAATGCTATTCACCTTCCTCAATTTGTATTTATTTCACCGGTTACCAATATTTAATATTAGGCATTAACCCATGTTTGATATTGCATTTTCAAAACCTTTATGTGATGATTTATTACTCCAAACGAAAATGCTATTCACCTTCTTCTTTAAATTTATTTCGCCAGTTACCAGTATTTAATATTGGGCATTAACCCAACCTTTTAATTGGCCAGTTACGCCATAGCCTTAAATTCTAGCCTAACATTCAACAGTTAGAACCGAACAGTCTTACCACTACATATACTGAATTTTTGATTTGATGATCTTACGGTTGCTGATATACGAGTATTATGGCTAACAACGTAGGCTATAATGTGGTGTCATGGGATGTTGTTTTATAGTATCTAATATGATATGATTGTTTTCCTTAGTTTTAGGTTGGTTTAATTTGATTGAAGCCTTAGTATCATAATGTTTTTATTTTGTTTCTTTATGAAGCTCACAGTGGATGCCAATGCAACCAAGTGTAATCTTGCCAAGGTAATTTTCCTTTCGTAAGCTTTAGCATGCATGCCAATGCAACTTTTAGTGTTTTGGTCAAGAGTTTTTTATTTTTAATAACTTAGGCCCCGTTTGTTTTGACGTAATCCTCCGTAATCTTCCGTAATTGTAATTCAATTACATTACGGAGGACGTTTGGATGACCCATTTTTTTCGTAATTCAATTACGACGTAATTTCGAATTACGATATTCGTTGTAAGTGAAATCCGTCCCAACACCCTACGAATTCAATTACGATCCTTTAGTAAAGTAACAAATTTGAATATCTTATATACTTCAGATTTTAAAATCATTTAAAAATATTAAAAAAATTAAAAAATTTTAAAAAAATTGAAAAAATTAAAAAAAAATAAAAAATTTTAAAATTTTAAAAAATTCTAAAAAAATTTTAAAAAATTTTAAAAATTTTAAATTTTTAAAAACTTTTAAAAATTTTTTTAAAAAATTTTAAATTTTAAATTTTTAAAAAATTTTAAAAAAATTAAAAAAAATTAAAAAAAAAATTTAATTTTTTTTAATAAATTTAAAAATTTTAAAAAAATCAGAAAAAAATTAAAAAAATAAAAACTATTTATTTATTTTTAAAATGTAAACAAATAATAAAAAAATTTAAAAATAAAAGAAATTTAAAAAATAATAAATAATAAAATATTGAAAAAAATTTTAAATTTTTTTTTAAAAAAAGTCATAAGTATTGATTTGAATTACAACTCAAAATTTTGGTAACCAAACGCGTAAGCGTATTCAATTACAACTCAATTCAATTACAACCGAATTCAAATACAACCGATTTCAATTACATTACGGAGGATTACGTTGAGCCAAACGTCCCCTTATAGTCTAATACTACTTGCAGGTCAACATATATGACAAATATTCGTGATTTATATGCTCCGGAGAGTAAGATTTTCCGTCGTATTAATAGTGATCCACATGATCATTCTCTAAAAGTAACAGTAGTTATTTACATATATTATGGTACTTTTCGAAATGAATATTTACCTCACTGACTCCCGTTAAACTTTATATTGGGAAATATTGGGCGTTTAAATTTTTTCCACTTCCCTTTAGTTACTATAAAGAACAAATCTTTTCCACTTCCCTTTAGTTACTATAAAGAACAAGACAAGGATGACTGCAGTTTCTGCCTTTGTCAACACAGTAAGCATTCCCAACGACACATAGATGTATAATATGACACGTTTGAGCATATGTTTCAAATTTTTTATGAGGTTTGAAATTTTGTAAAGGACATCTAGTATTCATATTCCTGCTTATTGTTTTATAAAACAATATATTATATATATAATGTCAAGATAACTTTTAATGCAAATTAAGTAATGAGAGTTTTTTTCTCTAATAATTCTTGCAGTACCACGTAAATTTGTGTACTTTGTTAGATGGCACACAAACCAGGCTCTTAATTTTTTTTATGTCGTTATTCTTTTCTGTTTGTGTCCTAATATGTTGTGTGTATGTACTTGAAGGCTTGCTTGGATGCAATTGTTTGATTTCTTAATAGTTGTTAATTATATAAAGTTCATTACAAAGCCCTTTTTTCTCTAATAATTCTTGCAGTGCCACGTAAATTTGTGTACTTTGTTTGATGGCACACAAACCAGGCTCTTAATTTTTTTTATGTCGTTATTCTTTTCTGTTTGTGTTCAAAAATTTTGTGTGTATGTACTTGAAGGCTTGCTTGGATGCAATTGTTTGATTTCTTAATAGTTTTTAATTATATAAAGTTCATTACAAAGCCCGTGCATCGCACGTGATCCACGTGCGATGCACTCTTTGAAAAATGAGTTCCAACCAAAAAAATTGTATACGAAAAGATTGAATTCTACATATCCACAAATATTAAAACGTTTTCAATGTATTTAGTTTCTATTGTAACTCACTAGACTTTTGGTTTTCTTATATTTACACCTATCATTAACTTGTGTAATGGTCATTTATTCTATGACTCTTATAGTGCCAACTTGTGGCCTATATAAAGAGGTTGAGATGTATGTTTGAAAACACACCAAAATATATGAACTTGATCGTTGGAATGAAATCTTAGAGTTTTGGCTATTTTGTATCACAACACGTTATCGGCACTTTGCTCGAACCAAGTAATCTCACCAACTATTCTTCATAACATTAAGGTAAACAACGTCTCTTTACTCTATTTGATATCATTTTATTATAGTGGATAAAGATCCATCGAAATCAAAATATATGTGGTTTTGAAAATCATGTTTGGGGTTGGTCAATTGTTTTTTTTAAAAAAACACTTCATTTGATGATGCTTAAATTGAGCACATAAAAATCCATTTAATCTATCTAAAAGTTAATACTTGTATATGATAAGTCACAAAGCTTCTCCATTTAGTATTTTCATATGGACTTTTCAAGAGAAAAAAAATTGCTACTCTTTCACAAAAATTAATTCAGTTCATGGGTTTTTCTAATTCTAAATGTAATACTCATTTGGCCGATTATTCATCTTTTTTGGAAAAAAATTTAACAAACAGATTGAATTTTTTTTAAAACCACAACATTTAAGCAACTAAAAGTTAGCCCAATATTTTTAATGAGTTGGGCTAACAAGTCCAAAAATTATAATAAAATTTTTCTTCTAAAAGAATGATTTTTTAAAAATCCATGATTTATGAAGTATTATGCTCAAATGATTATTTGTTTTTGGTATAAAAATTATTTTGAGATTCTTTATGTTGAGAGTTGTTTTCTTAAATAAATCATGAAGATAAAAATTAATCTTTTCTAAATGTAGTGATTATACTACAATTTGTTTTGTCTTCAAAAGTTAAAGAACTTGTGGATTTATGAGCATTATATGCACTTCCTTGAAAAGTTATTAATCATCCACAACTAGGCTCACCTATTCTTAACAATGTCTAGGAAAGATAGGCGGTTTTTCTGACTCCTAATAAGGGTGGTTCCGATACGCACAAGCGCTGTCTACCCTTACCGTCTTTCCTGGTTGTATTCGAATAGAGCTACCGAAAAGGGTTGACTAAATAATTTTTCTCTGAATGTGTTTATATACATATGCTGAATCGGTGTCTCATAATCGACCTGTCGTTCGATAAATGAGAACCTAATATCAATTGTGTTTTTTCGAACCTGCTGATTCGACACACAATTTGTGCTTATACAAACCATAAACATATAAACTTATCATCTTGAATGATGATTGATCCAGTATTTCTCCTCCCGTTGTAGGAAAATGTCTATCAAACTTGATTTCCCGATCTTGGATGCTGCCGGCAAGAACTATCTAGACTGGACTCAAGATATCCAGAACCATCTAGATACTCAAGGCATATTAGATGTCATCTATGAAGAGGATAATCGTGAGGTTGAAGTTACCCGCGAAATGAATGCTAAGGCGATGATATTATTTCGTCGACATATGTCAGACACGATGAAGTCTGAGTTCATATCAATCACCTCACCCAAGACATTATGGGACTCTTTGAAACAACGTTTCGATCACCAAAAGACCATTTGGCTTCCTGAAGCCCGCCAAGATTGGCTCAATTTACGATTCCAAGACTTCACTTCGGTTACTGAATATAACGCTGAAGTTTGTAGAATTCGTGCACTTCTCCACTACTGTGGTCAACAGTTAACTGATACTGACTTGTTGGAGAAGACTTACACCACATTTCCTAGTTCTGACAACTTGCTTCAAAAGCAGTACCGCCAATCCAAGTTCACAACTTTCCCCGAGCTCATTACCCAATTGTTATTGGATGAGAAAAATAGCATTGTTTTAATGAGAAATAACAATTCTCGTCCTGCTGGGACAAAGGCAATTCCAATGCCTGATGCTAATAATGTTCGTGGGCCTCAATCGCGGAACGGAAACCGAGATAAGGGCCAGTCGTCCCGAAAACCGAAGCACTATGGTGATCGTAAACCTCACCAAGCGAAGCGAGGTTCTGAATATAATCCATACCAAAGACCTTCAGGTCGAGGTTCGGAATATAACTCGCACCGAAGACCTTCAGGCCGTGATTCAGAATATAACTCTGACCGGAGGCCTTCGGCTTCTAAGCCATCTCGTACTGGGAACAATAACAGGACGACCAATCGTCCCAATGAAAGGGCACATACTGATAAGCATACCCTTTGTTACAAATGTGGTGATTATGGTCATATGCAAAGAGTTTGTAAGGCTACTCCCGACGAAGTTCGTAACTATCATAACGGGAAAAGAGCTGAAGCAAATGTGGTTGAAACCAACACACGTGAGTCTTTTGAGACACCTGATTTTGTGGCTCAGATTGAAGATTAGAGCTATTGTTGAGCTCCTGGATCATGTTATTTTATGCTTTCAAGTTTAAATAATGTTCACTTTTGGATAATGGTTTGTTTACAATGAACGCATTTCTCGAAATAATTTAAAGTTTTTCCTTATGAAAATACTACATACGTGTGACCGATTTTAAATTATTTTTACTTTTAGGCATGCATATTGGGTCAGTTGATTGTCTGGTTGACAGTGGTACAACCCACACTGTCCTAAAATACAAGGATTACTTCATCAACATAACGCCTAAAGTAACTTCATTGACAACTATTTCGGGCCCGTCGACCCTTGTTCAAGGCTTTGGTAAAGCACAATTTACGTTGTCAAATGGTACTGTGTTAACCATTAATGAAGCCTTATATTGTCCAAGTTCCGGTCGAAACTTGTTGAGCTTTAAGGATATTCGAGAAAACAAGTCTCATATTGAAACTGCTTCAGAAAATGGTATTGAATACCTCTACATTACCTCTGATAAATACGACCAAAAGCGTATATTGGAGAAGTTGAGATGTTTGTCAAATGGTTTGTATCTAACCACGATAAAACACATTGAAAGCAATCTAGTCATTCGTCGAGCCCCCGTTGATGAGGGAACTTATATGTTATGGCATGACCGGCTGGGACACCCGGGTCAAAATACGATGCTTCGAACTATGAATGCATCTCATGGGCATCCTCTTGGAGGTAAAAATTTCGTGATTAAACCAAAAAGCCTATGCCAAGCATGCTCGATTGGCAAGACACATCTCAAACCACTTCATGTAAAACCTACAAAAGTGGTTTCCCGTTTTCTTGAGAGAATTCAAGGGGATATATGTGGACCTATCCAACCAACATGCGGACCATTTAAATATTTCATGGTATTGGTTGATGCATCAACAAGATGGTCACACGTCGCTTTGTTGTCCACAAGGAATGCAGCATTTCCTAAACTCCTAGCCCAAATCATTAAGTTGAGGGCTCATCATCCAGATTATCCAATAAAGTCAATTAGACTTGATAATGCTGCGGAGTTTACATCGAAAACATTCGATGATTATTGCATGACATTGGGCATTGATCTTGAACACCCTGTTGCGTACGTTCATTCCCAAAACGGTCTTGCAGAAGCATTCATTAAACGAATACAAATGATTGCGAGAACTTTAGTTATGCGTACAAAACTTCCAATTTCTGCATGGGGTTATGCGATATTGCATGCTGCTGCATTGGTCCGTCTGAGGCCCATGGCCACCCAACCACTTTCTGCGTACCAGCTGGTAACTGGATATGAGCCTGATGTCTCACATTTACGCGTGTTTGGGTGCTTGGTAAATGTTCCAATTGAACCTCCAAAGCGTTCGAAATTTGGACCTCAGAAACGACGGGGAATATATGTTGGTTATGAATCCCCGTCCATCATACGCTATTTAGATCCCTTGACAGGCGATCTCTTTAACGCTAGACATGCGGATTGTGACTTTGATGAGGCAATCTTCCCGTCGTTAGGGGGAGATTTGCACGTTAACGTTGATAAGGAACGACGTGAAATAACGTGGCATGAACCCAACTTGTCTCATATGGATCCCCCAACTGCACATAGTGATAAGGATGTGCAAAGAATTCTAGGTTTACAAAATGTTGCTAATCAGCTACCAGACGCATTTAATGACCTAGCAAATGTCACGAGATCAAATATACCTGCTGCAAATGTGCCTGCAAGGATAGACGTCCCTGAGAGACGCCATGTTCCACTTGAACATGTTGCACCGGTCGTACCCACCGTGCAAAGGACGCTACCATCAGCTGTCCAGTCTGCTGCTCTTCCTAAGAAAAGAGGAAGACCAGTCGGTTCCAAGGATGTTCTGCCTCGAAAGAGGAGAAATTCTTCTGAATCCGTTTTGCCACATGAGATCATTAAGGATCACGGGAGTGTATTGGAGGAGCGTGTTTCAGATGAAACACCAATTTCTCATCATCCCGATAACCTTGAAATATTTGTCGAGTATGCTAGCTTAGACGATATTTTAAAGCGAAACGAGACTGTCATTGATGATGTGTTCATATACGCAGTGGCCACTGACATTATGAGCAATGATGACATGGAACCACGTACTATTGTTGAATGCCAACGTAGAACGGACTGGCCTCAATGGAAACAAGCAATCCAGGAAGAATTGGATTCCTTAGCGAAAAGAAGAGTGTTTGGACCTGTTGCTCCAACACCACCCAATGTTAAGCCAATTGGTTACAAATGGGTGTTCGTAAGGAAGCGTAACGAGAATAATGAGATTGTAAGATACAAAGCTCGCCTAGTGGCGCAAGGCTTCTCTCAACGCCCTGGAATTGATTACGAGGAGACATATTCTCCCGTAATGGACGTTATAACGTTCCGCTACTTAATCAGTTTAGTAGTTTCCGAAAAACTGAATATGCAGCTTATGGATGTGGTCACAGCCTATCTCTATGGGGATCTTGACACGGAGATATACATGAAAGTCCCTGATGGACTCAAGTTGCCTGAATCAAGTAGTTCTAGACCACGGAACACGTTCTCGATAAGACTGAGACGATCACTTTATGGATTAAAACAATCTGGACGGATGTGGTATAACCGCCTAAGTGAGTACTTGATCGGACTGGGATATTTGAACAATGAGATATGCCCATGCGTGTTTATTAAGAAATCCACTTCAGGATATGCGATTATCGCAGTCTATGTAGATGATATGAATCTCATAGGAACCTCGAAAGAGTTGGTCGAAACTGCTGAAATCCTGAAGAAGGAATTCGAGATGAAAGATCTTGGGAAGACACGTTTTTGCCTCGGCCTGCAGATCGAGCAACGTAGAGATGGTGTTTTTCTTCATCAAGAAAATTACATCCAAAAGGTGTTAAGACGCTTTAGTCATCATGATGCAAAGCCGTCTTCTACTCCCATGGTCGTTCGTTCTCTAGACATTAAAAAGGACCCATTCCGTCCAAAGGAGGACGATGAAGAGATATTGAGCCTCGAGTGTTCATATCTGGGTGCAATAGGCGCATTATTGTACTTGGCTCAATGTACTAGACCGGACATCTCGTTTGCTGTGAACTGCCTGGCTAGGCACAGCAATGCGCCAACACGCAGGCACTGGAATGGTATTAAAGACATATTCCGTTACCTAAAAGGTACGGCGGATATGGGCTTATTCTATCCCTACGCGTCGTCGAGTGGATCAAACCCTAATGATACTCGAAATAACGCAACCCTTACTGGCTATGCTGATGCAGGTTACTTATCAGACCCGCATAAGGGACGTTCCCAAACTGGTTATGTCTTTACCATTGGGAACACAGCGATATCCTGGAGGTCTTGTAAACAGACTCTGGTTGCTACTTCGACAAATCACTCTGAACTACTTGCGCTCTTTGAGGCAACTAGAGAGTGTGTATGGCTTCGATCTGTAATTGGTCATATTCGAAGTACATGTGGTTTAGCTTATGACCCCGATGAACCAGTTGTTATGTATGAAGATAACTCTGCTGTCATTGACCAAGCGAAACATGGTTACATCAAAGGGGATAACACTAAACACATCTCTCCAAAATTGTTCTTTACACATGAACAACAGTTACTTCAAAAGATTGAAGTGCAACATATTGGATCGGAGAAGAATCATGCAGATTTGTTCACCAAATCACTGCCAAAGTATTCATTCCAGAAACATGTCAAAGCTATTGGACTTAGGAAACTCTCCGAGCTACCTAAGTGACATGTATCATGCACTTGTATATAAATAATAATTGCATCCTGACGTATGCTTTGCACCCTGTTGAGTGCATGTGAGGGGGAGCATCCCGATGAATGCTTGTGTGCTCTTTTTCTTTAGTTCAAGGGTTTTGTCCCATTAGGTTTACCTTGACAAAGTTTTTTAATGAGACACTAACTGTATCCCACACTCAATAAGAATCGCTGAATTCAGGGGGAGTATCGAGTTGATTACTTATTAGCCATTGTGCACTCTTTTGTCCTTCGTTAGAGTTTTTGTCCCACAGGGTTTTCTCTTAACAAGGTTTTAATGAGGCACATCATATATGGTTCCTTCCCTATCTCAAGACATCCTGATCGTACTCTTTTATCCTTCAACCAGAGTTTTGTCCCAAAGGGTTTTCTCCGTCAAGGTTTTTAACGAGGCGAATGTTTCAAGGATTGTCTGAAGATACAAGATGAAGTGCATGTATAGTTCAATATAAATCTAAGCAACCAAGGGGGAGTATTGTAACTCACTAGACTTTTGGTTTTCTTATATTTACACCTATCATTAACTTGTGTAATGGTCATTTATTCTATGACTCTTATAGTGCCAACTTGTGGCCTATATAAAGAGGTTGAGATGTATGTTTGAAAACACACCAAAATATATGAACTTGATCGTTGGAATGAAATCTTAGAGTTTTGGCTATTTTGTATCACAACAGTTTCCAAATTATGTAGACTTTATTGTTTTAAATGTCCTTTGATTCCAAACGAATTCAATATCCACAAATATTGAAACGGTTCTTGCAATGTATTTAGTTTCCAAATTATATAGACTTTATTGTTTTAAATGCCCTTTGATTCCAAACGAGTTCCACAGCTACGCAAATATTGAAATGGCCGTTTCCAAATTATGTAGCATTTATAGTTTTAAATGGAATCTATTTAGAACGTATTGTTGACAAGCTTAGGTGCATTTTCAAACATCGAATTTTATTAAATGTATTCTAGACTACAGACGTATATTCATTTGATTACACCTTTTCCACTTCAAACGATATGAATTCCTAACACCTTTTCAATTAATCAGACGTCGCCACATATTCGTTTGATTACAACGTCCGAAAAAGTATATATATGGTCACAAAGTTGAATTATCTGCGTCGAAAAATCAGAGTTCTATCCGTTCCACCAATTCCTTGCTCGAAGGTATCAATTATCTTCTTTCTTTTCCATTTGTTTCTTTCTTTAAACTAATAAAGTAATTATCTTCAAACTCCATGACATGTTGATCAATTTAGGGCTACCAATTGATCTTACAAGTCAACTCTTATGTCAAAATTCAAAATGGAATCCTTTTGAACAGGTTTGACTCGATTGGTATATCTATTTTCTTTCCTTTCAATTCTTCACAATTTTATTTCCATTTGACCCGTCCTAAATTTAGTTTCCTTTCAATTCATATTGTTTCGCTTGCAATGAAGGTGTTTGATGTAAGTCATAAATCAAATTTTTTTTTTTTTGAAACATCTTTCATATATATTAACAAACTAGCATAAAGCTAGACAAAACTTACAAACACAACCGAAACAAAGCAAAGCAAAACATAACGTCAAATACATGGAAGGATAAGCCATTCGGCCCAACTAACTCTAAACTTTGACCGCCGATTACAAACCCATAAAAACGCTATTTCTTTAATCGAGTCCACCAATGTATTCCGTCGAACATCACCACTCTTGAACGTAATTGCATTCCTATGACGCCAAAGAATCCAAATGACTGTAAACGCCACCGCCTCAATAATTAGCTTAGACTTAGCACTAATAGTGCTCGAATCCAAGGTATTAAAAAAACGTCTAAATCATTCGCATTTGTATCAATAACTTGTAACCAGTTTCCAATGGCCCGCCAGACACCTTTTGCCACATCACACGACCAAAATAAATGGTCAACATCTTCAATACCATCTCCACACATCCCGCACTTTAAGTCTTCAAAATAGATTCCCCTCATTAACAAATTAACTTTAGAAGGAATTCGGTTCAAATTAATCTTCCAAACAAGAATATTAACTTTACGGGGCACTAAAGAATTCCATCGTGTTTGTATTATAGACGATGGTAAAACTAAATCATCGAGCCAAAGTCTAGTATACTTGACTACAAACACCCCCTCACTACCAATCTCCCATCTCCACTTGTCCGGTTCGTTTAACAAACTAACCTCATCCAACATACACTTGAAATCACGAACCTGATCATCTTCCCGACCTCCTCGGATATCACGTGACCAATCCCACACCACCGTACCCCCTTGACACCGATCAGACACCAAACAATCTGGGTTTACCTCTAGCCTAAATAGTCTCGGGTATAAATTCCGCAAGGGGCTAGAGCCGACCCAAACATCCTTCCAAAATCGGATCATCTTGCCATCCCCCACTTGCATCTTAAGATAAGATAGACAATCAATACCATCATTTTTGAACCTACTAATCATCTTGACAATATTGGCCCACGGTGTCGAGCCAAGGCGTTGTGTATTAGTTAAATCCAACAACCCATTATCACCATAAATCGCCTTCACCACCTTTGTCCACATCAAATTATTATTTACCCTAAATCTCCAAACCCACTTCAAAACAAGAGAAATATTAAAAGCATAAAGACTCCCAGTATTTAATCCTCCATTTTGAAATGAAGCTAAAACCGAATCCCACTTCACCCAATGAATTTTCCTCTTTTCCTCGGTACCGCCCCAAAAAAAGGAGGCTCTAAGTCTCTCTAAAGAGTTTGCCACAACTTTAGGCATAACAAACAGTGACATATAATAAATACCCATTCCTCCCAACACCGTTTTTAACAAAAGAGACCTACCACCAACCGATAGCATGTTGACTTTCCACCCGGACAACTTCTTTTTAAATTTATCCACCAACTTATCCCAATTCTTTTTTTGGGACATACAAGCTCCCACCGGAAGACCAATATACGTAAAAGGGAATTTATCTTTACAAACTCCGAGAAGGCCCGCCATATCATTAATTTCAATATCCGGAACTCCGACACCATAAAGATTGGTTTTATTCAAATTTATTTTCAACCCCGATGACAAATGGAAATAATGCAAAATAATGAGGAGATTTTGCATATTAGTAAACGACCACTCACCGATGAAAATAACATCATCCGCATACAATAAATGAGAGATATAAACCGATTCGTCCATAACCGTAACCCCTTTAAACATTTGAGCGGAAATTGCATCTTCCATAGCCACATGAAGACCTTCCATGGCAATAATAAATAGAAAATGGGACAAGGGATCACCTTGTCTAAGCCCTCTTTCGAGCTTGAATTCGTTAGATGCATTTCCATTCAAAATAACCGAAGCCTTGGACGAATGAAGCGATGCACTAATCCATCTTCGCCATTTCTCCGGAAAATTCATAAATTCCATCATCCGGTCCAGAAATTCCCAACTAATAGTATCATACGCCTTTTCAAAATCAATTTTTAATACCATAGCTGTCTTTCGTTTTGTTTGTACCAATCAATCACCTCATTCACGATCATAGGCCCATCCAAAATATGTCGACCTTTCACGAACGCCGATTGCTCATGACTAACCACCGAGTCCACTACCGAGGCTAACCGGAGAGCCAGCACTTTCGCTATGATCTTGTACTGAACTCCAATCAGGCTAATGGGCCGGTAATCGTTAACTGCAAGCGGGTTAAGAACTTTAGGGATCAATGTAATAAAAGAAGCATTGCAACCTGTCGGAAGAAACCCTGTTTAAAAAAACTCAACAACAAAGTTAAAAATGTCTAATTTTAAAATATCCCAAAAACGTTTAATAAAAGCAAAAGTAAAACCGTCGGGCCCCGGGGCCTTGTCATTTCCACAGCTCCACACCGCTAGTTTCAGTTCCGTCATCGTGACCGGACCGGACACCATCAAGGCCTCATCCTGCGACAGGCTCTTAAACTTTTCACTACGCCTAACAACTTTAATGACCGGCACCCTTTTAAATTTCTTCTCATAATATTCGGTAAAAATTGACTTCACTGTCGGCGGCGAAGTAACCCAAACCCCGTCTTGTTTCACACCTCGAATCAAAGAATGTCTTCTTTTGCTATTAATAATCCCGTGAAAATATTTGGAGTTCTCATCACCTTCAATACACCATTTAACTTTTGCTTTTTGTGATAGATCTTTCCATTCTTTCGTGTCTAATTTATGTAAAGCAATTTTTGCCTCTTGTCTCTCCCGCAACTCAACTTCCGTGACTGAAAACTCATCCATCTTTTTTTCTACCCTAACCACCGTTTCAGTTAACTTTTTTTTATCTTCCGTCATTTGGACACTTTTTAACCGCCACCACTCTTTACATTTTTCCTTAATCAATTTTAATTTATCTTTAAAATTAATACACTGCTTATCACTAACCGCAATCCCGGGCGTACACCAAGTATTTTTTACCATCTCGACAAAGGAATCATCATCCATCCATGAATTGAAAAACCGAAATACCCGAGGGCCATAGTCAACCAATGCCTGAGATAATACAATCGGTCTATGATCAGAGATAATGTCGGTCATCACATTAGCTGTGATATCCAAACGTCCTTCAAACACCCCCTCGGTAATAAAAAAACGATCAAGTTTACTCATTTTCCGACCATCTGAACTTAATCTAGTAAACGCCGATCCCCCCATAGGAACTTCCACCAAACTCGCAGCATCCACAAACCCATTAAAATCCTGAATTTCTCTAGCATTCAATTCACAACCCCATCTTTCACCTTCCTCCCTCACCGCATTAAAATCACCGAAAATAATAAAGTTACCTTCATTCGAATTCATGTAATTAACAATAAATTCCCACAGCCGTCTTTTATTCACATTACTTTGAGGAGCATAAACGTTTACCATAATACACTTTAAATTATTAATTTTCCATTCGCCATGTACAAACAAAACATTATGAAAGCTCTCAATTCGAGAGCTCGAAAACATCAACGGATCCCAGATAGAAAGAATGCCACCCGAAACCCCAACTGCACTACTCAACGCAAAATCAAACGATATATTCGCCCAAACCTGTTTAACCATAACCTAATCCACCTTTGAGACTCTAGTTTCTTGAATACCCAAAAAAGAAATCTTGTATTTATTACACACCACACCGATACGTTTTCTCTTAACAGTGTCGCCTATACCACAGGCATTAATGGACATAATATTCATTAATGACCCTTTTCACCTCCCATACTACTAATCATACGTTCTAATGAAGTTTGACACCCTTCCATATCATGACCTATTGCTAAGCCAATATCAATATACCGACTAAGATCATCAATCAAAGAAACCGTTTTTTGGTTTGTCTTCATGTAGCCTGTTGAATCACACGATCTTTCTTTGTCTTTGTTTTTATCTGCCTCCGTTACCAAGCGTTCAAACCCTGGTGGTTTAGACAGAAAGGATGTTGGATTGCCTATAACGTTTTCCCCCTTCTGACCCGGCGGCTCAGGATCAAAAAAAGGGTTTAACGGTTCGGAAAATGGAACTGATCCACCCTTATTCGCCTCTTGTCCCCTAGCCACCGATTCCTTATCTGCCTTGCCGAAGTCTTTCTCTCCTTTGTCTGAACCGCCATCACATGGCAGCGGGTCAATCGGGTCTAACACCCCCTGATTGTCTGTCACGAAATTCTCCCCGAACTCGTTTTCCTCCTTTTCATCATCACTAATATCAACCGTCCCATCTTGCGACACAGACACGTCGTCATTTTCTGTATTACTATCCACCTCCACACTTCTCATTGTGGGTTGCCACAATGCAACTTCGTACACCCACACAGTGTACTTAGAGTTATCGATCACTACTTCCACTTCTTCTTGGATTTTCCCCCTATCTTTGTTTTAATACAAGCTTTCCCCGTACTCCCTTCCCCGTTATCCCCATCAACAAACATAACCTCTCCCCCATTCTGAAACAATCTTGTTGATGGAAGAAATTGTACTCGCTACTAGAGGTAGACCATCTACCCGAACCCAAACCACTTTATCATCTACTACAAATTTGTCATCCAGCATTCTGAGCTGAGTGAAGTAAAATTCCATGTCTTTATGCTGTTTGAACTTGTTACACGCCTTTTGGTTATCGAATTCAAGCCATATCCACGACCCTCCGATATAGTGAACATCAGTATCATTGAAACCTTCTTTAGTGCATATTGTCTTAATATTCTCAATCAAAGAAAGATCTCTAACCTTACCAACCAAAACTGTGCCAATGCTACACTGCATAATACCTTTTTTATCTAAGGAGATTGTTTTCTTCTTTTTTTGAACAATTGTATCCTTTTCCTGCACATGTTTCGGGCCTGTGTGAAATAATTCAGAAAATTTCAGCGGCTTATTAGCTTCCCGTGAATTAGCAGTCGACCGAATACGGTCAGCAAAATTCTGATCAGGAACCCTATTCTGAGCAGTAACCCTATTCTGAGCAGTAATGTTATCGTTCCTAGTTTTACGATCGAATCTCGATACCGAAGCAAAGATATGATACGAGTCGTACCATGCAGTGTTTATCTGCTCCAAAAGAGCATCTGTGTTCTTAACCCTAATGAATCTAGTAAAACCAAACCTACGGCCGATTTTTGAGAGTTTACGAGGAATGAAAGCATCAACAACCGTACCAAATACCTGCATTGCTTTCATGAGATCCCCCGCGTCCCAATGTGACGGAAAGTTCGTGACGTAGAAGGACATTGCGATTTTCTTAAGGTCGGCGTCATTGTATCGAAGCCTCGGATGCCTTTTCTCAGTATTAAAAGACCGTCGCTGATTGCTATTACCCTTCGACATCGTAACCCAAACCTACCCCCCCCTCCCGATCGCCGGGAAAGAGCCGGAAACAAGAGCGCAGCCGGAACCCTAGCCGTATTCGGCAATCGCCAATCGCCCGCTTTTTTAGGAGCGTTTTTCTTTTAACCTATTTCTTTCTAATGGTTTAAATCAATTTTTATTAGAATACCATTTTGGCATTTTATTTCTTCAATGTTAATTGTAATGAGAACATGGACTTTTCAATTTCCAATTACTTTCATGTTTATGTTTCATGTATTTGTCAAAATTCGTCGATCATTATATTGATTTTTATCGAGATCTCTTTAGTCTTGAGGTATATCAACTTCTATATGTTCATGAGAAAAATAAAACAAAACAAAAACTCATGTACAATTTGTACTTTATTTTTGAATATCAGTACTAATTTCATTTATTTTAATTTTCTTTTAGATCAGATTCTTAAAAGGTGAAGATTTGATAAATAAAAATGGAGTATTTTATAATTAAATTCTAAAATGTTTTTTTTCTTATATTTAATGATTAGAGGTATTAAATAGTGTTGGTGGTAACGTGCGACATAAATGCTCTTAGGCTCATTTTTGTATTAACAATGTTTTATGAACAATATTCAAATGTTAAGTATTAGAAAAATTAAAAAATGGTTACATTTTATACAACTGTTGGTTCAAATTTATTTAATTGAAATTAAAAATTACGATTTTGTCGTGCGAATTTATTTTCTAGACGTAGTTGATTGGTATATCATTCACACTGTTCAGAAGAATTGGGATGAAAAAGTTTAAACTCCATTTCAAGGATAAACATGTTAATGCTCATGCTTTATGTACTTTGTTCGTAACATCATTTCAATGTATGTGATTTACCTTCAAAATTGTTGTTTATTGTGAATGAAGCCCGTGTATCGCACGGGCCATGTTGCCTCGTGAATTAATAAACTTTAACTGTTATTATTGTTTGTATATTTAAAAACAAGAGTAAATTGGAAAAACTTATAGATGCGGCCATATTGCACTTTTAGTCCATGTATTATCGAAATGCTGAAGGTGCGAAGTTGCGTAGGGGTGATTATCGGGCCAAAACCGAACCGAACCGATAGAACCGATAATCGATAACGATGAATTGTTAAAACCGAAACCGAACCGATAACATGTTATCGGTTTCGGCTCGGTTCGGTTTCGGTTCGGTTCAGTTATTTTAGGCCAAATGTTCATCCTTTTCCGAAAACCGAACCGAACCGATAGAACCGATAACCGATAATGATGAATTTTCAAAACCGAAACCGAACCGATAACATGGTATCGGTTTCGGTTCGGTTCGGTTTCGGTCGGGTTTTCGGTTCGGTCCGGTTTTTTCGGTCCAAATGCTCACCCCTAAAGTTGCGAACTGTCATCCGTGTGTGTTGGGGCATTTCAGACATTTCCAAAATATACGACATGACCAAAATTCCCTCAACTAACATAATGGGTGGGACCACATATGCAAAATGACTAAAGTGCCATCAACTACTGGAGGGCAGTTAACACCGTCATAGAGAAATGACTAAAACAGACTAACGTTTCCAAAATAGGGACATTACATGCATTTTATTGATACAGTATGGACTAAACGTGTAATTTAACCAAATTACAAGAAATTTACTCTTACGTTGTGTTCCAGAATATTTAAATGAAAGAAAAGAAAAGAAAATAAGAGAATAGAAGAGAAAAGAAGAGATATTAAAGAATAAAATATTTTTCTTTCTTGTGTTCCCGAATCGGAGAGAAAAGAAAAGAAAATCATCAATCTTTGTATTCCCGAGTTGGAGAGAAAGGAAAAAAGTTAGCACATTTACAATTTTATCCTTAAAATATAAATAAATTAGTTAATATCAAGGGTAATTTAGTAATTGCGTTTAATTAAACTTTCTCTTCTCTCCAAATCTTCCCACTTTTTGGAGGAAGATTAGGAGAGAAAAAATGCCTAAAATTTCTTTCCTCTTCTCTTCCTTTCTTTTAAACAAATATTCTGGAACATAAAAAATTTATTCTCTTCTTTCCCATTCTTTTCTCTTCCTTCTGAATCTTTCCTCTGGAACACAATATTAGTCTTAGCACTCTTACAGGTGCTTGTTAATTGATATTAATCCCTTTCGATCTTTAAGAAAGGACGGGTATGGTCCATTTATAATAAACCCCTTTCAAACTTTAAGAAAATACGAGTGCGACTTTTAACCTCTAATATTAAGTCAAAAAGATGATGGTGCACATGATAAGCATGTTCAGTATATGATAATAAATTTCATTTCCAGTTGAGACAACCGTTATTAATATTTTGGAAACCAATAACCTCTAGGGAAATATTTTAAACATATGAAAAATAAATTATAAAATAAAGGTTTATAGTCCAACGGTATCAAGGTGATTAGATGTCGCATAAAATTATGGATTCAAGTCTTGTTATGGACAAAACTCATGTAGAATTAGTGGGTCACGTGTGTTAGCCGTTCAAATAAAAAATACACTAAAGTTTATTTTTCCTGTCGAGAAAAAACTTTATATATATACAAAATTTATCACTATAAAAATTGTATTCTACTATTGTAAAATTTTATTCTTGAGATAAATAAGGAGGTGAATTTATATTTTGATTGATCTGGTGTAAGATTAGACTTTCTTCAAAATATAATTGGTTTCGAGTTTAAAGAAAACTCAAACTTAACCTGTACCCTGAAATTTTGCCCATCTTTAAAAACAATTTGATAACTCCCTAGCGTTTTTAAGAGCGTACTACCAAAGTATCGAACTTCCCTGAAAATGCAGTGATATCGAAGTTGTGTTGTTATGTCTAAGACTATGGGGTATGGGCACCACCACCACCCCATTTTTTCTGCCACATCATCTGCCACCTCAGCAACCACACCACACCACACCACTCCACTTTATCCATGAAATACCCACCACCCCACCCCACACCATTTTTTTTCCAACTCATCATTTCTTTTCCATTTATTTTAATAAAAACACAAATTACATTTAAATAAAAATACAAATAACAATCTAATAAAAATACAAATAACATTTATTTTAATCTTCGACTTCATTATTGTCTTCATTTGGGTTTTGATTTCGGTTATTGTAGAAATGTTCCGCCAAGTCTTCTTGAAGTCTATCGTGTGTTGCATTGTCTCGAATGTCAACAACCCTATGCAAATATTCAGCTGTTCCCAGTACATACAGTGTTTGTCGGGGACCGTCTGACACGTAATGTGAAATATTGCGACCTTTGTCTTCGAAAACCATATTATGCATGATGATACATGCATACATAATGGATCTTAAATTATGAAGTTCATAGGTACGCGCCGCATTTTTAACAACGCGCCACTTTGCCTTTAAAACCCCAAAAGCACGTTTTACGTCTTTACGTGCCGATTCTTGTTTTTGGGTAAACAAGGTTTGTTTTGGGTTTGATGGATGCCGGTAAGCCTTCACAAACGTAGCATGACGAGGATATATTCCATCGGTAAGGTAATAACCGAATCTATAGTGATGTTCATTAACAACGAATGGAGCATCTGGTGCCCTTCCTGTTAAGATCTCGTTATATATCGGTGATTGATCAAGCACGTTGACATCATTGTTCGAACATGCAACCCCAAAAAAGGCATGCCAAAACCATAGATCTTGTGAGGCAACTGCTTCTAGTACCAACGATGGCCTTCCATGATGACCTCCCGTGTACTCTCCTCTCCACGCTTGAGGGCAATTCCTCCAGTCCCACTGGGTACAATCAATGCTACCAAGCATTCCAGGAAAACCATGTTTCTCTTCATGATGGGCATATAAATTCTGAACATCAGTGACCGTTGGTTTCCTCAAATAAATAGGGCCGAATATTGCAACAACCCCTTCCGCAAATTTATACATACTTTCCCTAGCGGTCCTTTCAGACATGCGTAGGTACTCGTCAAGAGAATCAGGGGACGACCCGTAAGCCATGGATCGGATTGCGGCAATACATTTCTGGATCGGAGAAAATCTCAGCCTACCTCTAGCATCATATTTTGGTTGAAAGAAAGGATACCTGTTTTCTAATGCACTACATATGCGCATGAACAAAATTTTGCTCAAACGAAACCGTCGTTTGAAATCTCTATCGTTATAAACGCTATCATCTGCAAAATAATCTCGATAAAGACGTCGGTGTCCAGCGGCACGATTACGGTTGAGCTTCGCCGTCCTACTGTCGAAGCGGGCGGTGCTACTTTCCGCCGCCTGTGCATTCAACGCGACGCGCAATACGCAATCAGAGCCATATCGTATGTGTCGGATGATGACGATGATGACGATGATGTTGACGACGATGGTGGTGGGGTAGCCATGATTAATTGTAGTGATTATAGGTTAAAAAGATGGTAAGGAAATGATATAGATTGTGTTGTAAGATGGGTAATTGTATTGTGTTGTGATTGGGTGTATATATATATATATATATATATATATATATATATATATATATATATATATATATATATATATATATATATATAAAATAAATTATTTTTTTAAAATTGTAACGGTCATGATAAGACCGTTGAACGGTCAAATTCGCCTCCCACCCCGCTCGTTCTCTCTCGTGCTCGTGCACACGGCTCTTCACCACCGCACCCCACGCCGTGTAGGTGGGCGGTGTTCCCCGGTGCACCACGCCGTGGCCGAGTGGCCACCTCAGCCCACGCCCCCGATTTGTGTCCCATACCGTGTAGTCTAAGGCGTGTTCTGCACATGAAAATTGTGACTGACTTATACAACAAAAAGTAATTAATCATACTTATTAATTTGAACAATAGAGGACACACCTTTTAAACTACTCATGAATAATTTCATATTTTCTATAGCAAAATTTAAACCCATGACCACACAGGCCAGTGAGGAATAATTTCTAACACCTTATACTGTTAGGCTAGAAGTCTTTTAGTAATTAATCAGACTTTTAAAACATTAATCAAGACTCTTCACTTGCCATAAGACTTGTGCCAATGGGCACCGCCACCTTACCGCTGGTTAGCGCCGGTTTGGTGGCACCGTTGGCACGGTCTCGCCACTTTACCGTCGGTTTAGCTTCCTCCGCTTTGAAGACGAGAGGGAGAGGGTTCGCCGGTTGAAGTGGTGGGTCCAAGGGGGTATTTTGTGTGTGTGTGTTTTGTAATGGTGGGTCCCAAAAAAATAAAGGGAAGTGATATTGTTGGCATGGGTATGTCAGTTTAGTGTCGGTTGGAGGGTGAGCTGACGTGACGCTGATTTGCCAACAACTGACGGTATCAGTTTGCCAAACCATTAGCACCGGTCTAACTGAATGAGTTGAAAAGGCACCTTGTTTGAATCTGAAATAATGGGTTATGGATCGACCCGAAAGAAACCGGATTTCAGCAAAAACATACCAGTACATGACTGGGTTTTTTTCACGTTATATTCATGTCCGCAGGTTACTCGAGTGTACACATTGGACCCGAGGATCCGACTTGTTTTTGCACAAGATACTCAGGATACACATGTCGATCGACAGGTTTCATTATTTAATTAAATTTCAGATTGGTTTTTATATAATATATATAGTCTTGGAACTATTTATTTATTTTAGAATCTGTACAGTTTTATTAAATGAAATGATGAATTGTTCGGAATAAGTGATTATTTATTGCTCCTTTCTGAAAGGTGTATGGACGTTTTTCTTCAAAACAGTATCTATCAAATAACTTAATCCGGCCTATATATTTAAAATTATTTACGGAATATTAATATTGTGATAAAATATTACTTTACACCCATTTGCATTAGCAAACTGTCGGCAAGGTCATATCATATTTTATTTCAATGGGTAAACTTGTAAGACTATACGGAACCATTAAAGCATGCAATGTTTCCTTATATATATTTCCCCCGAAAAATTATACGTTCGGGCCCCATGTCTTTATGTGTGTTTGTATAAAAGTCAGTTTTCTTTTCTTTTTTGTTTTAGCATATTTCCAAATGACTAATCAATCAATATGTTCGGTACGATGATCATCGGACATGAACTTAGTATTTATTCATACTAAGGCTATATTTGGGAATAATTTATTTAAGGTGGTTATGATTAGATTATTTTGACTGGCTTTTTTTTTGTATAATTCTCTTAGAAGCAAGCGGTTATAATAAGATTATTTTGGATGGCTTTTATTTTTTCCTTAAGTTTATGTAGTAAATCCGATAGAAGTCTAAACTCTACAACTTTATACCTGAAACTCTAATCACAATAGATTCATTTTTATGTAATTTTTATGGATTTTAATATGACAGACCACCTTAGAAATATCAATAAGAATAGATAAATTATTTAAAAAGAAATTATAACAATCAATTCACACTTATCTCTTCTTCAATATTTCTAGGAACATACAATACCCCTGCTACTAATTCACTCAAAAAATTGAGATAAACGTGATTGATGCTTTAATCTAATTAATTATTATTTTTTAAAGCAAACTATCCATTTTATTTACAGTTATGAAACCAAATTTTGATTATTCAAAGGAGTTGGTTTAGATGTCATTTTCAATCAATATGCGGCCCCACGAACGAAACCTACTTCAAGTCATGTTCTCAAGCAATTAAAAAATATCAACACTTTCAGAAAAGAATTTATCACAATCACTATCACACACATATTATTTATCTTTCTTCCTTACAGTATCGTGTATATTTTTTTTGTTGCATAGTTGACTCTTCGAACCAATCTAAACTATATTGATATTATTATAACCACCTAAAACAGTATCATAATGTGATGTGGCATATGGAATATGAGACGTGTAGCAAGAACATATGTGGTAATTGACTAATTATATGTTATGTGATTGGGATATGGGCGGGTGTCTTTAGGTAATTAAAGGCTTGATTAAGGCCAGACCTATTTGTAAAATATAAACTGGCTGCAGACCGAATGGCATATGCCACCATGTGTAGGGGTGTTCGTTTGGACGGTTTGGATATATCCGAACCAAATAGATGAAACCAAATATAGTCCGGTTTTCAAAAGTTCAAACCAAACCGTCCAAACTAATTCGAAAACCAAACCGGTCCGAACCAAATAACAATTTGGTTGGTTTGGTTTTATCCGTTTGGTTTTTCCTTAAAATTTCCAAAAATACTACAAAAGTATATAAAATAAATAATATTAAGTTCGATATGTAAAATTCCAAAATGATAAACTATTTTGTACATAAAAACAAATCTAATTCATAGCTTGTGACATTTATAATGATATATGCAAAAATCTTGACATCAACTTTATCAAAAACTCCAAAAAGATTGGTATATCGCCAAATAATACAATATAAAATGGAACAAGTGTTAGTATATAAATCATTTAATATAAGAAATGTAAAGAAAAGGAGTACCATAATTGCTTACTATGGAAACCAACAAGTGTTAATATATAAATCAATTTACTATATATTACTATTCGGTTTTTTTGGACAATCCGGTTTTCATGATGGAAACCAAATCCAATCCGAAATCCAAACTATTAATTTGGTTCAAGTCCAAACCGATCCAAAAAACCAAATAACCAATCCAAATAGTCCGATCCAAAATGTCCAATTGGACAATCCGGTTATATCCGAATAGTGAACACCCCTAACCATGTGCCTCCGACTCTCCAAGCCTAGCATTCCTTTTCATTTGGGTCATGTGCAAGCCACGTGAAATAATATAAATACCAAATTTTATTATAATAAAGGGCAGAGAAGAAAATTTCTCCGTGTACCTTGGTTTTTTTTTTTAAGCAAAAAGAGGGAGAAAATGATTTGTCACCAAAAGGTAAAGAAATGGGGTGATGACTAATTGGATTTCTTAGAGAAAATAATTTATCCGTATTTTGATTTCTCAGCCCAACCAAACAATGGAAATAAAATTATTTTCAATTATCTGACTCCATTTCCTTGTATCAAACATATCCTAAAATAACATGTTCACATGCTTCAACAGGCATTCTATAATAACATGTTCACATGCTTCAATAGGGATGTACAGACTTGATTGATAACTAAAAGGACTAAAATGTACCGAGTTATAACTTATAGCGGTCCAGTTCTCCGTTCCAATTTTCATGCAAAATGTCTGTCCAAAACTAAAGAAGACCAAAGAAACTCGATAAAAATCAGGAAAAGCCGAAAAACCAATTTTTTCAGTCCTATAAAAAACCTCATACGTTCAGTCCTCGCCAAAATACTTTTCTCGGATCTCGATTTGATTCCACGAGGTCCAATCTGGTTTTTGGACATGCACAGGCAACTCATGTATTTAAGTAGTAGGATTTTATTTTTAGATGCATGCCGAGCTAACATTACCTATGCTGTTCCTTTGTCTTTACACAATAAACATCTAAACTATGTAAAATACAAATATACAAAGTGTCTTTTATAAAGCTAAGAGACTTAAGTTGCATAAAAAAGTTCTAAAAAATTTAAGAAAATTTTCATTCAAAAAATCACTTTTTCCTATGCTAAAAAGTTCAAAGATTATATCAATCATTACATTTTAGCAATGATTTATGATTTAGATAAACAACGGCAACAAACATAGAATAACCACGAAAAATTGAAGATCGAGCAAGTAATTTTAACAACAAAAGAAGAGTAGCACTTTCAGTGTCATACATGAATCATAAACACCGTCTTAAAACTGAACATGAAAAACTGTTTATCATCATCAAGATTGCCAATTCAAACTGCTCTCCACATTGGTGCAAATCAACGATACTGCAAGGAAGAAACATAAATAATTGAAATAAAACAAATGCAAATTGGCGTATGAATAAGAGAAAGCAGTTAAGTAAAAAAATCGAATGACTTTGAAGCCCAAAGGTAAATAAATTAAAATATTTAAAACTTGACCTAAATCATCATATAATTTTGATAAACTATCATATTCAATTCACACCAACCTTGATGAAACCGATTTCCTTTGCGTTGCTGTGGAAGCATTGCCTGCAGCACATAAGCCCATACTTTCTGATCAACCCATGTGAGTTACCACATACACGGCTGGTACAACACAACAAAAAAGACCAATTGCATTATTCACAGTCAACAATAACTGAAAAGTCAAACAGAAAAAAGAGAATGTCATAGGGAAGTTAGTCATATTTGCCTCAGCAGTTAGTATATTGTGAACATTTGTTCCATTTGCATCCATGTAAGTCAGTAGAGACATTTGAATCTTAATGGAGTTTGAAATGCACCAATTTCAACCAAAGCAAACAAATATGTTTTCATAGTGATATCTATTAGGTCAAGCAAATCATGTTTATAACTGATGACTAAAGAAAAACAAAGTAGCTAGCAGTTTAGAACCTTTTAATGTCAAACTAAACCAGTTTACCACGAAATACTACAGAATGCTAACATACTATCAAAAAGCAAGTTTCTTCGTACATGACTTGCAAGGAAGTTTAACGTAACAACCATTTTTTCAGTTATCACATCTCTCAATGTGTATTCCTTGTAATGAAATGCAACTTAGTCATGAATTTGTTCCATAAAAGTCAAGATTTGCTTATAGTAAAAAAATTCAGAATCCATAAAGCAAATGAGAGTACAGAAATAGACCTGTATAATGTATATCAAATACTTGTATATCCACAATAACACCAACTGTAAATAACTTGTTTAACGAATAAAATCCCGAGCATAATAGCTGTTATCATTGAATCTAAGAGTGTTTGACAAACTACCAAGACACATACAGCAGAAGTTATGTCGTGTATAACAATGAAAAAATTCAAACAACGCACAAGAACACAATCTTATCATAATATAAGCATAAGACGATATAAGCATGATACGCACAATACGATGAGCGATACAACAGACATGAATAGATAGAAGGTTGCAAATCAGCGGTATGATAACTTACCAGGTACGAGAACCAGGGCCGTAAAGCTTGGGATGCGAGTTCCAGATGTTAGAGTGACCCATTCTTCGTGTATGGAGGCAAGGAGCTCTGGAATTCAAAACCCTAGATTTTGCGCTTTGAGGCTACGACTGGCTTCATGGGGTGTTTTCTATACTCTTCATGGGTCAAGGCCCATTGATAACAGGATGTCCAATTGTTAAACAGGCCCATCGTTCTTGATCCACAAATCATTCTATTTCAGCATAATCTATACTATATTATAAAGCATTTACCCTTTCCAAATATAGCAAGGCTGAAAATTCAGCCAACACACTTGCTATTTCCAGAGATATTTGCTTTTGTTTAAAAAAATTATTAACCCAAGATTCGAACATGACAGCTTCAGCTCATTAAATTGAGCACTAACCAGCTGAGCTAACCATGCGGATGTTTTTTACTTCTCTTCCAAAGAATATATCCTTTCCACAAGCTTATTGAATCTACCCTTCATTGTCGATTCCCATTCCTCAATTCCTCTTACATACGCGACAGCCTTCTCGATTCCTCAATCCACCAATGCTTCCACCAATACCTCCTCGATTCCTCCTCTCTCTTTCCCACTCATCTCACACTAACACTGCCGCCCAATGCCTCCATCCTCCACCGTCTCTTCCACGAACACACAAAACCTCAACGTCGGAGTGCAATCGCCGTTGCCAAAAGGGTCACGGGAAGCCTTTCCTTTAAGATTAACTGATCAGATTGGTGATTTCGATTCCGTTGTAATTTTGCTTGTTATTTTGATCAATATTGTACTAAATTAACTAATTTATTGTTATGCGCCTGTTATATTTGTTGTTAAATAATCATAAATTCTGATAGTATTTAAGTATCGCTTCATCTACACGATTATAGCGCCATATATTACTTATGTTAGGTCTGGGCTATTTGGACTTGAAGTTTCTAGGGTTCTTGGTGGTGGTCTTATATCAGGTACACCATCATTATTTGAAACCAAAGTTTATTTTGTGACCCGTTTTCATAATTTGGACCCGTTTAGATGGCAATAATCTAATCTAAAACATGATATATATACACAGGTTTCCATTTGAAATTTAGTGAGATCTATTAATTATTTTTATGCAGGACAATAAATGAAATCCAGCGATTTGCACAAATAAGAAACAAGATGAAAGAACTTGAAATACAGGTTGAAAGAAGTACCAAACGTTGCAAAAACGAAGAGGTTTCAAGCAATTAACTTTTCTATAATCTTTATTATAATTATATATTTATGCTTGGTTTCTTCAGGACGAAATCAAAGCAATTCAAGTGGTCAAGGTGCAGGAGAAAGAGAATATCATCGAGAGATGATTAAATCGGTTTAAAGAAACTTACAAAGTACTTACAAACGCACCTGCATGAATACTCCTCTGTTTTCATTTATTCATTGCAACTAATGAATTCTTTTTGTACAAGTCAAACGGTAAGCCTACTGCCCAACCCTCCCATATGGCTCCCTTTACGGTTTGTATGCACATGTTGGCTTGCACGCTACTGGGGTTTAGTCGTACGCCATGGTAGGTTTATTAAAAAAAATCAGTTTTTATGATCTTTTTAAGTCAGTGAATTTTTAGTTTTTTTCATATTTATATTTTTTCCCTGTGTTTTTCTAGGTATTTGTGCTGATATTGTGGTTTCAGAAAGACAAAAAGCAAATGAAGAATGAAGGGAAAAGGTTAGTTTATTGAATTGGTTCGATTTGAGTCTGTTTTATCTCCACGAACCACCACCTTTCTGTATTAAGTCATAAACAATCAGACTCGTTATGCCTTTCCCCGTATAGTTTTTTCACCATTAAGTTGATTAAGTCAAAATCAAACACCACCTTAATAATGAAGCACTTCATACCTCTTTTCAAACCTAATCTTTTAAGAGACGCACATCCCAATCCACATACACTCTTAATCTCAACTCCATTTTTGTTTCGGTAAACCCTAATCATACCAGGTCAATCGATTAATTCGTATGTGAATACATGAATTTTGTGGTAAATCTGTTTCTAATTTCGTTTGTCTTTTGTTTGTATTTTGAGGTAAATATCATTAGATCGAATTGTGTGATTACAGTTATTTCGTTCATCCATCTGATCTTAACCATAAATTCGTTTTAATTTTTGATTCAGAAGAGACGTTGGGAGATGGATCACTATCGTCGGAGTTATATTGCGTCTGTTCTTCCCAAATCATCTTCCAGGTCGAAATTTTCACCAATTTTGCTTCATGTGATCTATATTAATCTATTTTTCTTAGCTGTTATTACTTTTTCCTTTCTTGTCATGCTGGTAAGGTGTACATGTCATTTTCTTTTGTTGTGCAATTACTTTTTCTTGAACGATATCAAATGAAAACTTTATTTCAAACCCGTATCCTAACATTGACCAGAAGCCAAACAGGGTAAAAAGAGAAAACGAAGCTTGCTATGGGTTGGTTAGACCCATTTGGAAGTTACAAAATGGCGTTTGGCTGAAACTGGAATGTTGCAAACTTGTTGGACATTCTGGCTAGACTTAAGTATTATAAATGCGGTTATACATTTTGGCTAGACTTAACCATACACCATCGATCATCCGCGACTACCACCACCACTCACCATCACTACCACAACCATATACGGATATACCAATTTAACAATGCAAAACGAAGTTATAGGGTACCCGCCGCCGCATTGCGCGGGTACCAGCTAGTATATTTAAATGAAAGAAAAGAAAAGAAAGTAAGAGAATAGAATAGAAAAGAAAATATATTAAGAAGAAAATGTTTTTCTTTCTTGTGTTCCCTAATCGAAGAGAAAAGAAAGAAAAATCATTAATCTTTGTGTTCCCGAGTTGGAGAGAAAGGAAAAAAATTAGCACATTTACAATTTTATCCTTAAAATAAAAATAAATTAGCTAATATCAAGGGTAATTTAGTAATTGCAGATAGTTTTAATTAATTAAAATTTATCTTCTCTCCAAATCTTCCCACTTTTGGGAGGAAAATTAGGAGAGAAAAAATGTCCAAAATTTCTTTCCTCTTCTTTTCACTTCTTTTAATTAAATATTCTAGAACGCAAAAAATTTATTCTCTTCTTTCCAATTCTTTTCTCTTCCCTCTAAATCTTCCCTCTGGAACACAGTGTTAGAGAAAAAACCAGTTCACAATCCGAAGCAGATTGAAAAATCGAAATGAAACCGGATCGAAGCCCATCGGGGCGGGTTGGATCCGCAAGTGCCATAATGAGATTGGTTCAAGGATCCATGGGGTTTGGAACAGCCAAACCGGTTTTGAATCGGATTTTATACTACCTGTTATAACCAGTTTTGTCCCAACATGTTGGTTTTATGTATACGGTTCGAATCATGTTCCAATTGATTCAGTTTTGACACAATCCGGTTTGACCAAATCCGATACCCATATATAATATCCATTTTTTTCAAATTGGACCATCGTTTTGTCCCTTTCCTCATTGCCAAAGATAATGGCAACCGAAGGAAGCAAACTAAGGATTCGTGTCATTGGTGTCGGGTGACTGTTGGGATCACTCTTAAGCAAAGTTTCAGTATTTCGATCAATTCAACAAGATTAATTTGAAGTATTTGAAATTACGCCGCAGGTTCAAAGGTTTTGAATTTTGACCATATACATGTAAACAAAATCAAAGTCAACAAACTGCCCACCTCCCATTTTCAGTTTTTCACACATGATATGTTATTTTACTAGAAAGGAAAAAACAATAAAAAAAATTAAAATAAAAATAAAATATTGGGTCGGTTTCCCAACCCAACAGATCGCTCGCTTCTCCGCCAACTTCATAAAACACACGTCCTGTTTGTCCTATTTATTCAAAATCACTCTCGATTTTAGGATTTATCAACGATTGATTCTTCATTTTCTGTCAACCATCGAATGCTTTCCAGATTTCTCTAGCACCCCTGGCCTTTCTTTCCTCAGGTTCGTAACCAAATCATAACAATTTCGCCTTTTATTTCTTCTTTGTGATTAATTATTCGAATTAAACCGTCTACCGAAGTATGGGTTTTAGGGTTTCGAATGCAATTAATTTGGTTCGTGTTTACAGTTTTCATCAGCTTTCGGAAATTATAGTTCATTATTATCATTTTTTCGTGATTCAATACTTCAAAGAAATCATTACTTGTTACTGCTTTCTTAATGCTACGGTTTTGTAAAAGCATTGTGTTTGTTATGACTTCATTAAAGCAATTTGTTTCTTGTAGGGAATGTCATCTCATTTCGTTGTTTACAATTTTAATCTATCAAAATTCTACAACTTTATTAACTTCTTATATTAGGACTATACAAAAACCTAATTTACATTTCTTTTTAATTTCTGCAATAGCTATCCATGGCGACAGCAACTATGGCAACTGCAGCTGGTGCTGCTGCTTTATTATATTATACTTTAAATAAAAAACTACAATCATCACCTGCTACAACCGTTGCTGATGAAGAAAGTGACAGCCTTGTGCAAAGTAGTAACAGTTCTTCGAGGGTTGAACGAGTTTCTCATAGACTAATTCAAGCTCCTGCAACATGGTTGGAAACTATTTCAACTTTATCAGAAACACTTCGGTTTACATATTCAGAAACTTTGGGCAAATGGCCTATTGGAGATTTAGCTTTTGGCATCAGTTATTTGCTAAGAAGACAGGTTATAATTTGATTCGACTTGTTTTCTTATTAGCTGAAGTTTTCACTTTTTAATTATTTTCTCTTGATTGATAACATTTTGTTATGCAGGGGAATTTGCATGTTAGTAGTGTATTTGGAGGTAAAGAAAGCCTGCAACTTACAGGACCCGAAATAGTTTCTGAGCTTAAATATTTCCTGGACTTATTGACTCTCTGCTGGCATTTTTCCAAAAAAACATTTCCTGTATTTTTGGAGGAAACCGGTTTTTCACTAGAAGACGTTCTTATTCAAGAACCAAAAGCTGGAGTAAGTTTTCTCATCTCTTCGAACTATATTATCATATAGATTTAGTAGCATATGATGTGTTATTATAACGTGACATTTTGGTTGCAGATTTTGAAGCCGGCTTTTACGATATTAGTGAACCACAAAACAAAAACTTTTCTTTTACTGATTCGCGGGACCCACAGCATTAAGGATACTTTAACTGCTGCAACTGGAGCAGTTGTACCGTTTCATCATACAGTTGTACACGAGGGTGGAGTTAGAGATGTGATATTAGGTTATGCTCATTGTGGAATGGTTGCAGCTGCTCGGTGGATTGCAAAGCTTGCAATTCCTCTGCTTCTAAAAGGATTTCAAGATCATCCTGATTATAAGCTTCAGGTATTGACTCTTCAACATGTTAATATTCTTTTATTATTTAATATTAAATTAATATTTATTTTCTTCTGTGTGTATATAATCGGATATAGATTGTTGGACATTCTTTGGGTGGTGGAACTGCTGCTATTTTAACTTATGTGTTGCGGGAACAAAAAGAACTATCTACAGCTACTTGTGTTACATTTGCTCCAGGTTTATGACCGTTTTATCGCCTTTGTATTTTGAATTATTATTTTGTCCGCTTTGTATAAAAAGATTTAGAAGGTTGTATGCTTAATATGATTAGGTGCTTGTATGACATGGGAATTGGCGGATTCAGGCAATGAGTTCATTACATCTATTATTAATGGAGCTGATCTGGTCCCCACATTCTCAGCTGCATCAGTAGATGATTTGCGTGCAGAGGTGAATTAATACTTATATAAATTGTATATTCTTACTAGGATGTCGTTTTGGAGGGCATAATGGTCTTAATATATTTTTATGTTTGTAATTTGTATAATAGGTTACAGCATCAGCATGGCTAAACGATCTGAGGACTCAAATCGAGCACACAAGAATTCTTAGAACTGTGTATCGATCTGCATCAGCTTTGGGTTCTCGACTTCCATCAATGGCAACTGCTAAAGCAAAAGTTGCTGGAGCTGGTGAAATTCTCCGCCCTGTTTCTAGTGGTACACAGGTAGGTAGACTTGTTTTTCTTGGTACGGGGTGAAACGGGCCGGGTCGGGTTGGGCTGTGTTGACCCAAAGCACTAAAATGGGCCATTTAATGGTGATTGTAGGTTGTGATGAGGAGGGCCCAAACCATGGCACAGGCTGCATGGGCCCGCCCTTCCATGGACATATCATCATGGTCATGCATGGGCCCACGCCGCCGGCCCGTTGTTTCAACTGCCAATTCTCCAGAATCTTCTTCTTCTAAACCCGAATCCGAAAGCATCTCAACAGCTCTTGAACTCCCCGTTTCTGCATCAGATGAAGCAACAACCGCCACATGGCATTCAAACGATGAACCTGATGCTGACCTGGCGACAAGTACCCGCGAAGATAAAATGACTGAATTTGAATTATGGGAAAAACTCGAACACGAGTTGTATGACCAAAGTGAAGGTGAAGAAGCTGATGTGGCGAAAGAAATGAGGGAAGAAGAAGAGGCTGCAATTGCCGAGGGTTGTAAAATCCGGTCAGAAAACAACGAACCCGAAAAGACAAAAGAGGCACATAGGTTTTTTCCAGCTGGCAAGATTATGCATGTTGTCACAATCCCTCAAATCGTGGAGCAAAGTGAATCCGATGATGACACATCATCAAGTGACTCGGATAATGATCAGGATCAAAAGCCGGTGGTAGAAGACAAAATAGGAATATTCCTGACGTCACGATCTTTATATAGTAAAATTAGATTATCGCACAGTATGATAAACGATCATTTCATGCCCATGTATAGAAGACAGATTGAAAAACTGATACAGGAACTCGAGATCAAAGAAACATCACTAAAAAGTCATAGTAGCAGCAGCTCTGAAGAAATTGAAGTAGTGTTGTAGCAAAATTATGGTTAAGAAGTTGAGTGTTATTTTGTATATAATCGCTATAAATATAATAACCATTGTTTTTATAAACTAAGAATATCATAAGCATCAAAGTTAACATCTTACTAGTTATTTCTAGAAATAGTCTTTTTACTTTCTGAAGATTTATTTCGGTAGATGTATGATTGTCTCTCATACTCCTTTTGTGAAAAGATTCTGTATTGTTTCGTAGTTGTCATATCAAAATGACTCAAATAACTTTCTTATTTATTCTGTAAGCACGCGTGATATATAAACTCGATTCAAAACTAATAATCTCTAATGCCTCTCCCAACCGTGACGCGTCAGTAAACCCGTCAGTAACGCCACGTCATCCCATCCTTACTGACACGCTACTGACACGGTCGTGCCAACTATAACCCATCACTAACCCATCACTAATACATCTTTTCCACATCATCATTTTTAATTAAAATTTAATAAATATAAAAAAACTAATATATTTGTATTATTAAAACAAATATATATATAAAAAATTAAATTTAAAAAAAAAAACAGAAAAAAAACTATTTTTTACAAGTCCCCAAAGTACCCCACCACCCTCTCTCTCTTCCTTCCCTTTTCCTCTCTCTCCCCTCTCTTTCTTCGAACGCTCACGACGGCCACCGGAATCCGTCGAACTCCCGACGTCCGCCTTACGACGCAAGCCACGACGGCTCGGTGCCAACGCCGTCGTGGCGCGACGGCAAAAAAACCCCGACGACGGGTCGTGCTGACGGCTTGTTGGCACGGGTCTAAGTATGTTTTTTTTTTCAAAGTGCAAGAAGGACTTCAAATTAATCAACTTATTTAATTAATTAAAAATCCAACCAATTAGCACAACCTAACATGATTCTACTTTTACAAATATATAATATAAATTTGATACTATAGATGTTGATACACCTCTCAACGTGCAAAGGTTGATTGGGTCTCATTATAGAACCCCAAAAAGTGATTGGATCAACAACATAATAATAACTTTATGTCAAAATCAAGAAAAATGGGGATTAGGTCGGATTAGATCCGATCCAGAAAACAAACAAATCCACCCGGTCCAGCTACACATGTGTACAATACAAAGGGGGAAACATTGAAAAGTCGTCTTCTTTCGTCCTGGAAAAGAAAAAGGAAACGCAAAGCACAAACAGCGGAGAATCCCGCAGGTGAAGTAAACGAGGAGAGAGAAACAGAATACACACACTCACGGTGTGTCTGTGTGTGTACTGTCAAATCTCATATACGGACGAATTCTAATCGTATCTCTCTCTCTCTTTCTTTTCTTTCTTGCTAATGATTTCAGGTCTCTGCTTAATTCAGCCTTTGGGATTTCCTGATTTCGATACCCTTTTTCACGTTTGTCGCAAATAATGTTCTTAACTTTCCAGGTAATTGATTTCATCCTTTTTTTTCTTTGATTTCATCCTTTTTTCTTTGATTCCATAAATTTCAACGTTTCTTCTGTTTTGTTCGACCATTTTTTTGAATTTTGGTTTCATGCGCAATCTTGCCTTCTAGATGTTTGATGAAATGCCATATTTTTCACAAATTGGCAGCAGTTCATTAAATAGTTATGTTTAATTTGGGGGTTTCCACGAGTTTAATGGGGGTTCGTGATTGAATTTATTAATTATAATCATGGATAAATGAAGGATCTTCTTTTAGCTACCTTGTATGTTTGTTTATCTATCATGTTCAGAGCAACCTTTGGTTTATGTATCTTGAAAAGCTTTAATATCGAAATTACGATTATTAGAGTATAATTACCAAATTGGGGCAGTTATAACTGTATATACACAATTCAGTAAATTAACTTCTAACCACAAAAGGCATGTTGAATCATAACTAAGTAGATTACATTATCTTAATCCAAATCAGAACCCAAACATGGAATTTAAAGATTGCTAGGTACCCATAAAAGATGATCCAGTAGTCATTATTGTTTTTAAAAAACCCATTTTTTTTCATTTTAGAGTGATTCCCTACTCATTTCTTTTTCCTTTTTTACAAAATTACAGGTCTTTAATTTCGGGCGGTGTTGACTGTTGATTGACACAAGGGAGGGAAAAAAATGGAAGGTGATATATTTTCTGGAATTGGGAATGGATCACAATTAGGAGTAGATGGTAAAGTACTGCAAACATTTCAGAAAAGCTTTGTACAAGTCCAAAACCTTTTAGACCAAAATCGGCTGCTAATCAACGAGATTAATCAGAATCAAGAGTCTAAATTACCCGTTAATCTGACCAGAAACGTGGGTCTAATCAGAGAGCTCAACAATAACGTTAAACGGGTGGTTGGTCTTTATGGTGATCTATCAAACTCGTTTAGCAAATCATTGGATGCTTCATCTGAAGCAGAATCTGGTGGCACAACTAGATCTGATGGCAAAAAAAGAGGAAGATCTGGCTAAGAAAGTAAGAAAATTCCTTTTGTGTAAGTCGTTGGTTATAAAAATTCATCTTTCTTTAGGAATATCTGTTTCATAATTGGCAATTCAAGCTACTAAACATCATACACTTGTTGTAATTTTTGTTTTAAAACGGCTTGTTAGCTATTTCACACGATTTGAAGCATGTTTTCGTTTTGTTGTTATTAGTTTTAGCCTTTTAGGTTCATGGAATTCACAACAATTTCAAGGTGGGCTGGATTAATCATTAATAAATACTAATCCATGTAATTATGTTTCCGTAATATTACTTAATCTCTTTAGATTTACAGATTTTAAGCTTAGTATAGAATAATTCTTGTAGCTGCCCTTTTGGGTATCTTATATCTGACCAGAATATGTTGCTTTAAGTTGATTCCGAAATTAATAAATACAGTAAAAAAAATAGTATCCTGTTTCATTTTCAAGAATCTAATTATGGAGCTTTAATAGACATTGAATTTGGTCACACATATGTTGAAATAAAACAAAAGTGGCTAGAAATCAAGAAAAAGGTAAGATATGTGAGCTGTAGTAGTAGTGTTGATTCTGTTTGGATGAGGTCCGTGTTGAAGATGCTTTGTGGATTTGAAAGTAGCTTTTGGTAATCATGATCATCATTGGACTCTTTTGTTTTGTTCCTTTCAGATCAACCATTGTCCTTGTACCAAGTGGTCGGCTCAATAATTTCACAACAAGTTATATAAAATGTTTATTTACGAGCAATATTAAACCCGCGCTCTGCAGCGGGATTTTAAAACGTTCACTTTATTACATATAATAAGATTTCTTAATCACATATAGTAATATTTCTTTTTTAACTTTTTAAGCGAGTTTTCTTTATGACGTTTCATTTTTCTTATTAATAATTTATAAAAGATTAAGAGCGATGCTTCATAATTTTACCTTTTCTTATTGTCCAATAAAAAAGTAAAAAACAAATAATCTTACAAAGTTATTTAGTTTTATATGAGAAAATGTATAAACTAAAAAATAAAGCTTATAAAAAGGACACCATTGAAGACTTAATATTTTTACGTTCTTTTTTATTAGCTTTATTTTTTTATATAAAAGGAAGAGGATATGTTGTCGGTAAGAATACCACTTCCACCAATATTGATTTTTTTTTTTTACTTTATCATCTCTATTCTCCATAACCATTTTATATAGATATTTTATGCACATGCACATGTTAGAACAAATTTACTGTTTATAGTTCCATTTAGAATTGTATATAACAAGTACAGTGATAGTCCGCGCGTTGCTGCGGAATCTTTTTAATTCGTATTTATGAACTAATATTTGTAGGATTCTTTATTATAACAATAAAAATAAAAATATTATTATGATTATTGATACACTCTTAGTTTAAAGTGATCTGAATAAAGATGTTAGAATTTAAAATTTTCAGTTAAAAAATAAAAATTAAAGGGATATGATTAGCATAACACCTAATATTTTTAAACCATTCAAGTATCTAAACTTTTGAAAATTTTATACCTTATATCAATAAAAAGTAAATAAACTAATTAATAAATGACTTTATGTATAATAAAATCTAGTCCAATTTTGTTAGTAACAAAAGCAAATATTTTAAATGAGATAAAAAAATATAAATTATAAAAATCTAAAGTTAAAGCAAAAAAAAAACCGTGATTATTTATTGGGGACCAAAATATTTAGTATCGAAAATTAGTTATTACCTGATTTTAAAATTTATATATTATAATACTTTAAGGGTATATATACAAATTAAATGTTATAGAGGAGTTTAACAAAAATAAATAGAAATTTGAAAGAATTTTTTTTGCTAGAGTCAGACATGTGGTGTTCTCCGCATCATGCTTTAAAGTTGGCATGTAAAGCCATTTATCCAACTTGTATTTAAAGCATCATATTAATTTAATATTAATTGTATACACAAAATAGTTAGTAGGTAAAAAGGAAAAATTGCAAAACTTAGGGGCAGAAATTGTAAAATTTTATGAACAGTGAAAATGGAATGGTAATTGTATATATAGAAGAATATATAATATATAATATATAATATATATAACTAGAAGTAAGGAACATGAAGTTGAGTATTTATAAATGCTAAGTCTGGTGGGTATAGATATTATCAATCAACCCGTTGATCTAGATTAATTGGCCACCAAGAATACCTTTAGGGGTTTTCTTTCAATAGGTATTTGGCTCAAGATTTGTTAGAGACATTCCTTGAAAATAAAAGTAAGAGGTAGGGTTTATTCCAAAAAAAATAGAGATAGGTTCGAGGAAGGCATCTGACCACTTGAATGTCACTGCATAACCATTAACTTACTAACTTGTCGTTCAAAAAAAAGGTACCCTCAGTCACACGACTTTAGAAGAAATACCCACCATACAACCACACATACCCAAATGTAAAGAGGGCCCCACCAAATGTTAGACTCTCACTCGCAACATATACCATGCACGCCCGTGAAAAAACTTGGTCATGACCACCACTGGACCACCCCGCGCAGCAGCATGAGGGGTGGTGGTGTTTTCTTTCCTTCCACGCCAGTCGCCAGATGGCTACAAGGTGAAGATACCATACCAGGTAGCTTTAAGTTAGAAGGAGAGAGCTTGATATTTAACTCAAATTATGTAGCTTAATCAAAATAGCTTCATAACCATTTTCAAACTCATTCCCTAGCCACAACAACGTTGTATACCTTACCATGTTATTCAGTGATCCCTTTTCAATTCCGATGACTTTATGAGCTATAATAAAATAAAATGTAATTGTTTAATGAAGTATGAGTTATCATAACTTCATAAGTGATGTTCTCACAACTTCTTTAATAAATGGTATTATAATATAATTTTCTATATGTACTCTAAAGACTTAATTAAATAAGCCTGTGAGAGCAACATCACTCATTCACTTGTGATAAATGATGTTAATATTATATGGAATTTTCTAATATATGATGATGGACACATAATACTAATCTTAAATATATTTATATGTCCATGCATTTAGTTCATCAAAAGTCTTCATTTTTTTTATTATGGTAAGTTTAAAATCGATAATATATTTCATTTCTCCTGATTATAAAGCAATTAAATAAATCATTAAAGCCGACGGATTTAATGCACTTCATTGCACATTTTTTATCATTGTCACAAATTTGGTTTAAGGTGTGTAATAACATGTTCTGGATTCATGGTTCGTCTTTGTCCCCATCTTTTAAAAGTTCCAAATAATGATGTCTAACTCAAACTTTGCAATTATGGTAATTGGTACAAGTGTACAACATATTTATAGTTTTAGTTATTTACCTTTTACAATTATAAATGCACCTTTTTTTGACACTAACATAAACTTACAATTTTAAAAAATTACGTCATAGAAATTTGGGTGAAATAAATAGATTCATTAGTTTTAATACGAGAAGATTTACATACATAGCGAACGTTATCTATACGTTAAAAAATGCAATAAAATAATCAACAACTTTTTAAACTAATAAATATGAATATTCTTTATATACTTGACAACATGGTAAACTATGACATGTTTTGTTTAAGTATGGTATTATATACTCAAAGTTGTCTTCAAGTAAGTCCAAAGGTGTAACACCACAATCTTAGAGCTATTTTTTTTAATATGCATACGGAAGCGATTTAAGAAATACCATAAATCCTAATTATTAGACATCATAAAACCATTTACATATTAACCAAATATATATATATAAAACATTTAAAGGTGTTACTGAAAACGGGCTCGACTCGGTTTACAAAATCAGAGTGCGGTCAGACTTCCAAAACCCGACTCTAGTCAAGCCAAAACCACAACCTGAAAAGAGTCAACAAATGAGGGATTAGCACAAAGCTAAGTGAATAGAAATAAACGTCAATATGTATAACCACAACAAATTAGAAACCAAGAGAAATCAATCGGGAAAAACCGTCCAAACTTCCATAAGTAATTGGACGTTATGAGAGGACCGGCGGTCGGGCGAGGACCTTCGACTGTTGTCCGCCCAACAACAGTCTACCGATGGCTCCTTTACTATTGGCATGGTGATCCCTCCTTACGTAACGAATTCGAAGGAGTCCGATCGCCCCCATCCAATAGTAACGAAGCGTAGCCAAAACCCACTATAGCTAACCTCTAAAAACATGTGCACATACTACCATTAACAATCCCACAATTAATGGTACAACTGAAAATCGAAAAGTATAAAAAATACACTTTTGCCAAAAACAGCAAGATAGCTAAGTGATCTAGAGATCGCTACGCTATCTTGAGATCGCTACGTTATTTCTGACTCCTTGGCTATCTCGGTTTTCTGTTTCAGTGAAAAAAAAGCAAGATAGCTAAGCTATCTAGAGATCGCTTAGCTATTTCTGGACCCTTAGCTATTTCTCTTATGAACTCCACCATTTCAACTTTTTGTACATTACACAAGAAAGGAGGTTAAATCCACTCACCTTAGCTTCCCTTTTATGCCGAGCTCAGTAATCTTATATCACTGAGGCTCCTTCCCTTTTCCTGTACAAAACGAATACCGAATTAGTTACCCGAAATCACTAATTTTGCAACAAGTAATATAAGTTCAAGATAACATCTTTATACAACATTTGCAACCAATTACTTGTATTCTAACACTTAACAATTACCAATATCTATAACTTCATCAAGTTATGCCAAGTAAATCATAATGCACTTTTAACCAACTTGCACACATTAGGCCCAAACGGGTCAAAACACATAATCATGTCAAACTTGATATTTACCAATTCCATATTGTCGAGCAACCTAATGTAACATCCAAAAATAAGGGAAAATCAAAAAAAAATTTAAAGTAATAAAATAAGTATTTTCCCAAAGTACAAGTAAATAAAAACCGGTCCCACTCATAAATTCATATAATAAACCGTCACGTGGTATTTAATACGGAATAAATAAAGTTTTAAAAATAAGTTTGACTCAACAAACATTAAAGTGAAAATCCAAATCCATCAATAAAACCCGAGATGCAGCCCATTAGCCATGAACCTTCACTTTGCCTTTGCTAGTACCTGAAAATGGGGGGAAGTGTTTGGGGTCAGCCACACGCTGAGTGGATAAAATCAAAATAAACAAACACATACAAACAGCTCATGCCACATACATGTTCCCTAAAAGACTCTAATCATTTCTCGTTATTAGGCCTTTATTAATTCTCTTTAGGTTCGCCGTGGGTTGTGACGATACTCAACGTACGCCCACCGCCATACGCTCGTCACAACACCCTCTTCCAACACCCGTCCTCTAGGTGCCCCGCAGTACCACGCTGACAGTCGTGTAGTGTACCTTGGCAACTCAAACGGGAAGAGTGGCTCTCGCCGTCGCCTCTTGCGATCGGTAATTAAAATCTCATAGTTATTAGGTTAGTTTTATTAACGTGTTGACTCATACAACATGTACTCATATAAAACAAACCATCTCATACTCAACACATATCATCTCAACAGATATGTAATCAACTAGCACATCTCACATGCATATAACTCATAACATAACTCATGTACACAGATCAACACATAATGATATGGTACCCAGCTCGGTTACTCAGTATCCATATCTCAGTTCAGGATGTATTTAAAATAAACAACATTTAGCACATCATCAAGTAAACAAGTTTGTCTCAAGCAATAGCAGTTCATGACACATAGCACAAAATCATGAAACGAAAGTAAATGCAAGTTTATAGTGAGATCACCCACCTCGATAAACGTAAGCTCCTAAGGAATCCTCGGCACGCACAAGAGTCACAACTCAGCTCCTAAAGGATCCTACAATGCATCACAAGACTAGAATTAAAACTCGGCTCAAAATTATTTCCAACAGAATTTAACAGCACGCAGCACTCTTACGGAAACAATCATATCTCTCAAACGGTTCACTAGATTTTATTCAAATCTTTACAGTAGCCAGATAATTCAGAGGACTACAATTTGTCAGAAGACTTCGGGACTTGAATCCAAACAGAAGGGGATCAAAATAGACCCACAAGACAGATTAGCTGAACCGAAACTATTCTGCGATGGTTTCCAAAAATAGCAATAACTTTTAGATGACAAATCAGATGGACGAGCCGTCAGCGGCAACAGAAAGAGGACTCGGAAAACTAGAGACCAGCACGGGATAAAAATCTAGAAACGTATTTTAAGTGTGGTAAAAACGGACTCAAAGTCAGACCATACAATCTGACAAAAAATTCAGCATATAGTTTTAAAACCCGTTTTGAATCCCGACAACAACCCTTTTATTCCCGACTGCCCCGAAATCCATTTTTAACTCAGAACTAGATTTAAAATATTTTTAACCCTTTTCTTTTAAAACTCTTTCGGTTTAGGAAACCAAGAACCTAAAGGTTCGGTTTAGGTTTCCAGGTTTTTCGACTAATTAAAAACGTCTAGGTTGCAACTCGTGATATTTTACCCGGCCCGACAGCTCAGAACAGCTTATCAACAATTACAAATAAAACCCGAACCCTCTTTGGTTCGGTCCAGCCCTGCTCAAGACGGAATTGAATACAAACAACCGATAATATAGACAAAGCCCGAACACGTTCTAATTATCAACAACATCAGACAATTTACAATACCGAGCCCTACATGGCTCGGCTATCTCATTCCCGACATATTAGCTCATAAGGAAATCTACAAAGGAAACAGTTACAAAAAAAAACAGTGGCAGAGTCAAAGGACCAACGAATCAAATAATAGGAATGTAATTATACCGAATTACTCAAGGCTCGGGAATGCTCGAGGCTACTCGTGCTCATGAAACTGCTCGAACTCAAGTTCCACCAAATCTTCTCGAGACCATTTCAACGCAAACTGATCAGCCTTGATAAATATATTTTTTTGCCCTTCAAAATGCTCGGCTGAAGAAGATATAAAATCACCAAACACCACTGATCCTTCTTTTTGTTCGGACTTCTGTAGACATCAACATAATTAACGGCCAAACTCCACTTGAAATATAAATTCCACCGTCCCATGTGAACTTTTCTTTACTGACTCAAGATATTAACATTTCACTACCTTACAAATTGAGATTTCTATGACCACCATAAAATCTCACCGTCACAAAATATCATCATCACCATGCCTTGTTGCTTGGCGGTGGAAAAATACAAGTATATTACTTCCTCCTTTTTGCTAATAATCGAACCAAGGAAAGAACTGGAAAACAATCATGATTAGGATAGAAGAAACGAGCACAGGAATAAACAAGATTACCACACGAAATTAACAACACCTGAGATTCTGCTCGCTCACTTGTTCGTGATTAATACTGCTCAAAGCTTGCGACTGGTGAAGAGCTTACTTGGTTGCCGACAGACAATTGGAAGGGATGGAGTGGTGATACTGCCGATAGGTGAATTGTGGAGATTAGGGTGAAATATTTGTTTAAGTATGATGCCAAATGGGGCTCAGGATTAATTAGTGATCGGGCCTAGCATCTTATTAAATTGTTGGGCCAAAACATGTCACTCGAACCCGAACTCTACAAACAGAATACGGACCAGAGGAGGGGAGATTTGACTCGGCCCGAGCCTTTGGCCGGCCTCGCCATTGGATCGAACACGGGACAACAGACTTAGACCAACGCTCGGGATTTCATTTATGCTTAGAGTAGACGTGATAATAAACGTCTAAGATAAATAGTTTAACAAATCTCATAATCAACTAACATAATAATTAATAACCCTCTGGTTATTATTAATTAATCCTCATGATTAATTAAATTAAAAATAAATGACACTCTTGTCATTAATTGAATCACCACGTATTTAATTTGCTCGAATTAAATACACATAATAGCACATAACACATATAAATCTCAAATAAATAAATATCACATAATTTGTTTAATAAAATGTAATTAATTTAATTACAAGAAAATTTAAGGCGCTACACCTAATCAATACCAATTTGAGTAAATTACATACTACTTGCATACCAATGCAAGTTTAACCAACTTTGACCTTATTTCGGTCAATTTGCACATATTAACAACCAAACGGGTCAAGACCCGAAACTAACATAATCAAACTTACAATCACACAACAAACACATTTATGCTATGAAATGAGATAGATAGACGTCCAATCCTGCAGCAGCTAGTTGCTCGGCCTTAGTCTTGGGCTGATCTCGCACTCCATAGGCGTCTGAAGGCGGAGTGGAGTGAAGGCATTCTCTTGGGAGAAGCCCAATAATTAAAGTTTACTAATTATCCAAGACTAAAGTCAACTTGCAGATTTGACCAAAGTCAACAATTCATGAATTTAACTAGTTATTCTAGAAAACGTGTCAAAACCATTTTTATTAACTTCTCATATTTACAAACACATAATTATCATTACATCAAGTATACAATTATCACTTTATATTAAACCTCATGTTACTTGTTATACTTTGAAATACCCAAAATTATCAATACAAGTTTGACCCAAAATGACACCTCCGACCACCTGTTACTAACTCAGAAATCTGATCACTTTTATAATCATATCAGTCTAGGAAAATATTATATTTTTTAAAGTAGACTCATAGTGTAACATCCTAAAACCGACCTAGTTGTTTTAGGTATATATTGATATTTGGAAAATATCTATTTGACCCTATATGGAATAAATTGATTAAATGTTAAAAGAATTGTTTGACCTTTTGTCCTTTTGTGATATTTTAATCAAGGGATTAAAATATCCGGTTTCTGAAATGTTTAAACGATGTTGTGATTTTTATATCTTTAGATTCCTTGTCGGATTTCGTTTCCGGAAATTCTTTCGTTTTTAAAATTGGAGTCCATTTGCTATTTTAAATAAATTAACTACGAAAGGGACCTTTTTCCTATCGTATTGTTTAAAAAGAACAAAAAGTCAAGTGGGGTGGGGCCACCCTTGCTTCTCGGCAGATTCAAGGACTAAGGGGTGACCCTTATCCTTTCATTTTACCATCTTTCATTTGCTTTTCAAAAGAAATACTCTTATAAATCCTTTCAACTTTTTGGTGGGTTTCTTGAAGAATCAAGCTTGAACCTCATCTTCTTCTTCTTAAATCTCGTATGGTGCAAGGTTTGGGGTAAGCTTTGTTCCTTGCTAAGTTTCTTGAAGTTCTTGAGTTTTTGTTGAACTAGTGTTTTATGTTAGAGGATGATTCTTGTTAGATATTGTTATGGTTTGTTTTATATGTTAAATGGAACTTATTGTGCGCTCTTTAGCTAGTGAAAATATGGATTTGGTGGAGAAATATGTATATCGCCATTTTCATATGCTTTTGGAAAAGTTGTGGGTTTTTACTAAATGTGTGAGTCTTGAAGTATTTATGGGTGTGGATGCTTGGTTATGTCAAAAAAAGTTGTTAGTTATGTTAGTTATGGTAATCTAACATGTTGGAAGTGATTTAGATTGATTATTAGGTTGTGTGGATTTTATGCATATTTATGAACTAATAAGTGGGAACTTGACTCTATAGTGTTAATTGATGAAATGGTTAGCTTTGGTAGTGTTAGATGTCGATTGATGGATTATGACTTGATTGGGTGAAATTGTTAGTTAAAACAATTGTATGGATTATGTATAAATGATGAACTAATTATTGTGTTAAATGACTAGTTAGTGGAAAAATGTTGTTTATGTGTTTTATGGATTTTATGCCTAGTTGTGTTAAAATAACATGTTAGATATGATATTTTTGGTGGTTGTCAAGTTACAATGTAATTTGGTGAAAATGTTAGTTTATAATGTTTGGATGGTTTATAGTTAAATTATGAACTAGTAAGTGGTGATTTGATGGCCTTGTTATAAAAATGGAGTTTTGTCTTGTTGAAATAACTAGTTAGTTATGAATTGTTAAATGGTATAACTATAGCAATTGTAAATTGTGTTTGGAAGTGCTAAAGTTAAATATGTAGTTTTGACCCGTTTGGGTAAATATTGTGGAAGTTGATTAAATGTGTTTTAGTATGCTTTGACTTGAACTAGGAATGACAATAACATGATAATTACATATTTTGGTAAATTGTAATATGTTGACTTGTTGTAGTTAAATTCGGGTCTGGACCCGTTTGGATGTATTATGCTATATTGGTTAGATATGGCTTGGTTGTATTTGACATGAATTGTAAAAGTGTAACATGACATGTTTATATGATATTGCAAGTGTTTAGTTATTCATGTGGTGGAAGTGTTAGTGTTAAATGTATATTTAACATTGTTTATAATTTGGTGGAATTATATACTGATTCGGTATTCATTTGGTGTACAGGAACTGGGATCGAGACTCAGAAACATTAGACCTCTGAGTTCGACAAGTGGAAGTAATGGTGAGTGGACTTAACCTCCAACTTGTGTTTGGTGACATTCGGTTTGGTATTGCCTGTTTGGGGAAGGGTGCAGGAAAATATAGGAAATATGCAGGAAAATACAGGAAAAATGCAGGAATCCCCCGCTGGAGCAAGTTCACGATCGTGAACTTTGGTTCACGTCGTGAACTATAGTTCACGTTCGTGAACCCTAGTTCACGTTCGTGAAATCCGGGAAGCCGGTTTTCGGGCGCGAGTCTTTGACAGTTTGCTTGTTTGGTACCTTTTTGATTGGGTTAAGAGAAATAGTATATGTGCACATAGATGAAGGGTTTCTACTTGAATAGTAGCAACAACTCGGTTAGTGGCAATCGAGGATAGGGACGAGGTCAGTGTCAGATGGATACCGGCTGGGCATAGTGTATCGACTAACAGGGTATTCGAGCCTTACCTGTATTTGTTGCATGGTTAAGAGGGTTTACCCGGGGTGTTGGGTACAGGCCAACGGTTACTGTGGTTTTGGCCAACCACGGTTTAAGGCCCGCAAAGCCACCGTTCCTCAGAGATAGTGATTACCCAACGCGGAGATGTAGTAATACTCCCGTGTTTAGCAATCGGAGTGTAGAATTACTTCCGAGGTTTGTAGGCGGAGATGTTGAATTACTTTCGTGCTTAGTGATTAGACAGTTAGTGGTTGCTGGTGTAACACCACAATCTAGAGCCATTTTTTTTTTAAATTAAGCATACGGAAGCGATTTAAGAAACTATAAATCCTAAATTATTACACAACATAAAAACTTTACATATTAACCAAATATTTAAAACATTTTAAGGTGTTACTAAAACAGGCTCGACCCGGTATACAAAATCAGAGTGCGGTCAGACTTCCAAAACCCGACTCTTGTCAAGCTAAAACCACAACCTGAAAAGAGTCAACGAATGAGGGATTAGCACAAAGCTAAGTGAATAGAAATAAACGTCAATTTGCATAACCACAACAAATTAGAAAATCGAGAGAAATCAATAGGGAAACCCGTCCAAACTTCCACAAGCAATTGGACGTTAAAAGAGGATCGGCGGTCGGGCGAGGACCTTCAACTGTTGTCGGCCAACAACAGTCAACCGATGGCTTCTTTACTAGAGGCACGGTGATCCCTCCTTACATAACGAATACGAAGGAGTCCGATCGCCCCTGCCAAGAGTAACGAAGCGTAGCCGAAAACCACCATAGCTAACCTCTAAAAAACATGTGCACATACTACCATTAACAATCCCACAATTAATGGTACCACTGGAAAATCAATGAAAACCAAGAAAAATGACTTTTCCCAAATCAACCAAGAAATCTGCTCATGACCAAGTTCGCGTCGTGAACTCAGAGTTCGCGTCGCGAACTAAGAGTTCACGATCCGCGAACTTCTTCACGACCAAGACCCCATATCTCTGACCCGAGTTACCGATCGCGAACACGAGTTCGCGACGCGAACTCCCCCAGATACCAAATCCTGCACTTTTTTTCTCAAAACTCCACCATTCCCTAATTTTGTACATCACACAAGAAAGAAGGTTAAGTCCACTCACCTTAGCTTCCCTTGTGAAGAACTCAGTAGTCTTATATCACTGAGTTTCTTTTCCTTTTCCTGTAACAAAACGAATACCGAATTAGTTACCCGAAATCATTAACTTTGCAACAGTACAAATTATAAGTCAAACCATTATATGTGTACAACCAATTGACAACTTAACACTTGCATTTCAAAACATATTAATTGACAATGTCTAGAATTCCATTAAGTCACTTTTAAGCAATTCACCATGCATTTTTATCCAAGTTGCACATAATCGGCCCAAACGGGCCGGGACACATAATCAAGTCAAACTTGCAATTTACTAATACCACATTGTCAAGTTATCCATTTATCACTAATTTAAGTTATTGACATACTACTTGCATCCATATACAAACTTAACTAACTTTGACTTTATTTAAGTCAAATTGCACAATTTAACAACCAAACGGGTCAAGACCCGGAACTACCTCAAACATACTTCCAATTAATTAAGTAACACATTTATGACATGAAATTGATAGTCCGAAGTTTACAAGTCATCCAAGACTAAAGTCAACTTCCACAAGCAATTCTAGAAAACGGGTCAAAACCACAAACTACCAATTAAGACATGTTAATATACTTTATAAAACTCTTATATGATCAATTTATTGAGCTACAACAATGGCTAACAATTTCCAAGTTAAAGTCATATATTACCAATTTGACTAGTTCATGTCTTTTACCTAAATATCATCCACACACTATCATGTAATGATCAATTCACCAATTAATACTTTCATAAACGTACTAATGCTATTTTACTTCCAACTAAACATTCAAAGTATAAGTCCAATGTTAGAATTATGCATTTAGTCAAGTTTCATCATATAAGGCCCAAACGGGTCAAAATCATTTTATTAACTTCCAATGTTACAAACACCTAATTAACATTTCATCAAGTATAAAATTATCATATAATAACCAACTTCATGTTAATTAGTTACACACTTTGAAACACCCAATTTTTTGTTAATACATGATTTACCCGAAAAAGACACATACAACCACCTGTTACTAACTCAGAATTCTGATCACTTATATGGCAATATCAGTCCTGGAAAATATGATATAATTAAAGTAGACTCATAGACCTTCGAATCGACTGGTCGCACGCTCAAAACGGAGTTACGGTTGATTTTATATGATTTTTGCAAAATGGTCAAAATCTGCCATATTTTTGTGCTTACGGGATTTTTACCAATTTCACCCAAACACTACTTTTAATCCTTCAAAAACAACCAATTCATGTTATAGTTAATTGCAAACTACAAATATCATCTTAAACATGTAATTTGACCTAACATATGCATAATATACACCAAAATCACATACTTCACTTTTTTGTTAAAAACTCATCTTCTTCACTTCACCAACAATGGTGATTCAAGGCAAATATCATCAAGTCTAAGATTCCACCACAAATTAAGCATGTAATCAGTCCTACTAACTCATAGAAACACAATTGATACATCAATTTCACAATTCCTAACAAAAATCTTCATACACCAAAACCCTAGTTCATCATGCAATGAAGAATTTCAAGAACAAGGAACAAGGAACACTAACTTAGCTTTAAACTTGCACAAACTCGAGATTATAGCTGAAATCAAGAAGGTTTAAGGCTGATTTAAAGCAAGAATGAAGAACACACACACCTTTGAGGTGTTTGGGGTTTTGTACGTATGAAAGAGAGAGAAGAGATGAAGACTTGTCTAATTTTGACACACACACACACACACACTCAAGACACGTGCACACACAAGGGGATTAAAAACCCAATTTCATTTAATATGCAGTATAAAATACAGGATATTTGGTTCGCAGATAATTAATTTAGACTTAACTAACTCCAATTTTAACAACGAAGATATTTTTGAAACCCCGGTTCAGAAGTGAACCCAAATATGTAAAAATCATTTTAATATTTAAATATCTCAGTTTTACTAATTTTAATCCCATGGTTAAAATACAATTAAATATAATTAAATCAATTAATTTATATAAAACAATAAACAATTAAATTACTTACCGAAAGTAATAAAAATTCTAAGCCGGGTCTCAGGATGTTACAATTCTACCCCCTTAAAAAGATTTCGTCCCCGAAATCTCATTGATTACACACACAAGAAATAAAACAAGTTTACAAATATCATTATATCTTTATCTCATATTTACATGTCAAAATATAATTCTTATTGTTCCTCCATTTTATTAATATTATCAAAATAATAATTTATTAAATCCTCATTTCCTTTTCTTTGTAGTTTCAAACTTGGTGTCTCATTAGAAAAATTCTCTAGTTACGTTGTTTTTAATTTATGCACTTAACAAGAAGTCATTTATATTTAAGTAATTCGCAAAATAATCATAATTTCTTCAGATAATCACACACTGTAAACTCTTTTGACATGTACAGTTTGCACGTTTTATATTTAAAAGTTGATAATTACGTAATGTCATTTATCACAATTTCCAAGTCATGGTCCGCATAACTCTACTTAAACGATTAAAATCATTGCAAAGCATAGACAATCTATTTTTATTTAAAGTAATGCAACATTTAAAGTGTCTTAGATTCTCAAATATCCTCTTATGTTTATTATTTCACCAAAATTTTGCACTCTTAAGCGGTTTAACTTGTTAAAAATCTCATAATTTTAGAATAATTATAATAAATCCACAGTCATAAATCACTAATTCTCAAAATTACACTTTTCGAAATCCAAATTCTAATCAATTTTCACATATAACGGCATTAATTTTCATTATTTCAAAATGTATCTTTAATAAATTTCTCAATCTTATTAAATTTTATATTCACTCTGAAATTTATCCATCAATAATCAGAAATCAATTCAATATGGTCAATAAATTTGATTCTTATGTCGATTTTCATTTACACAATGAACATAAAAGCCCCCCCCCCCCTTTTTTTTAGAAAAAACACACCTATAACAATTCGAGTCATAGAGAATTCATTCAGATATATTTCATTAACTTTCTTTCTTATTTAACATCTATAACACATGAAAGAACCCATTAACACTTTTATAAGCATACAACAATGTATTTCAACTAAGTGGCCATGCAAAATAAAGGTCAATATGTCAGTCTTCACTTTTCAAACCACTACTTGTGATTTGGCAGGTCATGACAAAGATTTCATATATTCTTATTTAAAATACTAGTCGTACCCGGACTACTTAGACTATGCATAAGATTACTTCAGTCTAACTATAGGCATTACATTAACAGATGCTTACAACAATCATTAATCAAAAACAATTTGAACCTCAAATACATGCATTATGAATTGAATCCATATATCACTAACTATCTTTATTCCTAATGGAGTAAACACACACGCAAACAATTTTCAGTTCATCACATAATTCATAATCACAAATAAGCAATTTGCTTCAATACAATTAACATACGTATAAGTAATTAGTTTATCGAAACATACCTGTGATATCATCATCATCAATGGAGGTAGTATCTCCCACGATCATCTGAAATGACCTACCCTCGGGTGGAGGGTGATTCTTTCTCTTCTGGCCTGTTGAAGATAACGACCCACTCACCGACCCCGACCCTGACCCCAATTTCCTTTTTGAAGGACAGTCACCAACCCTGTGACCCTCTTTCTGACAATTCCAACATACACTTCGCGGGAACCTACAATCATTCCACTCGTGCCCGAACTGACCACACTTGACACATCTCATAGTCTGAGTTGTACAACCACCCGTGTGAGAAGATCTGCATCTAGCACACCACTGTGCCTTCTGACCCGAAATACCTCCTGATTGTATATGATTCGAGTTTTCATGCTTTTGATATCCCTGACCTTTCTTATTTTGTTTGAAATCCGATTGTCCAGACTTAAACTTTTGATACTCTGACCTATCCCTGATCACCCAATCTCGAGTATTCAAATCACCTTCTACTGTTTTGGCCAAATCGAAGGCCTGTGACAAAGTGGTTGCGAGCCTCGCTGTAGTTCGGTATTCGGGTCGTAAAGCTTCAATAAAATGTTTTATTTTCGAAGACTCATCAGGTACCCATTGTTGTACAAATCTTAATTTTTCATTGAACTGCTCGATCAAATCATCTACCGTCATCCCCTCTGTCATCCGCAAATTTATAAATTCTGATCGAATTCTATCCATTTCGAATGAATTACAATAACGCTTGCATACTTGCTCTCTGAATTGATCCCATGTTATACAGTCTTTAACTTCCTTGGGTAAATGTTCGATCAGGGTGTCCCACCAATTCATTGCACCACCTATTAATTTTCGTGTAGCATACATCACCCGGTATTTATCATCACAACCGCAAGCATCTAAAGTTCTCTCCATTTCCCTCAACCAGTTCATTGTGACATTGGGGTCTCTACTTCCACCGAATTCAGGGGGTTTACAATCTAGGAATTGTTTGAAGGTGCAAGTTGGTTTCATACCTAATGGATAAGGTTGGTTCGTGAATTGATATTGAGGTATACCTTGACTTGGGTTAACATAGTAGTATTGTGGCTGTGACGTTACAGGATGAGGTTCGGATGAGGTTGACATCAAGGGAACCGTCATTGTAAAGGCTGGAGTTGTGAGAATTTGCATGGTAGGGGCGGATAATATAGGGGTAAACATGTGAGGGATGTTTGGTGGTTGGTTATTCTGATTCTGATTCATGTTATCAACAAGATTTTGGAGGTGTTCCAATCGACTTTCCATTCTCAAAATATAATCTTCTCTGTCTGCATTTGCATTTCTAGATGTACCAATGATTTCCGGTTCGGGGTTTGACGGGATTACCAACGGGTTGGGATCGTTATCGGCCATACCTGTGACAAACACAACATCTCACAAACTCTTAGTTTAATCCGTTAGTACCTATCATACTAACTACTACTAAACCACAATTCATATTCACTCTACTAATCCACTCCAAAATTAAGGAAGTTTGACCAACTCGAGCCAAGATTTGGGAATGGTACACCTAAATGTGCAACCATCGCCAAACCGAGGCTCTGATACCAAATTGTAACACCACAATCTAGAGCCATTTTTTTTTTAAATTAAGCATACGGAAGCGATTTAAGAAACTATAAATCCTAAATTATTACACAACATAAAAACTTTACATATTAACCAAATATTTAAAACATTTTAAGGTGTTACTAAAACAGGCTTGACCCGTTATACAAAATCAGAGTGCGGTCAGACTTCCAACACCCGACTCTTGTCAAGCTAAAACCACAACCTGAAAAGAGTCAACGAATGAGGGATTAGCACAAAGCTAAGTGAATAGAAATAAACGTCAATTTGCATAACCACAACAAATTAGAAAATCGAGAGAAATCAATAGGGAAACCCGTCCAAACTTCCACAAGCAATTGGACGTTAAAATAGGATCGGCGGTCGGGCGAGGACCTTCAACTGTTGTCGGCCAACAACAGTCAACCGATGGCTTCTTTACTAGAGGCACGGTGATCCCTCCTTACATAACGAATACGAAGGAGTCCGATCGCCCCTGCCAAGAGTAACGAAGCGTAGCCGAAAACCACCATAGCTAACCTCTAAAAAACATGTGCACATACTACCATTAACAATCCCACAATTAATGGTACCACTGGAAAATCAATGAAAACCAAGAAAAATGACTTTTCCCAAATCAACCAAGAAATCTGCTCATGACCAAGTTCGCGTCGTGAACTCAGAGTTCGCGTCGCGAACTAAGAGTTCACGATCCGCGAACTTCTTCACGACCAAGACCCCATATCTCTGACCCGAGTTACCGATCGCGAACACGAGTTCGCGACGCGAACTCCCCCAGATACCAAATCCTGCACTTTTTTTCTCAAAACTCCACCATTCCCTAATTTTGTACATCACACAAGAAAGAAGGTTAAGTCCACTCACCTTAGCTTCCCTTGTGAAGAACTCAGTAGTCTTATATCACTGAGTTTCTTTTCCTTTTCCTGTAACAAAACGAATACCGAATTAGTTACCCGAAATCATTAACTTTGCAACAGTACAAATTATAAGTCAAACCATTATATGTGTACAACCAATTGACAACTTAACACTTGCATTTCAAAACATATTAATTGACAATGTCTAGAATTCCATTAAGTCACTTTTAAGCAATTCACCATGCATTTTTATCCAAGTTGCACATAATCGGCCCAAACGGGTCGGGACACATAATCAAGTCAAACTTGCAATTTACTAATACCACATTGTCAAGTTATCCATTTATCACTAATTTAAGTTATTGACATACTACTTGCATCCATATACAAACTTAACTAACTTTGACTTTATTTAAGTCAAATTGCGCAATTTAACAACCAAACGGGTCAAGAACCGGAACTACCTCAAACATACTTCCAATTAATTAAGTAACACATTTATGACATGAAATTGATAGTCCCGAGTTTACAAGTCATCCAAGACTAAAGTCAACTTCCACAAGCAATTCTAGAAAACGGGTCAAAACCACAAACTACCAATTAAGACATGTTAATATACTTTATAAAACTCTTATATGATCAATTTATTGAGCTACAACAATGGCTAACAATTTCCAAGTTAAAGTCATATATTACCAATTTGACTAGTTCATGTCTTTTACCTAAATATCATCCACACACTATCATGTAATGATCAATTCATCAATTAATACTTTCATAAACGTACTAATGCTATTTTACTTCCAACTAAACATTCAAAGTATAAGTCCAATGTTAGAATTATGCATTTAGTCAAGTTTCATCATATAAGGCCCAAACGGGTCAAAATCATTTTATTAACTTCCAATGTTACAAACACCTAATTAACATTTCATCAAGTATAAAATTATCATATAATAACCAACTTCATGTTAATTAGTTACACACTTTGAAACACCCAATTTTTTGTTAATACATGATTTACCCGAAAAAGACACATACAACCACCTGTTACTAACTCAGAATTCTGATCACTTATATGGCAATATCAGTCCTGGAAAATATGATATAATTAAAGTAGACTCATAGACCTTCGAATCGACTGGTCGCACGCTCAAAACGGAGTTACGGTTGATTTTATATGATTTTTGCAAAATGGTCAAAATCTGCCATATTTTTGTGCTTACGGGATTTTTACCAATTTCACCCAAACACTACTTTTAATCCTTCAAAAACAACCAATTCATGTTATAGTTAATTGCAAACTACATATATCATCTTAAACATGTAATTTGACCTAACATATGCATAATATACACCAAAATCACATACTTCACTTTTTTGTTAAAAACTCATCTTCTTCACTTCACCAACAATGGTGATTCAAGGCAAATATCATCAAGTCTAAGATTCCACCACAAATTAAGCATGTAATCAGTCCTACTAACTCATAGAAACACAATTGATACATCAATTTCACAATTCCTAACAAAAATCTTCATACACCAAAACCCTAGTTCATCATGCAATGAAGAATTTCAAGAACAAGGAACAAGGAACACTAACTTACCTTTAAACTTGCACAAACTCGAGATTATAGCTGAAATCAAGAAGGTTTAAGGCTGATTTAAAGCAAGAATGAAGAACACACACCTTTGAGGTGTTTGGGGTTTTGTACGTATGAAAGAGAGAGAAGAGATGAAGACTTGTCTAATTTTGACACACACACACACTCAAGACACGTGCACACAAAAGGGGATTAAAAACCCAATTTCATTTAATATGCAGTATAAAATACAGGATATTTGGTTCGCAGATAATTAATTTAGACTTAACTAACTCCAATTTTAACAACGAAGATATTTTTGAAACCCCGGTTCAGAAGTGAACCCAAATATGTAAAAATCATTTTAATATTTAAATATCTCAGTTTTACTAATTTTAATCCCATGGTTAAAATACAATTAAATATAATTAAATCAATTAATTTATATAAAACAATAAACAATTAAATTACTTACCGAAAGTAATAAAAATTCTAAGCCGGGTCTCAGGATGTTACAGTTGGTTTAGTGGAACAATGGTTCGGTGGAACAGTGGTTAAGCGGTTACGAGGAGTAATAATCGTGGAGATGTTGGTGCTTGCTTGTTAAGCTTTATATATTTGTAGTTTATGTTCATTCACTTAGCTTTGTGCTAATCCCTCATTCGTTGACTCTTTTCAGGTTGATTTGTGCTTTGGACGGAATGGGCGACCAAGCTCATATGAATATGTTTTGTAAAATGAGTCATGTCGTTAAGTGACACCGTTTAAGTATTATTGTTTTGGGAGTTTAATGTGGGACGTTTGGTTTGTAAACCTAAACCTAAACTATTTATTATCTTTATGCTTCCGCACATAAAAAACAAAACGTTTTCAAAATTTTACGGTGTTACACATAGACCTTCGAAACGACTGGTCGCACGCCCAAAATGGAGTTACGGTTGATTTTATATGATTTTTGCAAAATGGTCAAAATCTATCATTTTTTTTGTGCTTACGGGATTTTTACCAATTTCACCCAAACACTACTTTTAATCTATCAAAAGCAACCAATTCATGTTACAATCAAACCTATACAACAATTATCACTTCTAACATGCATATTTAACCTAACCAAACTTCAAGAACACCAAAATACACAATTCATCAAATTGGGGAAGATCCACCTTCTACCCAAGAACACCATTGATGAAGCTTTTATGGAAGCTTCACCAAGAGTGCTACAACTAACAATTATACACATAACTTACAAGAACTCAAATAAACACCAAATCATGCATCAATTTCGGATTTCCAACAAGATTCAACAAGAACTTCATGAAAACTCACTAACACAAGAACCATAGTTCATCCCCTACATCAAGAACATGAAACCCTAACTTTGAAGAAGAAGATTATTACCTTATCCTTGCTTTAATCCGAAAATCACAGAGAAGAAAACAAAATTCTAGAGTTACTCTTCAATTTTGGCTAAAACACCATCAAGTGTGTGAGAGTTTGTGTGGGTGTCGACTTTAGCAGGCAAATAAGGTGAGTCAAGGTTTAAAACACACCAAAATAAAACACGTGTCCTTACAAGGCCCAAAAATCTGATTTTTCATTTATACACTGTATAATACTGAAAGTCTAGTTTGCAGTTAATTAATTTAAACCTAACTAACTCCAATTTTAACAACGAAGATATTTTTGGAACCTTGGTTCAAAAGTGAACCCAAATATATAAAAATCATTTTAATATTTAAATATCTCATTATTTGCTAATTTTTATCCCCGTGGTTAAAAATACAATTAATTCAAATAATTCAAATAAAATAATATAAAATAATAAACACTAAAATATTATTTACCGAAAGTAATAAAATACTAAGCCGGGTTTCGGGATGTTACAAATCTCCCCTCCTTAGGGAGATTCCGTCCCCGGAATCTCAACGCTCACAAACAAACGTAACATAAGTATTTTCTCAACTCGGTCCCATATTTTCTTGACAAGTTATAATGTAGTTGTTTCTTTACTTTGTCTATATTCTCGATATTATTAATAATTTATCATCTTTGTCACTATTTTATTATCCACTAATTCAGTAATTATTTCAACTCGCATCAACTAAATATTATCTGTAGTTCTCTTTTAATTCAAAGCATAGGCATTACAATATGTTCTTCTAATTAACATTCGAATTTCCCATTATATAAACCTCTAATACATTCTAATCATCAATTCATCGAAAATTACATACACTTTTGCAATTAATTTTGTCTCCAAATTCACAATCTTGGATTATCGCTAGCAAATATACGGTCATAATCCAATAATTTTTTTTTTAAAAAAAATACACCTTTCAAGTTCTAAGTTCTCATCAATCTTATCATATAATTGTGTCCAATCTCATTATTTTAATATTTATCTTCAATAAATTTCACAATCCAATCAAACTTGTTAGCAAATCAGTATATCATTTACAATATAATCATAATTCAATTTACAATGGTCTATAAACTTGGTTCTTGTGTCAGTTTTTACATTTAGCATATGTGGAAATTTAAGTAAATTCTTCAAATAATATTTCAGGCTATTCAAAAATTATCCAAATATTTATATTTAGACTTTTAATTCCGACATCCATAACAAAGGCAAAACTCGATTCACACATATAGGTCAAATAATTACGGCTAACACTTATCGAGTCACTACATGTGACTGGATAGGTCACGGTAAATAATTAAATTTCTTAAATTAAGTAGCAATTCTACACAAGACTAATTAGTCCATGCCTAAGATTATATCAAACCAACTATAGGCATCACATTAACGGACAATTACAACAATCATTTATCAAAACAAATTGAACCTCAGACACATAGATTAAGACTTGAATCCATATATCACTAACTATCTTTATTCCTAATGGAGTAACACACACGTAAACAATTTCAGTTCATCACATAATTCATAATCACAAACAAGCAATTTGCTTCACTACAATTAACATATGTATAAGTAAATAGTTTGTCAAAAGCATACCTGTGATATCATCATTAGTGGAGGTAGTATCTTCCACAATCATCTGAAATGACCTACCCTCAGGTGGAGGGTGATTCTTCCTCTTCTGGCCTGTTGAAGATAACGACCCAGTCGTCGACCCCGACCCTGAACCCAATTTCCTCTCTGAAGGACAATCACCGACCCTGTGACCCTCTTTCTGACAATTCCAACATACACTTCGCGGGAACCTACAATCATTCCACTCGTGCCCAAACTGACCACACTTGACACATCGCATAGTCTGAGTTGTACAACCACCCGTGTGAGAAGATCTGCACCTAGCACACCATTGTGCCTTCTGACCCAAACTACCTCCTGATTGTATATGATTTGAGTTTTTATGCTTTTGATTTCCCTGCCCTTTCTTATTCTTTTTGGAATCAGATTGTGCAGAATTAAAATTTGGATACTCTGACCTATCCCTGATCACCCAATCTCGAGTATTCAAATCACCTTCTACTGTTTTGGCCAAATCGAAGGCCTGTGACAAAGTGGTTGCAAGCCTTGCTGTAGTTCGGTATTCGGGTCGTAAAGCACCAATAAAATGCCTTATTTTTGACGACTCAGTGGTCACAGTGTTTCAAGCACATGTGTTTCAAACACATGTGCTTCCAGTCACGACCACCACCACCGGTCACCACCTAGTCGTGCACAAAATACCCGAAACCGAAACCGGTAACCGAACCGAAACCGTAACCGGTCAAAACCGGCTTTGATCGTAACCGGTTCAGTTATTGAATAACCGATCGGTTAGGAACCGGTTTGGGTTCTTAGGGTTCGAACCGGTTAGTAACCGGTTACCCGAAACCGGTTTTGACCATAACCGACCACAAATTTGGTCAACACACCGGTTTTGGCCGGTTAACCGGTTTATAACCGAACCGAACCGGTTACAATACCCATTACACGGTTATAGTTTTCGAGAGTCGAAACCGGTTACTAACCGAACCGGTTATTGGAGAAACCGGTTATGACCGGCGTTGACCAAAACCGGTTTTGGTCAAACCCGAAACCGGTTTGGTCAACAACCGGTTTGTGTGCATCTCTATCACCACCGCCGGCCGCCGCCTCCGGCCACCGACTACCACCGATCGCCGCCGCCCACCGCCGCCGCCGGCGGTGGTGGTGGCTGACAGTAAAGGTGCTGGTGGTAATGGGGGTGGTGATGGTATTGATGTATTGAAACACATGCGCTTCACTAAAACACAGTTGTTCTAAAATACAAACGAGCATATTACTTCGAAGCACATGTGTTTCAAGTCACGAAACACATGTGTTTCAAGTCACGAAACACATGTGTTTCAAGTCACTAAAAACATGAGTTTCTAAAACACAGGGGAGCATACGAAGCACATGTGTTTCAATTCATGAAACACATGTGTTTCACTAAAAACAGTGGCGGTTTTAGAGCTGCCCACCCAAAAAGTTTTCCGATTAGTATAAATTTTTTTAGGTATCAACTCATTTTTGGCTTTTGCTTATAATGTATGAGCGCTAACTAGTTCACGTCGTGTATTAGCTTAGTGGTTACCTCATATATCTTAAACATATAACATAAGTTCAAGTCCCTTTCATATGCATATTTTTTAAAAAAAAAATTTTCTCCTTATTTCCTTTTTAATGTTTTTTTGTTGTATTTTCCACTAAAATTTTCTTTTCTTTTGACTAATTTCCCTCATTTTTCTTAGTTTAAAAATGTTATGTTTGCAATGTATTTGATTTCATATGTATTTTAACTAGTGACATATTAGTCCACATCATTCATATATAAACACTTTAAAGAATTTCTTCAACGTTATAAATTTTTTTATGATTAGACTGATTTAATTGTTGAATTAACTAACAAGCGAATTTTGATTTTGAGTGATTTAATTTATAATTAGATTTTCTTCAAACTAAAATGGATTATTTGATTTTGTTTACGATTTAAACTTAAAATAAATATCACTCAAGAACCTGACTGTCACTCTAAAATTTCGCCCACCTTTGAAACTTTTATGGTACCGCCACTGACTAAAAACATGAGTTTCTAAAACACAGGGGAGCATACGAACTACGAAGCACATGTGTTCAAAAGGTGAAACACATGTGTTTCAAATCACGAAATACATGTGTTTCAAGTCACTAAAAACATGAGTTTCTAAAACACAGGGGAGCATAAGAAGCACATGTGTTTCAAGTCAAGAAACACATGTGTTTCACTAAAAACATGAGTTTCTAAAACACAAAGGAGCATACGAACTACGGAGCACATGTGTTTCAAGTCACGAAACACATGTGTTTCACTAAAAACATGAGTTGCTAGAACACAGAGGAGCATACGAACTACGAATCACACGTGTTTCAAAAGGTGAAACACATGTGTTTCAAACATATGTGTTTCAAACACGTGTGTTTCAAGTCACTACCGCCACCGCCGGTCACCACTGCCGGCGGCCGCCAACCGCCGCCGCCAGCCTCCGCCGGAGGTGGGTGGGGTATTAATGTATTGAAACACATGTGTTTGTATGGTTTGAATCTTGATCTTGACCTTTAACTTTTTTTTATCCAATGGCTATTGATTGTCCTTTAGGACTAGCTAAAATCCTTTGATTACCTTGAACATTTACCTATATACTCATACCACCTCCCCCGCTAAAGCTTCACCAAATCTTCTTCGTTATAGCTACGGGCGAATCGTTAAAACTTTGGAAATCTTGTACAACATAGATAACATATGGATAACTGGAGTTTGTAGATTGATGATTTATGGGACCAACAAAGTTATAACATTGATAATACTAAGGAGGTATTTTTGTTTCTTCATGTTATAGCCATGTTATAAGTCAAAAAACTTTATAACTTAACTATAACACAGCTCCTATACCTTATGCTCTTACTGATAAGTTTATTTAACTAAGTTATAATAGGGGTGTGTATAAAAACCGGAAAACCGGAACCGAACCAGGACCGAACCGGAACCGGCATCGAACCGAACCGGAACCGGCTTAACCGGTCCGGTTCCCGGTTCTTAGATTTGATAAAAATTAACAAACCGGGTTTACCGGTTCCGGTCCCGGTTCGGTCCCGGTTTTTTCGGGTTTGGAACCGGCATTTAAATAGGTATATAAACTTATGAGTTTTCATATATATATGTCGAAATAATAGGTATATAGGCTTTTAATAGAAATATATTTTACTTGAAGCAGCCCGTGAACCCCCGCAAACATCATACTTTTATCAAAAGTACGCTAAAATATCTAATTTATATACTTTAAGAAGAAAATATGCACCGAAAATGTATAATCGGATGGCAAACACAAAAACCGGGTTTACCGGTTCTAAACCCGCTTGAAGACCGAACCGACCCGGAACCGGACCGGGCCCGGAACCGGTTTAACCGGTCCGGTTCTCGGTCCTTGAAATTTCTTTTTTTCGGTTACCGGGTTTACCGGTTCCGGTCCGGTTCCGGAACCGAACACATCCCTAAGTTATAACGATTTTTTTTTATTTTATTTGATTAACCCGTTTATGAAATTAACCTCCGCCCAATATGAACAAAAGGGGATCCAAATGCCAGTGTTGACATAACGAGGCCCACAAAATTGGTCCTGAAGTGTTTTTTACGTTTCGTTTCTGGAACAAGAAATCGTTTCCATGGCTTCCGACTCTCCGATTGCTTCTCGTAAAGGTCAGCTCACTATGATTATAACTTGACTATAACACACCTCCTCTACCTTATGCTCTTACTGATAATTTGCTGTTTCGATTTTTGCGTGATTCTCTTTTACTATTAATATAATACGATTTATTAGGTTTTCTAACCTTATTTATGGTTCATTGGTCATGTTTTGCAGTTGTTGTACATTTGAGAGCTACCGGTGATGCTCCGATTCTCAAACAAGCTAAATTCAAGGTACTTTTTACTTTAATCAAGTTGATTGGGGATTTTTTTATGATAACTCGTACCTTAAGTTTGATTGTCATAAACGTCCGCACTTCTCGTATGTAATTTAGGAAATAGATTGAGAACCCTAATTCAGCTTCTATATGCGTTAGTAATAGTATGATCGTAAATACTTGCATATGTCACCAGAGTTATGAATCATGATTTGGATTGCGTACATTTGCCTAATAGTTATGCTGCCAATCAAAATTATATAAGAAATATCCAGATTTCAAATTTCAAAGAGTTGAACCTTCAATAAGTAGTTTCAATATAAGAATTTGTTTTGTTTTTTGTTCAGTTTAATTATAATAAGTGGTTCGATTAAGTCCTACGGTAATATGATTGATAGTTAAGTAAATCATTGTTCTTAAATTTTCAGATTGCTGGAACAGATCAATTCTCTAAAGTGATAGATTTTCTTCGTCGCCAACTTCACAGGGAGACTTTGGTAAGTAGGTATTTTATGGTCTTATCACAGAGTGTGACAATTTTCTGAGCACATGATTGAACTCTGCCCTGTTTTGTCCTTTCAGTTTGTCTACTTGAACAGTGCATTCTCTCCTAGTCCAGATCAACTAGTGAATGACCTGTATGATGTAAGTTTCTTTATCCTCTTATAGTTAAGATGTAGGACAAATTTCATAGTGAAAATTGTTTTTTATTGGTTAATTGATGTGATCTAAGTTCTGGATGAGATGGTGTTACAGGTTTCAGATATGGTAAATATTGATATCCTTTCATGTAACTGCTTCTACTTTGGTGCTGCAGAATTTTGGATTCGATGGGAAATTAGTTGTGAACTATGCATGTTCTATGGCTTGGGGCTAATTTTGACCATTTAGCAAAGCTTGTACAGCTGCAAAAACTCATTTGGTAAATTATTCAAAGCTGCCATACCTTTAAATGTTTGATCAACTCTTCAGGCTACAGTACGTGAACTGTGAGTGAAACTCTTTATAGTTGGTGACTTGGTGCAGGTAAACTCCTTTCCTGTTCTATAAATGTAATATTCACAACAATGATGATTTATTGGCTTATATTCGTCCACTACCCATGCATACTGGTAAGTCATCATATACTGGTATATTTTACTCGTCTTTGTTCTTGGTCATGTTACAACTATCAGTTATTTTATACAACACAAATCATACTGCCAAGGTTTCTGAAGTCGCTAGCACGTCGGTCGACCCCCGCAGAGTGAATTCTATAACTTTGAAATTATAGGTCAAATTTCAGATAAATAATAAAATTTTAAGAATATATAAATATTGTAAAATAATATATTTTAAATATATAGTAACATAACCAATTTTACAAACTAGCTCTATCAGGCCCAAACTAACATATCACGCTATCACCCCCTTCTATCATTTGTGAGGCCCATAATACCCAAATGGGTACTAAGTTACTAAACTTATTAGAGCAAATTTCACATCTTCCTTTTTTTCTTTCTTTTCCCACCATCTCTTTCATCTCTATCTAACTAGTCGGTGACTCCATACCATCATGACCATTGACATCGCAACCACCAACCCCCGCTACCAGAGTTTTATTTGATGAATTTGAACCAAAAATAACAACTATCAGTATTCGTGGCACGTATTTCATATTTATTTTTTTGGTTTTGCTAATAACAGCCCTAACATGCATTAGGGCTGTCAATAACATGCATTAAAATGTTGTACTTTTATTACCTTTTGACCAATGTTGACCGAATTTGACCTTAACTCCCCGTTGACCGGCATAATTGTCATTTGGGATTGCTCTGCACGAATCACCTCCATAAACGAAAATCATAAATAATTAATGTGAACTTAGGTTTACAAAAACAATTTGTTACGTCTTAGACGGTGCTTAACGTATCTCCCTAAACACACAAGGTAGACAAACACTTTATATTAAAGTAAAGATACAAAACCAATCAAGTTTATCTCTATTATATTTAAAGTAACGGAGATATATTTATATTGTTTAGATGGTATCTTATTAATAATAACATTGATGGACGATGTTAATAATCACCGGTATGTATCTTCCAAATATATAAATTAAGCAACTTCTCCTATCTCCAGGGATTACTTTCTCAAATTAAGCAACTTCTCTTATTTAGTACACATTTTTACTCTAGTATAATTCTACATGAAACATAACCAGAACTGGACTTTGGTCATTTTAATGATACATTTGAGTTGAATAAAGTTGAAGATTTTTTAAATATTAGTAAAAGGAATCCTAGATTGTTAGACTTTGTTGCTGTAATTAAAAAATCTTTATTCCGAATATCTTAGCTGTATCCTCCTGGAAGAGGGGATCATGAGAGAAAATATTGTCCAAAACCAATGTGATTGATTTACTGGCCATGTCTGTCTGTTTGTGAGGTGAATGAAACGAAGGGGTCAACATTTAGTTGGACCCATTTTGGTTTGATTCAATCCTAATCCCACAAAACAAAAACCACACCTACCAAACCTAAACAAAAACCAAAACCAAAACCTCCTCGGTTTCTTCATTTTCTTTCTAATTTTTCTATGTAACAAACCATGGAGTCCCCGTTATTGACTTTACTTTTCTTCTACTCTTGTCTTTTCTTATTTGCTCTCTCCGTTAATTCCCAACAAGATTTGCAGCCATTTGCACCACCACCTCCCCCAACTCCGGCTCCACCACCGCCGCCGCCACCATATTCAACCCCACCACCACCTCCCTCACTGCAACTACCACCGCCACCTCCCCCGCTGCAGCCACCACATCCAAGAAAGCCACGTCATTCACCAGGCTCAAGATCATCATCACATCATAGAAGACACCGCCCACCACCACCGTCACCAAAAAAAACCAACGTGGGGAAGAAAATTGGATTGATGTTCGCCGGAGTAGCCGGGATCTTGCAAATTTTTGTGTTGACTTTCTTGATAATTCAGAGAAGGAAATTGATCAATGCACATGACAAATCTTAACATATATCGGGATCATTTTCTTTATGAATCATTTCCCCCTAATCAATTTACTGACTTGGACAGACATGTTGTTGCGGTAAGTATTAATTGTCATTTCTTCAATTGATACCAATTTAAGAATCATATCATTGTTTTAGTTTCCACTTTTGGGGTTGTAAATTGCTCATTCTTGTTTGCCAATATTTTCTTTAAGATTAATTATTTTGAATCAATCACACCACTAGTGATCTTATTGTTCTTGTTAAATTTAGTTATTTATACAACTTTTTTTGAGGTATAAATTGGTCAAGCTTGAGCTTGTTCTTGTTAAAAAGTCGATAAAAACTCAAGTTAAAGAGAAGCTTGAGCTTAACTTGGATCTCGTTAATTGTAGCTTAAGCTTGCATACATAACACATATAATCGTTTGTTGGCTCCATTTTTACACATAAGGCTTGAAACGAGCCTAACTCGAGCTTTCTAAACTTAAACGAGTTGAGCTTGATGTCAGTTTGGCTCATTTTTACAGCCCTAAATTTGAGGTATAAATTTAGTTATTTATACAACTTTTTTATAGCATGATTCCCATGGGATGTTGAAATACTTATGCACTACCACCCTAAATATGACACAGATTAGTGACTAATTTTGGGCCTATACAATCTACCACCCTAATGAACCCAAGTTTATGGGATTCATTCCAAATTTTGATCGGCATACAGCTATCAACCAAACATCTATTCTCTCATTCCCATATCATTAAACCAAACACACCACTTAGGAATATAGTAAAATACCTAGTGAATAACTGAATATAGATGAAGATAACAAATAGGGAATATGTGGGGAAGGGAGACAATTCTTGTCTGAGTGTCCAGTCCACTCTATCATAAATTGTACTTTTCAAGTACCCACCTGCCAACAACACTATTCATTCAACACCATATTAAAATTCAACACAAAATTCCACTTTCAAACTGAATGAATTGGCATATTCCCCATTTCAATTTCAACTACACTACAATTTCATGTCCAACTTAGGTCACAGATCAAGTCAACCACTAACTTTGACTGACTGTACCCTTTACTAAGGTAAATAGAACAGATACTGAAAATACTTGGTGAATGAACAGTAGTAACAACACACTATTCATATTTAGATTTAAGATTTCAGACATATGCAAGTGAAAACTGTGGGGAGCATGTTACAATATCTTGATAATGACAGCTGGATTCCATTCCCCCCCATGCCCCAACATCTAATTCTTCTGTTTCTTCCATTCATTCTAACCTAAAAAGCACTTGCAGGACTCTGTAACAACATTAAATTAAACATTCTTGAAAACAAAAAAACATACTAATTACTACATTCCAATAATATAATAATAATAATAGCTAATTACTACTCCAATTCTACCAGTAAGGTCTGGGTTTGGATTGAAAAAGATCTTGGGTGGACAAAGGGGATTTTGGTGGGTTAATGAGTTGGTTTTGGTGCTGGTGTTGGTCAACCTCAACCCAAGCAGGGTTAGGGTTAGGGTTAGGCGTGGTTTTTGGTGGTGAAAAGAAGTGGTGGAATGGTTGTTTACTGGTGGTTTCATCAGCTTTTTGAATGGTGGATTTTGTGGGTTCTTCTGATGACTTGATGAAATCAGTACCCATAACAAAACAGTGCTGCCCTTGTGTTTCTTGGTCTTTGATCTGCTGCTGCTGCTGCTGTTCTTTCAAGTTCTGGAAATTGAAATGAGAGTAGTTATGTTGTTGTTGATGATGAGGTGGCTGTGTGGTTGTGTAAGGATCATTTAGTTGAAAGTAAGTTGATGAATCCTCCCCCAAATCCTTCATTCCTTGCAAGTACCTATTTTCATTCAGACATTTCATCAAACACCATATCAACAACTAATTCAACTAAAAAAAGATATAAAAAATAGGCACTAAATGAGGTTAATACTTGTAATCCTTTAGGGTTTGATGAGAATAAGATGAAGAGTCCATAAAATTAGTCTGATTAGATAACAATTGAGGATTTGTGGTTGATGATGATGATGAAGAAGAAACATTAAGAGTGGTTGTAGCAGTTGAAGAAGATGATGATGATGAAGAGAATTCCACAGGCTTTCTTGAACGATTTCTACCACGATGCATGTGTCTCTCACAGTATTTGGAATCAGGGTAAGCTTCTTTAGAACACCTCCATTTCTTCCCATCTGTTCTTCTGCATCTTCCTGGTTCTAAATCCACTTTTCTTCCATAACCGTACAGCTGATTGTACTGAAAGCTTCCTTCCCATACTCCCACTATGTTTAACATAATCATTAATTAATTAAGATTTAACAGTTAATTAAGATAGATGATGAAGTAATGACTTACAAGTGGGTTGGTGAGAGAGGGATGAGGAGGAAAAAGAAGAATTGTATAAACTTCTTCTGACAGACAAGATGAGGTCAGTAGGGACTGGAACACCTGAGACCATGTATTTGTAGATTAAAGCTTGCTGTTCCAGTTCTTCCCATTGTGCAGCTGTGAATAAGGTATGATGATTTTGATTTAGATTAAGATTACAGCTGTTGCTGCTTGTACCCATCATCATCTTGTTGCCCACAACAATCAATTCTTGTTGTTGGGAAGATATGGGGCTCCTATGTTTATAGGGTAGGGAATCAACCCCAACTCTCTCTCTCTCACACACACTTACACACACAGAGCTCAAATAAGTCCACACTGTCTGCATTTGTTGTGTTGTGTAGTGCAACACTATAGAGCCATGTCATCCTTTGCTACCTATATATTTCTGCCACCTTTACCTTTACGGAAATCCATAGACTTGCCACCTCATCATCATCATCTCAGTATTCTCAATATCATGTACTAGCTAGTAATACAATGATGTTTCAAGATTAGTCTCCCTCTTCAATATTTAATGTCCATGTATATGTTTCCTTGTCTAATAACTACACACGACTCAATAGTCAAAACCACTACTTTTTCTTATAAATAGCTACAAACAAAGCTTCCAACATTAATTAGTTAAATACGCTAGTACTATATATATCAGCATCTTAGATGAATGAGTATTGTCTTTTGCGGGAACAAATTAAAGAAATTGGTCTTCGTGACCTGGTTGTTTTCACTAACTTGACGACACCCGTCCCTTTTTAATCCCCAATTTGTGGAATTCTCGTGTTTTTTGTTGTAAAATTTCGCATGGGATCTAGAGAAGTAACATTAACGGGAAAAAACATGTTAAGTATATATATGGTTTTCATGTTTTTTGGCGTCTACAGCATTTTCAAGGAAAACTCATTGTGAAAAAGAAGGGAAAAAAAGGTCTGGGCAGGTGTTGGAAGTTTTGAGGGGACTGTTCAAACCCTGCCTCATATCACATGCAAACCAGAAAATACTCAAACTTTGGTAGTGAGGAGAAATAATTGCTACTCGTTTGTCATCACTTGCATCATTTTGACATTTTTTATGGTACAACTCAGACTAACGGATTTACAACCAAAATTAGCTCCATTACCCATCTCTACTTTCAATACTAACGAGGAGAGGGGATGCGTTTCGCGGCCGATTGCAAAAATATATATATTTAAATATGTGTTTTGCTAACCATTGCTTTTAGGATTATGGTTATGAAATAAATATCACTTATACTTTAACTATAAAAAAAGCACAAAGTTAAAAACCATCAACTACTTTACGGCAGTTATGTTTTAAAACATTGTACCTTAACCTCTTAAAAACTTTTAACCATAGTTTCATAGCAATTTTTAGCATTTTTCTTAATGAAGTATATACTTTAGTAGGATCTATATATATATTTAAAAAATTGACATATTTAATTAACCTGTTTAACTCATTAAAAATGATATCATGTTTAATCCGTCTAATTAAATGTGTTATATGGATCTTGTTCGGGTTGAAAGTAAACATGTTAATGCTTCTAACCTGTGAAGTAGAGATGCAAACGGGTACGGGTAATAGCGGGTATTGTAAAACCCGTACACGACCCGCTATTTCCATACCCGTACACGACCCGCTATTTCCATACCCGTGCCCGCCCCGTGCCCGGTCAAATCCCCGTCGGGTTTGGGTAGAAAAATCCCCGTCGGGTACGGGTAAACCCGACGGGTACCCGTTCAATAAAAATTAAACAAAATAGTTAAAACATTTAATACTATTAGTTCGTTCATGCTTATTTCGTTTAATACGTAATAAACTAACGGGAGACGGTCTAGATTTTAACCATTATTAGATTGGGCTAAAGAAAGATTAAAAGTTTGGCTAACTTTGGGTAGTGACTAGTGGGTTAAACCTGTATTTAAAAAAAATTATACATTAATATATATACTTCGTATATATATATTCGGGTCGGGTATAAACGGTGTGGGTATTATAAAACCCGTACCCGCTCTCGGGTATAAAACTTAAACCCCTCCCTGACCCGTTACCCGTTTATACGGGTAATACACGCCCCGTAAAACTCCGGATACCCAAACCCGTAGGTCAAATTTGCATCCCTACTGTGAAGTCGAATCCGACTTGAATTGACAAGCATATTATATCATTAGGATGGTAATAGAAGTGGTGGAGTTTATGAATCCGAATTTGGCAGTTTGTTTGGGATTTTTCATTTAATAGTCTCAGGCAGTGCAGTGACTGGTCCCTAAAAGCTCTACCACCTGCAATGTTGACTGGCACAGCCACAGGTCAAATCATGCCCAGTGTCAGATGACAACACCATATTACAAAATACCATCAACGTACACCGTCCCATCTCGCTAATCCTCCCCTTCATTAATCAACTAATAAATCATCATACCAATGAATTCGTCTAGAGTTATTTTCAATAACTCAAGAATATCTCTGTCCCTTGCATTTACTTTTTGAAAACACAATATAATAATCATTTTGGTTAGTCGCCTGCCTGGGGTATGGTATGGGGCAAGGCAATTAATATTATCAGAAGTACCCAAATTCACAAGCGGCAAATCCAGTGATTAATGTTTTTAGCAACCGGTAGGAATAGTGGGACCTCAATTGTTCATTTCAATATATCCAAAATCCATGCAAGGGGTAAATGTGCAAACCTACTTAGACTACCTGAAATGGTTTATAAAACATTGCATATGAGCGTCATTTCAGTATTTTCTCTACTAACCAAACACATGATAAATTTCAACTAAACTCACTTAGCATGTGACTAAACACATGTCCTTTGAAATTCAAGCGACCTCCAACGGCCGCTAAGGCGTCCAAACCCAAGGAAGGGACAAGTCGTTGATGAGCCGGGTAATGCGTCCTCAGAGGGGGGATGCTAGCGAATAGGCAACCCCCTTACGGGTAATCTTACTTGATTGTTCATCTTGTGTTTGGACTAGGGGTGACAATTAGTCAATTAGGATGGACTTGGGTTAACTGTTGTTGCTGTTGGAAATAGTCAACTAAAACCTAACATATTTAGAATTTCAAGTATGAAAATCAACCCTAATCTAGATGCATTTACACCATGGTAACATAGACACGACCTGACCTATATAACATAACAGGTTGGTGGGTCAAATAGGTTAGCGAGCCAGAAAAAAATGGACCCAAATACAAGGCTTCAGTCAACTAAGTGCTAACAAAAATAAAAATCTCAAATTTATTAAGAAAATATAACAAAATTGCAATCCAATTAATAAAATACTAATCGTTGGGATAGTTTATAATATTTATATCCTTTAAAAAGACTTTATAAAATTAAACAAATTGGCGAGTCAACATGTTTATACATAAGTCAACTCGAACACTACCTGATTAGTGAATAGATTGGATGGGTTTTTAACCCAAAATCATTTAGCTTTAACCCAAACATAATTATTTTCGTGTTAGGTTTGGTTGGTGTTTGGGAACTACTCAACTAGTTTAGAACATAATGAGAGTTTCTAATTATATTTCGTGCGTGAACATGAAACTAGTGTTTTTGCAAAAACCATTCCATGATTCCATCTGCACTAGTGGGCCGTATCTTTTGCAGAGTACCTCTAATGGGCCTGCTAGGTTTATTTTACCAAAGTTAGCAGCACGGCGTACATTTTGTTTAAAAATATAGCCCGGTGTATTTGTTTATTTTTCCTTCTGGATTAGGTAAGCCTTCCAATCATATTGGTGGTCTGCCAGGCTTTTGGAGCCAAAAATATTACTTTATTTTTTAAAGCCGCAGCATTAGGAACCAATAAGATTAAAGAATATTAAGTTATCAACAAACAATCTTAATAGTAATGCAACTTGTACTACAAAACTGCTGTAAAGCTATACCATGACTTTTTCCGGCACTAATAACAAATGAAGGTCAGCATCTTAAATAGTTGGTAGCATGCTTTGTTGTACTACGTTAAATGTCAATTACTAATGGTTTTATATAGTATAGTTGTAACATAGAATCCTCCAAATAAAAACATCATGGCGTGATTTCTTATAACCAATAGTTTCTATCTTTTAAGAACCTTTAATACTTTAATGTAATGTTATATACAAGCGACTAGCAGGTATTTTGCTAATACTTTCTTAAATAGACAATAAGACAGGATTTTAACTTAATTAATCCCACGTGAAAACAAATCGGCCGTCTCGATGCTAAATCAAACTCACATAGACCAATTAGGATCATCCAAACGATTCCTTTACACTTTCTTATTTTGTTATGTAGATCCAAAACCAACCAATAACACACATTAAACAACGTAACAATTACCCGAAACAAAACATCGCATCTTCCAAAAAACAGCACATCCACCTCATCTTGTTTACGTCTTTTACTACCCATTCCTCAACTAATACTAATTCCCAGATTATTTAACCTTAATCCTCCTCGAAAGTAGAAACACACATAATATCAGACTTTTCAATGATGAAGCAGGACACCTTATTCTTACCCTATTTTCCTCCCAACATAGACCCGAATCAAGAAACTATGATATTTGAAGAACACGATCCTAACTCGAGCACTGATCCGATATCAGATTGGTTACACGAGTCAGTATCGTATCTACCATCATTTCTAGATGACCCGTATGAATCAATCGATGATCAGTGGTGGGTCCCGCTACAAACTCAAGATCTAGAACAAGAACTCTTTGATGTTGCTACAACTAGTATTCTTGCTTCCAATTCGGTTAACGATTCAACGTGTACAACTGTCGCTGATCATCTCATGGTTTCTGATGACTCAAAGAAGCTAGCAACTGACTTATCAACGAAACGAAAAGCACGTGAGGACATCGTGTTGAGGCCTGTTACACAAGCTAAGAAACCAGTAAACAAAAGAGGTCAAGGAAAGTCAACAAAAGACGGTTGTAACAACAAGAACGATAGGTGGGCCGAGCAGTTGCTAAACCCGTGTGCCGCCGCGATCACCGCCGGAAACGTGGCACGTATCCGCCACCTCATATTTGTCCTCCGTGAATTAGCCTCGCCAACCGGAGATGCCAATTACCGACTAGCGGCTCACGGGCTGCAAGCCCTCACCCACCATCTCTCTGCCGGGGTGGCTGTGCCGCCACCCATGAATTTCTCCACCGTGAAACCAAAATTCTTCCAACAAACTTTGATCAATTTTAATGACATCAATCCATGGTTCACCATCCCGAACAACATCGCTAACAACTCCATCCTACAAGTGTATGACGTGGCATCCCGTGGCAATATTCACATACTTGATATCGGACTCTCTCACGGTCTTCAATGGCCCACGCTTCTAGAAGCATTGACTCATCAGCCCGGTGGGCCACCGCCACTGGTCCGACTCACGGTGGTCCCACCAACACTCGAGAACGATCAAATTCCTTTCGCAAAAAGCCCAATAGGTTACAATTTCATCTCAAACATCCTTCGTTGCGCAAACGACTACAAGATTAACCTACACATCAACACACTAGATAACTTCCCTCTACTTATCGAATCATCCCCAGATGAAACCCTAATCATTTGCGCTCAGTTCAGACTTCACAATCTAAACCACAACAATCCGGACAACAGAACCGAGTTCTTGAAAGCGACGCGAGATCTCGAACCGAAAGGAGTGATCTTGAGCGATAACAACATGGAATGCAGTTGCAGCAATTGTAGCAGCTTCGAGACGGGATTCGCGAGGAAAGTGGATTACTTATGGAGCTTTCTAGATTCAACAGGTGTAGCATTTAAAGGGAGAGACATGGACGAAAGGAAAATGATGGAAGGCGAAGCTTCAAAAGCATTGATTCACACGTGTGAAATGAATGAAACGAAAGAAAAATGGGGGGAGAGAATGAGGGATGTGGGGTTTGTTGGGGATGTTTTTCGGGAAGACGTAATGGATGGAGCTCGATCGTTGTTAAGGAAGTACGACAACAATTGGGATTTAAGAGTTGACGAAAGCGATAAATGTGTTGGGTTATGGTGGAAAGGCCAACCTGTTTCGTTTTGTTCTCTATGGAAAGTAGATCCCAAAACTAGAGACAGTTAGAATATTAGCAATAATAAGTCTTAAATATGATGTATTTCTATGACTTTTTATTTACTCTACTTCTTAATCGCTTACAATGCTACATTTTGTTACACTGCATCAATGTATTCAAGTGTACTCAGGTTTACAAAAAGATAAAGTTTCAGACAAACAACGAGCAAGTTTTCTTGATCACTTGCATGAGAGTTGTGGATGATTGACATACAGATCCTGTTTTACGAGACTATAAATTGGTCAGTTATGTTTTCGGCCTGATTTTTCTTCCCATACCTTTTTTTTTTTGAATTGCCAGTTAGTAAAAGTTAGTGGTTCGAGCCTAGACAGTGACATCCACAAGGGGCAGTATGCCTTCCCTCGAACCTTCACATACGATGATTTTTCTTCGCTTGTTTTTGGTGATTGTCACCAACACCACCCTTAGATGTATTATTTGTATTTTATTTAGGGATTTGCTAATTGGTAATGTTTAAGGATGTATAAAATGGTTTATGTACAATTAAAGATGCATAATCACTCAAGGTGGTTAATGAAATTTAAGGAGGTGGTCCTTTATTATTTAATGTAAAACGATTTTAAGCCAACAAAAATTTCTTAACCATTACCCTTAGGGCAATGTTTAATGTTTTCCTTTTATTAAGTCTTTTTTCTAACGGTCAGTCAGTAAGTTAGTGGTTCAAACCTAGATAGTGACATCCACAAGGGGCAGTATGTATTCTCTCGAACCTTCCACCTACGAGAAATAAACTCCACCAGCTATTCACCTGAGGATAAGCCTTCAACAAGACTCGAAACCGAAACCTTGTGTAGAAAAACCCCCCCAAAGGTTTCCCTTGGTAGCCAGTTGATCTACACCAACTTGTTTTCCTTTTATGGACATGGTACCAATTGCCTGATAAATGGATATTAATTTGTCTAAATTAAATAAGAGTGATTCTCTAAGAGAAATAACTAATTCTCTTTTCTCATTTCATCCTTTGATTTTTACATTTGCCATAACCAAATAAATATGAATATGGATAAGAAGAAAAACTATGAAAAATAGCATTACTCATTCTCTAATTCTAGAAAGCATCAGTTGGTCCAGAACGCATGTGATTGGGTTACGTATTGGTCCAGAAAGCATCAGTTGTTAAGTACCGAAAGGGTTCTGTTACCAAGCCCAATTCAAATGGCCCATATATTATTCAAGGCCTATTTTGTATACTAAAGCCAATCGATAGCCCAGTGGGTTCTCTATGAAAGCCGTTCGATAGCCCAGTGGTTCTCTACGAAAGCCGATCTCACTTGTAACTATTAAGTCTAACTTTAGCTGTGTTGAAATATTTTTCAAAGGGTGTTTGGTTGGGGAGTTAGAGGGAGGAATGAATTAAGGGTAAGAATCGAAATTTTTTTACTTGTTTTAAGACTATTATCTTGCTAACATAAACTTTTCATAACATATAACCATTTTTAATTAGTTAACAATATGTAAGCATCAATTTAACTATTTCTTTTAAGGATTAGCATGCAAAATAAATCGAGGACATATATTTAACTAGTTACTAAATATTGGAGACAATCCTATTATAATACAACAAATATTTTTATATTATTAGTCCAAAAGTATCACTTAACTAATAATATTTTACTTTATCAAACAACTTGTTGACCAAGAAAACAAGGCCATGCATATTTCAAAACCACAAGAATTAAAATCAACACTGAAAACTTGGTGCTCAAGTAAACATCTTGTGCAAGTTTCCTATTTCAATACTTTGGTCACGTAAACTACGTGTGTATGCTTTTGGATCACTCGTAACCGGTTAATTATTGTTGACATGCTTTCTAATTAAGCTAATCTACATACACATGTCAATTTTTTACTGGAAACACGAATTTAATCAATTATTAAGTATCAAAAAACATTAAAATAAACCGATTCTTATACTTTTGTGCCGAGAAAGAAAAGTATACCAAGTTACGAACATTATGCTTTTATGAAGCAACCTTGCATGTGACCAAGAAAACAATACCATGTACATTTCTACGACATTAATAATAAGGAAACCAACACTTGGTATTTGGTAAGCTCAATTACGAAGAAAACATGTCTTGAAAGTTCTTATGTTGTAACTATTTTCATTACAAAATAATATGTATTTAAAGAATTTAGTGATTCTTTATTAATTTGTTATATGTTTATAAGAGAGGTGTAGAGTATTTATATACACCTCTAAGATCTTAAAATAAAGGAATGATAAACATAAAGAAGATTATGATAATATTGAAATACAAATAGATGTAGATAAGTACGGTAAAGATTTGAATTCCAATACTCCCCCTCAAGATGGAGCGTGTAAGTCTTGCATGCCCATCTTGCCAACCAGTGACTCAAATTGTTGAAGGCCTAGAGCTTTCGTGAAGAGGTCTGCAATTTGTACCTTGGTGTGAATTTTAACAGGCAATATTTCATGAGTTTCAACACGTTCTCGAACAAAATAACAGTCCATTTCAACATGCTTGGTCCTTTCGTGGAACACTGGATTGTTAGCTATGTTTCGAGCCGCCTGGTTGTCACAGAACATGGGAGTTGGTTTGCATTGTTTGACCTCTAGTATTTCTAGAAGCCACCGCATCCATATGGTTTCACTGACAGCAGCTGCCATAGCACGGTATTCTGCTTCTGCTGATGAACGGGAGACGACTGCATGTTTCTTGGATTTCCATGAGATCGGTGCTCCACCCAAAGTTAAAATGTACCCGGTTCTGGATCTGCGGGTGAATGGGCACCCAAGCCAGCCAGCGTCACAGTATATGAGAAGGTCGGTTCCTCAATTTTTAGGAAGAAATAAACCTTTTCCGGCTGTGGTCTTTAGGTACCTTAATACTCTGTTGACGGCATTCAAATGATCTTGCCTTGGATCTGAAACGAAATGGCTAAGAACATTTACGGCATACGTGAGATCTGGCCTAGTAGCTTGAAGATATAAGAGCTTGCCTACTAATCTTCTGTAATGGTTTGCGTCAACACGTGGTTCTTCACTGCCCTTATCGAGTTTTAAATTTTGTTCCATAGGGAAAGAACATGGCCTACATCCCATCATTCTGGTTTCTTTAAGAATATCTAGGATGTACTTTCTTTGGTTGAGGACAATGCCGTCTTTTGTGCGAGCCACTTCTATACCCAGAAAGTACTTTAGAGTTCCAAGATCCTTTATGATGAACCGCTTGTCTAGGAAAGCTTTGACTTCCTCGATTTTGTCTGCATTGTTTCCAACGATGATGATGTCATCAACGTACACGAGGGCTGAAACAAAAATATCACTTTGTTTATATATAAAGAGTGAGTGGTCTGCATTGGATTGTTTAAACTTTAGCTCTGCGAGAACCGACGTGAGCTTTTGGTACCAATTCCTTGAGGCTTGTTTTAACCCATACAAAGATTTCTTTAGTTTGCAAACTTTATTTGCTCCCCCTCTTTCATAACCTTCGGGAATCTTCATGAAAACATCTTCATGTAAATCACCATGCAAAAAGGCATTGTTTACATCTAATTGATGAATAATCCAATCTCTTTTGACCGCAATTGCGAGGAGGGTCCGGACCGTTACTAATTTAGCAACCGGGGCAAAGGTGTCATGATAATCAACACCTTCCATTTGAGTAAACCCTTTTGCAACTAGTCTTGCCTAGTACCTTTCTATTTCGCCATCTGGTTTCTATTTAATTTTGTAGATCCATTTTGAATCAATAGCACATTTCCCATTTGGTAGCTCTTCAATGGACCATGTTTCATTGTATTCAAGAGCTTTTATTTCTTTTTGCATGGCTTCTCTCCAATTTGGATCCTGCACTGCTTGTTTAAAAGACTTTGGTTCATCATTTAGGGTGATGGCCGCTAGAAAGGCTTGGTGAGATTTAGAGAATTTTTTATAAGATACAAAATTAGCTAGAGGATGTACCATAGGGCATTCTTGACTTGGAGCGGATTGCGTATGGTCAACGGATGGGGGAAGCTTTACTTCATAATCATCCAAATGTTTGGGTCTAGATTTTTGTCGCACATTTCTGCCTTGGTCGACACCAACGTTTTCAACAGGAGGTTCATCATGTTGACTACCATGTGGAATGTTAGAGTTTTCTCCTTCCACTGATTGATTTTCTTGGTTGTCGGTGATGTCACTTGAGCTTTCACTATTATGTTCTCTCTCTTCACTTTGCTCTACTTCTGCATCATGAGAATAAACATCATCAATGATGTCCTCACTTTGCTTGTGACCGGCTTTGAAGGGGAAAGAATTTTCTACAAATTTGACATCTCTTGAGATCGCGATTTTATTGTTGGTTGGGTCAAATATTTTGTACCCTTTTGTTCCATGCGAATACCCGACTAAAACACCCGGCCGTCCCTTGATATCAAATTTGTCTCCCTTTGTTTTGGCGTTGCGGTAATATGCTAGACAACCAAATACTTTCATACGATCATATATAGGTTTTTGACCATAAAGTATTTCGTATGGGGTCTTTTTCTCAATGACTTCGGAGGGCAGTCTGTTTATGATGTAGGTGGCCGTTAAAATACATTCTCCCCAAAATCTTGTTGGAGCATTGGCTTCAATTTTCAATGCCCGTGCTACCTCGAGAAGGTGGCGATGTTTCCGTTCAACAACCCCGTTTTGTATTGGGGTGTGCGGACAGGTTGTTTCTAGGATGATGCCATGTTCGGCATAGAAGTTCATCATGTTGTTGGACGTGAACTCACCTCCATTGTCACATCTAACTCGTTTAACGTTCTTTTCAAATTAAGTTTTGATCATTTTACAAAAATCTACTAGGCATGTGCTAGCTTCATATTTGTGTTTGAGTAAAAATACCCATACGACCCTACTGTAATCATCTACAATGGTTAGAAAATAGCTTGCTTTTGAAAATGATGGTGTTCGTTATTTTCCCCATATGTCACAATGTAATAATTCAAAGCATGCATTTGTTTTAGTGACGCTAATTGGAAACGGTTGTCTTGTCAATTTTGATTTTGCACATGAATCACAAACATGATATTTATTTCTAAAAGAAGTATTTCTAAGAAAACTTATTTGACATAATTTTCCTTCACTAGCATGCCCTAACCTCTTGTGTCATATGCTTCCACTAGACATCAATGCCTTCCTCTTTCGATTAAGCATTCTCATCCGATATAGACCATTTACGCAGTTACCCGCTCCAATCAAATTCCTCGAAGTTAGGCCCTGCATGACAAAGAAATTTGGGAAAAAGCTTACAACACAATTTAAATCACTAGAGAGTTTGTTAACCGACAAGTGGTTGCAATTAAATTCTGGAATGTGCAAGACTCCTTTAATTTTAGTTCCATTTGGTAAGGTGTGATTCCCCTTCCCTTCAACTGGAACCGATTGGCCATTAGGGATGGTGACGGGCTCCTCTAAAAGAGGTGTGAACTTGTCTTTAAGGATATCCGATCGATTGGTCATGTGTTCAGTAGCCCCTGTATCGACGATCCAAGATTCGTTAGAAATTGTCTTACCTGCCATGTTGGCTGCGGGGTAGTTGGTTTCCTTTGTGTCTTTCTTATCGGGAACAAAGTGATCATGAAACATTTGATATTGTTCCTTGGTCAGACCAGGGACAGTCTTGTGCTCAACTTCAGCACAAGCATCCCTCGGTTCTGCTTTACTTAGTTTGTTCTTGCCTGGCCACCACTCCGGGTATCCGATGCGCTCAAAACAGAGTGACCATCTTTTTCACAATGGGTATTTTTAAAACATCAATTAAATCATTTAAAATACATTTTTCCCAATATTTGACATGTTGTCCAAAATACCGTTTAACAAAAACTTTAAAACCTTTATCAGAGTTTACAAAAATACGGTGTCACCAAGTATATCAAAACCATAGGCAAACGGGATCTACCTATGAGCTCCCGAGCTAAACATCTCTAGGCCACTTCTAGTGCAACCTTCTATCGCTTCAACCTGTACCTGAGTACATAGCCACAAAACAAACGTAGTACGTGAGACAAAATAGTCTCGTGAGATACATGGGTTTTAGACCCAAATAATAATAATAATCGTTTCATAAATATATATATAAACATATATATACACTACATCAATTCCGTCTAGTCACCCTATTGTGACCCTATCGATTCTGCTCTCCTAGCAAAACATATCTAACTATCAGGTTGCCCCCGAACTAGCTAGAAACACAAACATATCTAGTTATCGGGTTGCCCCCGAACTAACTACAAGCACAAACATATCTAACTATCGGGTTGCCCCCGAACTAGCTAGAAGCACACGTATCTAGTTATCGGGTTGCCCCCGAACTAACTAGAAGCTCAAGATACCGGCAAGAGAGAATCGCCCAATCTACTGATACCTGCCTTACTCGTCGGAATACGTCCAGTTAGCAAGACTACTAACGTGGATGAGTCGATGAGAATCCACCCAACTGCCCCTCAATCCACACCTCATGACCGGGAGTCGCCCGTGGCATCACATCATCTCAATCTTACCATAACTCAACAGTTATATCAATCTAGCTCTCGGCTATCACATCAATCATCAAACAAGTTAGTTATCTAATAATAACTATATATAACTAGTTCAACATAGTGTGAACGTACCTGTATGGTTCCATAAGCCCGATCATAAGCAACCCACATCTACTTCTACATCTATGAACCCTATGAGGTCCATACTTACTTATTTCATAAGATACATTTCCTATTTTATTGATATCATAATACTTTTATCTCTTCATTGACTATAATACACAATTATTACTAGTCTCATCATATTCATTTTTCATATATATATATTCGTTCTTTACTTTTATAAGTAAATCTTACCAATAGATACTCATCACTATAAAATCATTCACAATTGCTTTACTAATACATATCTATAATAAAGGCTCATTATACATACTTTTAATCAATTACTTCATTATTATGGTTCATTAACATAGATTCCATAATTACTTTAATTTATCGTATATTAAGCTCTCATCATTCACTATCATTCAGAACGAGAGTCAAAGCCCATCTTTGACCAAGTCAACCGATCACAAGTTGACTAACCTTGACTTTTGCATAAAGTCAACCATACTTTCCAACTAACACGTTCCGTACTCATGGGATACCAATGTCAACTTATTACTTCCGGTTCTACTCATTATTGTTTCCTTAACAACCGTTCCCATTTGTTTTTTTATTTTTTTCTAAACTTTCAATTTCCGCACCTTACTTAAGGTCACAATAATACTTACGGTTTCTTGACCTTCATTTGGTTACTCATACTATCACTTAGTATTCTTTCAACCATCTTTGTATCACATCAATCAATTTCATAACTTTTTGTTCTCAATTATCGGTATTAGATCCTCTACTGCAACACATTCCACAATCTCATACACGTTTACCATATCTTGGTTATCAAATGGTAATTTGCTCATTAGGAGTTTCTCTTTCCTCCTATTCTATAAATCGTAGGCATCTCCTACACATACAAGACCTAAATGCAACCCGCATTTCAACCCAAATTCTCATTTACCATAACATAATAGCAATACTCATTAACCACATGGTTCTACATTCGTCTTATACATACATAAACATATACATATACATATATATATATATATATATATATATATATATATATATATATATATATATATATATATATATATATATATATATATATATATATATATATATATATATATATATATATATATATATATATATATATATATATATATATATATATATATATATATATATATATATATATGGTCGAGTTATATTGAGAACCCTGATTTTAAAAAGAACTCTGAGAACTCTTATTAACCAATCAGAATTTATAAAATTAATTTTGATTTATTTAATTCATATTAATTATTAAGGGGTATTTATGACATTTTACCAAAAAGAAAAATATTTCCTTTTATGAAAATTTCATAAAATTTAGGAATTATTTTCGAAAAATTATTATTATTTTATTTTTTATGTCAAGCCGGATGTGCATATATGTTTTTTTTACATATATGTTTTTTTTACATATATGTTTTTTTTTTGCATTAATTTCAAAATTTTATTGTTACATATAAGTTATCTTACGATTGTATTGAATATACATGTGACGCATATATATTACAAAATTGTGTCCCCTTTTTTACAAATATGTAACATAAAACAAACGTGTTTAACAAATGAAATCCCTATATCTGAATTTTACAAAATTGATAGAGCAAACAATTATCATATATGTTGAATTTATTCATCCAAAAAGTCAAAAATTATTTCAAAAAACACATATGTATTCAAGGAATAACATATATGCATCCATATAGTTGATGACGTGCAATTATGTCCCCTTTTGAAACAAGTTTCTTCTTTATGAACCCTAACACCAAATGCTCATTTCTCTTTTTCCACTTGTATAATTTGTCAATTTTCCTTACTAACACCACTGCAAAACATTAAGAAAAACATATGTGTATAAATTGCATCAATGATTAATCACTTTATTAAGACACATATGTACCAAAGCAATAACACATATATATGTTTTTGTTATAACCCATTTGAGAATCTCAAACCAAACTCATCCCTACTCAAAACATAATTTTAGTAAACTCATACTACACTAAAAGAAATACTGAAGTAAAAGAAATATAATTGAAGTATGATAATCAAAGAATTCATACCATAGTAAAAGAAATATAATTAAATATAGTAAGTCATATTCAAACTTGTCAAATGATAAAATAATATAAAGCAATTAAATTTAAGTAACCAATACATATTTGGTAAGCATGTGAAGCTAATTTAGGATTAAACAAGTTTATATATTAACCACAACTTTCAAAACGAACGAACATTTTTTCTATATAGTTAATCTAAATTTTCTATAACTGTTGTGCAGTGGCATATACAACCATTGCAATTGCTTGTTCCTACACATTATCCAAATCACATATACAAACATTTGGTAAGCAAACAACATAACAAATCATACAAAATTCAAGATTTCGACAAAATTAAAATTAAAAATGACCTTTTTATTTCAAACCTGAAGTGGGGAAGAATCTGAAGCCAGGGACAAAGTGGGCATTTCCATCTTTAACAAATATCGAAGATAATGAAACTGCAAAAACCGTTTAAATCATGGATCCAATACCATTACAAAAATTAAAATATTGTTTTGGAAAAATCTTTCTTGTTAGCAATTGCAGTTGTCCATGAGATCACATCAGAAAACAACAAGATAAACCTTGTCACAAGAACATGTTGAACCTATTCGCCGGAAAAGTTGAAAAATGTAGCAGCAACTCCTTCTTCCTTCGTTGGAGTTTCTCATCGTCGCCGGTCGCTACAAACACACAAATATGTTTCCAACTCGCTGCCACCATCTGCCTAACTCGTTAACCCTAAATCTGCAACTCGAGATCTACAAATCATAGTGGCAAATCGATAAGCCTTGTGGCGGTGCAGATACTATTAGCATGGTGGCGAGAGTGTGGTTGTAGATGAAGAGGGGAAAAAGAGAGACATAGGAGAGGATTTCTCATTTGGCAGAAACCCTAATTTAGGTTGTGAAGATGAAGGGGGAAAACGTGATATAGGAGAGAGGTTAGAAATCTTCAGTGAATTTAGTTTAGGAAGACCGAGAATAAGAGGGGAAAGAGAATAAGATGGGAAGTTACCTTTAAATTAGGAAACGGTTTTATTTATTTATTTTACTTTTTTAATTTTAGGAGACAATTACTATTTTACCCTTCTTAATTAATTCTTAACAAATAAATAATTTTTTTATTTACGAATATGCCATTTTAAATCTTAACCATTGAATTTTAAATCCAAAGGTCTAAATCGATTAATCAAGAGTTCTCAAAGTTCTTTTTAAAATCAGGGTTCTCAATATAATCATTCACTATATATATATATATATATATATATATATATATATATATATATATATATATATATATATATATATACATATATATCACGCCAATTCAATCTAAACACCTCTATTGTGTACATATACAAACATATGTATATGTCACACCAATACTATCTATACATCTCAATTGTGCACATATACAAACATATGTATATGTCACACCAGTACCATCTATTACTCATCTTTTCGCATCACGTAGCTTTGCTACTTTCTCACTCATTTAATCGTCTATTTACTAATCATGTATTCTAGCACATTTTCCATAATATCACATTATCATTTTCTTTCATATCTAACATATTTCTCATTTGACATATTACACAACACGACCCACATGACATTGCCTTTTCATTGTCATATGCCTTCGGAGGCCATCACATAATGCACATGCATTGTACCCCGCGGGTAAACTAATAGCATCTCCAATTGCTATTTACCGTTTCACTTACACATTAACCACCATTAACCGGTTCATTTCCTTAACAATTTCCGAATTTTTTTTGTCACCACCGGAGTAACTACGACTCCATTCCATTAACCATAATTCACCGGCCAATCCAATCATCCTTGAGTCAAACAATCGACTCCGGTCCACACTTACAACCCATGACTTAGCAACCAATAGCCCATCACTCGATGTTCTACTTTTCCACATTGTGGGACTTAGGAATATTCCTTTCTCAATCGTAGTCTTACACTACACTATGTCATACAACACTATTACTATGACGTTTTACCACCAATTGTCTTCTCATCCTTAATACCGAATCCGTCAATCTTGTCACAAAACGTTGCTATGGCTATATGCCAACTTATACTTAACCATTTTCAACAATCAACATTCGTTATTCCCGACACTTATCATTTTCCACATTCCATTTATGAGTATTAAGGTATCACTATACCTTTAGTCATTCTTCTCTTTACCATACACGTATAATAGCATTACATTGCGTATCCAGATTCCCGCCGAATATCAAAGTTCCGTTTCCGAAGTTTCTATTTCTATAATTTCATCCAAACTAACAATTCTTACCAAGACTTAGTACTTCATTATACTATCATCCTCTTATTGGAAACATTCACCAATCTCGTGTCTCATCCTTTTACGCTACATAATAGCATCAACCCTTATATCCTTACTACATGTGACACGCCGGTCTATATCCTTCCCAATATATAATTTCTATACACATACTAACCGGGAAGACTATTCCCAAAATAAATCTCCACATCATACAACTTATCTCCAATTTCTATAAGCACCAATTCGTACAACAACCAAACAATTAAGTCATAATCTCATATCACTCATTTTACCTAAGATCTTCGAGGTGGCATCATGAACCCCCTCTATATTTCCTTCCGGGCAGACTTCCCCTATCAACTCACTCGTGAGTTCCCTTCGCAACATCTTGTACCGCGCTCTATTTACCAGAGTTTCATACAACACGTTCCACCGTGTCAACACCTCATCCTTCAATAATGATGATACCAAAGTCATCATATCATTCTTACTTTATTTGTTACTCTCTAGCACTTGATCAGCCTACTGAATCCACTACATCGTGACCTCCGGCTCAGAACTTCCGAATTACACAAAGGTTTTACGCGCTATGAAGGCCCTATACAACATCCTTCAATTTCTTCCGATTAGGTCTTGCTACCTTTTTGTAGATAACCTCCACTACGGACTTCGCCATTCAATGACTCTTCCTTCGTACGGGTATTAGAATCATTCCGCCTAACCTCATTCATACGGTTATCAAAAGTCTGGTTCACATTCTCATTCATAACTCTTCCCAATTTAGTGGAGCTCGCCCACTTTCCACATTCATTCTTTCGTCATATCAACGTATCCAACAAACAAGATTCAAACGGTCAACTCAACAGTAAAAACAAAACCATTAGATCAAAACATGGCATTTCTCATAGGGGTCGACCCTATTATACTATTGCCCTACGGTCTCAAAAGACCTCACATAGCACATTTCATAACAACTTCTATAGGTCCCCTAGGTTAAACCCTAAACTTAACATAAAGTCTCAAGGTCAACCTATCGATCTCAAGGAATCTTACATACCTATTGCTACAGTCTAAGACTGGGATGGACATCCAACCTAATTCACTTAAACTACAGCTCTGATACTAAGTTGTAACACCCGTATTTTTAAATCATCATTTAAATCATTTAAAATACAATTTTCCCAATATTTGACATGTTGTCCAAAATACCGTTTAACAAAAACTTTTAAACCTTTATCAGAGTTTACAAAAATACGGTGTCACCAAGTATATCAAAACCATAGGCAAACGACATCTACCTATGAGCTCCCGAGCTAAACATCTCTAGGCCACTTCTAGTGCAACCTTCTATCACTTCAACATGTACCTGAGTACATAGCCACAAAACAAACGTAGTACGTGAGACAAAATAGTCTCGTGAGATACATGGTTTTAGACCCAAATAATAATAATAATCATTTCATAAATATATATATATATATATATATATATATATATATATATATATATATATATATATATATATATATATATATATATATATATATAAACATATATATACACTACATCAATTCCGTCTAGTCACCCTATTGTGACCCTATCGATTCTGCTCTCCTAGCAAAACATATCTAACTATCGGGTTTTCCCCGAACTAGCTAGAAGCACAAACAATATATCTAGTTATCGGGTTGCCCCCAAACTAACTAGAAGCAAAAACATATTTAACTATCGGCTTGCCCCCAAACTAGCTGAAGCACACGTATCTAGTTATCGGGTTGCCCCGAACTAACTAGAAGCTCAAGATACCGGCAAGAGGGAATCACCCAATCTACTGATACCTGCCATACTCGCCGGAATACGTCGAGTTAGCAAGACTACTAATGTGGATGAGTCGATGGGAATCCACCCAACTGCTCCTCATTCCACACCTCATGACCGGGAGTCGCCCGTGACATCAAATCATCTCAATCTTACCATAACTCAACAGTTATGTCAATCTAGCTCTCGGCTATCACATCAATCATCAAACAAGTTAGTTATCTAATAATAACTATATATAACTAGTTCAACATAGTGTGAACGTACATGTATGGTTCCATAAGCCCGATCATAAGCAACCCACATCTACTTCTACATCTATGAACCCTATGAGGTCCATACTTACTTATTTCATAAGATACATTTCTTATTTTATTGATATCATAATACTTTTATCTCTTCATTGACTATAATACACAATTATTACTAGCCTCATCATATTCATTTTTCGTATATATATTCGTTCTTTAATTTTATAAGTAAATCTTACCAATAGATACTCATCACTATAAAATCATTCACAATTGCTTTACTAATACATATCTATAATAAAGGCTCATTATACATACTTTTAATCAATGACTTCATTATTATGGTTCATTAACATAGATTCCATAATTACTTTAATTTATCGTATTTTCCTTCAAATTCATCAATCATACTAGACATATTCTGGTATCACATTCTACATACTTTCATACATTTTCATTCACTATCTTTACCAAAATATTTATTAATACAGACCCATAAAATATCATATGTATTTTCAAAACTATTTGCTATGTACTCTGTTTAAAAGTCTCATGTACTCATCTTAGCGATTAATGCTCCCAATGTGTTCTTCCAACACAATCCTTCCTTTTCCACAAGATTGCTCACTTTCGAGAATCCACCGAAAGCCTTTAAATCTTCAACTAGGAGTGAAGAATCACAAGATTTGACCAAGAAATTGGCTCCAACTGATGTTTTCCACTCAAACACGTATACAAACTCGTTGGGAGAGAAACTAGGGTTAACAATGGCATCAAATGAGCCAAAACCCGTCTTTAATGCTGCACACAGGAAGATAGCGTCGCTATCTACAAGATAGCGTCGCTATTTTAGAGCCCGCCATATTTCGCTTCGGAGATAGCGCCGCTATCTCTGACGCTCTCTCAGAAATTCTCATTTTCGCGACAGAACTCGACGCTATCTTGGGTCGCTGTTTGGTGACCACCATAAATCGTGTCGCTATCCCAAGATAGCGCCGCTATCTTGGGCTATGCAGCCCATGCTGCATTTTTCGACCTTTGCTTCGACACGGTTTTGTCCATAACTTTCTCATACGATGTCCAAATGACACAAAACCAATTCCTACGTTCTTTAAATGATTTATCCTTATTTATCATATTTTTTTCATAATTTATTTAACACAAAATTTGGGTCGTTACAGACCAGGGACAGTCTTTTGCTCAACTTCAGCACAAGCAGCCCTCGGTTTTGCTTTACTTAGTTTGTTCTTGCCTGGACACCACTCCGGGTATCCGATGCGCTCAAAACAGAGTGACCATCTTTTACACAATGGGTGCAGTGTTCCGCTGATTTAGCGTTCTTCATAACGTACTTGTTTGAGCTTGTGTCATTCTTTACAAAAGCTTGGAAGGCCGCTGTTTCTGTCATTGGTCTTTTGGTATTTGTAATGGTTCTTTGCTGCTCATCTTCCGCAACTAGGTGATAAGCGTTTCCTAGCGATGGCGTCGGCTTGATTGCAAGGATTTGGGTCCTTACAATTAAAAATTCAGCGTCGAGCCCCATTAGGAATTCATACAGCCGCTCTTGTTCCCTAAGCTCGTTGAGATTTTTACCAATTCCGCATGTGCAACCACTGCAAGAACAACGTGGGTTGGGGAGGACAGATTGGATCTCATCCCCACAAACCTCGCAACTTTGTGTAGTAGGCAGAGACGGTCAAACCGTCTTGCCTTGTGTTTGAGATTGCTTGTTTCAATTCATATGCACGTGGTGCACTTTGTTTTCCGAATCTTTCACAGCAGCGGTGTTGGCGTATTTAACACTGGTTCAGATCTCTTTTTCCATGGCAGTGGTTAACCACCCTTTAATCATAGCGTCGCACCTCATCCAGGCCATGTAATTTGCATCGCCTTTTTCTGGTTTATCGATGGTTCCATTAACGAACCCGATTTTATTTTTAGCGAACAGAAAATTTTCCATCTCCTGGAACCAGTAGCTGTAATTGCTATCCGTCAGAGCATCGTTGACTTGCATTTGTCGCGGATAATCTGACGCATGGATGTAGTATGGGGAGTTTGGATCTGGACTGCTTCTTTTAGCAACACCTTTTTTATTTTTGTTGGAGTCTTCACCTCCACCGGCCATGGCGGTGGCTTGTGGAGTTTTAGGTTTTGATTCGTACGATGGTGGGGTGTAAAACCCGCTCTGATACCATAAAGAATTTAGTGATTCTTTATTAATTCGTTATATGTTTACAAGAGAGGTGTAGAGCATTTATATACACCTCTAAGATCCTAAAATAAAGGAATGATAAACATAAAGAAGATTATGATAATATTGAAATACAAATAGATGTAGATAAGTACGGTAAAGGTTTGAATTCCAATAGTATCAGATAAAACTTTACTTGCAAACAATTATTTATTGATTCAATAAAATTATTTAAACAATGACATCAAGATTATAGTTTGAAGGGCATTAAAACAATAACAGATCACATCTCAATATTAGATATACTCATTAATTAACAATGTATTTTTCAGTTTAACCGATATACAACAACATCGATAATATAATTAATCATTAAAGTCGAGGTATAAAGGATGTGAAATATATACAATCACGAGACAACATGGCGCGTGCGATGTACGGGCTTTGTTCATGATAATGAATTATTATTTTGAAAGTAAAACGTATACATTGTTTTTGTGTCACGGGCGAAGTACAAAATTATGTTCACTAACATGTTTAACTTTAATTGTGGGTACTTTACTAAATAAGCAAAGTGTGACGGAGAAAAAGATAAAGTAACAAAACCATCATCGTTTCTATTAGCGTAACACAAAAAAAGTTATTCATAACATAGAAGTTATACAACAAAAAAATTTATGCTTTGTCTTGTAGAAAAAAATAACTATAAATGAACGACGCTGTATCTTCGTTATAATCATTTATTAATCTTATTTATGACAAACTATACATGTGTTAATCAGTTATAATTATCTACCAATAATTATTTTAAAACTCTAGATATGTCGATTTATTAGTTTATATTATAAAATGGTTTTTATTACTTATATTACTAATAGTTAATGCAATGCTTTTCATACGACAATTTGAATTTATTAGTTATAATTATTTCTTCAATTTTCAAATATATTAAACAACTATATTTAAATGTACTTCTTTTTTTATAAAATGGTTTTATAACTTATATTAATTTACTAATAATTATTTCAAGACTTTTCATATGACAATTTTAGTTTATTAATCGTAATTATTTCTTATTTATTTTTGTGATCAAAATTCAACTTTTATTTGTATTAAATAAATGTAATTAAATGCTACATTAGTTTAGACATTATTTCACGACTTTTGATATGAAAATTTGATAAAGTTATTAGTTTTTATTATATTTTTTTAGTACAATAATCTTTTTCATTACCGTAATCTATTAATCATGTTTATGACAAACTATACATTAGTTTATTACTCATAATCATTTTATAATAATTATTATGTTAATATATATTAAACAACTATAATTAGATATACCTTTTTTTTATTATAAAATGGTTTTTATTACTTATACTAATTTATTAATAATTATTTCAAGACTTTTCATATGACAATTTTAGTTTATTAATCATAATTATTACTTATTAATTGACCAATAATCAAATTTTATTTATATTAAATAAATTTAATTAAATGCTACATTAGTTTAGACATTATTTCACGACTTTTGATATGGAAATTTGATAAAGCTATTAGTTTTTATTATATATTTTTTTACTACAATAATCTTTTGTATTACATAAATTTATTAATCATGTTTATGACAAACTATACATTAGTTTATTACTCATAATCATTTTCTAATCATTATTTTATAATTCATGATAAGTCAATTTATTAGTTTTTTATTATAAATATACATGAGTTTATTACTTATATTCATTTACTAATAATATTATTTCAAGACTTCTGATATGAAAATTTGATGGAGTTATTAATTTTTACTATATTGTTTTATTACATTAATTTCTTATTTTTATGACAAAACTCAACTTTTAAATATATATTAATTTATTAATATTTACAAGTATGTAAGCGAGCACTTATATGAAAATGAATGATCTTGTTTATTATGAACTTTGTTACATATTGATTATTAAAGTAATGTACAATGTAACTTGCCTTCACCTCCGATCATAATTTATTCCTTTTGTTTTCACGTTGCATTGTCATCATGCCTTTTGTTGCCCAACGATCGTATCGTCAACCCACATGTTTAGCTTTTGGTGTATGTCATATATACTATCTAGACTTTAACACTTGACTATAAGATGTAATCACAGAATTAGACGATATAATCAAAGAATTATTAGGAACTGAATGATACCGATTTGAGTATAAGATACTGTGTAATCATCAGAGTAACACTGCTGGAGATAGTTGATCCTATAAAATAAACAAACCTTAATTAAACAATGTATTATTACACAAAAACCACTTAAAAACATCAAGACATATTTGATTCATGAATTCCCCAAAATGAAATTCATAATAGGAGAATAGATGAATGAGATTAACAGTCTTACTTACCTATTTATACTTAATAATTCATTTTTAATTTGTATGAAAAATTATAATTAATTAATACTTTTAATATGTGTCTTTACATTTAGAAACTAAAACCTAAATATTAAATATAACAATTTAATTTACCTTTAATATGTGTCTTTACATTTGCTAGAAACTGAAACCTATATATTAAACATAATAATTTAATTTAATTAATCTTATAAATGAATTTATTAAATTATTAATATCATTAATATTAAATGCAAGGTATTAAATTCAACTTCATTTTTGGAACTCATTTTTTATGTATACGAGGCAGCATGGCCCGTGCGATGCACGAGCTTCGTTCACAATAATAAGTTATTTTGAGTACATATTGTGTACAATTTACTGGTATCATCTGGGAAGTATGAAAAGTGTGATCAGTTACATGTTTAACTTTGATTGCCGGTATTCTACTAAATGAGCAAAGTTGTTATTTAAGTGTATTGATGTTTAGGGTTTTTTTTTATTAAGTCATATGGATTGTGTTTGTTAATTGCAATTATATCTTTACTTTGAAATGGATCTAGTACACATAAGTAGGCCTGTCCAAATTGGACTGAGAACCGACCGGGATCGCAGAACCGGACCGGGCCAAACCAAGCTCCATCGGTTCGGTTGTCGGTTCTAGTTTTGATGAAAAATCAGTTCTCGGTTCCAACTGGTTCGTTTCCGAGCGGTCCGATTCGGTCCAAAACCGAGAAAAAACGAAAAAGTCGAAGATATTGCCTCGATTCTCGGTTCGGTTCCGACTGGTTTTCGGTCCGGTTCGGTACGGTTCCGAACATCATCTTTCGGTACGTCCAAAATCATTTTTTCGTTCGGTTCTTGTTCTTTTTTATTAAATAGCTGTCATCGTGCATTTTTTTATATTGATTGATTTTAATAAACCTATAAAGTTTGTTGCTATGTAATTAATATTTAACCATAATTTAAATATTCAACTATTGTTGTGATTTAAAAATGCATGAACATTATTTTGATGTGTTTATTAAATATTATTTATGTTAAACTTTTGATCTTACAATTGATTAATTTATTATTGTTTATGAATGGATTTATATAATATTATTATTAATATTAAATGCATGATATTAATTGCAACTTCAAAGTTGGAACTCAATTTTTATAAATGGATGTTTTGTTAGAGTAAAAGATAATATCATTTGAAAAACTCAATATCATTTATATCATGATAGTGTGCTATTTATAATTTATAATATGTAACTTCTAGTTATATGAAAAAACTGTTATTTAATTAAATTTGCTACTATTATTTTTTTTGTTAAATTCTTTGTCTTATTTAATTAATGTGTAACTTCTAGTTAAACGAAAAGACTATTATTTAATTGAATTTACTACTATTAATTTATGTTAAACTCTTCTTATAATCTATTAAATTTATTCATGATCATCATTTATAACAAAAACTAAAATTTTTAACATAAAATTTAATACAACATAAACTATGAAACTCAAATTTATTATGATCTATATATGTAGATACAGATATAGAATATAGATATAGATGTTAAGATATCAGTAATTTATATACTTGATACAAATCAATGAAAAAAATTAATAGCGAGGAGAAAGAACAAAACCAATAAAAGTCTTTGTTGTTTACTCCACTTGTTAGATGTTTCTTTTAGATGCACCTTTAGAGTTTTAAAATTTTGCAACATGAAAATGTAGGGTTTCATTACACACCATGCGACTGATCAACCACTTGGGTCGACCTCCTAGTACACTTGGTTCGAACCATGACTGACCAAGAACATGAACTTGTTCTTGACCGGTTAAAACCAACTAGCTGATTTAATCCCTAAATGCGGAACTGGGATTAAACCTAATCCTTAAACCCTAAAGGATTGGGATGTTGGAAAACTAGATTAGGTTAACAATAAAGAAACCTTGTATGAAGAACTCGAACACACACATTGCTTGTGTGGTTCGTTCGACCATCAACCAAAGAACCCGGGTTCTTTGGTCGAATTCGTCCAAGAGGGGAGAAGGGAGAAAAGGGTTTCCCAAAACATACCTTGTTGATTGCTTAAGATAGATCCACTGATGATGAACAAATCGAGCGATCTTCTAGTTGATCTAGGCAATGAACTTGGATCTTCAAGACTTGAAGAACACGAAGAACGAAGAACACCAAAACTTGGTGTTGCTTGCTCTCGGCCGAAACAAGGAGGAGGGGAGGGAGTGATTTTCGTGTAAGTGTTAAGGGAATGATTAGGTTTAAATGAAACCTTAAGCCTTCTATTTATAATAGAATAAGTTTCATTTAAGTCCTCCTAGTTTAATTAAGATTAATCTCTTAATTAAACTTATCCTTTTACACTTCCATCCCTCATAGTTTAACTAGTTTATTATTGTTGCACTTAACTATTAAATGTTTAGTATTAACACACTAATAATTTGGTACCCATATACACGAATTATATACTTGTATTTATACTTTCAATAATTAATTATATAATAACATTTATATAATTTATACAACAATATCATCCAATTACTATATGATTTAATAGCTTTAAATCATATCATGGATAATCTATAATTAACACATTGTATATTTACTCAACTAGTAAATGTACAACTGCTTGTATTAATTAGTTAGTTAAACTAATCTAGTAATAAGTTAAACTTAACTTAATACTTAATTGATTCATAATGACTATTATGAATCATTCCTCTTCGTAGTTTCATTGCTTATCTTGCTCGTATTACATGCACTCACCGGTGTGACCCTTAAGTGTTTCGTAGGCATGGATGTATCATCATAGGTTGACTAACTGTGCACATAATTCCTTCAGACTCCCACTTGTGCAAGTTTGTAACCTTTGTCTTAATGATACGAGCTACAGTGGCCTTCTAGATGGGCATGTAGGTAACCAACCCATAAAAACAACTTATGTAACACAGGTATAGTTTATGAAAAACTCTTTAATAGCGTCTCCTAGTAAAGAACACTCTGTCTCTACTTCTTGGGCAAACTATGTTAGGCTTATCCCTTGCAACACGATATTTGTGATAACGAATACGAGCATGGTAGAAATTATCAACTCCTGTATTCGAAATCATTTTATGACTTCTTGATTCAAACTGCTGTGATAAACGACAAAGAACAGATCAGTTCGTTTGGGCACGGCCGTGCACTTGCCAGTTTCTCATCAAGTCAAAGGACCTTTAAATATCTCTCCTAAAGAGGAGGTGCAATTACCATCTTGTATATTTCGATTTAAAATACAACTTCCTTTGTACCCAGTATCGCCTCGTATGACAAATGTATTCAGAATTGTCTGAGTTGAACCAAAGCACATTAGTCATTGTATCCTAAACCAAATACCTCAGGCTTAAGGACAATCCTAGTGAACAACACTTTTGAACTTTTCAACCACGAAGTATTGTCACAGTGGTCAATCCAATATTCGTTGAGCCTCCAACAGAATATCACCGATATTTGGTTTACACAAAACTTGTGTAGCTATCTTCGAAGAACTTCGAATCTACCACCAAATACCGCGATGGCGTTAACGTCCCATCAAGGTTCCCACCAAGATATTATGTGGTACGTACGTTTTAAATTACTTGGTTTTATTGGCATGGATTTTTAAAACACCATTTAAATATATGAATTTGAAGACGCGTTTTTTTCAATGTTACCATAATCATATAAATTTATTAGCAGGTCTTTTATATACGTTATTTTAACATCAATTTGAATATGCGTTTTAAATTAGTAGAGAGGTTTTTTAACATCAATTTGAACCTTTGAACGAGATTTTCGTTTTGATACATCCATGGAATGCCAATATTTCCTCTCTACTTCCATTCACATTTCCATAGAATTAGGGGTGTGCAAATATATCCAGTATCCGAAAATCCGAAAAAATTATCCGAAATCCGATCCGGAATTATCCGAAATTTCGGATATCCGAAATTCAGATATTCGAATTTTCGGATTCGGATTCGAATACCAATATTACGAATTTTCGGATATTTCGGATATCCGATATCCGACTTTTTGTTGATTTTTTATTTGTAAAAATTTAATATTATCTAATATCAAGAATACACCGATATGTTTTGTCTATATTAATATGTTTATGATAACTTTAGGTTCCATATAGTTAAAAATCTTATTTTTAGTTTATAAATATTGAAATAATTGCGCTAATTGACTTAATTTACTGGTAATATCATTCAACGAATTGCGAAATTTCGGATTTTCGGATATTTCAAATTATCCGATATTTGTATCCGAAATTTCGGATATCCGAATTTCGGATATCCGGAATTTCGGATTAGGATTCAAATAGCGAAAATCCACTATCCGAAATTTCGGATATCCGAAATAACTGATTTTCGGTTATCCGAAATTTCGGATAATCCGAAATGAGCACCCCTACATAGAATTAGGCAATCCCATTGATTTCGTCTCCCATGTATATGTAACTTATCTTCTAATAGTTTATATATACTCCATCTTAATGCATCATATTATTCTTTCATGACTTCAATCACCCAATATGCTACTTCAGTGCTCGAGGCACCACCACGACCAGTTGATGAAGTAGAGGTAACGTATATTTGACTAAATTCAGAGTTTTAAATTCTTACTTTACAATCATAAATTGGGTGTTATCTCATATTTTTCGGCTTCTCTTTGGAAGGAATTTGATGAATATGTTTCGATTGAAATCTTTGAAGACCTCTGTTATCCTCAGTACTGGTACAAATGCAAATTTGTTCGCGTTGAATATGTTTGGCTTGACCAAAAACATAACAAACTATATTTGTTCCTGCTTGACAAATTTGTAAGTTACTACTATGGCAACTGTGATAATAATTTGGTAATTAATTAATAAAACGTAATGAAGACTAAATTATTTGCATATTTTTATTATACTCTCTATAGCTCTTTATTTTTTTTACTAATAACCATTTATTTCAGAGGCACAAATTCGTAGCGATGATCCCCCTCATGTTAGTTTTTGCATACCAACGACGCAAATTACAAGGCGGTGTCTTTTCTTTAAAGTATTTCAAAATTGATTATAACGATGTCGAATACTTTCCTCGCTTTGACAACTATGCCTGTGTTCGTAATGAATGGGCAATAATCTTCAACACTAAAACCGAGCTTACTGAGGCTACGAATGGAGAAGATGCCGGGTTTCCCAAGTACCCACTGGTCAGATCTCCCACATGGCTCTTACAGGATCACACATCTCGACAAATGTTGACTGGTACATCTACGTTACTTTTTTTAATGTGCGACTTAAAAAAATTATTCTTTAATGTTCTGGCTTAATTACTAACCCTGTCACAGACGTTGCTGGAAACATGTCGAACGGTTGCTTTTTTTACATCCGGTCGGATATCGTGTGCAATGCTGCTGCATGATTGTCGGTAAATCTTAATACCTAATTTACATGATCACCACACCTAGAAATTAAAACGTATAAAATGTAATCTCCGTCAGGGGCAACCAGATCAAGATCATCTTGTATCATATACCGGCAACCACAACCACAATGATTGGGAGATCTGCTTCTGATAAGAACACTAACAGGTTAATTCCCATATTTCGATATTCATTTTACTTTCCATATTTGAGCATACCCACTTACCTAACAGGCTTTTTACTCAAAACAATATTGAAATCTTTTTTTGATTTGGTTACATTTCAGTCAAATATCTTGTTTCTACTGACGTTACAAACATTGAGTTCAACCCGGAAATGCCAGAAGCATATGCACTTCAACGCATCCATCCAATAGTACAATATGATGATGCCGTCGTTATCTGTGATGAAGAACCCGAAGTTCCACCCGACACGCAACCAAAAAGTTTTTTCAAACGCTTAAGAACTCCCCTCTCTGGAAATAAGCGTGTCTCGACTTACCCACGAAACGTATAAACAGACCCCTACGGATGGAACAACAATAATTAATTGCATCACACATAACGTTTCTGTAGCACAAATGGTGCTTTTTTTATATTACGTTTTGCTTAAATTATATAATGAGCGAGTTTCCCAATAACATATTTTGGTAATACGATTTAATTTAGTGCAACTCCTTAAATCTTTACGTGTTAATTTCTTCAAGTGAAGACATGAGCAAGCATAAGCTGCCAATCGAGAGGTCTAACGAGAATTGATATTTACGTAAATGTGGTGTATCGAGAGGTCTTACATGATGAATAATATACGTTAATTCATCGCCATGTCTGAACTTTTTTTTTCAAAACATGTAATTTAACAAATTTTAAATGTTGATAAGTTTTCAATGTAGTCTTTATCCATATTTCATTCTCAATTATAAGTCATTTGTATAATAATCGTTATAAAATAACATGTAAACGAACACCATCAACATAGTCGCGGAAAAGAGGTATCAGGGTACCCGCCCGTCGCATTGCGCGGGTACCCTACTAGTCTTTGTTAATAATAAATCATTTAGACCTACCACAAATATAAGGTCTTAATTTCCTCTATCTACTATAGGAAATGTCTTAAACAAGACAAAATATTAAAACGCAGCATACGGGAATCGAACCTGTGACCATTTGGGAGTTAGGCGTGCGTGTTAACCACTTCTACTTGCTTACTTTGCTTTATTACAACCCCTAATAAATATAACCTTTAAGTTTGTTACAACCCACCACCATCTTTACTTTTTTTTAAAACGCAACATCCGAGATTCGAACCCACAACCTCTCGCCCAATGCTCCAAACAATTCACCACTGAGCTAGGGGAGATTATTGGTTCAATATCAACTCTCTTAAATATTAAACACACACTAAATCCTTACGTTTTAAATATTTTCCTCGAGACATTGTGTTTATAAAAAATATTCACCATATAGGATTTGAACTTGAGACCTCTCTATTATTAACACTATGCTCTAAGCACTTGAGACACTAGACCATATGCTCTTTACTTGACATAGAAAATCTTTATTAGTCTTTACAAAATTAAAATTAACATCACTACTATCCGCACGACCACAACCAACAACCACTATCACTACCGTCGTCACCACTCACTACATGATCGCCGTCAAATTTAGTCACATGATACCCGCCGCTGCATTGCGCGGGTAACATGCTAGTAATTATTAAAGCATGTAAAACTAACACACATTATGCTTGAAATTAAGAATATATATATATATATATATATTTATTACGATAATATACTCATTTAATTAAATTGATAATTAAAAAAAATTGGAGTAAAAAAAAATATTTGAAGAATCAATGGAAAAATATTTGACGCACTTCAAAATTGTACCTTATAAATAGGTGGGCTTTGTGGGTGGCGGTGTGTTCTTGAATAAACATAAAACATAAACTCCCATCTGCTAACTCACCAAAAACTTGTTCTCAAAATCCCTAATCTTTTATTTCCCTGTTACTTTAATCTTCAACTGGCTGAAACCCTAGACGCACAAAAAAATCGTTTTTTATTTGTTTGTTTTTTTTTTTCATCTTTGTAAAGAAACCCTAGTTCTTGTGCACCGAGATCGATTTCGTTAGATATCAAAACCTTCTCAATCGAAAAGGTATGCTGGTTATCTGCGTATTCAATTCATTCGATTTTTGTTAAGCTGTTGATTTACATTCAGAGCTGTGTAAGGAATCGAATTGAATGGTGTGAGGTTTTACGTTAGGGTTTATTATTATATAATTAAAAAAATCGTTTTAAAATTGTATCAATGGACGATCTGGAGAAGGCGATACTCATCATCTTCGATGAATCAGGGACCGTTACACCGGTATTGAAATCACAAGCAGTTGCATTTTGTCAACAAATTAAAGAGAATCCATCTATCTGTAGCATTTGTATCGACCGACTGTGTTTTTCAAAACTTGTTCAAGTTCAGTTTTGGTGTTTGCAATGTTTGCACGAAGTGTTGCGTGCTCGATACGCTCAAATGAGTACAGAAGAAAAGAACTTCGTTAGGAAATCGGTGTTTTCAATGGCTTGTTATGAATCACTGGATAACACCAACAATTCTGTTAAGGTGTTAGACAGTCCTTCTTATGTTAAGAACAAAATGGCTCAAGTGTTGGTTACTCTGATCTATTTTGAGTATCCATCAATTTGGTCTTCAGTTTTCGTTGACTTTTTAGCAAATTTGAGCAAAGGTAGAGAAGTTATTGATATGTTTTGTCGAGTGTTAAATGCTCTTGATGATGAATTAATCAGTCAGGACTACCCACGTACACCAGAAGAAGGTGTGATTTCGGGTCAAATTAAGGATGCAATGAGACAACAATGTGTTAATCAAATCGTTCGTGCATGGTACGACATTGTTTCTGTATATAGAAATTCAGATTCTGAATTATGTGCATTTGTGTTAGATACAATGAGGAGATACATATCATGGATTGATATCGGTTTAATTGCAAACAATACTTTCCTCCCTTCATTATTCGAATTAATGTTGGTAGACGGGTCACCCGATCAACTCAGATCTGCAGCTTCCGGTTGTGTTCTAGCCGTCGTTTCTAAACGAATGGACCCGCAAGCTAAACTCACCCTTCTGCAAAGCCTGCAGATGAGCCGTGTTTTCGGGTTAGTAGCCGGCGATGTTGACTCAGAGTTTGCATCAGGGTTGACTTCTTTACTTACAGGGTACGCATCCGAGCTTCTAGATTGCTTAAAGCATCTCAACAATGGGGACCACAAACGAGCTTCAACCGATCTTCTGAATGAAGTTTTACCATCTGTTTTTTACATAATGCAAAACTGTGAAATCGATACGACTTTTAATATAGTTCAGTTTCTTTCCAGTTATGTCACCACAATGAAAACAGCTTCCCAATTAACCGAAACACAGCTTTTTCACGTGGGTCAAATATTAGAAGTTATCCGTATGCAAATTAGATTCGATCCTATGTATCGTGAGAATCTTGACATGTTGGATAAAGTAGGGAGTGAAGAAGAAGATCGAATGGTGGAGCATCGAAAAGATCTGCTGGTGTTGCTTCGTAACGTGGGGCGAGTAGCACCAGATCACACCCAAATATTCATAAGAAACTCGTTATCAAACGCAGTGGGGTCCACACTCGACATTAATGTAGAAGAAGTTGAAGCTGCTTTATCTCTATTCTATGCTTATGGCGAATCATTAAGTGATGAAGCAATGAAAACGGGTAGTGGGATTTTGAGAGAACTTGTACCGATGCTTTTATCCACTAAATTTCCTTGTCATTCTAATCGGCTTGTTGCGTTGGTGTATCTTGATACAATTACAAGATATATGAAATTTGTTCTTGAGAATAATCAGTATATTCCTTTGGTTTTGGCTGCGTTTCTTGATGATCGAGGGATACATCATCCAAAAGTCAAAGTCAGCCGAAGGGCGAGCTATCTTTTCATGAGAGTTGTCAAATTGCTTAAAGCAAAGCTCGTGCCTTTTATTGAAACGATTTTGCAAAGTTTGCAAGATATTGTTTCTCAGTTTACAAGAATGGATTATGCTTCAAAAGAGCTTTCTGGATCTGAAGATGGTAGTCACATTTTTGAGGTAATTGTATTATTATTCTTTTTTTCATTTACCGGATAATAAAATATTATAATTTTGTTTACAGGCGATTGGTCTGTTAATTGGAATGGAAGACGTGCCACTAGAAAAGCAATCAGAGTACCTGTCATCTTTGCTTACTCCACTCTGTCAACAGGTAAAAGTCAATATATTTTACATTAATGATATGCCATATATGTTTTATTTATTTATTTATTTAAGGTGTATAACGTAATTATTTGTTGTGAATTAGGTTGAGATATTAATTGCAAGCTCGCGGGTTCAAAACTCAGAAGAATCGCCATCAAAAGTTGCGAATATTCAACAACTCATCATGGCCATTAATGCACTGAGCAAGGTTTTTAATAATTAACAAGTTATTATGACTATATATATCTGTAATATCTCATATTCAATATTATTATAATTATATATATCTGTGGTATCTCATATTCAATATTATTATAACTATATATATCTGTGGTATCTCATATTCAATATTTTAATATTCGCAGGGGTTTAGTGAGCGCCTTGTAACTGCCAGCCGCCCTGCCATTGGCCTCATGTTCAAGCAGGTTGGTAAAATCTAATACTACTTTTGGTAGGATTCTAATGCTAAAATATATATATCATTAAATATGATTAGTGTGACATTAATAATCTCTGGTTTTACAATATACTTGCTCCAACATTATATTTTCTCATGACGCAAAAATTACCAGTCTGTAATTCACATGAAATTAATTAATTACCAACATATACAGTTATACTACATTGTGTATATTTTTTTAACTGCAACCTTAATAATGTATTATTATTTTTACTGCTTTGCTATAGACACTGGATGTGCTCTTACAAATCCTCGTGATCTTCCCAAAAGTAGAACCTTTGCGTTTCAAGGTACGGTTGCGTGTTTATTTTATCTAATTTTATTTTATATTTTATTTGTGTTTTTTCTTGTTTGATCAATCTGATTCTTGCTCAGGTTACTTCATTTATCCACCGGATGGTGGAGACACTAGGATCATCTGTATTTCCTTACTTACCAAAGGCATTAGAGCAGTTACTTGCTGAAAGTGAGGTATTTATTACTAACTATGTACTTAATTTTTATATTTTTTGAGCAGTACATAATTATATACCTTGCTTTACATTTATACGTTAAAGATTTGATTTTTTGTCTATTTTTTAACGATATTTATTACGCAGCCAAAGGAACTCGTGGGACTTATTGTATTACTTAATCAACTTATATGCAAATTTAGTACTTCTGTTCAAGATATTTTGGAGAATGTATACCCTGTTATTGCGGGTAGGATTTTTAGCATTCTACCAAGGGATACAATTCCTTCTGGCCCTGGTAGCAACACCGAGGTATTTCAAACTTTTCTTTTTTGATATTTTAATATTTTTTTATAAATTCCACTTTTTTAATATATGAAGGATTATTACTTGATTGTTTTAGGAAATTCGTGAATTGCAAGAGCTTCAACGAACGTTCTATACGTTTCTTCATGTGGTGGCAACACATGATTTGTCATCGGTATTTCTTTCTCCAAAAAGTCGAGTTTATTTGGATCCAATGATGCAGTTACTTTTGTTCACTTCCTGTAATCACAAGGATCTTGTTGTTAGAAAGGTGTGTATATTCTTTATTCTAATTTATTCTTTATTCATATTTTCCTCTTTTTTTAAACAGGATCTAACGAAATGTTCTTGTGATTGATTTAGGCTTGTGTGCAAATATTTATTAGACTGATTAAAGATTGGTCCACTAGGCCTTTTGGTGAAGAAAAGGTAATAAATTTTATATAATTATAATTATTATTTGTATATTTATTTAACATGTCAAGTACACAGGTACCTGGTTTTCAAAGTTTTGTAACTGAAGCTTTTGCTACAAACTGCTGTTTGTACAGCGTGCTTGATAAGTCCTTTGAGTTCCGTGATGCAAATACCGTACGTCTTCGATTTAATTGTTTTTCCATATTATAGGCAACTAAATATTAATTTTGTAATTAAATTTTGATATCCTTATTTGCAGCTTGTTTTATTTGGAGAGATTGTGCTGGCTCAGAAGATTATGTATGAGAAATTTGGCAACGAATTTCTCATTAATTTTGTTTCAAAAGGTTTTCTTGCTGCACATTGCCCTCAAAATTTAGCAGAGGAGTATTGTCAGAAACTGCAGGTACATTAATGAACATTTCTAACAAAATTACCTTTTATGAAATCTTTTAATTCATAATATTATTATAATCTTGTTTTAGGGCAATGATATGAAGTCGCTGAAGTCATTCTACCAAACCCTAATTGAAAAACTGAGAGTACAACAGAATGGAAGCCTTGTTTTCAGATAGCATAAACTTTAATATTTTGAAGTCGATCACCAGTTTTTGAAAGAATACAAGTTTTGCCCTGTAAATAAAAATATCTGGCTCTCCCGTTACAGTGAGGTAATAAGCCACAGAATATTACAATTATTTTTTTACAATTTGTGCAATTATTTTAAACGTTTCATTTGTTATTATTTGGGATTTATTGCAGGTGTAAATTTCCGAAGCAGTTTCTATATCAATCACCGATGAAAGAATACAAGTTTTGCCAAGAACGGTCAATATCTATTATAGTTCCTTAATTAAACTGTTTGTTTATGTTCTCTCCAATTTGTTTTTTAAAGGGGGTGAGGGTAATTAAATTTTGCTTTGGGAAATACTTTCTATTACTTCCTCCCCATGTTTATGTTGACTATAAAAGTCAATTTTTCTGCACAGATCCTCTAGAATTTTTTTGGTGACTTGTCTTTGATGGGAATTGTTCATCTTTCGATTGATAACTTTTTGTTGGAAATCATGTGTTTGTAATGCGAATGTTACAGCTTCATTTTCTACCTGTTATTGTCATGGGCCATTAGAATAACGTCCTTAAGACGGATCTCTACGACCTATATAATTGTAAAAAAGTAAACAAATATATAATCTATGTATTTAGAAGTGGCTTTTAGATTTCTAATATAACCACGTTCAATGTACATGGTATAACAAGTATCTTAAAAAAAGATATACGATGGAGATAATATGCGCACAAAATCTAATCATTTACATGAAACGAACATAAAAGTTGAAGATTGGTTGTGGGAATATAAGAAGCCAAAATGTTGTGCGCCAAACGACCGCGTCAAACACCATGTGATGCCTTTTGCTTGATTGATTGAGGTGGTATAAGTAGTCGTTGACCCCCTTTTCTTTAATCCCTTATTAAAGTATTGGTTAAACTTTATTTTATCACTCGATTTTCTGATGATTGTATGCGCCGACTAGTCCAGTGCGACCATCCTCTTTGCTTAAGAACCTTGTGTTGATTGTGATATAGGCTCATATATGTTGTTACGATTAATATTATGTTTTCATTTGTCTTAAAATGGTTACGATCGTTGTATATATTAGTAGAAAAAAAGCCAACTTTAATTTGATAAAAATTGTTGGATCATCAATTGGGGATAATAGATATTAAACTAACACCGAAAGTATCACGCAGTTTTTCTTAAAACCCGCAAATATGTTAGATAAAACAAACCCGAAACTTAGCAAGTAGCTAAGCAAAGAAGAAAACACAAATTAGAATGAAGATAAATGACCAAAACTCCAATTAGCCAAGTCATTCTTTGTCAATTCAAAATAAAACATGTTAATTCTAAGAACGTGTCAATAGGACCCATATCCAATAGGTGAAAAGTTTTGTTGACCATGACATTTACACAGTTCTTGTATTTTAATAGCTCTTGTACAAGTTGTCAAAGTCATGTTAGGACCCACATACCAATTTTATCTACAAACAATATTCCAAAAGCAAAATTATATATTAATCTAAGATAATTAATAGCTAAACAGCTCTCTGACAGTTAAATCATTAAACACAAAATTTTACATGATGTTTTGGCTCAATTCTTAGCCTATGAAAGACCAACTCTTTCAACCCAGATCCAGTCTTTAAACTTTGTTTAAGCAATTATTATTATTAATATATAATGAAACCTTCAATTCCAATTAAAAGAAAATTAAAAGAAAAAGCAGACTACTTCAATTTCCCTATCCTTCTAGACCCATACTATTGGAATATTAACAACTCCCAAAAGTTATAACCAAACCACCACTTCTAAAGGAGCTTGTACTTTATGCTACAAGAGTAGTATCTTACTCTGTGTTATCAAATCCAAATTCTGCATAAGCCTGACAAGAAAGTGGTTAGTTAGCCTTTTGGCCTTTTTGTGCTAAGAATCTTCTAAACAACAACCGTAACCCTGTTACCACCAACTGCTATTTTCTTCTTTTTCAAATCATTTTTGGTTGGTCCAACCCTAAAACCGACCAGGTGAACCCCTCATATGAATTTGTTCGAACCTACTTATACTCATAATCCACACCACCATTTGCAACACATTATCCTCTCATGGCTCCCAAAAAAACCAACACATTGACAACTCTTCTATTTGGTTGTTTCACAAACAAAACACCAACCATTCACCCACAAGTTCTTGCTTCCAAAACCGGTTTCTCACAACGGTTATCGATATCCGATGTTGATTCATCATTGTCACAAATTAATGCTCTTTCAAATTCGATTATTGGGTGGGATTTACACGAATTCACTTTTGATCAACTTACTAGAATTACACATAATTTTGCGTCTAGTAATTATCTTGGTGAAGGTGGGTTTGGACCTGTTCATAAAGGGTTCATTGATGATAAGATGAGACCAGGGTTGGAGGCTCAACCGGTTGCGGTTAAGCTATTGGATTTAGATGGCGGTCAAGGTCACAATGAATGGCTGGTATGGTATATTATCTATTAAAAAAATGTCTTTTTTAATAATTATAATCTTGAATTTAATGTTTGATGATTATGGGTTGTCGTTATTGTAGGCTGAAGTGACATTTTTGGGGCAATTGAGGCATCCTCATCTTGTGAAGTTGATTGGTTATTGTTGTGAAGACAAGAACAGGCTTCTTGTTTATGAATACATGGCAAGGGGCAATTTGGAAAGTCAACTATTCAGAAGTAATATTTCTTATTCTCTTATAACGTTTAATTCTTTTGTTTATATGGTTTTGTTATTGGTAGAACAGAATACTAATCAAGATTTTGTGATTTTTATGGATTCAGGGTATTCGCTTTCATTGCCATGGTTGACACGGATTCAAATCGCATTCGGTGCTGCAAAAGGACTCGCCTTTCTTCACGGGAAGGAAAAACCCGTCATATATCGCGACTTCAAAACTTCAAATATATTACTGGGATCGGTATTTCTCCAATCTTTATATTAGTTTTGTTCTTTTGTGCAAATTTTATGTATGTTTACTCAATTTTGTGTTGTATGAACAGGATTATACTGCTAAACTCTCGGATTTCGGACTAGCAAAAGACGGACCCGAAGGAGATGAGACACATGTCAGCACACGAGTGATGGGAACACACGGATATGCTGCACCGGAGTACATCATGACAGGTCATCTGACAACTAAGAGTGATGTTTATAGCTTTGGGGTCGTTTTATTAGAACTCTTAACGGGTAGAAGATCAATGGATAAAAAAAAACCAAATAGAGAGCAATGTTTAGTGGAATGGGCTAGACCACTTTTGAAAGATCCAAACAATCTTGACCGGATCATGGACCCGAAACTAGACAGTAATTATCCGGTATTAGCAGCTAAGAAAGCGGCGGTTTTGGCTAGCCGGTGTTTGAGCCATCACCCGAAAAGTAGACCAAACATGAATGAAGTGGTCAAGATATTGGAACATGTGCTTGAATTAGAAGATTCACTAGTTGGTTCTTTTGTGTATATTGCACCTAAACAAGGACAAAAAAGTGAAGAAAAGAATGATGGTAATGAGAAAGAAGAAGATAATAGTGATAGCGGTAGTGGCGGTGATGCGGCGGTGGTTGAGAAGAAAGAAAATAACCGCCAGCGGGAACCGGTAAAAGGTCATAGGCATAAACATAGGATAAGATCGATGAGGTCTCGAGCGGTATATTCCGATACAGCTTTGTATAAAAACTTTAAGAAGGGTACAAATTCTCCATTGTTGCCTCAAACCAAAGAAAATGGGGATGTGAATTTGTTAAAATGTTGATTTTTAATTAGGGAAATTGTTATGTTTGGTTTGTATTGGATACCAAGAATTACTAGTATATGCAGCAATTCATCTTCAAAGAAAGATTTGTAATGACAATTTTTTTGTTTTTTAAAGGAATTTGCGCCAACAATCTATAATTAACCTGGTGATGGGCTGATGGCTGGTAGAAACTTGGGCATGGAATCATGCGTTGAATTTTTTGTATTATTAAAATAACATTAATTAGTCAAATAATGATTAATTAGCATAATCAACTGTAGCAAGTCTTAATGTCATTAAGATTCAAGTGGCTTATTAAACAAGCCTAGACCAAAAATGTGTGTGTGCAAGCTGGAAGTAAACATTCAAAGGTCACCTACTCACCTGGGACATGGGCTTAAAGTTTTAGAGAGTTGCCTTAAAATAATATTATTATTGAATATAAAAATCAAGAGACATTCCTACTCTTTGACAAATAAACAGATAATCAGATTTCCCAAATTAAAAAAAAAAAAAAATTAATTATCTGATTGTTACGATTTCAAACAACAAAATTAAATACAAGTATTAATTTCATAATCATGTTTAATAGTCATTGATTATATGATTATCCATTTTTCAAACTTATAATCTATTGTCATAAGAAATCCAAACACCTCCTTAATTAACTACTTAATGTAGTAAGATAACATTATAATCTACATGCATTGGAGGCACCTAAATGAGCATGAAAGATAATCACAGCTTAACTCAAGTTGAAAGCTGCTAATCGGGTTTAGTTTAATAGCGAAAGACAAACTGCCTAATTTCTAAAACTTAAGGAGAAAGAAAAAGATTAATAAAAGAATTCCCATCAGTTTAGGTGAAAGATTCTGTAAATACATTAAGGAAGTGTTTTTAAAAATGATTTATTAACTTAATGATTTTTCAAGAAGTCAACAACTATACTCAATCCCTTTAAGAAGTCAATAAGTTAAAACTGTGAGGGTAGATAAGACCGGTGCCATCGGGGGGTCGGTTGGCCGCCGGTTGGCCACCGCCGGAACCGGCGCCGTTGGCACGGTCCGCCGGTTGGCCCGCCGGTTGGCCGCCGGTCGGTATACTGGCGAGAGAGAGGACGGGAAGAGGAGCGGGGGGGGGGGGGGGGGGGGGGTGGGGCCCATGGTACCCTCCAGCCAATAAAAAAAAAGCAATTTTTTTTTTATTTTTTTTTTTCTAACGGTAAATAAATTCGAAAATATATATTAATAAATTAAAAAAACGGTAATAAATTCAAAAAAATCCGAAAAAATTCAAAAAAATTCAAAAAAAATTCCCCCTCATTTACATCTATAAATACCCACTCATTTCTTATATTTTTTACACCACAATCACCTTCTTTCTATCTCAAAAAAATCATACCTCCTCCCAAACTTTTCAATAATGTCCAAAAGACGTCAATCATCGGTATCCAACGACATGTGGGATTACCTTACTTCAAGCAATTTGAAAATGATTTGGCGATTTTTAAAGACGTTGACGAGGAGGGTGACGGTGAGGGTTCGGGAGCACAAGAACCGGTTGGCGAAGACGAAGACGAAGACGACAATGAATCTCTTGATTAGTAGTTTTTTTAGTTTGAATGTCTTTTTTTTTTTTATTTATTAATGGCTTTTTTTTTTTTTAATTAATGTCTTTTTTTTTTAATTATTTTAATGTCTTTTTATGTAATTTTTTTTTTAATTAATGAAATGTATTTTTATTAGTTATATGTTTTAATTAGTTTATATATTTTTATTAGAAAAAGAAAAGTAAGTGGTGGGGCCCAAATTTGGTGAAGTGACGGAGTGCTGTTGGCATGGGTACGTCAGTTTAGTGTTAGTTAGTTTGTATGCTGACGTGGCACTGAGTTGGCAGAAACTGACGGCGTCAGTTTGCGTCACCATTGGCACCGGTCTAAGTTAAAAAGCTCCCAAAAGGAGATTTCAAGAAGGGATCATTATTTTTCAAAACTTCTTTTTAAAAAGTCAATAAATTAATAGATATTTTTTAATAAACACATCCAATCATGCCATAAATGAGCCTCTTTTATTCCATTTTCCATCCTAAATTCTAAACTAAAGCATCTAAAAAAATAGATAATAAGAGTATAAGACCAATTATGTGGGCTTGTATCTAGCAGGTGTACAAATTATGGTCTCAAACTGATTTTTAACATTAGCACCATATCTCAAACTAATATGTATTCAAATTATGCTTTGTTAATTATGTAAGATGATCATAAAACCTAGCGAGTTCACAAAATTAGGCCTCGGGAGAAAACAAGGAAATGTTAAAAAATGGTTGCTCTTTTGTCATTAACTAGCTGCACGAAAGCTCGTTGCCAACAGAGTTTATAATGAGAATTTTCACAAACTAATAAGAATTAATATAAAATCCCAACCTAATGATAATGCATTTTATTTTATAGTTAGAGTAATCAAAGTGACCCAAATACTTGATTACATGGTAATCTAAACGAAACTTAAAGCATAACAATACACGCACCTCCATAATCATTGTTATGGAGACAACGATGAGAATCTGGTAAAACCCATCTGACATTGGGCATAGCTGCAAACAATGAGTGCGACCAACATTACATTAAACTTCAGTAATTAAGCAAACATATATCAAGATAAAAATAAATAAAAATGGTATCAAAAAGTTTTTAAATATAAAATGGTTTAGGGCCATTTGATACTCGCTGATTTGTTTTAGTCCTAACTGAGTTAGTTGTTGATTGAGTCATAATATATTAGTTGTTTTTTTTTTCATATGAGCCGAATCAGCAAAACTGTTTGCAGTCTGATAGGTAGACCGATTTAGACGAAATTCAAAGGGACCCTTTGGAATATTAGGAAATCAAACGGACCCTTTGGAATATTACAATTGATATTATGAATCATATTAGCGATAACTTTGCAGCCGAAACGTAGTAATACCTGGTAGAAACCGAGTATATTGATCTCTTAGCTTCATCTTCACTGCAAAACAGCATCATATATACAAATCAATTTCTTAATTGCTAACATAATTAGTTATCAGCCCAATGTGGAAGCTAGGGCAACAATTTCATGTCGTAGCGGGTAACCTATGGGAGGATCCACAACCACAGGCCAGTTTTTGTAATCACAGCCGTTGATCGGTGTTGCGGACCATTGCAACCCTATGCCCTTAATTTGAGGAGGTGAACCGGCAGTCGACGAAGGGCGACGGATTAGAGGAGTGGAGATGGCGGACGTCACCGGAAGTCGGAAGAAGGTCCTTTGCATCTGCACAAAATAACTCAAGTGAACATGAGCCAGATGATGGCGTTCTCACAGCACTTGATTAATATACACCCTCTCACAAGTAGTCAAGAACCAGGCTCATACGCAAATTAACAGATTTAACACTTCCAAATTAACTTATTTGTTTCGTGAATTGATGCTTCAGTTTCTAAAACTTAGTTAATCAGAAAGTTCAGTTTGGTGACCATCAAGAGCTTTTTTTAAAGTTTATTATTATTATTATAATAAGTCTTTTAATGACTTTTTACCATTGAAATTACAAATTTTTATTAAAAGTTTTTTGCAATGACTTTTTTCTACTAACCTTTAACACATTTTCAATGTTTGTCTTTTTTGATCCTCTATTTTTAATAAGTTTTCATTTTAAACCTTTTAACACACTTTCAATATTTTTTTTTAATATATGCAACGTAATGTCTTTATTTATTTAAATATTAATGTCAATTATTATAATATTTTTGTGTGAAATATTTTTAAAAATATTAATGTAACGACCCAAATTTTGTGTTAAATAAGAACGTTATGGATGAAACCGGGTCGAGGCAATGACCGAAAAATGCATTCTTGCTGCATTGAGAAGTTCACGATCGGGAATTCGGGCAGAGAATTTGGTGATTTAGAGATCAGAGTTCACGACTGGTTCACGATCGGGAACTAGTTCACGACGCGCATAGTTCACAATCTCGAACTAGTTCATGGCGCGAACTTTGCTGAAACAGAATAAAATCAGGATTTCAGCCATTTATGCTAATTCTGAAGGGTTTCATAACTCTGATCAACCCTATTGGGTCGACCACCTAGTGACTAGGTTCGAACCATACTGGTAAGAACATGATGGTGTTCTTGACCGGTTAAACCAACTAGCTAGTTCAATCCCTTAAAGAGGAACTGAGATTGAACTTAATCCTTAAACCCTAAAGGATTATAGTAACTTGGAGATCAAACTTGATTAACAAGAAAGAAACCTTATTCGAAGAACTCGAACACACACAATGCTTGTGTGGTTCGTCGACCATCAACCAGGGTTCTTTGGTCGAATTCGAACAAGAGGGGAGAGGGAGAAAAGGCTTTCCCAAAACATACCTTATTGCTTGCTTAAGAAAGTCCACTGATGATGAACAAATCGAGCGACCTTCTAGTTGATCTTAGCAATGAATTTGATCTTCGAAACTCGAAGAACACGAAGAACGAAAGAAGAACGAAGAACACAAGACTTGTGTTCTTGTTGGTGTTCGGCCGAAACAAGGAGGAGGGAAAGGGGAGAATTTCGTGTAAGGTGGGCAAGGATCAAGCATTAGGTTTAAGCCTTAACCCTTCTATATATAATAGAAGATCTTACACTTAAAACCCTTATAGTTTAATTAAGATTAACTTCTTAATTAAACTCATCTTTACATATTCAACCCTCATAGTTCTACTAGTTATTATTGTCACACTTAATTATCAAATGTCTTAGTATTATACACTTATATATTTCGGTATGCATATACACGAAATATATATACTTGTGTTTTATACCTTTAACAATTAATTAGACAATAATATTATCCAATCACTATATGATTTAATAGCTTTAAATCATATCATGGATAATCTTTAATTAACACATTGTATTTTACTTAACTAGTAAATGTACAAATACTTGTATTAATTAGTTAGTTAAACTAATCTAGTAATAAGTTAACCTTAACTTAATACTTAACTGATTCATAATGACTATTATGAATCATTCCTCTTCGTAGTATCATTGCATATATTGCTCGTATTACATGCACTCATCGGTGTGACCCTTAAGTGTTTCGTAGACATGGATGTATCATCATAGGTTGACTAACTGTGCACATAATTCCAACAGACTCCCACTTGTGCAAGTAACCCAGGTATAGTTTCGAAAAACTCTTTAATAGCGTATCTTAGTAAAGAACACTCTGTCTTTACCTCAAGCTTAAGGACAATCGTAGCGAACAATACTTTTGAACTTTTCAACCACGAAGTATTGTCACGGCGGTCAACCCAATGTTCGTCGAGCCTCCAACAGAATATCACCGATATTTGATCCACAATAAACTTGTTGTAGCTGTCTTCGAGAAAACTCGAATCTCCACCAAATACCGCGATGACGTTAACGTCCCATCAAGGTTCCCACCAAGACGAGTAGTCACGGATTATATCTAATATAATCATACTATATTAATACTAACACTTTAAAACTTACTATCATAAGTAACCATTACTTAAGATGTTTTAAATAAGTTCAATGTACCTTGAACTTTATGCTTTCCGTAAAAACTCTTAAATACTTATATTAGAAAAACTTTCTAACAATTAGTATCTAAGTAATTTGAGCTTCTAAGATATTATTCAACAATCAAACAAACATAAACAATGAGATCATTATTAAGTCAATACTTGACTTTATAATCTAGTCATAAAACTTGACTAGTATAATCAACGCACATGCACACACAATATAATTCAACCATGGATTCAATGATGATAAACTTAAAAGCCAAAATTTATCATAAAATAAAAAATTGTAATTTTGTTCAAAACAACTAAAAACCGAATATTGTTTTACTGAATCCAAATGAAAATACTGAATCAAAAATGGTGCTCGTGGGATCATCTCCATCTCATGTCGGTCATCATCACTTTCCATTCCATCCTGCAATAAATGATTGCAAAAGTTAAATTACTTGTAATGTACCTTACAAGTAACTTATAGTGATTTAGAAGTTTGGTGGTTTTACCTGAAGAACTAACAAGTCCTCCACCACCGGCAACCTTTGGACAATCTCTTTTGCAATGCCAAGCCTCGCCACATTTGAAGCACCGATTCTCGGTCCTCGCAGTGTTAGGCTTCGACTTCTTGACCTTTTGTTTGAAACTTTTACCATTTGTCATTGCTTGTGTAACACCTCAATTTTTTTTAAACACCTTTTTAAATCATATTTTTAAATAAAAATATTACAAGTCCAACATTCCCAAAATACGGTTTAACAAAAACCAATGAGAGTTTATCAGAGTATTAAAACCGGTGTTACAATGCAATATCATAACCATAGGATAAACGAGAACTACCTACGAGCTCCCGAACTAATCAACACTAGGCCACTTCTGACGCGACCCTCTAATCCAACGATCCTGAACCTGAGTACACAGCCAAAAACAAAGTAGTACGTGAGACAAAATTGTCTCGTGAGATACATGGGTTTTAGACCCGACGTTAGTATATATAAATAATCACATTTATTAATAATCACATTTATTATATATATATATATATATATATATATATATATATATATATATATATATATATATATATATATATATATATATATATATATATATATATATATATATATATATATATTAGTTACCTCCGTGGTAACCCCATCTCATTCATATACATCAATCACCTCTTCGGTGATTCTATCACATTCTTACATTCATATATAGCCTATTCGACCCGTCAAGTTGTTCGGAATGCCTCCAATCCAACGAGACCCCATTTTGCCCTACTAACCGGAATGCCTCCGATTCAGTAGAACCCCCATTGCCACAGTGTTCAACCAAAGTGACCTATCTTCATCTTACTAACCAGAATGCCTCCAGTTCAGTAAGATCCAACATCTTGTTGGGTGATCGGAATGCCTCCGACTCATCAGTTTTATTCAAGATACCATGATAATCCAGAATGCCTCCAAATCTATCATGTACCTGTCCTATTTCAATCTACCCGTCATAACTATTTCATGTGACTATGTGTCACATCTATCATCAATGCCATAAGGCCATCATACAATCTATCCACATGCTAATCTTAACTAGCATTCACATAATCGAATCAACTAGTCTCGTTATTAGTAATCACATATTATAAAAGTACCCTCTTTTACGTCATATCAATAATTAGTTATTAATTACTTTTCATTATCATGATCTCTTTCAAAATCATCAGTCACTTTAGACATACTTAGATAGTCTACTATTCATCACTTTCTCATCTTTTCAATCATATCTTTATTAAAAATCATTTATTAATAAAGACTCACAAAACATCATATATATTTTAAAAGAAACATTTGCTATGTACCCAGTTTTAAAAGTCTCATGTACTCACCTTAGCCAAGCTAACTCCAAATCGTGTCTATCAACGCGAATCCTTGCTACCCAATTTGTGAAATGTCACCAATCTTTAGGTCTTCTTGACCTATCATCCATATCATCGTAAAATCTAGTTATTATCCACAACTAGTTACCAATAACTCCATAACATCATTCTTAACACCAAGTTCATCCAACTTGGTGAAACCCCAAAACCCTAGCTCAAGATTTCTATCAACAAAACCCAGATCCAAGAAGAACACAAGGTTCTTAAGCTTACAAAGAGTGTTCTACACTCATCTTAGTCATCTTCTCCAAAGATGACTTGGTAGGTTGCCCAAACCACCTAATTTCCCCAAATAAAGTTCATAACTAGCTAGATAACATCAACAATCAAGAAATCTTACCTTTGATGTTTAGATCCTTCAAGATGGTGAAGATCTGAGCTCAAGAACACCAAAATCGCCTCTTTCTCTCTCTAGGATCGGCTGCACCACAATTGGGGGTGAAATGAGCAAACCCTAGCTCAAACCCGATTTATTGCTGTCGACCCAAGTTCGCGGCGTGAACTTGTTCGCGTCGCTAACTTTGCACCTCGCTCGCATACTTCGCGATCGTTAAGTGGTCGTGAACTACTTCACGCTCGATGGTGACAATCGCTGATGACAGTTCCCGATCGGGAGCTATAGTTCGCGGCGCGAACTCCTCAATGCAGCAGGGCTGCATTTTTCGGTTGTTGTCTCGACCCGGTTTCGCCCATAACTTCCTCATACGGTGTCCAATTGACTCGAAACCAATTCCTACGTTCTTTAAACGATTTATCCTTATTTATCATATTTTTATACAATTTATTTAATACCAAATTCCGGGTCGTTACAACTATCCACCCCTTAAAAGGATTCCGTCCTCGGAATCACTAAAAAATTTCAAATCCCCATTCTACCGAGCATCCATTCTCATTCTTCCATGGTTATTACCATCAACATTTTCTCGTTTCAATTTAGCCCACCACGTGCATATAAACATTCACTTAACTCTGTTAGATCCGAACGGGTCAAAAGAATCAATTTTAGGCCTTTAATACCCAAACGGGTCAAGATGCCACAACTTGACCATAACGCTTCAAACCCTTTAACCGATCATTCTGTTCACAAAACAATAACATGACATAACTATTACAATTATTTGATTGAATAATAAAATAAATCTAGCTTCGACCAAGTCGATATAATCCAACCTTGTCTAACCCTTGACTTAAGAACAAAGTCAACTATACTTTAACATTTTCCCTTCTCGCTAAAGGATCCCATAAATCCTCCTTTCCTTCACAATTTACCTTTAGTTTATGATCTATCTACAATCATATACTCGATCCCCAAATTCCATCTTGACAACACCCAAACGGGTCAAAGTTTCATGATTCGACCCTAACACACCCAATCATTTAACCAAACTCTTTGTACCCATTGGAATGATATGACCCGATCATTACTAATAACCAATTGACCAAAATGATAGTCAATGCCTAGCCTTGACCAAATTGTCAACATTGTTCCATCTTTGACTTAAGCACAAGTCAACCATATCTTGACAATTTCCTTACCCACTAGTGGTTCCATAAATCATCAATTCCTTAACAATCGACTTTACATTCATGGTCCTACAACAATCATACCCGATTCCTAAATTCAACCCGAAGTACCCAACGGTCAAAGTCGTACTCTTTGACTACTATTATTTCCATTAATCCATTAACCACTATCATACCCATGTAGATGATATATTATGCCTTTACCCTTGGCTAACCATTTTAAACGAAAGTCAAAACCCAATTTTTGACTAAAGTCAACAACCCACTTGTTAACCAACCCTGACTTACGAATAAAGTCAAACTTACTTTGCAAGATTCACACATTCCTCATCACCGAAACATCTTTCCTAAGCTTTCCATTCCCGATTTCCATATTTAAATTTCCTTTCTCAATTGTTCCCTTTTTCCTCGTTTCCAATTTCCACAACCAATTAACAATTCTTAATTTAGAGCAATACCGAATCTCTATTACTTCTTAACTTTCATTCAATCACTTATACCATTCGTAATTTCCTTCAAACATCCTTATACCATATTTGTAATTCACGATTACCGGCTTTAGAGCCTCAATCAAATTCAATTGTGACCTAACCACCCGTTATACATCTTTCACCACTTATTGGCTACTAACAAACTTTGCTTCCTATAAGCACTCCTTTTCATAATCTATATACTTGTAGGCACCTCTTACACCTACCCATACTTATACATGACTCGCGTTTTCAACCCAAGTTCTCACTTGCCTTAAGGATCATAACAACAAATAACCATACGGTTCTACATACGACAGATATAAGCATCACAATACTGACACACCTCATCATACTTTAACTATCAAATCGAGATGATCGGAAAGCCTCCAATCCATCACGATTCCAAACTGTCACAATGATCGGAAAGCCTCCAATCCATAGTGACTCATCAAATCTCGTTAATCAGAAAGCCTCCGATCTAACAAGGTCCAATATATCTTATTCTATTTTGCGTACCATACTAGCATACCTCTTTTCGCATCACATAACTTTACCACTTTCTTACGCATACAAACGTCTATTTATTCCTCATGCAATTTCAACATATTTCTCATATCATTTTCTTTCATAATAACATATTTCAAATTGAAATATACTACTTAACATGTTCCTCAAAACATTATCTTTTTATTATCACATGCCTTTCATAGACCCTTACTCCCACTTATGCCTTTATACCATACAGTATACACCTAATCATTTCTAGTGTTTTCCATCAATATACTCACTTATCAATCGTCTTTAGTCGATTTATTTTCTCATTACTAAAATTTCCAATCTTCCTTTTACCATCGAGGTAGCCACTAATACTCTCGGTTTTCCCCATTCTTACCGAATAAATTGGTCAACTCGAGCCACCCAATTGGCTCCGATCCATAACCCATTATAAGCTATCACACTTTTTCTATGCCATTTTTTTTGTTATTATTAATTGTTACCCTTGACTTAGCATACCATTTCTATGACATTTTACAATTAATTATCATTGTACTCTTAGTATCGAATCCATTATCCATGGCACAAACTTTCGACATAACTAATTGTCGACTTCTACTCAACCATTTTCGATTACTGAATTTTGTCATTCCCGATGCTTATTCTTTCCAACATATTTTCCATTTACGAGTTTTAAAACTGCACTATATCCTTAATCATTCTTTTCCTTGCCTTACTCCTTTGATATTACTACATCATATACACTTTTCCCGCAAGGAACTACGATTCTACTTTTAAACTTTTCCCTTATATGGTTCCTCATCCATATATAGTATTCCTACTGAGTCTTAGTACTTCCAAGTATTACCATCATTTCATTAAATATATTCATTAATCTCGCGATTTATCTTTTGATATTCCATGACAGCATAATAATTTATTTCTTACTATTTGTATCGCCGAACGCCAACTCTTCCAAATACAACATTCCTATTTACATAACGAATTGGGGAGATTATTCCCCAAATACATATCCATATCAAACGATCCCTCTATAATTCTTTAGACCAATTCACTTAAGCACTAAATCAAGCGACCACTGAACAAATAAACCGCAAACCACATATCGTTCAACTATATAATTGAGAAACGCTTGCCCCACTTGCACCTTCCAACATCACCATGATTTCACGAACTTTGAGTGAGATTCCCTTTCTTTGTTGACTCCAAGCTACTATCGAACTTCCTCTTTTCTCCATGTGACGACGCTTCATGGGTTTTTCGTTGAATTACCTCCTCCACATTCCTAGCGATAAGTTCTCTTAGAAATTCTTCCAAGTACTCTTTCGGGACAAAACTTACCTATCAATCTACTCACGAACTCCTTCCACAACATTTAGCACCATATTCTCTTTCCAGACTTTCGTACATCACATTCTTCCACAACGACGTCTCGTCCTTCAATAACCGAAGTGCAAAAATCACCATATCTTCCTCCAACACTTGCTACTTTCTAACACTCACTCAGCTTCACGAATCCACCGAATCGTCACCTTCGGCTCGGAACTTCCCGAATACGCATTGGCTTACACGCCATGAATGTCTCGAACGGACATTCATCCCTTTCTTCCGATTCAGAATCACTACCCTCTTCCGTCGAGGACTTCTCAGCACCAACCTTGCTACTTGAAGACCTATTCTTCTTACGGTTGTTGAAATCATCCCGCCTAACCTCATTTGTCCGGCCTTCCACAATCCGGCTCACATCTCTATTCACTACATCTTTCATCTGATTAAACAAATTCCGAATAATTTTCCAAATTACCGGGGTCGGGTTTCATCTAACCGGAACCCTCTCCATCATCACCGCGACATGACAAAACTCACTTATAATTTCTCTTCTTGACTTAGAGGAGCTCATCCTCTTCTCGTGGTCACCTTTTTGTTATTCCAATATCTTCAACAACCAATACTCGAGCAATCGATTCAACAGTCAAATAAAACTCATGCAAATCAAACATGCCACTTCTCTTAGGGTTCGACCTAACATACTCGCACCTTACAGTCTCAATAGACCCATCATGGACATCCTATGGAACATATGGTCCTACTTAGTATAGCTTAAGACTAGGGAGGTCAAACCTACCTAATTCACTTAAACTATAGCTCTGATACCAAGTTGTAACACCTCAATTTTTTTTAAACACCTTTTTAAATCATATTTTTAAATAAAAATATTACAAGTCCAACATTCCCAAAATACGGTTTAACAAAAACCAATGAGAGTTTATCAGAGTATTAAAACCGGTGTTACAATGCAATATCATAACCATATGATAAACGAGAACTACCTACGAGCTCCCGAACTAATCAACACTAGGCCACTTCTGACGGGACCCTCTAATCCAACGATCCTGAACCTGAGTACACAGCCGAAAACAAAGTAGTACGTGAGACAAAATTGTCTCGTGAGATACATGGGTTTTAGACCCGACGTTAGTATATATAAATAATCACATTTATTAATAATCACATTTATTAGATATATAAATATATATATATTTCATGTACCTGTCCTATTTCAATCTACCCGTCATAACTATTTCATGTGACTATGTGTCACATCTATCATCAATGCCATAAGGCCATCATACAATCTATCCACATGCTAATCTTAACTAGCATTCACATAATTGAATCAACTAGTCTCGTTATTAGTAATCACATATTATAAAAGTACCCTCTTTTACGTCATATCAATAATTAGTTATTAATTACTTTTCATTATCATGATCTCTTTCAAAATCATCAGTCACTTTAGACATACTTAGATAGTCTACTATTCATCACTTTCTCATCTTTTCAATCATATCTTTATTAAAAATCATTTATTAATAAAGACTCACAAAACATCATATATATTTTAAAAGAAACATTTGCTATGTACCCAGTTTTAAAAGTCTCATGTACTCACCTTAGCCAAGCTAACTCCAAATCGTGTCTATCAACGCGAATCCTTGCTACCCAATTTGTGAAATGTCACCAATCTTTAGGTCTTCTTGACCTATCATCCATATCATCGTAAAATCTAGTTATTATCCACAACTAGTTACCAATAACTCCATAACATCATTCTTAACACCAAGTTCATCCAACTTGGTGAAACCCCAAAACCCTAGCTCAAGATTTCTATCAACAAAACCCAGATCCAAGAAGAACAAAAGGTTCTTAAGCTTACAAATAGCGTTCTACACTCATCTTAGTCATCTTCTCCAAAGATGACTTGGTAGGTTACCCAAACCACCAAATTTCCCCAAATAAAGTTCATAACTAGCTAGATAACATCAACAATCAAGAAATCTTACCTTTGATGTTTAGATCCTTCAAGATAGTGAAGATCTGAGCTCAAGAACACCAAAATCGCCTCTTTCTCTCTCTAGGATCGGCTGCACCACAATTGGGGGTGAAATGAGCAAACCCTAGCTCAAACCCGATTTATTGCTGTCGACCCAAGTTCGCGGCGTGAACTTGTTCGCATCGCTAACTTTGCACCTCGCTCGCATACTTCGCGATCGTTAAGTGGTCGTGAACTACTTCACGCTCGATGGTGACAATCGCTGATGACAGTTCCCGATCGGGAGCTATAGTTCGCGGCGCGAACTCCTCAATGCAGCAGGGCTGCATTTTTCGGTTGTTGTCTCGACCCGGTTTCGCCCATAACTTCCTCATACGGTGTCCAATTGACACGAAACCAATTCCTACGTTCTTTAAACGATTTATCCTTATTTATCATATTTTTATACAATTTATTTAATACCAAATTTCGGGTCGTTACAGCTTGGTTGGGATTGGTCTTACCCTTCCCACCATGCATGTTTCTCTTTAGGGGTGTTCATTAAATGGTTTCGGTTATTTTCGACAGCCCTATTTAGGGGTGTTCATTAAATGGTTTGACCCGAAAAACCAACCGAACCAAATGACATTGGGTGAAACGGGTCCGACTTATTTGGGTTTGGTTCGGATTTCTGGGTGTAACCAAATTCACATTCGGTTTTACGGTTTGGATTTGGATTCAAAAGTTCTTATTCGGCGTATACCCGAATAACCCAAATAAAAGTAAGGGACTTAACTTATTTATATATATTATATCTCATACCATAGAAACCTTAATTCATTTGGAAATTTCAACCAAAATCACGGTAAAATCATTCATTTTATTGCTATTATTTTACAACATTTGTTGCAACCTTGGTGCGGATGATTTATTGACTTTAAATAATATTAAGCACAATTATTTTTTATAGATCATTTTCTTATTTGGTTTTATGGATAACCGATTCAAATAACCCGATTACTTATTTGGTTGGTTTGGTTTGGTTTTAATTAGTTCGGATTGGGTATTGGTTGGTCAAAAATATTTTTAAAAACTAAATAACCCAAACCGATTAACCCCACTAAACCGAAAACCGCCCGAACGTACACCCCTAGCCCTATTCTCATCAACTGGGCCAGCCAATATTGGCTGGAGTGAGCTTAGCTCTCGGTCATTCATTTATTCCTACTCAAGGTTTCAAATAATGTGATGTGTAGCGTAGCAGGATGATCAAGCTTCAAGTTTTTGCAAACTATAGTGAACCATGACGAGATCATGACGTTTTAAAGCGTAATGTAAAGCGATAATTTTGCACATACTTTATAATTATTCATATACAATTATACAAACATAGTTGAAAAAAAATACAAAATCATAAATTTTTAACATAATTCATCAATCTTTTTCTTCGTCTTCGGCATATTCAACCATTCTTATAACTAATTAATTATATATATTTGGTTTATATGACTCGGTTGCTTTAATACGTCTAAAAACATGACTTATTATGGGTAAATGGGAGTCAAATGGGACCTCAGCATACGCAAGCCTTACACCCGAGCCTTAGACCATGTCGTGACAACATGGTCAAGACTCGAGCCTTAACATGTCATAGAGAAAGCCATAACGAGCCTTTTAGAACCATATTCGTGTTAGTGATTTAAGGTTTAATCAAAGTAAAACGCAGCGGAAATATAACATAAATCACTAATCAAGGATCTACATATTGACGAAGTAATTAAGCATAAATAATTAAAGAGATTAGTATGTAAAAATCATACCCTTGAAGCCTTTGATTACACCAATGATTAGGACGGTTTGTAGGGATAAAACCAAGGATTCAAAGTAGAATCCCTCTAGAGTAGTCCACACTACACGTCGTTGAATATCAATGAATGCTAGTTCTCTTAATAACAAACCATGAACCAAATAACCAAAAACATTGCGCCTAATCTCGTTCTGCCTCACGTACACTTTAAAGATTAACAAAAGGATTTTGGTTTTCTTGTTTTGTTTTGACGAATATCAAAATCAAGCGGAGTTAGTTGATTCAAATAATTGATTTCTATGACAGTATGATTCAAATAATTGTTGAAGGCTAAATGCATGCTTTTTTTTTTGTATTACATCATTGAAAATTAAGTACCTAACCTTTTGAAAGATTGCTCTAACTGAGACTAAATTTAATTCACCAAACTATTCAACTACGCATTTTAAACACCACAAAAATAAAAAAAATGTTGCTTACAGAATTCGAACACAATACCTTTTGTGAGTACTGATTGTGTATTAACCAATTGATCTAAATGACACTTTGTTTAATCTCAAATAAACAGACAACATAACACTACAAAACATCAAAATTGTCCCCTGTTTTATTCCGGATACAATTTAATATATATTCTAGAAGGTCTTACCACTCATTTTATTCAACACTTATTAAAGGTAACGTCTTGACTATTACAAAAAAAAAAAAAAAAAAAAAAAAATCTACAACTTAGTTAAGGGTACCCGCCGCCGCATTGCGCGAGTACCCTGAAAGTAGTTTTAAATGACTTAAATATTATTAGTAAGTGTTAGGGCGGAATAAAAGTTAAAACAAGAAAATGCAGAATTCGTATTGCAAACCTAATCATTCCAACCAAAATTGTTTTTACAATTATTAGAAAACCAAATGAAAGATTATAATTTTACAAGTCTATAATGTGTTAGAAACTTTGTTAGATTTCGATTACTTGGAAAACTTTGAAGTCGTGAAACACTTTCAGATCAAAGTATTTCGCCGGTACTACGAAATATTCGATCGGATAAAATCACAATTGCAAGAACAAAGAATTTTCGAGAGAGTTATGAGAATTTTCGTACCTAATTTCTATGACCAAACTGTGATATCCCCAATTCTTTGAAACTGACGAAAACCGATTAGAACTGCAATGGAGCAGTTAAAACCGCCCAAAACTGCCAAAATCGGGTCAAGTTTGGGTCGAATTTTACGGGTAAAAAATCAGGGTTCGAATCTAGAATTAGGATTTTCTACACATTTTTATAAAGGACTGCAATGGAGCAGCTATACCCCAGCCAGGGGCTCTGCCCCTTGCAGCCCGCCAGGGGCGCTGCCCCTTGGACCCCGTTCCCAGGGGCGCTGCCCCCGGACCCCCGTTCAGTCGGTGTATTTTAATCAGAATAAATTCAAACAAACGTGCACTCCGCACCATCTTTACTCGTTCAACAAATATTAAGATTATATTTGGTTAACAATTTTATCCCATTACAATTAAATAATATTGGTGATACAAATCACCAATATAATGACATCCCCTCGTGGTTTCGTAGTGTGGAATATGAAGGTGTTGCCGTTTCTCCAAAGGGTCAAAAGAGTAATGTGGATGACACATCCCGTCATTTTCTATATGGGCCGCTTCCATTCACGTGTTTCAAAGGGTCGAAAGAGTGTATGATCACACCCCATCATTTTCTAAATCAAATATTTTCATCTACGTTGGCAAAATATAGAATATGTGATATCGCAAAAGACATACATTGTTTATTTACCCATCATCGAGCAGTTGCAACGAACCACACCTGCAAAGTGGGGAATTTTATCATGCAACATTAAATTTTTTTGATATGCTTTTGTTTTATATAATTTGGTGATATATCAACCGACATAAGATTGGCAAAGTGGTTTATACTAGGCATCAAGAACCGGAAAAATGAATTTTGCCGGACAGATGACCGATAATGCTTGGAACTGAACCGAACCGGACCAAGAACCGACCGGAACCGCAAACCGATTTTTCATAAAAGTTAAAACCGAGAACCGAACCGTTGTAGCTCGGTTCGGTCCGGTTCTACGGTCCGGGTCGATTCTCGGTTCAATTTGCACAGACGTAATATATATACTAGTATTAAAAACGGACTTCATGAACAACAATAATTATTTTAGTATTTGTAAATAGGATATTTTAATGAATTTTATGATACACGAATTACTTTAAAAAAAATGAGATAAGAAAAAGTGGTCACAAGTTTGAGTTTAGACTGTACATAGTTGGAAGCTATAAACTGGAATCTAGAACGACGAGTCTACAACCCTCCGTTGTTGACTTAATAGAAATAAAAGTATACAAGAAATATATTTAGACCCGTTTGTTTTGACGTAATCCTTCATAATTGTAATTTAATTACATTACAGATGGATGTTTGGATGAATTTTTTTTTTCGTGATTGCGACGTATTTTCAAAATACAATATTCGTTGTAATTGAAATCCGTCCCGACACCCTATGAATTCAATTACGATCATTTATTAAATAACAAATTTGAAAATTTTGTATGCTTCAGATTTTAAAATCGTTCAAAAAAATTATTTTTTTTTAAATAATTATTTTTTAAATCTAAAAAAATTAATTTTAAAAATATTTAAAAAAAATTGAATTTAAAAAAAAACTTAAAAAATTAAAAAACTTTTTAATAAAAAAATAAATAATAAAATTTAATAAAAAATCTAAAAAAGTTTTTTTTTTTTGAACAGCAAAAGGGAGCAACGGATTGAGCTTCGGCATTGCCATCACCCTCCCGAAGACCCCCAACAAAACTATATAATTAAAACACGAAAGCTAGCAAGATGCTAGCACTTACATCAAAGGGTTCCTAAGCCAATCAACCCACGAAATCTTATATTTTTGATCTCGTTGGGTTAACCGGTTAAAAGAAAAAAGAACAATATAATCGACAAGATCTCCTTTACGAATACTACCAACTTCAAATAGTAAAGAGTTCCTAAACCTCCATGTCATCCAACAACTTGCAATTCCTATAAACATTTAACTTCTGTTAGGAATATTTTTATTAATATTCACTAAAGATTTGATTAGTCAAAACTATTAAACTACAAGGACCTAAGTCGGTGATATGAAGTTCAAGATTTGAATAAGATTTAGGAGATAATCATTAATGTAAAAAGATATAGTATATCTTTATTAGTTTAAAAGATTTAGTCATTATCTTTTCCTTGTAAGTCTTGGGTTTTAAGTATATAAAGAAACCTAATGACATAGAATTAGATGTTCTTGTAACCCACGTTTTAACGTGTTTGTGTGTAAAACCTAAGCCTCAAGGTCGTATGATCCTGTTAACCAAAACCGTTCTACATATTTATGTGTAGAATTGGGGCTTTTAGTAATCATTGTATATAAAGATGATGATGAAACCTTGTTTAGCTATACAAATATGTTCGTTTAATTCTGCAATATTATGATTTGTATATGCTTATTCCAGATAAGAACTAACTATTCTTGAGCCTAAAGATCGACGTTTATGAAGAGTTATTCAGAACTCGGCAAGTGGTATCAGAGCACGGTGGCTCAGATCTGGAATAAAAACAAGATAAGCAATTCCCGTTCGGCGGCGAGTCCTCAGTCGGGACGATTTGCAGGTACTCAGACAACACCTCCTCCGGACAAATGAAACCGTAAAAACCCCCTAGTTTTCCGATTAACCGCCGGAATAATATCAATGAAGCGCAAAAAGTGGTCAGAGCTTGAAGAACAAACCCTTCTCACCAAATACTCCGATCCCCAAACCTCTGGAACCCTTGCCAAGCCAATCGCCGAACATGTTAACTCCGTTCACCTCCACCGTCAAATCATTGGGAGTGATCCGATCAAATTCCCGTTCAAGTGGTCATGGCTTGACGTATCGATCAAAGTTCAAAACATGCGTCATCAATATTTGGGAGTGAAAAAAAATAAAAAATAAAAAAAATTAGGGTTTCAGACAGTGAGTATAATTGGGAAGACGGTGAAAATCATTGGGAGAATTTCATGAAATACAAGGAAGTTTTTGGCGATATCGAGCTTGAATTGAAAGACAACAAAAGGTTTAGAGAAGTAGGAGGTGGGTGGATTTCATTGTGATTTACTACTGGCCCTTTTCAACTTGACTTTTTCAACATTCGACTACTACTGCTCCATGGTAATTTCAGATTACTACTGATCCATGTTCGATTTTACTACTGCTGTTTCATGCCAACTTTACTACTGATCAGTAGTATGTCCCGATTACTACTGATCCGATGCTCAATTCTGATTTTACTACTGGTAACAACAATTTACTACTGATCCATGTCAATTTTTACTACTGATCAACATCAGTAAGAAAAATTCAAAATTTACTACTGCTGCGTTGACTGATCAGTATTAATCAGTACTGACCGAAAAAAAAATTTGAAGAAATTTTTTTTTACTGATTTCTTTTTGACTGACACATCATACTTTGGAAAGCATGACACACACCATGCTCATTCCATACCACAGTTTATTGATCGCATCTGATAATAATGTGAAACGAATCACATTATTCACACACACAGGTTGAAGGCATGATGAAGATAAAGGAAAGTTTTTATTTGCTACATATTTGATCTTTATCAATTGATTACAGAAGATAATTGATTATATTTTATTTGAAGATGAAGTGGAAAGTCTTACTACATAAGATGTTATGTATTGTTGTAACTGCAATTTAATAGAATCTTAACGAAAAGATCTGTTGAAGACTAAGATAAGAAAGTCCTTCATACAAGATATGATGTTGCTGATTACTATATTTAGATGGAATGTGATGCTTAGTTTGAGTTTCTACTTCAACGTCAAATAGAAAATAGTTGGTTTTCAATGTAATTAATATAGCCTTGAAGAACACAAGAATGATATCACACTTTTAGGGGAAGAAAAAGTGTTGATCATTCAAGGGGAAGTTCAAGTTTCTCGGATTTATTTGATTATGTCAAAAAGGGGAAGAGACTTGAAGATTCCTAGCTAATTCTACAAGTTTTGTCAAATCAAATAGGGGAAGATTGTTAGGAATATTTTTATTAATATTCATTAAAGATTTGATTAGTCAAAACTATTAAACTACAAGGACCTAAGTCGGTGATATGAAGTTCAAGATTTGAATAAGATTTAGGAGATAATCATTAATGTAAAAAGATATAGTATATCTTTATTAGTTTAAAAGATTTAGTCATTATCTTTTCCTTGTAAGTCTTGGGTTTTCTAGTATATAAAGAAACCTAATGACATAGAATTAGATGTTCTTGTAACCCACGTTTTAACGTGTTTGTGTGTAAAACCTAAGCCTCAAGGTCGTATGATCCTGTTAACCAAAACCGTTCTACATATTTATGTGTAGAATTGGGGCTTTTAGTAATCATTGTATATAAAGATGATGATGAAACCTTGTTTAGCCATTCAATTAAGGAGCCCCCACCGAAATTACTTAAACTGCACCACTTATTTATCGAGTTCCAAACCTGCTTGGTGATTAAGCACAAGAACATAATATGGTTTATTGTTTCCATCCCCATTTCACAAATAGGAAATAAAATTGATTCAATTTCCATACCCTTTTACATAAAATTGATTCAATCTAAAAAAGTTTTAAAAAAATGCATAAATATAAATATAAATTACAACTAAAAAATTTGTAACCAAACACGTAATGGAATTCAATTACGAATAAACTGAATTATTTCAGAATTCAATTCCTTCGTAACTGAATTCCGTTACGACATGTCAAATGACCCGTTAAAGTTAGTCAATATGGACAGACAAAGACGTGAAGGAAGTTTACATGGGTTGCCATCATGGCATGAATGAATTTGTAATACCGCCTCTGGGTATAGGTTTATCAAACATTACAAAACGACAAACTAAATTAAAAAATAGATATTACATTTTAAAGTTATCATCTTTATCGACTCAATTTTTGAAAAGGAGTTATTAAATTTGCATTTTCATTTTAACCGTCATAAGTGCTTCCTATATTTGAACAACAAATCAATTGGTTTATGTTGTTCGTCATTTTGAATTTGATGATTCCAATTGTTAGACAAAAAATGTATTTAGTTTTTTTTATTCATGTTGTCATAAAGTGGAAAATGAACTTTACTTATTAAACTTAAATTGACGTTTGAACTACCTAATAATTTAAACAATTTTGGGGCTTTGAAGTTTGTATTTATTTTTATTTTCTTTGGTTGAAATTATAAGTGAATTGTAGTTAAACGTTTTTAGAGGTAGCACCATCATTTACTATTTTTTTTCAAAAATATTTACATTTCTAGTTGAAAATTAAAAAGTTGCACCGGTATTCTCGGATTCTAAAAACACATGTAATTACCACCCCCATCATGACGTGGCCCCCAGCGTAAAGAGGCGTGACCACAGCTACAGAAGAGCACATGGATTGAGACGGCCGTTTACTATTCCATGGATGACAGATGGCGCCCTTTCACCATTCTAACTATTTTCGTCTTTAATTGATGAAGATATAGAGAAAATGATACTTCCTCCGTTTCAAAATAAGTGATACACTTTCTATTTTTGGGCGTTTCAAAATAAGTGATACATTTTGAAAACTTACCATATCTGGTAAAAGGTAGTGGGACCACACCCACTAACTATCCTCTTTAATAAAGTGAAAAGACACATTTACCCTTACCGTTTAATTTTAAACATCATTAAATTCACTTTAATCAATATATGTGGGACCCATCCTTCACTAACTATCAAATTTAATCTAATTAACCATCATTATAATATTTTGTCTCAAAAACCGTGAACTCTTATTTGTATCCCTTATTTTGAAAAGGAGGAAGTATATTAAATCCTAATTAATTACGAAAAGACCATTCATTTTATAATTTCTTTAAATTTATGAAAATACCCTTCATTTTATAATTTCTTAATTTAGGAAAATGTCATTCCTTTCATATTTTCCTTAATTTTACTAATATAGTGTTGTGGAAATTAAAATAATGCTATATTTCATTCTATATTTAAAGAAATGCTATATTTTCTAAAAAAAAAAAATTTACGCTATATTTACTGCTATGACGCCATTTTTAATTTAGGAAAATGCTATATTTTATAAAAAAAATAGGGGTGAGCTCGGTCTATAAACCGAACCGAAACTGATATAACCGAAACCGATAACGAGGAATTTTCAAAACCGAAACCAAACCGCTAACATGTTATCGGTTTGGTTCGGTTCGATATCGGTTTGGTTCGGTTTTTTTAGGTCAAATGTTCATCCTTTTCCCAAAACCGAACCGAACCGAAACTGATAAGACCGAAACCGAAAGCGACGAATTTACAAAACCGAAACCGAACCGATAACATGTTATCAGTTTTGGTTCGGCTTGGTTTCGGTTGGTTTTCGGTTCGGTTTGGTTTTTTTGGGTCCAAATGCTCACCCCTAAAAAAAAGGGATGTTGATTCGTACAGAGCACATATTAGCCATATAGAGCAATTTTTATTAAAATGACAATTGTACCCTTCTTCTCTTTCACAATATTACCCTTCCTATTAAAACTTTTTCTTACCAAAAGTACTTTCCCACCTCATCGTCTCTTTCGCTTGGTATTTCCCTATTGCTGCCGCCGCCGATGATGCAGACAAACAAGACAATATAGCCCGAACTCCATCTACGCCAAATCATTTTATAAACTCTCAAATGGCAACACATAATTTCTATTTTGATTAAACAATTACTCTTATTAGCTCCCCTAAACTCCACACCACCAGAACCATCAAATTCCTTTGTAATTACAGTGGTAAAATCCTCCCTCATTATCCCGGCTGCAAGCTCTGTTTCAATCTCAATTCACCAATTAGAAAAATAAAACTATTTTCGTGAGCCGAGTTTCGTTTTCCGATTCAACAATCTGCAATAAAATGCCCACAATCGTTAAAATATCGTTACAGATTGCAAGCATGGCCGGCCCTGGGTTTGTCGGGGCCCTAGACGAATATTAATTTTGGGCTCCTATCATAATAGTAAAAATATATATCAATTTATTTCTCCAATCGTCTTCACATTCGGATAGCACTAGAGGAGAGTTGCTGAGAAAATGAGGATAAAAAAGTTATAAGCTTTGACATACTTAGAAAATAAAGTAGGATTTAAAAATTATGGGCACTGAATTTAATATTTTGCTATAGGCCCGGGCCTATAGTTTCTACCCTCAGGGCCGGCCCTGATTGCAAGGTTTCTCGGTACATTTGATCGATGTAAATGGAGGAATTCGGAAAATAAAAGTTGTTGATTTGGAGATGGCCTGGTTACACAAGAGGGTTGCGTTAGGTAGCTTTAGGTTTTGAAGGTCAAACGGGTGGTAATTATAATTCCACAATTGATTGTATGTACTCGATCTCTTACATGTATAAATGTTGTATAGATTGTCGACATGTAGCTGCAACCAGCAGCCTTAGCATGAAACATAATTGCAGCAACCAAGCAAGAGAAACGGTGAGGTGGGCACACACGTTTTTGGGACGAAAGGGGTTTACTGGGAGGGGTAGGGTAAGATATTAGTAAAAGGGATAAAGGGTATTATTGTCTTTTAATTTAAAATTGGTCTACATGACTAAAAATCGCTCTGTACGAATCAGCTCCCAAAAAAAATAATGAAAAACAAATAGTGATCTAGATGAAAATGAAAATGTTGTGGATGATGTGGTTGGTGTTTCCATTTACCTCGGCTCAACCCTCACCATTTACCATTTTAGCTCATTGTTTCCACCTTTGACCCAAGTACCATTCGCTTTCATTCAACGACAAATGCTACTACTTCCAGCAAACACCCCCCAACAAACAACAATTTACCTCATCTAACAATAATATTCCGGAAATACAACCATAAAATGAAGTCACGGAACCTTCAACCGTGAAAAGGAGCGAAAAGGGCATGGTGAATATGACGGAAGGGAAATCGATGATCATGCTTACAAAGTGGTATTCAGACGAAGAACTTTTATAAGCGTAAATTTGCATCCGCTATTCTGGATGACCCTAAACGTGGAAAAAACCATGATTTGTATAACATTTTGGAAGAAAGTTATGGAGGAATACAACCGTCATGCAATTTATCCATGTAACCAAGATACGATTACCGAAAGTGGTCAAGTTTGAATTGGGATTGTTCAAAATTCCTTCGTATATTTGTTAATACTACATCCGTATCAAAATAAGTTATGCACTTTTATTTAGTTGTGGATCAAAATAAGTGATAAATTCTAAAATTTACCTTATTTGGTAAAAAAATGTCATATTCATTTTCTAAGTATTTACTTTTTTAAAGTGAAATTATTGTTTCCCTTACTTTTATTTTTAAACATAAATAACATTTTATTTAAAAAGAATTGAGACTCAATCTCCACTAAATATCTACTTTACTATATTTTAAGCTATTTTTGACCATTTTATGTTAAAAATTGTAATTCTGCAAATATATAACTTATTTTGATAAGAAGGTTATATATACTTTTCAATACTGTATCATCTTGTAGTTGATTTTTATTCACTTCCTTTACATATTCAAGATGACTATCAGACTTATTGCTCATATATATATATGATTATTCAACGACTAATTAGTTTATTTATATTATTAAGTTTTAGATCTAAAAATTTTGGAGGTTAGCTAATGTCCAAATAGTATATTACAAAAGTATGGATTTAATCTACCAATTCTTGCTAGATAAGTTAAATATATAATAGTTTATTACAAATCGATAAATCGGAAATAATTTTTATGTAAAATACATAAATATAGGAATTTAAAAACATGGAACCAACCAAAAACGAAACCGAGCGATCCAATTCTTTGTTAAACATGTCGGGAAAAAGCTGTTCACTATTTGTGCCAATTCAATCCGATTTAATTTAATCCGATTTTGAAGCGATAAACATCCCTACTTTTGAAGGTCTCTCAATCTATTAAAGAATCAAACCACGTAAAATTAATAAAATCTGAAAAATTCATATGTTATTTAAGCAACGAACAACCAAAGACACAAAGAAGTTTCAAAATGAATCTCTTTTACCAAAAAATGAGTCAATTAACTTTTATGGTTATCGACTTATTTGTGGATAGTATGAAACTAACTACATGTGTTGTTTTTTTCTTCTTTTAAAAGATTGTTCTTGTAACGTAAGAGCATCCCAAATAGTTAACCTCATAAAAGTTTATTACTTTTGTTACATCAACTATCCACTAATCAAAAAGCTATTCTTAAATAACATCTCCAATGGTTAACCTTTTACAAAAGCTTTTTCTTTTACAATATTTTTAATTTACCTTTATCTATCTTAAATGTTTCATAAATACCCCTTATATATAAATTGACAATTTTTTTGACATCTTATAAAACTTAATATTTTTTAAAATATTTCATACAAAAAAATTATAATAATTGATATTAATATTTAAATAGATAAAAGTATTACATTGCATATATTAAAAAATATATTGAAAGTGTGTTCAAAGGTTTAAAATGAAAATTTATTAAAAATAGGGGACCAAAAAAGACAAACATTAAAAGTGTGTTAAAATGTTAGTAGAAAAAAAGTCATTGCAAAAAACTTTTTAAAAAGCTTGTAATTCCAATGGTAAAAGTAATTTAAAAGCTTATTGTAATAGTAATAAGCTTTTAAAAAGCTCCCATTGGAGATGCTCTAATAAGTAATGTTACACCATGCACGTTGCTGCAAGATTTTAAATTTATTTTTTGAATAGATTCAATTCTTATTCCAATTAGTTTTGATTTTTATGCTAAGATATAATTTATTGTGATTAAAATTAAAATTCAAATTTGATTGGTCTAATAAAAAAGTAATAATAATAGTAACATATATTATTGTTATAAATGTAGGAGGAGTATGTTGATATTTCGGCGTATAAATTTAAGAATAATTTGGTAAAGTTTTTATTTAAGTTCAAAGATATGGAGACACAGCCACAAACAAACGTAGTACGTGAGACAAAATAGTCTCGTGAGATACATGGGTTTTAGACCCCAATAATAATAGTCATTTCATAAATATATAAACATATATATAAACTACATAAATACCGTCTAGTCACCCTATTGTGACTCTAGCTACTTTGCTTTCCTAGCAAACATATCTAGTACCTAAACATATAGGTACCAGAAGCACAATCATATCTAGTACATAAACATATATGTACTAGAAGCACAAACATGTCTAATACATAAACATATATATATTAGAACCTAACATACCTAGTACCAAACATATGCGTACTAGAAGCACCCGAGTGCTTAGTGTATAAACATATATACACTCGGTGTATAAACATATATGCCACCGCTCAGTGACCGGGGATCCCCCGCGTCACCACCGTCTATCTCTTATCATAACCTAGCAGTTATGCCAGTCAAAGCCTTTGGCTATCACATCAAACATCAAACAAGTTAGTCATCTAACAATAACGACATATAATTGGTTCAACACAGTGTGAACGTACCTGTATGGTCCCATGGACCCGATCATAAGCAACCACATTTACTTCTACATCTATGAACCCTATGAGGTCCATACTTACTTTTTATACATAAGATACATTTCTTATTTTATCGATATCATAATACTTTTATCTCTTCCTTGACTATAATACACAATTATTACTAATCACATCATATTCTTTTTCATATATATTCGTTCTTTACTTTTATTAGTATATCTTACCAATAGGTACTCATTACTATAAAATCATTCTCAATTGCTTTACTAATACATATTTATTAATAAAGACTCCGTATACATTCTTTTAATCAATTACTTCATTATTATTGTTCATTAACATAGATTCCATAATTACTTGAATTTATCATATTTTACTTCAAATTCATCAATCATACTAGACATATTCTAGTATCACATTCTACATACTTTCATACATTTTCAGTCACTATCTTTATCAACATATTTATTAATAAATATCCATAAAATATCATATGTATTTTCAAAACTATTTACTATGTACTCAGTTTAAAAGTCTCATGTACTCACCTTAACAATAAAGTGCTCCAACCATATTCTTTACGCCAATTTCCTTGCTTCATAGTTCAATCAACTTCCAAGACTTCACCAAAGCCTAATACAATTATCACAACATGATCAACATCACATACTACTACTAATGTGTCCATCTATCTCTAGATAACACTTATTAACACATTTCCACCAATTATGGAAGTTTACCAAACCCTAGGTTTAACCAACCCTCAAGATTCTTGCAAATCATAATCATACACTTGTTCCCTTTGATAATATACCATCTATTAGGTGTACACATCACTTACATCACCATAACCCATAACCCCAAGAACTAGGGTTTCAAACTCATACATCAAAATACATAGATCTTAAGCTACGAAGATCAAAGAGTGAAGATATACCTTTAATCTTCAACTAGGAGTGAAATCTACCAAAGATTTGTGAAGGATCCGACCTCAATCAGTCCCCAAGCTCAAAAATCGTCAAAGAAGAAACTAGGGTTTTGATATGGCATCAAATGAGCCAAAACCCGACTTAAGGCTGTTCGTCCGAAGTTCACGACGCGAACTAAGTTCGCGTCGCTAACTTCCCCTTGCATGCGAACTTAGCGGTCGTTATCTCATCGCGAACTACTTCACGCCTTTGATCAAAATCTCTGGCCCGACTTCACGAACGCGAACTATGTTCACGTCGCGAACTTCATATGCAGCCAGGGCTGCACTTTTTCACCTTTGTCTCGCCCCGGTTTCGCCCATAACTTTCTCGTACGGTCTCCAAATGACACGAAACCAATTCCTACGTTCTTTAAACGATTTATCCTTATTTATCATATTTTTATCCAATTTATTTATTTACAAATTTTGGGTCGTTACAACTATCTACCCCTTAAAAGGATTCCGTCCTCGGAATCACTCAAAAATTTCAAATCCGCGTTCTACCGAGTATCCGCTCTCATTCTCCCGTGGTTATTACCGTCAAACTTTTCTCATCCCGAATTAGTCAACAATATGTATGTAAACATTCAATTAACTCCGTTAGATTCAAACGGGTCAAAAAAATCAATCTTAAGCCTTTAGTGCCCAATTGGACCAAAATTGCACAATACCGACCGCAAGACTTTCAATCCTTTAACCGATCATTTTATACACATAGAAATGACATGACCCACGCATTACAATCAACTAATTGACCAACACCAATGTCAAAGTCTAGCTTCGACCAAGTTGTCATATTCCAACATCGTCTAACCTTTGACTTAAGAACAAGGTCCACTACACTTTAACAATTTCCCTCTTCGTTAAAGATCCCATAAATCCTCCTTTCCTTTACAATTGACCTTTAATTTATGATCCATTTATAATCATATACTCGATTCCCAAATTCGAATCTTGACAACACCCAAACGGGTCAAAGTCGTATAATCCGACTACAACTATTTCAACTATTCCATTAATCCTTTTTTTTCACGCATATACCATCGACGCATTATGCCCTAAACATTCACTAATCGTTCATAACGAGAGTCAAAGCCCATATTTGACTAAGTCAACCAATCACAAATTGGTTAACCTTGACTTTTGCGTGAAGTCAACCAAACTCTTTCAATTCAAACTTACAAATTTCATGCTCACGGGGCACCATCACTTATTTATCACTTCCGGTTCTACTCATTAATGTTCCCTTAACAATTGTCCCCGTTTTTCCACACTTTCAGTTTCTCCCCAATTATGCGAGAGTCGTACATATACATAAGGTCACACCGACCTTTACCGAATCTTAACCATCATTTGGTCACTCATGCCATCATTTAGTATTCTTTCAACAATTTTGCATCACATCGATCAGTTCTATAACTTTTATTCTCAATTATCGGTATTAGATCTCCTACCGCGACACATTCCTCAATTTCATACAAGTCTATCATAACTTGGTTACCAAATGATGATTTGCCCGCTAGGAGTTTCTCTTTCCTCCTATTCTATGAATCGTAGGCATCTCCTACACATGCATGTCCTAAATGCAACCCGCATTTCAAACCAAATTCTCATTTACCATAACATAATAGCAATACTTATTAACCACATGGTTCTACATTCATCATATAAACACATAAACATATACACATATATCACGCCAATCCAATCTAAACACCTTTATTGTGCACATATACAAACATATGTATATGTCACCAATACCATCTATACATCTCTATTGTGCACATATACAAACATATGTAGATGTCACACCAATACCATCTATACATCTCTATTGTGCACATATACAAACATATGTATATGTCACACCAATACCATCTATACATCTCTATTGTGCACATATACAAACATATGTATATGTCACACCAATACCATCTATACATCTCTATTGTGCACATATACAAACATATGCATATGTCACACCAATACCATCTGGTATCCATCTCTTTACAACACGTAGCTTTGCTACTTTCTCACTCATTCAATCACCCAATTATTCATCATGCATTCTAGCACCATTCACATAATATCACATTATCGTTTTCTTTCATATCTAACATGTTTCTCATTTGACATATTACTCAACACGATCCACATGACACTACCTTTTCATCGTCATATGCCTTTGAAGGCCATCACATAATGCACATGCATTGAATCCCGCAGATAACTAGTAAAATCTCGTTTCTCTTACACATTAACCACCATTAATCGGTTCATTTCCTTATTACCACATTTCCAAATCTTTTGTAACTACGGGAGTATCTATCACTCCATTCCATTAACCAAACTCGCCGGTCATCCCGGTCATCTTTGAGTCAACCAACCGACTCCGGTCTACACTTGCAACCCATGACTTAGCACCCAATGGCCCGACACTCGATTTTCTACTTTCATACATCTTGGGGCTTAGGACTATTCCTTTCCCAATCGTAGTCTTATACTACACTACGTCATACATTATCACGCTATTGCTATGACACTTTTACCGACAATCTTCTTGTCACTCTAGATTGTCGAATCCATCAATCCTGTCACATAACTTGCTATGGCTACGCGCCAACTTTTACTCAATTGATTCCAACGCTTAAATTTCGTCGTTCCCGACATTTATTCTTTTCCACATAGTTTCCATTTATAAATTCTAAGGCATCACTATACCTTAGTCATTCTTTCCTTTACCGCTCACGTATAATAACATTACATTGCGTATCCGGATTCCTGCCGAATATCAAAGTCCCATTTTCAAAGCTTCTATTTCTATAATTCTCATCCAACTAACAATTCTTACCAAGACTTAGTACTTCATTATACTATCATTCTTTTGTTGACAACATCTACCATTCTCATGGTTCCCCCTTTGACACTACATAGTAGCATCAACCCATATATCTTTACTACATGCGACACACCGGCCCATAATCATTTCCAATGTATGATTTCTATACACATACTAACCGGGAAGACTATTCCCGAATTAAATCTCCACATCATACAACTTATCTACCATTTCTATAGGCACCAATTCGTGCAACAACAACAATTAAGTCATAATCTCAAATCATTCATCTTACCCAAGATCTCCGAGGTGGCCCTTCCGGGTCAATTCCCTATTTCAACTCACTCGTGAGTTCATTTCACAACATCTTGTACCGTGCTCTCCTTCACAAGGTTTCATACAACACATTCTACCGTGTCAACACCTCATCCTTCAATAATGGTGACGTCAATGTCGCCATATCGTTCTTCCTTCATTTGCTACTCTCTAGCACTTGCTAAATCTACCGAATCCACCACATCGTGACCTTCGGCTCAAAACTTCCGGATTACACATAGGTTTTACACGCTATGAAGACCCTATACAACATTCTTCAATTTCTTCCGATTAGGTCTTGCTACCTTTTTATGTAGGTAACTTCCACTACGGACTTCGCCATTCGATGACTCTTCCTTCGTACGGGTATTGGAATCATTCCGCCTACCCTCATTCATACGGTTATCAAATGTCTGATTCATATTCTCATTCATAACTCTTCCAATTATGGGGCTCATTCACTTTTCACATTCATTCTTTCGCCATACTATCGTATCCAACAGACAAGATTCAAACGGTCAAATCGACCACCGAAAACAACACAATTAGATCAAAACATGGCATTTCTCATAGGGGCCGACCCTATCATACCACTGCCTACGGTCTCAAAAGACTCATATTTCATAATTCATAACAACTTCTATAGGTCCCCTAGGTTCAACCCTAAACTTAACATAAAGTCTCAAGGTCAACCTATCGATCTTAAGGAATCTTACATTCCTATTGCTACAGTCTAAGACTAGGATGGACATCCAACCTAATTCACTTAAACTATAGCTCTGATACCAATTTGTAACACCCGTATTTTTAAAACATCGTTTAAATCATTTAAAATACATTTTCCCAATTTATGACATATTGTCCAAAATACAGTTTAACAAAACTTTAAAACCTATATCAGAGTTTACAAAAATACGGTGTCACCAAGTATATCAAAACCATAGGCACCGGGATCTACCTATTAGCTCCCGAGCTAAACATCTCTAGGCCACTTCTAGTGCAACCTTCTATCACTTCAAACATGTACCTGAGTACACAGCCACAAACAAACGTAGTACGTGAGACAAAATAGTCTCGTGAGATACATGGGTTTTAGACCCCAATAATAATAATCATTTCATAAATATATAAACATATATATAAACTACATAAATACCGTCTAGTCACCCTATTGTGACTCTAGCTACTTTGCTTTCCTAGCAAACATATCTAGTACCTAAACATATAGGTACCAGAAGCACAATCATATCTAGTACATAAACATATATGTACTAGAAGCACAAACATGTCTAATACATAAACATATATATATTAGAACCTAACATACCTAGTACCAAACATATGCGTACTAGAAGCACCCGAGTGCTTAGTGTATAAACATATATACACTCGGTGTATAAACATATATGCCACCGCTCAGTGACCGGGGATCCCCCGCGTCACCACCGTCTATCTCTTATCATAACCTAGCAGTTATGCCAGTCAAAGCATTTGGCTATCACATCAAACATCAAACAAGTTAGTCATCTAACAATAACGACATATAATTGGTTCAACACAGTGTGAACGTACCTGTATGGTCCCATGGACCCGATCATAAGCAACCACATTTACTTCTACATCTATGAACCCTATGAGGTCCATACTTACTTTTTATACATAAGATACATTTCTTATTTTATCGATATCATAATACTTTTATCTCTTCCTTGACTATAATACACAATTATTACTAGTCACATCATATTCTTTTTCATATATATTCGTTCTTTACTTTTATTAGTATATCTTACCAATAGGTACTCATTACTATAAAATCATTCCCAATTGCTTTACTAATTCATATTTATTAATAAAGACTCCGTATACATTCTTTTAATCAATTACTTCATTATTATTGTTCATTAACATAGATTCCATAATTACTTGAATTTATCATATTTTACTTCAAATTCATCAATCATACTAGACATATTCTAGTATCACATTCTACATACTTTCATACATTTTCAGTCACTATCTTTATCAACATATTTATTAATAAAGATCCATAAAATATCATATGTATTTTCAAAACTATTTACTATGTACTCAGTTTAAAAGTCTCATGTACTCACCTTAGCAATAAAGTGCTCCAACCATATTCTTTACGCCAATTTCCTTGCTTCATAGTTCAATCAACTTCCAAGACTTCACCAAAGCCTAATACAATTATCACAACATGATCAACATCACATACTACTACTAATGTGTCCATCTATCTCTAGGTAACACTTATTAACACATTTCCACCAATTATGGAAGTTTACCAAACCCTAGGTTTAACCAACCCTCAAGATTCTTGCAAATCATAATCATACACTTGTTCCCTTTGATAATATACCATCTATTAGGTGTACACATCACTTACATCACCATAACCCATAACCCTAAGAACTAGGGTTTCAAACCCATACATCAAAATACATAGATCTTAAGCTACGAAGATCAAAGAGTGAAGATATACCTTTAATCTTCAACTAGGAGTGAAATCTACCAAAGATTTGTGAAGGATCCGACCTCAATCAGTCCCCAAGCTCGAAAATCGTCAAAGAAGAAACTAGGGTTTTGATATGGCATCAAATGAGCCAAAACCCGACTTAAGGCTGTTCGTCCGAAGTTCACGACGCGAACTAAGTTCGCGTCGCTAACTTCCCCTTGCACGCGAACTTAGCGATCGTTATCTCATCGCGAACTACTTCACGCCTTTGATCAAAATCTCTGGCCCGACTTCACGAACGCGAACTATGTTCGCGTCGTGAACTTCATATGCAGCCAGGGCTGCACTTTTTCACCTTTGTCTCGCCCCGGTTTCGCCCATAACTTTCTCGTACGGTCTCCAAATGACACACAATTCCTACGTTCTTTAAACGATTTATCCTTATTTATCATATTTTTATCCAATTTATTTATTTACAAATTTTGGGTCGTTACATCTTCATCAGGCACCAAGAGCCTGGTATGACACATTGTCATCATATTTACTGAAGAACAATTTCAAAAGAGGTGCAATTGACAAAACTCTGTTTACAAGAAAAGTCAAAGATGATATACTACTGGTCCAAATATATGTAGATGATATCATCTTTGGTTTAACAAATGATCAATTGTGCAAAGAGTTTGAAGAATTAATGCAGATCAAGTTCAAGATGAGCTCAATGGGTCCAATGAATTTCTTTCTTGGACTCCAAATAAATCAAAGATCAGATGGTATTTTGATTAATCAATCAAAGTATGTCAGAGACATCTTGGAAAAGTTTGCAATGAAAGACTGCAAAAGTGCAAGCACACCAATGGAAACTCACAAACACCTACATCCTGATGTTGAGGGGGAGGATGTAGATGAACATCTTTACAGATCAATGATAGGGTCTTTAATGTATCTAACTGCATCTAGACCTGACATTATGTACACTGTTTGTGTATGTGCCAGGTATCAAGCAAGACCTAAGGAGCTACACTTGTAGGCAGTTAAAAGAATTTTTAGATACTTAAAAGGCAAACCTTCTCTTGGTCTTTGGTATCCACATGACTCACCATTTGAACTCATAGCCTACACTGATAGTGACTATGGTGGTGAATGTCAAGATAGAAAATCTACTACTGGTGGATGTCAATTCTTTGGATCAAGATTGGTGTCATGGCAATGCAAGAAACAAACAAATGTGTCAACATCAACTGCTGAAGCAGAGTATGTAGCTGCATCTGCTTGTTGTGCTCAAGTTCTATGGATTCAAAATCAACTCCTAGACTTTGGTATCTCTATTCTTAAAACTCCTATTTTTATTGATAATCAAAGTGCAATCAGTATTGTTAATAATCCAGTAAAACATTCAAAAACCAAACACATTGAAATAAGATTTCATTTTATAAGGGATTGCAATGAAAATAAATTAATCAAGGTAGAGAAAATTCATACTGACAGTCAATTAGTCGATCTTTTTACAAAAGCATTTGATGTAGGAAGATTCAGTTTTTGGTTAGCAGTATTGGAATGATTTTAATAAATTAATTTCACAACCAAAATCATGTGTAAAGTTTTTGTACCATTATATATATATATGTATTAATGTTTTACTACTGGTTATTCATTACTACTGATCATGAGTTAAACTTACAATTTAGTACTGATAGGGTTTTTTTTTCTTAGAATTAGGTTAAGTATAGAAACAACAGTTACTACTGATGTTTCTACTACTGATAGTTAGTTACTACTGATCGACCGTTATCTGTAAAATACACCATTTTACCATTCTAACCCCCATGAAAATAGCCGTTGGACTATGATTCGAAGGGTATTTCGGTCCTTTTGTAGGTTAATTTTAAAAATATAAATAGCTGAAAGAGATTAGTTTAGCATTATCCTCACCTCGATTCGATAAACCCTACGATAAACCCTAAACTCTGCAAATCTTGATCAAAACCCTGCATCAGTAACAACGAAATTCACTTTGCAAAACACTCATTAGACTCAACTCTATCTGAAATTAACAAACAAACATCAATTTCAAGTTCAAGATCATCCAAATGGCTACTCTAAAAACTCTCGAAGTAAAACCGAGCCAAATATTCAGAATTCCACAATATGTGTGCTTTTCTTAGGAATCCTGATGGAACAAAGGACTTCAGACCAATCATCATGTTCTTGAAGAACTCATATATCAAGTTTGCTTTAACTGTGAATCCTAAAGCTTATCAACATCATCTTGTTGATTTCTGGGAAAGACTTGAAGACGCACAGATGTCCAAAATCAAATCCATAGTAGATGGAAAGACAATCATTATCACTGAACAAACAATCAGACATCATCTTCAACTGAATGATGAATCAGGTATGTTTTCACTTCCAAAGGAGACTCTTATTGAAATTTTACAAAAAATGGGGTATGAAGGAAGACTAGACATTGTCACATTTCAAAAGGGTCTTCTTTCACCCCAATGGAAATATTTAGTTCATACTATTCAACACTGTATCTCTCCTAAAAAGAGTACTTGGATTGAGTTCAACAAGTCAATAGCATCTGCTATTGTTTGTCTGTGCACAGGACAAGTATTCAATTTTTCTAATATGATCTTTGAAGGAATGCTTGCAAATCTATCATCTTCTAAATTTTTAATGTACCCAAGATTCCTTACACATATTTTTAACTGTGAAATTCAAAACCTTTCAACTCCTAAAAATATTTTCATTACACCCGAGTTAAATAAAAAGGTGTACTCAAACATGAGAAAACAGTTTAAATTTTCTGGTAAAGAGACTCCACTGTTCCAAAACATGATCTATGATCAACCCCCAATAGGAGAAGGTTCAAGTCACCCAATTGAACCCCAACCAACTCCACCACTAAATACAGCCCAAACACAATACATTCAGTCCACTCAATCACCTACACCAACAGATGTCCTGAATGTGTCCCAGGAACATGAAATTAATCCCCAGAGTGCTACTCTTCACTCTAAGGAAGACCAACCAACTGCCAAACAAATTTCTAAAACTTATAAAAGGAAGTAAACTTCCTTAAAGGACACCAGGGGACAAATTGAGTCAGACCCCAGACTCCAAGAGTTGTCCTCCAAGGAGGAGAGAGGACATGAGGAAAAGGCTCTCACTACTGATGCCCCAAAGGTGGGTGCACAGGCTAGTGAGAACATAAATAGGACCCAGACCTCGGCAACTCTAAGTGATGACTCATCTTTTGAGGCAGCACTAAGAGGACCCCGGTGCCAAGAAACCACAAGGGGGGATACTACTGCTTCTTCTAGGAAGAAGAGTGTATCTAAATAACCCAAATTATCACCAAGAAGTGATAAGGGTGGAAATAAACAGGTTTAATTGACGGATAGGATGGAAAACCTTCAAACCAATGTACTAAATGAGCCCAATGATCCACCCAAAGGGGCTGAGGGCAGTATTAAACCAACACAATTGACGGATAGGAAGGAAAACCTTAAAACCACTGTGCAACATTGTCTGAATCTTTTGAATAATCAAGGAAAAACCATGGCTTATATGAGAAATTACATCAATACTCTGAACAGAAGACAACAGAGGTTCGAGTACAAGCTTCAATGGCAATCAAATTTGATCAGAAAATTACAAAGAAAGCTTGCAGATAGTGAGGCTCAACAAGTTGAGATCACTAAGGGGGAGAAGGATCAAATTCAAGGAATGATTGATCATTCAATTGCAGCAGCAGCAACCTCCCTCTTGAACTTAAAGGAAGCCCATGGTGAAACAAGTTATGGTGAAAACATGTACAGAGGAATAAAAAGCATGGATGAGGATGTATCTTTGTCTGCAAATCAGTCACCAACAGCAGAACAAGTACACTCTCCAGTTACTACTGAAATCATAGAAACTACTGATCCTATGGTTATTACTGATGATAAGGATCAAGAGGTTGTTACTACTGATCCAATTGAAGAAGAAGAAATACCAGTAGTAAATACTACTGAAGAAAATATCATGTCTCCTACTGATGCCCTAGCAGTAGTAACTACAACAACAACCTCACCAGTAGTAACCTCATCACAACAGTTGGTGGTATTTGAGCCAGAAACAACACCAGTAGTAACTACCTTGGCTACTACTGAAGATGAAGAAGAAATACAGAAGTTCTTGAACCAGTTGTGATCATCCCAAGGCCTCTAACTCCAGAATTAAAACCACTTATCATATCTGACATTGATGATAATGTGGTGTGGGATGATGTTAATGTATGTGCACTTCCTCCTCACCCAAAGATACTCCAAATGAGCAAAATTCATAGATTTTCTCCATCAATAACCATCCCTGTTGTTATTGATATGAAATACACTCCACCTTCTATGTGTGTTGGAAAAGAAAGGAAAAGTTTGATGAAGACTACCCACACAGAGCTTTAGGTCATTACATGGTGAACAAGATAAATTCTGTTAGACCTGCAAAGCAAGATAAGTGGAAAGTGAAAAGGATGAGGTATCTGAGGAAAGATGCAAAGACTCAAGCTCTTGAAGATAAGAAAAAGGCTGAAGAAGAAAGATTGAAAAATGCAGCAATTCAAGAGGTTGAAGAATTCCTGGTAGAAGATCAAAAGGCAGAGTTCACTAAACAAAGGAAAACAGAAGAAGAACATCTGAACTGTCTTGAAGATCTTGTAGCTGAATGCAAGAAAGAAAAAGCAGATCTACAGATGAAATTTTTGAACAAAAGACCAAAATGATTGACTTCTTAAAGTCAAAAGGTCATAGTGCTAAGTCTTTTGGTAGAATGAAAATGATTACAATAGTTGATAAATATTGTACTGCCAAGAAAAGGGAACTAGCAGAAGCTGAAGTAGAAGAAGAAGAAGAAAAAGCTCTAGTAGAAATTGATCCCACAATCATACTTTCCAGAGCACCAATCAGTGGTGAATCTTCAAAACCCCCTTCCAAAAAGAGAAAAGCTCTTCAATAAGAACAAGAGGTCAGGAAGAAATCTAAACAATCAGAACAAATCATTCCAGTACTTGATCTTCCTGTTGCTCCACTTCAAGATAATCCAATCATCAATTGGAGAGTTATTAATGACATCATAGAAATTGTAAGAGAAGATAAATCAATTCAAAGGTTTAATGCTTCGAAACCGATGGTGATGTCTTGTTCAAGAAGTGATATTATTAAAGTGTTGATTATTGGCAAACCAAGAATGGAAAAGAAATCATGGAGAAACTCAGGAGCTGGATACTTGACTAAAATGATTGATGTTGCTTTCTATCCAGACAACTATCCTGAAATATTCACAAGCAAAGAAAATGTGTATGCTTGGAATGTGCTACCAACTGTGAATATGTACTTCTTTGAAAGAGCCAGTAAGAAGTGTGAGTTGTACTTATTTGAAAAAGAATATCCTCACTCAGAAGAAACCATGTATCAGATCACAACAAATTCCTTAATGAGACCACATGATCTTGCTATGTTTCAAGAAAAATACAATTACTTTGTGAAAAGAAACAGCAAGTACATAATTGCACAAAGGAAAAAGCAAAATCAGAATACACTAGAAGGTGATAAAAGAAGAAAAGAACTGTTGGAAGAACAGAAAAGGAAGAAAGAAGAAGAAAAGAAACTTGGTTAATTACAAGTGAATTAACAAGTTTAGGGGGAGATTGTTGGGATATAGTCAAGTTAATACTGATGACTGCAGTTGGTACTGACCAATGAATATGGAAGTTAGTACTGATGGGGCAGAACTACAAAGATACTACTGATGATCAACTTACTACTGACGATGTTGTTTACTACCGATGGTGATATTTAGAACAGATCGTATCCGAGATCTTCATATAGATAGTTTAGAATTTATATCTTTGTATAATTCGAATTGTAATCGTTTCCCAGAATAACTAGGTTAATAATTTAGGCTTCAAGGACTATTATAAATAGTTCCTTATGAATTGTAAACATACGTGTGTATTGATCGATCAAATTAATATACATTGAAGCTTTTTGTGAAACTGTGTTCTTATTGTTCTTTACATTAATTACAGTTATTCATTGTTCGTATTCAATCAACATAGTATTAATCCGTTGTAACTTCTATTGTTGAGTATATCTGTGATTCAATAACTGTTTGGGTTATTCGATCCTGACAATGTGTGTTTTATAATGGTGGGTCCCAAAAAATTAAAGGGAAGTGGTATTGTTGGCATGAATATATCAGTTTAGTGTCGGTTGGAGGGTGAGCTGACGTGGCGCTGATTTGGCAACAACTGATGGTATCAGTTTGCCAAACCATTAGGAGCGGTCTTAGTCATGTATCCTTTTTACTTGTTACTTTTTATTAACATAGAGGAGCTTGCTAGTCGTTTAAAAAAAAATTGCTTTAAAGTCAGGCTTACATGCCCCATTGTGCACGTTTGATTCAACTATAAATACACCACAATCCTTTATCACACTCTTCATCACCTCAACCGTTTTAAATAAAATGGAAGACTATGGTTGGATTTCGTATGCAGTTGCATGCCTAGCCACGGTAGCCTTCCTCCTCTTTGCCCGCCGTCGTTCCACCAAACTTAACCTACCTCCCGGCCCAAAAGCATGGCCCATCATCGGCAACTTCAACCTCATAGGCCCACTCCCCCACCGTTCCACCCATGAGCTATCTCAAAAATATGGCGATATCATGCACCTCAAATTTGGCTCCTACGACGTCGTCATGGCCTCATCCGTTGAAATGGCTAAAGTCTTTTTAAAAACCATGGACGCCAATTTTATCTGCCGCCCTAAAACCGCCGCCGGAAAGTACACCACTTACAACTACTGCAACATGAATTGGGCCCCTTACGGACCGTACTGGCGGCAGGCTCGTAAAATGTACATCGTGGAGCTGTTCAGCGCGAAACGGCTCGATTCGTTCGAGTACATTCGCGTGGAGGAAATATACTCGCTTTTGAAAAAAATCCAAAAGTCGGCCGGCGAGGAGATCTTGTTGAAAGATCTGCTGATGATAACAAACTTGAATGTGATTAGTCGAATGGTGTTGGGGAAGAACTATTCTGACGAATCAGAAAGCGGGAATTCGATGGTTAGCGGGAAGGAGTTTACAGAGATTATAGAAGAGGTGTTTCTATTGAACGGGGTGCTTAATATCGGAGATTGGATTCCATGGACGGCTTTCATGGACCTTCAAGGATATGTGAAGAGGATGAAGGTGGTGGCCAAGAAAGTCGATCGGTTTCTTGAGAGTGTTTTGAACGAGCGTGAAAAGAAAAGGAAGACGGAGGGAGAGAAATTTGTTCCGGCGGACATGGTTGATTTGTTGTTGCAGATCTCCGATGATCCCACTCTCGATGTTAAGGTCGATAGAAATGGCGTCAAGGGACTCACTTTGGTATTCTTTTTAATAATCTTCGTAACTAATTAATACTACACGACATAATACAAATTATTTAAAAATATTCATTAGTGATGTTTTCATATGGAAAAAAGCAAATGATTATTAATAATTAGGAGTTTAGACATCCACTATGATTAGTAGGTTTATCAAAAGATTTGCAAGTCAAATACAAAATGATTTATACTTCGTATCAAAATAAATGATACATTTGAAAATTTACGGTTTTTTAGGCAAAAGATTGAAAAGTAGTTTAAAATAGATTAAAGTGGTTAGTTAGTGGATAATGAGTCCCACTTTTTTTAAATGAAGTGATATTAATGATGTTTAAAAGTAAAAATAAGAGCAAAAGAGTAATTTTATTTATTAAAGTAGATAGTTAGTAAAATATGGGTCCCACTTTTTTACTAAATAAGGAAAGTTTTGGAAGTGTATCACTTATTTTGTTTCACCCCTAAATAGAAAGTGTATCACTTATTTTGATACGGAGGTTGTATTTCTATCATAATGAGTTAACGACATTACAGCGGGAAAGGTCTATGACTATATGACGTAAGCGGTCAGAGCGTTTGATAGATACAATTTTTACCTCTTACTTGGTTAGAGTCTCTTACCAAACTTCTTACCTAGTTAGAAATATAATGTTGCTGATCGACCTAGTCAGACCTCTCACTTAATTAGAACTAACCCATTCAACAACTATCAAACAGCTCCTATGTCTCACTTGTTTATTACTAGTAGTTTTATACTCCCTTCGTCCCACAAAAAAAATTCACATTTCACTTGGGCACAAGATTTTAGGAGATAGTTAGTGGTGGAGTCTTTGGCAATACTTTTGATTAAAATATAATGTTAAATTAGAGAGAGCAAGTATTTTAGTAGTGAGATCATTGATAATAATATTATTTTATTAAGTGGTTCCCTTCAATTTGAGAAATGAAAACCTTTTTAATGTACAAAGTTTTAAGAAAAAAATGTGAACTTTTTTGTGGGACGGAGTACAAGGTTGTAGAACTCGCTACTCGTGATTCGTTCGTTCGACGACCTTGCAGCGAGTAGTCGGTTACTCGGTGAGTACTCGGCGAGTACTCGAATCGGGATTTTTCTGTATAAAGTTATAAAAATAGATAATATACATGTAATTTACCTAATTTTTAAAATAAATACATATTATATGATAAATTTTAAGTTAAATTATGCCTCATGTATAAGATTAGTAGCATAAGACAATTAACATAACTTCATTCCCTTGTAGGCCTAACAGTGCATTCCCTTTAAATAAATGAACTTGAAATTTTAAAACTCAATTGGGCCTAAATCCCCGTTGTTGACGCCTAAATCGATATTATCGTTGACTGAGTAATCAACCTGTTAGGACCATCCCGACTCAGTAAAACACCGGGTAGCGGTTACCCGGTGAGTACTCGGCCGGGTAGACCGAGTTTTACAACACTGGGTATATAACATACTCTTAAGTTGCATATTATTTGTTTAATCCGTTTTTATTTACAAAAACAAATTGTATCAATTACTTTATTAAATTTAGGTGTGAGAATGAGTAATTCACGTCCTCACAAATTTCAAATAAATTCAATAAAATAATAATAGTTATACTATAATAAAAAATGATAAAAGTTAAATGATAATAATAAATACTAATAGTCGATACAAAATAAAAATTAGATTTTCGTTAAACTTGGAGAAGGAATAATGGATATCTTAAAAAATAAAGAAAGTAAAAAGATATTAAAATTTAAGGATTAAATTAATATTATTTCAAAAAAGTTGTTGCATGTGAGCCACTGTAAATAAAGAAATCATATGAAAAAAGCAAAGGATTATTAATCAGCAGCTTAGACATCCACTATGGTAGTTTTATCAAAAGGTTTATAAATAAAATACAAAATGATTTATATCTTTATTATAATGACATTACAATGGGAAAGGTCTATTTCTTAATTGTTTATAACGAGTATAATGAGCTTCACACTCCGCTGCGAGTATATTTAACTTTAATTTTTAATTTATTAAATTTTAAGTTAGAAAATATTAATAAACTATGTAATAGTAATTTATTGCTTATTTACCATGTATCATTAGGGAAAAAATAGTTATAAAATATTAATAAATACATAATTTTATTATAAAAAATTTAGGGTGAAAACAAAAATGTTTTCTAACATTTTGGCAGGACTCTAAAACATATACTTAGATCCTATATTATTTATTTAATTTATATTTATTTACAAAAGTATTTGTATCAATTACTTTTTTAAATTTAGGTGTGATAATGAGTAATTCACGTACTCACCAATTTCAAACAAATTCAATGAAATATGACAATTATATTACAATAAAAAAAATTCAATAAAAATAATAAATACTAATAGTTGATACAAAATTTGAGTTAAACTTGAGATGGAATAATGGTTATTTTAGAAAATAAAGAAAGTAAAGAAAAGGATATTAAAATTTAAAGATTAAATTGATATTATTTTAAAAATATTGTGGCAACTTGACCACTAAAAATAAACAAATCATAGTGCATTTTTTTTGGTGGGCTTCCATTTCTTCAAATCATGGTCTATGATAAAACGAGTTTTAAAACATTTGTTGATGGGCTTCCGTTTCTTCAAATCATGGTCTATGATAAAACGAGTTTTAAGACATTTTTTTATGGGCCACCATTTCATTTAATTGTTAGTGGTCTTTTATATAATCAAAATGTTCGTCCAACTACTGGGTTGCTGACTGCTGAGTCGCTAGCTTTAATTTTAGCCCGACCAACAAGCCTACGTGGGTTTGTTCCATGGGTAGCGTGAAGATGCCCGACCCATTACCTGAAAAGTTTGTGCATTAATTATTAATTATTACGTGTCGATAAGTTTTCCAGACGTGTAAAAAGTTTGTGCATTAATTATTAATCATTACCTGCACTTAAGGAATTACTCTTCTATTGTTTTAATAGTGCATGTAATCATTAACAAAATCATTCTTAGAATATTTGTTTATTTTTTTCTTCTTTGTAAAAAGAGACTTATATAATGTAAAGATCGCATAGGTTTTAACTATATCCCTTTTAGTAATTTACTTATTTTTGAATAATAATGTAGCTCAATTATATGTATAAAAATGTTGAATAAGTAGTGAACTAAACAAATAAGTAGTTGGAAAGTGTGTGTTAGTTATATATAAAAAAAAGTGTCACTAAAAGTGAAATGCATTCCAGTCACTACAAAAACTATGATTAACGGTGAAGTCGGTAAATACTCATATATAGTAACACGTAAAGTTTGTGAGAATATATTTCTTTAACCTTTTTTATAACAATTTTTTATACATCAACATTTGGCAATTGAGTATTCTATTATATCCGCTTCTAAGTAATTAGTTTAACTATGGCGTCTTTAGAAGTAATGAGAGCTTCTTTACATGGCCAAGTTTGTTTGTGTTTCCTTTTTTTAAATTTGAATTATTATTTTTTAACAGGACCTGCTTGCCGGTGGAACCGAAAGTTCAGCCGTAACGGTGGAATGGGCAATGGCAGAACTCCTAAAGAATCCAGATAAAATGGGAAATGCAGTGAATGAGTTGGATCGGGTGATAGGACGAGATAAATGGGTCGGAGAGAAGGACATTCCTAACCTTCCCTATGTCAAGGCAATTGTAAAGGAGACAATGAGGTTACATCCGGTGGCACCGATGTTGATTCCTAGAAGGACACGTGAAGATTGTAAGGTGGCCGGTTACGACATTCCAAAAGACACCCGAGTGTTTGTTAATGTTTGGACAATCGGAAGAGATCCACAACTGTGGGATAAACCCAACGAGTTCTATCCCGAGAGATTTATTGACACGGACATCGACGTGAAAGGCAACAACTTTGAGCTGTTGCCATTTGGTGCTGGGCGAAGGATGTGCCCAGGCTATAGTTTAGGGCTAAAGGCGATCGAATCGACATTGGCTAATCTGATCCATGGATTTAGTTGGAAACTACCGGGTAAGATGACGAAAGAGGATTTAGACATGGAAGAAGTATTTAGACTATCGACCCCGAAAAATATCCCACTTGTCGCTGTTGCGGACCCAAGGCTTCCACTTGAAAGGTACAATTTCTAATCAGATTATTAATTCTGCCGTCTTCCCTTTAAATGTTTTGTTTCATAAAGGTACGTTTATCATATGGTACAACGTATATGACTCGTTTGTATTTGAAATAAGTTCATAATAGAACCGTATTGTACTGTCTTTTTTTGTCAAACATTTACTCAGTAAGTTTTTCTGATTTTTTCCATTTGTTAAGCTCACGATTTGCCTCTAGTCCGGTTACCTAAAATCTTGTTATTAGGTTAGTTACCTTACATCGATTATTGTATCTTAATTATTCACCCATTAAAGTAAGTGTAGATAGACAAGATTTCCGGTGAATCGCTAGCAAGTATCATATTTTGTTTCATTTTTATGAATTAAAACTATAAACTAATTAATTGGAAGTCGTCAATCTCATCTTTCGAGGTTTACTGAAAAGTTGACATTCTTGTAGTTAATTTGAATTACTGAATATGTTATTGTATTCAAAAGCCGCCTTGTATGATTATTCTGTCCCACGTATCTTTTAAGCATCGATCGACATTCCACGCTATCCACAGACTTTTGTTTTTATGCCTCTTTGTTGTGGCTTGGTATTTGTAACTATATTTGTAAATTGTATATATACTCCTTAAAAAAAAAAACCAGATTGATGCTGCAATGATGTTCATAATTCAACGAATAAAACTTCAAAAAATTCGTAAGTTTATTAATCAAGCTTTATTTTATAAGGACACACATAGCATCATACATGCGTAAATTGTAGCGTGCTATTACATAAAAAAAAAACAATTAAAATATGCGAACATTAAATGTGATGACAAATTAGTTATACATGTCGAGTGGAAGCCTTGGGTGGGCAACGGTAACAAGTGGGTCCTTTTTGGGAGTTGATAACCCGTAAATTTCATCCACATCCAACTCGTCTTTGGTCATTTTACCTGGTAGTTTCCAGTTAAACCCGTGAAGCAAGTTAACCAAAGTTAACTCGACCACCTTTAGTCCTAAGTTCCAACCAGCACACATCCTTCGTCCGGAACCAAATGGCAATAACTCAAAATTGTTACCTTTCACATCGATATCCGTCCCAATGAATCTGTCAGGATTAAATCGTTCAGGTTCATCCCACAATTGCGGGTCCCTTGAAATAGTCCACATATTAACCATCACCCGTGTGTCTTTTGGGATATCGTAACCAGCAACCTTGCAATCCTCACGTGTCCTTCGAGGAGTCAACAATGGTGCAACCGGATGTACCCTCCATGTCTCCATAATAATCGCCTTGATGTAAGGAAGGTTAGCCATGTCCTTCTCTTCCACCCATCTCTTTTGGCCGATCACTCGGTCAAGCTCTTCTGTCGCCTTTTCAAAAAACTCTGGATTCTTTAGGAGTTCTGTAATTGCCCATTCCACCGTAACAGCCGAACTTTCCGTTCCACCGGCAAGCAAGTCCTGTATATAAAACATAAATTCATAAACGTCATAATTATTAATAATTAAAACTTGATATAGTATACGTACGAGAGTGAATCCTTTGACACCATCTCGATTGAGTTTGACCTCGAGAGTGGGGTCATCGGACATCTGCAACAACACATCAACCATGTCAACGGGAACAAAACGGTCACCCTCGGCCTTCCTCCTGGCATCTCGCTCATTCAACACGTGCTCAAGAAACGGATCAAACTTCTTGCTCAAGGCTTTCATCCTCTTGACCAACCCTTGGAAGTCCAACAAACCCATCCACGGAATAAAATCGCCGATGTTAAGCACGCCGTTCAAATAAAACAATTCCTCAACCATGATCTTAAACTCCTCGCCGCTTATCACCACCGATTTCCGGTCAGCCTCCTCTGAATACTTCTTCCCCAACACCATCCGGCAAATCACGTTCAAACTCACCGTCAGCAACACTTCTTTCAAATGAATCCCTTCACCGGATGACTTCTGAACGGTCTTCATAAGCGCCTTCATCTCCTCCATTCGAATGTACTCATACGAATCCATCCGCTTCTGGCTAAACAGCTCCACCACACACATTTTACGGGCTTGCCGCCAGTACGGCCCATAAGGAGACCACGTGATATTAGCGTAATTATAGGTGGTGTACTTGCCGGCGGCTGTTTTTGGGCGGCAAACGAAGTTAACGTCCATGGTCTTCAAGAAGACTTTAGCCAACTCCACGGAGGAGCCAACGACCACGTTGTAGGAACCAAATTTCAGGTGCATGATATCGCCGTATTTTTTAGCGAGCTCATGGACGGAACGGTGAGGGAGTGGACCTATGAGGTTGAAGTTGCCGATGATGGGCCATGGTTTTGGGCCAGGAGGTAGGTTCAATTTGGGGGAACGACGGAAGAGTAAGAGGAAGATGGCTGCCACCGTGGCTAGGCATGCAGCTGCGTAATAAGAAATCAAGCCGTCTTGTTCCATTTTGATTGTTAGATAATATTTGAATTGTCGGGTGAATGATGAAGTGAGTGATAATAGATGGTGTATTTATAGTTAAATAGTTGCAGCCGTACACAAATTTTTTTCGATTTTAAAATGCAACTTGGGGTCGTAATTTGAATGCTATAAATCTAAATAATGTACTCAGCAGTCAGCTCCTTTAATTCAATGAGACAGTATTTTGTCTTGGACTACCTTTATGCCATCTCAATATTATATGGAATGACTTCTATGATATTTTGAATACCATGTGCAAAAATATGAAAATGAGCCCTATAAATACAAGTATTTTTATAATATTTCTGACTTTTTATTTTCTTTATATTAAATTATTAAGTTTGATTAAATTGTAATATTATATATAAGATATATACTTCCTCCGTATCAAAATAAGTGACACAAATTGACTTACACATTTTTTGAGGCAAAAGATTAAAGTAGATGTTAAAATAGATTAAAGTACATAGTTAGTGGATAATGGGTCCCACTTTTCTTAAATAAAGTGATATTAATGAGTTTTAAAAGTAAAAGTAAGGGTATAAGAGTAATTTCACTTTATTAAAGTGGATAGTTAGTGGGTATGGGTCCCACTATTTTTACCAAATATGGAAAGTTTTCAAAGTGTGTCACTTATTTTGATACACCTCAAAATGGAAAGTGTGTCACTTATTTTGATACGGAGGAAGTATAAAAATTAGGCCTCTATAAAATATGGGTCGTTTGCACATCTTTAAAAACACCCCTAATTATACGTATGAATAGCCTGCTTAGAGCTATATTTGCGAGAAGCCCAAGGACATCAACAATATAATAGCATACCAAATTAGGTAATTTTAATTTGGAGAAAATTCCCTGACCAAATTTGTTCTTTTTTATCTGCAATTTGTAACACCAAATTTAAGTTTTCTTCCCAATAGTTACGTGATAATTAAGTTATATTTATATGATAGTTTGTTTAAAATAATTATTTTATATATAAAATTAATATATACTAATAAGAACTATATTATTCAAATTTTTAAAAAAAATCCAGATATATCTTACTAATATATAAAGCATTTAGGACTTCCAAATTTGGCATGTCTTAATTTTTCCCTAGCTTTTTTAGGAAACTAGGCTAAAACCCGCGCGATGCAGTGGCTGCGAACTATATGTTTCTGGCGATTAAAAGTCAATTGGTTACATATTTTTATAACGAATACAATACATAAGCATGAAACTATTTATAAAATAGAGGGAAAAAAAGCAAGAATTAACATTGACGTTGAAATGTTATTCGATTACATGTTTTGATATATAATAACATAAATGATCCATCTCCAATGTTTCTTCTTATAAAAAATAAACCTAATTAAGAATAAAATAGAGGGGGGAAAAGCCTGTTTATGCGTATTAGTCATCATGTTAAACCTCCCGATACACCACGTTTGGTGTGTAACCTCCGTCGAGATTTTTTTTTTTGTTGATTTTCCTAATACTTTTGTCGTGTCACGTGAAATTCCTCTTGAAAGTGCAACGTAAAGTTGTCCATGCGAGAAAACCTATTCCGGAGGATAAACGCCAACGTTGGGAATTGTCTGTCCTTGAGCTTTGTTGTCATAGCAAAGCTTAGTGAGCAAATATCATTCAAAAACACATTATTTCTTACGATCTAATAGGTCAAATATGTCAAAAGTCCTGAAAGTAAGGAGAAATATATCGATTGAGATTTTATTATCCCTATGTTTTGACATAGGTCTTTAAACAGTTGTTTCCTCAATGCCAACACAAAGATGTGCATCTCTTATAGGCAAGTAGTTCTTTACCAGAGTTTTAATACCAAATATCTACAAATCAAATTATATAAATAAAAAGTTTTGAGTTCCATGATATTGAAATAAATTATAATTTGACAAAAGATTACTAACTTTATATATAGTCAACTTAGGGAGAAAGCCAAACCTTTTACAACATCTTCATTCTCGTTACGAAAGTATGTGCCTGTAGCTAAGTAACATCTTTTAAAAATCATTTTGGTTTTTGCGAGTGCCCTCAACTTGCCATAGGTCTTCACTTATTATTGATCAGTTTGACCACTTCCATATAAGAAAACATTTATCAGAATCAAACTTATCACAAATATGGGGCCAGGTCATAACTCCATTTGGATCGAGATAGAATTTCAAGTAAAACTTTAAGGGGGTGTTTGGCTCGAAGTAATCTTCTGTAATATAATTAAATTCGGATGGAATTGAATTCAGTTGTAATTATATACGGTTACGCGTTTGACTACTAAAATTTGGAGTTGTGATTCAAATCAATACTTATGCATTTTTAAAAAAACTTTTTAAGATCCTTTTTTTAAATTTTATTACTTTTTATTTTTTATTATTATTTTATTTTTTTAAATTTTTTAAAACATTTAAATTTTTTTAGTTTAAAAACAATTTTTTTTATATTATTTTTTTATTTTCTAAACGATTATAAAATTTGAAGCATACAAAATATTCAAATTTGTTAGTTTACTAAAGGACCGTAATTGAATTCATAGGGTGCTGACACAAAATTCAATTACAAAGAATATCGTAATTCGAATTTATGTCGTTAATGAATTACGAAAAAAATTTCATCCAAACGCACCTCCGTAATGTAATTGAGTTACCATTACGAAAGATTACGTCAAAACAAACGGGGCCTAACAATTTTGTTTGTAATTTAGCCACATCTAGTCACTTCAAATTGGTTGAAATTAAAATCAAATTTTATTTTTCACAATAAATTAGGAGAAATTACATTTAACTAAAATGATTTTTTGATAATGATTACAAGTAAACTGTTATAATTAGAAACTTAAAACTCAATACAAAAACCTCAATACAAAAAATAGCGCTTCAAAATGTAAATTGTTATCAATATATCGAGTTTTCCGGACACCGCGCCAATGAAATAAGCTAAGGAAGAGATACTGGCCGGATCAGTGTCATCGAGCTAATGAAAAAAGACGCCTGGTAAACCGGAAAAGAGTGCACTTTAGCGACGGCATTGGTGCCTCTATTCTCGTCTCTTGCAGTCAGCACTACATCAAAATGATCGGCCAATTGCTTGCATATTTTAAAAAAACAGTGAATGCTGAAAGACCTATAAAAATTAAACCAATGAATACATTTACATACAAAAAACAGTGATTAAAAACCTCATAGAAACATGATGATTAAAACAATACATTTTTTTAAGAATCAAACATGTACATGTCATATTCATTCATTGGGGAGGAGTACCCGGTAACAGAGAACTGATGGGTAAGGTAAGACTTCTCTTGATATGTATTAATATTCGGTTGGAACAATCTACATAATCATAAGAGAAATGTCATATTATAATAACAAAAATTTAATATTATTTCAAATTTTAATGAAAACCATGCCTTCCATATATTTGTATCTAAACAATACTCATGATGATATAAAAATCAGATTATAACAATATAATAAAAACCATACCTTCCGTATATATGTATCTAAATCCACTTTGTGTTTGCCAACAACCATATTAATAACATATATACCTAAAACTGACCAAAATACAAATGTGAAATCATGAGAATTATATAACGGTAATTATGTAAAATTAAACATGGGCGGTAATTTGACTACATAATTGCTAACCTTGGCAGGTAAATAATAGATTAATAAAATCCAATTTGGCCCGATTAGCATCCACTCTAATTATACCCACATATATTTCTCATAAAGTTTCATTTTTCTTCTTTTTTGGCCTTTTTCTCCTCAAAAAAAAAACATTATATCAGTAAATCTTACATGAATTACTTATAGTCATACACATCAAGGGCAACATGATGATTACCATGAGAATAGAGGAAGTAATGAACCATACATGAAGATTTAACTTGAACACATTTAGTACCTTGGAATACCAAGTATATGATTATCCTGATCAACACTCATTAGTTGTCTTCCTCTTGGGGCTGTAGATATCGGTAGCCATGGTTCTTAAGTTTAAAATCTAAAACTAAAATCAATTCAGTTAAATTGATCAAGATTATTGGATAAATCTAAATTTAAAGAAAAGAAAATTAGATTAGAATATGTACCTTTCTTTCGTCTGTTGATGTCTAAAAACAAAAAAAAATGAATAAGAAAGAGGCCTGAAAGAGAAAAATGATGGAATTGAGGATACACCTATACACATTTATAAAACCGTAGATAGACTCACAGTCACACCTTTATGTCAACCGAAACGAATGAGGTATATTAGAAAGATTTTAATACAATCAATATATTTTGAAAATCATGCGGAGGAAATAATAATATTTTAGAAAACTGATAAGCAAATTAATTGTGGTCAAACGGTTTTGAATTAAAATGCGTTTGAATTAAAATGAAGTCAATTAAAATGAAGTCAGTGCGTTTTAATTGTGGTATAAAATGCGTTAATTAAAATGAGTTTTAATTGTGGTATATTTAATACTCATTACTTTTTAAAATGAAATCAATGCAGCCAATTAAAAGGTTTTAATGCGATTATTGATGGGTGTTCAATTGGAGCGGAATAGATGGACTTTGCAAAAAATAAATTGTAACACTCAACATATACTTATGATGCTGAAGGAGGCTAGTACTTCAGATGTTTCAGATAGAATATCAAATATTGGATGTGGTGTAGTGTTAAGTCGGATGTATGTGTTGCGTGAGGTCCCAGGTTCGAATCTCGGGTCACACAATTTTTTATTGCAATTTTGGTAGTGTTTAAGACCTTCCACTAATGGTAAGAGCTAGTTTAAGACCTTCTAATATTAGAAAGGCATTGCCTCATTATATATAGTATAGATAAAATGAAGTCAATGCAGCCAATTAAAAAGGTTTTAATGCGATAATTGATGGGTGTTCAATTGGAGCGGAATAGATGGACTTTGCAAAAAATAAATCGTAACAGTCAACACACACTTATGATGTTGAAGGAGGCTAGTACTTCAGATGTTTCGGATAGAATATCAAATATTGGATGTGGTGTAGTGGTAAGTCGGATGTATGTGTTGCGTGAGGTCACAGGTTCGAATCTCGGGTCACACAATTTTTATTGCAATTTTGGTTGTGTGTTTAAGACCTTCCACTAATGATAAGAGCTAGTTTAAGACCTTCTAATATTAGAAAGACATTGACTCATTGTATATAGTATAGATATAGATGTCTTAAACTCTTAAGAAGCCAAAATATTAAAACACAACATCCGGGAATCGAACCCGCAACCTCTCGCCCAATGCTCCAAACGATCCACCCCTGAGCTAAGGGAGACTATTGGTTCAATATCAACTCCCCTTATACTTAAACACACACTACATCCTCACATTTTAAATTAATCCAACATATGCCGATACTCATTGTTTGTTAACCCAGGTTCACAATAGTCACATACGAAATGTGTGTTGGTGTGAAACTAGCCTATTTTGAAATTCTACTTTAACACTCTTTTGTTTGTTGTAGATTATGTGTCCAACGAGCATGCATACCCCGCGCGTTGCGGCGAGTATCTTAAAACATATATTTAAATCCTTTATATCTTAGGACATGTTTGAGAAGTCTTAGAGGGCTGGGTGTGGGATGTGTTATACATCCGCCAAAGGCAAAAGATGCCTTATAACGTCGCTATGCCATACCGCAATTCTCGCCAAAGGGACTTTCGTCGTGGCTACGGCGTGTCGCCAAAAGGGAGGAGGGAGGGGGAGGGGGTGGGGGTGGGGTATTCCAACCAATCAAAATACACCAAATAACAAATGTGGGACCCCCTATAACACCACTTTAACTATAACACTAGGGAGCCACTTTTCCCTCCCCAAGTTATAGCCAAGTTATAAGCCCAAAAATGCTATAACATGTCTATAACTACCCTTCCACATCTTGTGCTCTTATTTAAGAGGTTTATGGAGTTATATAACTTTTTTTAAGCTAATGATGTGAAAATCTCTTTAAATAAGCTTTCTTAAATATGGCCTTATATGAAACTTTACAATTTGTTATGCATATAAAAGTTTTGTGAATTTGCATATGTTAGTTATATTTATTGACGTATAATGATTCGTGTAGCGGGATTTAATATTAAAACGTTAGTGATATATTAATTGTGTATATAATATGTACGCGGATTTTTATTTTTATTTTAAAGTTAGAATTTTTTTTTTCATAATAATAATAATATGGATCAAGAAAGAAGCTAGTCTATTTAGAGAAGTTAAAGAACCAATTAAGAGCATTGATTTAGTTCAAAGATATAAGGGCACTTAAGGGCTTGAATGTCATTTTCCCCCCTCTAATGTTATATACCGTGTTTTTCACTTTACCCCCATTCTTAGTTTTTATTTTTCAATATTCCCTTCATCATCTTCTACCCATCTCCACAGCTTCATCAATGGCTTCTCCTCCTCAATTAAAAGCCAAACCATTATGTGCTTTCAGATCTGGAAGGGTACAATTAAATAATTGAACAATATACTGAATCCCCTAAATCTCCTCCTCATTTTACCTTTATTACCCCAATTTGATTTCAGATCCATAAACAGTCGCACAGCTCCCATATGGATCATTACTTGATTTCTCTTCCTCCATCAATTCCAGGTCACGTGATTTGTCCTCCTCAATCAGCTTCAGATCTCACATCTCATATACGAACGGCTCCAGGTCGTATAGAACCTCAATCAGCTCCTGATCATGGTAGCTCCTCAACCGATAGATGTAAGCATCCATTAAAAGAAGTGATTTTTAATTTCAGATATTTTAGTTTCATTTCATAAACATCACCTGTGTGAATTGGTTCTTATTCATAGATTTTTTGTCTGAATGTTTTATCACATTACCTGCAAGTATGCATATTATAGAATTCTAGCTTTGATTTGAAATATTGACTAACTATAATGAGGTATATGTTCTTATGATGAAATTATCTTAGTTTGTTTAGTCCAATTTACTAACCCAACATTTTTAGATACATAAATTGATGGAATTAATGGAAGGAAGGAAAACCTAGTGTACAATTCCCTTGCCAAACAAATGAGATTATTTAAAAGAAAATGATATCTAATGTAGAAATTTGAACACAAATGTTTCAATAATGATTTGAATTCAAGTATGCATAAATTCTAAATTGTTGTTTGAAATATTAGCATTTGCATTTTCCATGCAGTTGCATTTTCGTTTTATTTAGTTATTTTATGAAGTTTCACCCATTATTGTAGTTTTATTTATTTTGTTTTTTCATTTACAGATTTTGATCATGTTCCAACTTCCCTTCGAAATGGTTTTGAAAAAATATTTGCTCTTACTGATGAGTATTGGGTTCCTAATGTTATTGTGACAGTTATGATCCTCATAATATTGGCACTTCTCCAGAAAGGAAAAAAGTAGAAGATGCAGAGAAAAAAAACTGCAACAACTAGATGATGATGCATGATTTTCTTGAGTGGCACATTATTTTTTTATTGGTTCTTTTTATATTCTTACAAAATGTAGTTAAACATACTTTGACATGTTCACTTTCAATATATCTAGTTATTCCCTGAAGTTATTAAATATTGATTATGTTTTAGTTACTGCCAGTTGCAATTGCATTACTTATTCTTTAAATATTACATACTTGTTATGTTTTAAAAATTTTGTCAGTTGCATTTGCACTTTCATATTTGCAGATGCATTTGCATTTTTATTTTATGTAGTTATTCTTGATTTTATAACCAACTTTTATTTGTGTTGCAAATTGACATTTGCATTTTCATACTTATAGCTGAATTCTTGTAGTTGCTTTTTTTTTATGTAGTTACTCCCTGAAATTTTACATTATGTTTATGCTTTAAATACCCAGTTGCATTTGCATTTCATACCTGCAGTTGTACTTTTATTTATGTAAGCTGCAGTTTAATTTTATGTTTCAGTTTTAAATATTCTGTTGCATTTGCATTTTCGTACTTTCAGCTGAATATTCACTTTCATACTTGCAACTCGATATCACATTCACTTTATACAGTTATTCCCTAAACTTATAAATAATAGTTCTGTTTGAAATACCAGTTTTTGCATTTTTCCCTTTTCAATATTGTCATTCTTTTTGCACTTTCATTAAATCTAGTAATTCCCTTAAATTTTAACCAACTGTTTTGAATAATGATAATTGCATTTGCATTATCATAATTACAGTTGCATTTGCATTTTCATTACATATAGTTTTTCGCAGCTTTTATTTTTGTTTACCTTTACATATATCATCACCACTTGATCAAGTTTTATGTACCTACACTTGTTTTTATTGAATATGATAACCAAAACAAAGGGGAAAAAATCAAAATCGTAACAATCTATATTACTTCTACAATCAACCATCATTCCATATAATCAAAATCCAACTAACCACGAATAAATTAAAAAAAACAAACCAACTTCGAATACACATCCAACCACCTAAATCTAGCAATCTGTATTACCAAAACCTACAAATTACATAATTTATAGTTATACATAACAAACTTAAATTATAGTTGGACCAACATCCATTTTGTTCCCAATCCTACGTAACTTGTTCATCATCTCTTTAATTGTTTATTCATCTCTATAATTGTTTCTTCATCTCTTTATTCATTTACATTTTCAAACATCTGGCTTGCCTCTTCTCCCCCTCCGCATTTTCACTTTTTCGCCTATCTATTTCACTTTTTTCTGCCTTTACATTTTGTTTTATATTTGGATTTGCATTTTCATTTTTCTCTGCATTTGCATTTTCACCTTCTGCATTTGCATTTTCGCCACCTTCTACCTTTACATGTGCATTTCCATCATTTTCATCGTGTGTGTTAAATTCTTGAGTTCTCTCTAATGTTGTTTCAAAATCTTTAAATTTTAAATCTTCCTTAAAATTCTCTCTAAGTTCAATTAAAGATTTTATTCTGTCTTCATCTTGCATCTGCAATTTATGAACCATATTAGCATTTTGATAATATTATCATATGAAAATGCAAATGTCACAAGATATTCTTTCCAATTCAATAATTCATAGATCTCTGTGGAAAGCAAAAGACAATGTATGAATCGAATTATCCAAACTGACAAACAAATATGCCACAAGATAATATATAAATAATTGATGTATAATGAAAATAATTTGTAACTAAAACTTACAAGGTTGTGGAAGATACATTTGACACTGTCTTTTTCAGATATTTCTTTTGCTTTTTTAGTACCATTGGTACCACTTTTGCCTTTCTTTTATTTAATATATCTGCATAATTGAAATGCATACACAAACTATAAAACCTCATTTCCTTCTACAAATTAGTTTCAACTTTTCAATTTTTTTTAAAAAAATCATTACCCAAAATTCGAATCAACATAATTTCTACAAATCATAGCAAAATCAATGATTACCTTCTTGAATTTCATCTATATTGTTTCTCCTTTCAGTTTTGGCCCAAAAAACTTCGTCATCATCTTTTTTTGTTTTCTTTTTTCTTCTAGGATCATTACGAACCTTAGATTGCATTTTTGCCCATCTTGTTAAATTTTGTGTTTTTGAACTTTTATCCATCATGTAGGTGTTAACGAAAGAATTCAAGTTCTTTCTGATTTACAACCCTACGGTTACCTGCAATTTAGGAAGCATATTAGCAGTTTCAATCAATACACTTTAAATAGATATTCATGCAAAAAATCAAATGCAATTTGGCATTTTTCGATGCACATAAAGGTATTACCATATGAAAATGTAAATGCTAGTAGGTTTTGGGTCAAAAAACTTTAAATACATACTCATGTTACATAGCATTTGTTACATCAAATGATTGTATGATGAAAATCACATATAAAACAATTTTGACATACTATTTAAGCAACATGAATCACAAATATGTAATAACATGCAAACAAAACCACCAATTCAACTTAATCAACCATTACTATTACTATTACTATTAACATTGGCTTTGTTGAAACTTCCCTTGCCTTCTCAAATCGTTTCTTAAGACAGGGATAACAAATTTTTCAACTAGGTTTCCCCTATTTTTGTTTCACTCGTTTTTGTCAATCCAGTTAAGTTTAGTCCAAACGAAAATCAAAATCAATACACGAACTGCATTTCATATTGCTTTAATACAAACATAAATCAATCTATAAGCAACTTTTAAAAGCTTACCTTTTATAATCGCGTTCCTGAAATCAAAATTGAAATCGAAGGTAATATCTGAAATCGACGCAACACCGAGCAATAGAATCCTGTATCTATAATCGACGCAATCAGATTCGACAAAGAGAGAGATAGAGAGATACATGGAGAGACTGAATCGTGTAGAAGAAATCATCTTGCGGAGAAATCACCATCCGAAGAGAATCACGGTCGTTGTTGAAGAAGCTTTCAAAAAACCCTATTTTTTATCTCACGTGAAAAGCTTCTTAGGAGGAGGACCGATCAATTTCCCAAATTACCCTGTTAGCCTATATTTTTGTCTAATATGCTTTCCTAACAAAGTGATGCGCGTGTTATAAAATCTCTTCATCTGGTCCATTCAATTTTTGATCTATTGGTTACTATTGATTCTTTATATTCTTTAATTAATAAAGGTTTTATATAGATCCTCACTCTAATAATAATACTTGCAATATAACATGAGAAAGTAGATAAAGATGTGAAAGTAGATGAAATATTTAAAGTTTCTTATAAATGCCTACTATATTATGAGTATAATTAAATGAAAAAAATAAAAGACGAAAAGGAAAAAGAAAATGACAATAAAATACTACTTGCAATAAAAATAAATAGGCAAAGAAAAAAAAAGGAAGAAAAAGAAATGGAAAGGGATAAGAAAAAAGAAAATAGACAGATCCAAATGGGGATTCGAACTTGAGTACATGTGTACACGGGTTAACGTCTTTACAATTTGGGTGTAATGATTCGTTGGTTTGAATATGTAAAGTTAGCTATATATTTAGACACTCATTTCACAAACGACAAGAAGACCACTGTTCACCCATTTATAAATGTTATACTTCCTCCGTATCAAAATAAGTGACACACTTTCCATTTTGGGATGTATCAAAATAAATGACACACTTTGAAAACCTTTCTTATTTGGTAAAACTAATGGGACTCATACCCACTAACTATCTACTTTAATAAAGTAAAATTACCCTTATACCCTTATTTTTACCTTTAAAACTCATTAATATCACTTTATTCAAGAAAAGTGGGACCAATTCTCCACTAACTATGTACTTTAATATATTTTAATCTCTACTTTAATCTTTTACCTCAAAAAATGTGTGAGCAAATTTGTGTCACTTATATTGATACGGAGGAAGTATATTGAATGGACATCTTCATCTTTATATTTTATATTTCATGGATTTACGTTCTTGGTTATTTCTAAGTTTTAATTACGTCTCGTGTAATGTTTTTAGTAATTGATTGTAAGATGGCTTAATTTGTCTGTTCGCTCTTTGTAATGCTATGGTTGATTTATATCGATTCACCCAAATTAGAATTAGTTATTCTTTAAACAATACTAGCGAATTAACATATTTTAAATTTATACAACACAGGAGTGAGGCTCTGTGTTGTGGTATGGTCATTTGATGAAAACTATGAAATTATATGTTCGTTATTTGACTCTATTATATTTCTTAATCTTTAAAACATTAAAAAAATTAAAATTACCATTATCACTCGCGAACACGATCACCACCATTAATCATCACTACCACCACCGCCCACGAATAGTCATAGGTACCCGCTGCCGCATTGCGTGGATACCCAGCTAGTATATATAAACATATGAATCAATTGTAAAAGAGATTAAGTAACTCGGTCCAAATTCGGACCCGGCCCGAATCAATTGTGTTTGATAACTTCCCAAGTCTTCCGATTCTAACTCAATCCGATTCCGACTCAATCCGACGAAATCAAACGGGGCTAGTATATATACATCTCCCGTCTGAAACTAGAGGTTAATACATATACGTACACAATTTTAGTAATATATAATTGTTTACATCTTTAGTTATTAAACGTATATTATACAAATATACATTTTTAGGAATTCACTTTCGTGAAAAACAGTAAAATACATGGGGATGTTTTGGATGTTGGTAATTTAAACAAATTAAGATTTTTGATAAGCACTGTTAATTGGTTAATGGCATGCACAGTGTTTCAATTTGTTTATGTCCCGAAACAAACCAAAGTTGAAAAGTGAACTTGAAAATCATTTTAAAGACTAGGAAACTTTGCAACATATATTTAATTATAAGAAAACAAACCAAAATTGACAATTTTGCATAGTATAGTTTATAGTATGGATGGTTGAAAGATATATAAGGAATGAGAAACGTAATAAATAATTATATTTGACATATTTTTCATGTTTTATATGCATATTTATTATATATACACGACATCACTCATTATTTATTTATTTTCAATTTTTTAACTATATATTGAAGTAGACTCTATACACCCGGATAAGTGTATAATTGTTTACATCTTAGCTTTCTCATAGATCACTTTTAACAAGATTGAATATCGATGTTATACATTATATATTTTATTTCCATTCTAGTTCCTATTATTAATATTGGATTATATATTTCCTTGATGACCAATCATGATAAAATTATCGTGAGTGTTGTAGACTATTCAACATACAGAAACAAATCAAAACGAAATCAAAACTAAACAGATCTTACATAAAAAAGAACATCGAGTGAAGTTAAACGTCAATATAAGTAGGCTTATAGGCTGTAGCATGTAGCAGTAAAAGAACATATTATTTTTGTTTATTTTTTATGACACAAAAATGAATAAAACAAAAATATAAGCAAAAAATTGACTTCAAAGGTTGTTCACGATTGGCTTTCAATGGTTTGAATTTAGAAATTATGGAAAAAAAGGATTGAGAAAGGTAACATAGGTGAAGTAGGAATGTTCCTTTGAATTGAAAATTCCAACTATTCAGAGCCGCCAATAATAATTCCCTGTACAAAAAAATTATATTCTTTTTTGAATAAATTTTTTTATTTCATCTTTCTTAATTATTAAATAATTGTTATATAAAATTAAATAATTTTCTTTTTTAATGTTATCATTAAATTTTAACTCTTATATTGATCAAATAAATAAAAAACAATAATATGAAAAAATATTACTGTATCTTTTAACCAAAAATGCATCCTCATTTGTGTACAATAAACCACGCACAATAATCTAAACTAAGCTACAGAAAGCCACCGAAACAACCCCACCAGCTACCAGCCATCACAATAGTCAGAGACTAATTGCCAATTACCACCAAAAACTATCAGTTATGGAATGCCACATTTTGAGCAATTTACCCAATAGCTTGATGAGTTAAATTTGTTATCTTCAGTTAAATACTTGGAATATTAACTCATACTTCCTCCGATTCAAAATAAGTGATGTACTTTGAGTTTCATGCTTTTTGAGGCAAAAGATTATAATGATGTTATGTTAGATTAATTGGATGTTTTTGAGCCCCACATTTTTTGAATAAAGTAAGGTTAATGATGTTTAAAAGTAAAAGTAAGGGTAAATGTGTCATTTCACTTTATTAAAGTAGGTAGTTTGTGGGTGTGAAACCCATTATTTTTTACCAAATAAGGTAATTGTTGGATCCCAACAACACAAATGTGTTGCGTTAAGGCTAAGTATAGACAATAAGATAAAGAACACACAAGTTTTCAATGATTAAGAGTTTATTAAAACAACTTAATACAGTACAAAGTTTACGGAAATAGATAGTACACACTAACTAAAACTTTATACTTGAGATGACACTTTTGCTCACTCAAACTAGAAGACTATGCAAGGAGAGTTATATCAGCTTATACTAACAGGTGATGTTAAATGCCTGAGTATTAACTATGAAGAAGTTAATATCAGACAATAACAAACTCTCAGAGAATGTTCTTGTGCTATGAATGCTACAAGGTGTGTGTAAATGCAAGCATTTACGTCTCTATATATAGCCCAAGATCTATGTTCCTTTGTCCACAAGTTATTCGAGGTGTATATATCATTCGTCGATGTAGACTAGTCCACGGAAACATTTAATGCACTTGCATAGGTTATAGTCCCAATTGTACTTTGTGTCAACTCCTTTTGCTACCTTTTCTGACGCACAGTGAAAATGTGTACTATGATAGTACAAAAGTAGTTGACTTTCCCTTTACATGCTTGGAGGGACAAACGATGATGTACTGACATATTACATTCTATTCCAAAATAAAAGATCTTCATCGTTTTCTTCTTCTTTGAGCGGGAAGGGAAAATGTTCAAAGTGTCAAGAATATTTTCACTAAGTCTTCATCTGCAGCAGGTACCATCAGCTGATTCCACTATCAGCTGAATGGTCTTCTTCTGGTATTTGTCCTTTGGCCATAGACTTCGAATAATCACTCTTGTATACGTGCTGATTTGACTTGATTCCTAGAGCTAAGTACGTACTCAGCTGAAGGTTTATGACTATACTTGTACTTCAGCTGAGATACATACTTCAGCTGATATTATTCTTCTTAGCTATCGATCATCAAATCTTAATTACTTAGTCTGGGGACTAACAATCTCCCCCTATTTGATGCAATCGAATAGCTGTATAAGTATGAACCTGTAATGATTCAGCTGATTGAATCAGCTGAATGCTTATGTACTTTGACCCTTTGGGTTCTTTTGACTGTTTGTATTTTTTTTTTTATAATATTTTTACAAGTATATTACAAAATTTTGATTTTTTATTAAAATGAAGCTGATTGAGTACAAAGAAAATAAAAAAAAACAAATAAGGTCATGAACATTTATTCTCTCATGACCTTTTGGTACACAAAGCTGATGGCTGAGTTGATTAATCTCTTCATTTCTTTTCCCTCTTCAGTAGAGGAACTCAACAGTTTGTGATAGACCATAAGTTGTTGAACATCGCACTGGCCTAACTCATCAGCTTGTTGAAAGCAATGCCTCTTCTTTTCATCCAGATAGCAAAAACCGTAGATGGGTTCTTTGACAATTTCCCCAGGGATGAAGTTAACTCCCAAGGGAACGGCTCTTGTGAGATTGAGTCTTGGTCGTTTAGCATAGATTATTGACGACCCAATCTCAGCTGATCTGGGTTCAGTGAAGGGCTCGGGGAGAACAGACTTACATTTCTCCCCTCTTGCTGAGGAGCTTTCACCAGCAGGTTCTCTGACAGTAACAGCTTGAGATTCACACAATTCAGCTGGTATGCGATTTGCCAAGTTAGGAGATTATCTCCTGATCTTATCGCATAGAGTATTGAAAGAGATGATTGCGACTCTTATCTCACTTTCTAGATCTATTATATTTGGCGATGGTTTTGCGGATCTGGTAGCTGGTAGCATCTCATTCCATTCATCATAGTTGAATTGAGTGCTGATCTTGTTCAGAGGAACCCTTTCAGGGAAGAAGACCCCTCTAGCTCAATATATGATAACTTCTTGTGGAGAGCTGGATGATGATTTGGGGCTCCTTACGCTGGTGATTTTTGCTTCTTGCCTTCGTTTATATAGAACCTTATTTAACAACCTAATGTTCTCAGCTCTTTCTGCTTCAGCTCTTTGAAACAGCTCTTCTTGAGTTTTTCTTTGGAGAGCAATAAGTGTTTCGAGTTCAGCAGTGGTTCTGACTTCTTCTAGGAGGTCAGCTTTAAACGCGGCAAGATTTAGCTCCCCCTCAGCAGGTTGAGGATTCACCTGTACAATGGGCTGAGGGTTTTGGATTTGCGGGGTTTGGACTTGTGGGCCCTCAACTGATTCAAAAGAATCAACGATCTTAACATAACCAGTTGAGGGGTCTTCTGTCCTGAGACCTTCAGCAGAGGTGAGTGTTGATTGCATTGTTGTCTCACCTACTGAAGTAATTACCTTAGGTGTTTCAGTAGTGACGAGTGATGTTGGAATTTGTGTCTCGTCTATTGAAACGTCTTCTTCTTCTTCTATTCCAGCAGAGGTGGGAGGTGGTGACTTTGGGATCTCACCTGCTGGAATATCTTCTACATTGGCTCCAACAACAGAGGTGACTATAAGTTGTGAAGCATTTTGTTCACCTGGTTGTTCACCTGCTGAAGTAGCTTGCTCTTTCTCCCCCTCAGAGAGTGCCTGAAGAAGTAAGGTACTCACTGGTGCTGAAGTAGGATGAACAGCAGCGGCACCCTCATTTAGCTTATGAAGAATGAGGTTAAGGGTGCCTTGGAGACCAGCGACTTGAGAGGTCAAAGAGCTTACTTCACTCTCCAGTTTGTCCATCTAGATTGAGGAGCAGCTGTAGAAAAGGAAGATTCAGCAGAATTAGATCCTTGTTGAGCGGCTAAATGCTCAGCAGGATGATTTACTTCATTTTGAACTAATCTTTTTGAAGTATGAAGAGGTGGCCTAGTGTAACACCGCAAAATTTAGAAAACGTTTTTTTAAAGGTGTGCGGAAGCATAAAGATATTAAATAGTTTAGGTTTAGGTTTACAAACCAAACGTACCAAATTAAACTCCAAAACAATAATAATATTTAAACGGTGTCACATAACGACATGGCTCATATTTCAAAACATATCCATTTGAGCTTGGTCACCCATTCCGTGCAAAGCCCCGATCAACCTGAAAATAGTCAACGAAGGAGGGATTGGCACAAAGCTAAGTGAATGAACATAATCTACAAAATATATAAAGCTCAACAAGCAAGCGCCAACATCTCCATGATCGTTACTCCTTGTAACCACTGTTCCACTGAACCACTGTTCCACTGACTGTCTAATCACTAAGCACGGAAGTAATTCTACATCTCCGATTGCTAAACACGGAAATATTACTACATATCCGCGTTGGGTAATCACTATCACTGAGGAACGGTGGCTTTGCGGGCCTTAAAACCGTGGTTGGCCAAAACCACAGTAACCGTTAGCCTGTACCCAACACCCCGGGTAAACCCCCCTTAACCATGCAACAAATACATGTAAGGCTCGAATACCCTGTTAGTCGATACACTATGCCCAGCCGTTATCCATCCGACGCTGACCTCTTACCTATCCTCGATTTCCACTAATCGAGTTGTCACTACTATTCCAGTAGAAACCCTTCATCTATGTGCACATAGCCTATCTCACTTAACCCGATCAAACAGGTACCAACAAGCAAGCCTGTTACGAAAGATTGCGTCAAAAGTATCCCAGTCAGAATCCCCTAACCCTAGGCATACATAACGAGATAGGCTAGCTACGAAAACACCGCGAAAAACGTCACAAAAGAGTTCCCAGTCGCGAACTCCCGTTCGCGTTCGCGAACTTGAGTTCGCGTCGGGAACTCCATCGTTAAGAACTTCGCGATGAACAACCATAATCTCCGTCGCTACTTCCCGATCGTGAACTGGAGTTCACGGCCTGAACTTTCCCCGTCTGGCAATTTTCCTGCATTTTCTAGTATACCATATACCAAATGTATAAACCGAAACCCGAGTTGTAGGTTAAATCCACTCACCGTTACTTCCACTTGTCGAACTCAGAGGTCTAATGTTTCTGAGTCTCGATCCCAGTTCCTGTATACCAAAGGAATACCGAATTAGAATATAATTCCACCAAATTATAAACAATGTTAAATATACATTTAACACTAACACTTGCACCACATGAATAACTATCACTTGCAATATCATATAAACATGTCATGTTACACTTTTGCAATTCATGTCAAATACAACCTAGCCATATCTAACCAATATAGCATAACACATCCAAACGGGTCGAGACCCGAATTTAACTACAACAAGTCAACACATTACAATTTACCAAAATATGTAATTATCATGCTATTGACATTCCTAGTTCAAGTCAAAGCATACTAAAACACATTTAATCAACTTTCACAATATTTACCCAAACGGGTCAAAACGTTATGTTTGACTTTAGCACTTTCCAAACACCACTTTAAAGCCATAGACATATCATTTAGCAATTCATAGCTAACTAGTCATTTTATCAAGGTCAAACCCAAGTCTAACTATTTTTTACTAATATTACCAAACACCAAAAATAACATATCTAACATGTTATTTTTAACATAACTAGCAATATAAGTCATAGAACATACAAATGACATTTTAGACCAAGTAGTCACTTAAACCCAATAACTAGTTCATAATTTGACATAAACCACCCAAACTATAAAACTAGCATTTATATCAAATCTTACCAAAACTTGACATGAACCATAACTAACATATCAAACATCTTATCTTGACATAAACAAGCATCAAAACCCATAAAGCATACGATTGGCACAATCCCACCAGCTAGTCATTTAGCACATTAACTACTTTATAATTTAGACTTAAGATCCATAATCACCACTTCTAGCAAGTCATAACTAGTTACCCAATTCAACAAGATTAACATTTTTCTAAACTAAGTGTTTTAATTTATAATAAATTCATGCTTTACAAATAACTTCATATTTATCTTTTTCAATGAATTTATTTGAAAGATCAATAATTCCTTGTACAATAGAGTCATGCTTAACATAGTTGTACCATATGCTAAAATACTTGTACTCATACAAACAAATACATGCCAAAACTTGCATAAACACCTAACATAACATCTTCAACAAGAATTACCAACAAAACCTCAAGAATCATAAACCCTAACTTATCAACTTGCAAGAACTCAAAAACAAATACATCTAGGTCGAAGCTTACCTCAAGAGCTATTCAAAAACGAGATTAGATTTTCGGTCGGGTAAGGGACGAACTTCGGATCTTCAAGAACACCAAGAAGAAGATGATGGTTTTGAGAGGATTTGCTTTATTAAAATAAAAAAGGAAATGAAATGGAAGAGATGGAAATGAGATGGGAAAGAAAGGGAAGAACGCAAAGAAAGGAGGGTGTCCTCCCTCCCCCCTTTTGCCTGCCGAACACCACCAAAAAAGGGGGCCCCTTTTTGACTTTTCTCTATTTTAACAATACAATATAAAAGTCCCTTTCGTAGATAATTTATTTAAAATAGCAAACGGACTCCGATTTTAAAAACGAAAGCATTTCCGGAAATGAAATCTGACAACGGAATCTAAAGATATAAAAATCACAAATTCGTTTAAACATTTCAGAAACCGGATATTTTAATCCCTTGATTAAAATATCACAAAAGGACAAAAGGTCAACGATTTATTTAACATTTAATCAATTTATTCCATATATGGTCAAATAGATATTTTTCAAATATCAATATATACCTAAAACAACTAAGCCAGTTTTAGGATGTTACAACTCTACCCTCCTTAAAAAGGATTTCGTCCTCGGAATCCAACAACAATAACAGATAACAAGAGTTTAACACAACAAGCCTATGACTCTATTCCAATCAATTTCCTACATACCTGCTCAAATCAAAACTCGTATCCAATTTGTCATACACTTCATAGAATACTTAGCAATTCCAACTTTTACCTTAAAAACATACAATCAATTCATTTCATTTACTCTATACACAAATTCAGAATTATCTCGATGCTCAAATAGCAACTACCATTCACGGTTCAGTTAGAATTCCTTATGACATAAAAATGATCCACAAGCATATTTTAAAAAAAAAAAATTCCTTGCACCAGGTCACACAATCATTTCAAGTCTGAAATACCTACTCGTTTTTCTTCTTTATTCTATCAAAACTTACAATCTTGCACAGTTTAACTCGTCGAACGACCCACAATTGTTTTTAAGAATTTCCAATAAAATTCCGGTCTTAATCAATTAATTCTCAAAAATACCCTTTCATAACATAAAGTCACATCAATTTTGCATACTAAGCACAAACTGGTCAAAATCGGGCAATTCTCTGTGGTACTATCAAAGTCTCTAGTTAAACACACTTCTAACAATCATATACTATTCCATGCTTAATTGGCCATATTACACGGATGACAAAATTTTATAAAGTCAAGTTGCACGTTTTGACAAAACTAGTCAAAGTTTACACAATTCAAGTCTACCCCACATATCTCATTACAATCATGGCAATATAAATAGTAACATCTTTTATACCCAATTAGTCATACTCGTGACCTAACGGATCAAAACAAGTTTTTATTATCCAAAAATTGTTTTTATTACTTCCATAACATGTCAAGCTACTCACCAAAACACACAAGCAATTATCAAACGATTATCATCATAATCAAAGTCTAGCAATTTTAAAATGCATTCAATCAAGTCTTGACGCTAATTACCTTTAACGGGTCAACATTGAGAAATTTATCATAACAATTTCAAACATACAATTCACAGTTCATTAACATGTCAAACTCATGTGATAACTAATAAGCATTTTCAATTAAATGTCAACTTTTACTTAGACTTCCAGTCAACCAATTACAATTCAACTAGTTCTTGACTCTTACCTATTAACATCCAAATAGCAAGGTAATTTCATCAATTCAATTCACAATTAGGCATAAACAATAGTTATCGTTTCTAACACGATATTTCATCTAGAAACATATCTCTTAAGACATAACAACTCAAAATCTCAATTTGACAACCTTCATTACAATCCATAAAACATCATCATCACCTTGAGTAATTTAAAAATTACCAATTCAAACTATGATCAATTTTTATTAACATAAGTCATTTTAATATAATCATCTAATTTCAACACTTGTCTCAAATAATTTCATAATCAATGCAATCACTTAACAACCTCTTTATCTTCAATTATTACTATCGCAAGTCAACTCAAAATAATCTAAACATACAGTTCATTAGTCACTTTCTAGATTCCGAATTCAACATAGGAAACAATTCGTTATTTATCACAAACATTTCAGGTCATTCAGATAACTAACATTGATTGAGTGTCATAATTAATGGCTATAACAAAAGCAACATCAATTTATTCACATTGGACAGACATTTCCGATTCTCACCATACCAGTCACTACATGTGACCCGATAGGTCACAATAAAAGTTTCAACTTTTTCACATAACAAACACTAGTCCTACTTGGACTATTCAATTCACGTATACAATTCCTTCCATTTTAAATACAAGCATCACATTCAAGAAGTCTACAATAATTACCATTACACTCAATTTGATCCATGGTCACATATATTGTGACCGAAACCGACATACAACCGATTCTCTTCGCTTCTCCTGAAGTGAAGGAACAACCAAAACAATTACAATCAACTTGTCACCAATTTGCACAACATGAAAACGAGCAACTTTAACCACCAAGACATTATGTGTGTCCCGACAAACAAGAAAAGATTCAATCTTCTATAACATTTATTCATAACTTTGATTAAACTAGACTAATCCATACATCATATCACACTAAACTCAGTCCAAGTTTCAATAAAAGGAACATGTAAGCATGCATCACTTATATCCACAAAACTCCCGACACATATGATGTATCCCAAATCAATAAGCAATCAATTATTCTAATTCGAGTGACGTATCACACCAAAGGTAAGCAGTTCAGTTCATCACAACATTTCACAAATCTTAATTAAGCGACCTACTCAATTAACAATTCTACATAAGCACAAGTATTGAGTTTATCGAAACATACCCGAGCTATCAGTGTCGGTCTAATGTTGATGAAGATTCCCCGACCGCCCCCCGTCCTTGACCCACAATCCATTTTCTTTTCCCAAGGCCAATTTCCATCTTGCCCAAATTGACCACCTCTAATGCACTTCATTTCCCAACGTGCAAATATATGCTCCTCGGATAGTTCCCGCATGGTTACTTGAGGAACCAACTTTTCCTAGGGCCAAGGGGGTCGGGTTCTCTTTACCTGTCATATCTATAACAATCACAACAACTCATGAAAGCTTAGCTTAAATCGTTAGTTACTACATACTAACTACAACTAACTTCATTCACCGTTGCTCTAATCCCATCGTCCGGAATGTTTGACCAAACTCGAGCCACGATTTGGGAATGAAACACCTAACCGTGTATCCATCGCCAAACCGAAGCTCTGATACCAAGTTGTAACACCGAAAAATTTAGAAAACGTCTTTTTTAAAGGTGTGCGGAAGCATAAAGATATTAAATAGTTTAGGTTTAGGTTTACAAACCAAACGTCCCAAATTAAACTCCAAAACAATAATAATATTTAAACGGTGTCACATAACGACATGGCTCATATTTCAAAACATATCCATTTGAGCTTGGTCACCCATTCCGTCCAAAGCCCCGATAAACCTGAAAATAGTCAACGATGGAGGGATTAGCACAAAGCTAAGTAAATGAACATAATCCACAAATTATATAAAGCTCAACAAGCAAGCACCAACATCTCCATGATCGTTACTCCTTGTAACCACTTAACCACTGTTCCACTGAACCATTGTTCCACTGACTGTCTAATCACTAAGCACGGAAGTAATTCTACATCTCCGATTGCTAAACACGGAAGTATTACTACATCTCCGCGTTGTGTAATCACTATCACTGAGGAACGGTGGCTTTGCAGGCCTTAAACCGTGGTCGGCCAAAACCACAGTAACCGTTAGCCTGTACCCAACACCCCGGGTAAACCCCCCTTAACCATGCAACAAATACAGGTAAGGCTCGAATACCCTGTTAGTCGATACACTATGCCCAATCGTTATCCATCCGACGCTGACCTCTTTCCTATCCTCGATTGCCACTAACCGAGTTGTCACTACTATTCCAGTAGAAACCCTTCATCTATGTGCACATATCCTATCTCATTTAACCTGATCAAACAGGTACCAACAAGCAAGATTGTTATGAAAGACTGCATCAAAAGTATCCCAGTCAGAATCCCCTAAACCTATGCATACATAACGAGATAGGCTAGCTACGAAAACACCGCAAAAAACGTCACAAAAGAGTTCCCAGTCGTGAACTCCTGTTCGCGATCACGAACTTGAGTTCGCGTCGGGAACTCCATCGTTAAGAACTTCGCGATGAACAACCATAATCTCTGTCGCTACTTCTCGATCGTGAACTGGAGTTCACGGCGTGAACTTTCCCCGTCTGGCAATTTTCCTGCATTTTTCTAGTATACCATATACCAAATGTATAAACCGAAACCCGAGTTGTAGGTTAAATCCACTCACCGTTACTTCCACTTGTCGAACTCAGAGGTCTAATGTTTCTGAGTCTCGATCCCAGTTCCTGTATACCAAAGGAATACCGAATTTGAATATAATTCCACCAAATTATAAACAATGTTAAACATACATTTAACACTAACACTTGCACCACATGAATAACTATCACTTGAAATATCATATAAATATGTCATGTTACACTTTTGCAATTCATGTCAAATACAACCTAGCCATATCTAACCAATATAACATAACACATCCAAACGGGTCGAGACCCGAATTTAACTACAACAAGTCAACACATTACAATTTACCAAAATATGTAATTATCATGCTATTGATATTCCTAGTTCAAGTCAAAGCATACTAAAACACATTTAATCAACTTTCACAATATTTACCCAAACGGGTCAAAACGTCATGTTTGAATTTAGCACTTTCCAAACACCACTTTAAAGCCATAGACATATCATTTAGCAATTCATAGCTAACTAGTCATTTTATCAAGGTCAAACCCAAGTCTAACTATTTTTTACTAATATTACCAAACACCAAAAATAACATATCTAACATGTTATTTTTAACATAACTAGCAATATAAGTCATAGAACATACAAATGACATTTTACACCAAGTAGTCACTTAAACCCAATAACTAGTTCATAATTTGACATAAACCACCCAAACTATAAAACTAGCATTTATATCAAATCTTACCAAAACTTGACATGAACCATAACTAACATATCAAACATCTTATCTTGACATAAACAAGCATCAAAACCCATAAAGCATACAATTGGCACAATCCCACCAGCTAGTCATTTAGCACATTAACTAGTTTATAATTTAGACTTAAGATCCATAATCACCACTTCTAGCAAGTCATAACTAGTTACCCAATTCAACAAGATTAACATTTTTCTAAACTAAGTGTTTTAATTTATAATAAATTCATGTTTTACAAATAACTTCATATTTATCTTTTTCCATGAATTTATTTGAAAGATCAATATTTCCTTGTACAATAGAGTCATGCTTAACATAGTTGTACCATATGCTAAAATACTTGTACTCATACAAACAAATACATGCCGAAACTTGCATAAACACCTAACATAACATCTTCAACAAGAATTACCAACAAAACCTCAAGAATCATAAACCTAACTTATCAACTTGCAAGAACTCAAAAACAAATACATCTAGGTCGAAGCTTACCTCAAGAGCTATTCAGAAACGAGATTAGATTTTCGGTCGGGTAAGGGACGAACTTCGGATCTTCAATGTAACACCTCAAATTTTTATACAAAACATTTGGCCAAAATAATCATTTAATAAAGAGGAGAACTATCCCGAAATACGGATTTACAAAAACCTTTGGTATGAAAATCAGAGTATAAATTCGGTGTTACAAAATATATCAAAATCAAAGCTAAGTCTAAATCCGTTCTAGTGTTCTTCTACTCTAGGCCCCGCATCTCTATCCATGCGTACCTAAACCTTCGATCCCGAACCTGAGTACATAACAAAACAAACAAGGAGTACGTGAGACAAAAACGTCTCGTGAGTTACATGGGTTTAGACCCATTAATAATAATAATCGTTTATCCAAGTAATCAACAAACAAGTATTTTCGTCCATCTATTTAGTCACCCTATGGTGACTCCAAACCTTGCTTTCCTAGCAACACATATCTAGTTATCGGGTTGCCCCCAAGCTAACTAGCAACACTATCGTGCCTAACTATTGGGTCTCATACACGATATCCCACCAAACCATCGCATCTTCTTTTAATAATTGTGACGCATACGTCACCATATCCGCTTTCTTACACTTGCTACTACCGATTACCCTCTCGGTCTCTCGGATCCACCTCATGGTTACCTTCGGGTCCGAACTACCCTTGTACACATTCGGCTTACAAGCCATGAAGGATTTAAAAGAACAACCATCTCTTTCATCGGGCTTTGCCCTAGCATCACTTTGGCCACCCGTGGAGGATTTCCCCTCCCCGGTGCCACTACCCCCGGTTCTCTCATCCGATTTAGCCTCGGATTCACGGTCTCCTCCCGACCTCTCACGGTCTCCAATAATACGGTGCACTTCTTCGGCTACCGTTCCTTTGATTTGATCGATAATAGTTTGGAGATCCGCCATGGTTACCGGAGTTCTATTTGCTCCGACCTCCGACTCACCCATTCGATGCATCGACGGTTGGCTTTCTTGTTCAACCACAACCTCAACATGAGGTATCTCCTCCTCCCGGCCCTCCGGGGCTCTACCACTTCTACGCGTGGTCACCATTTCTTTCAATCAAGACTATACGAAAGACATTAAACATTTAGTACCTTATGTACAACCCATTAGTCGTATAAGACTCAATATCCATAATCATATCAAATTTCATCGGTCCCCCTAGGTTCAACCCTAAACTTAACATAAAGTCTCAAGGTCAACCTATGATCTTAAGGAATCTTATATTCCTAATGCTAAAGTCTAAGACTAGTATGGTCATCCAACCTAATTCACTTAAACAGTAGCTCTGATACCAAGTTGTAACACCTCAAATTTTAATACAAAACATTTGGCCAAAATAATCATTTAAGAAAGAGGAGAACTATCCCAAAATACGGATTTACAAAAACCTTTGGTATGAAAATCAGAGTATAAATTCGGTGTTACAAAATATATCAAAACCAAAGCTAAGTCTAAATCTGTTCTAGTGTTCTTCTACTCTAGGCCCCGCATCTCTATCCATGTGTACGTAAACCTTCGATCCCGAACCTGAGTACATAGCAAAACAAACAAGTAGTACGTGAGACAAAAACGTCTCGTGAGTTACATGGGTTTAGACCCATTAATAATAATAATCGTTTATCCAAGTAATCAACAAACAAGTATTTTCGTCCATCTATTTAGTCACCCTATGGTGACTCCAAACCTTGCTTTCCTAGCAACACATATCTAGTTATCGGGTTGCCCCCGAGCTAACTAGCAACACTATCGTGCCTAACTATCGGGTTGTCCCCGAACTAGCTAGAAGCACCAATATATCCAACTATCGGGTTGCCCCCGAACTAGCTAGAAACACTATCCTATCTAACTATCGGGTTGCCCCCGAACTAGTTAGAAACATCACCATGTCTAGTTATCGGGTTGCCCCCGAACTAACTAGCATCACGTCATCTCGTTCTCACCATAACTCAATGGTTATGTCAATCTAGCTCTCAGCTATCACATTCATCATCAAACCAGTTAGTTAAATATTATCAATAATACATAATTAACTAAACAACTATAAGTCTACTCAATTAAGAAATTTGACCGTAACACAAGTATAAAAAATGTATTTCAAGGCTATGTACTTGATAAAGTCCACACGTACTCACCTTAGCAATATAATGCTCCAACCGTATTCTTTCCGCCGGTTTCCTTATTCCAACAATTCGATCAACTCCAAGACTTCACCGGAAGCCTATTACAACAATCATACATTGTTCAACATCAGATACTACTAATAATGTATCCATTTATCACTAGATACCATCAACTAACACTTTCCCCCAATTATGGTGATTTACCAAACCCTAGGTTTAACCAACGCTTAAGATTCTTGCAAATCGAAATCATACACTTGTTTCCTTTGTTAATATACCATCTATTAAGTGTATACATCATTTATTCACCATAAACCTTAACCCCCAATAACTAGGGTTTCAAACCCAACCATCAAAGTACATAGATCTAAAGCTACAAAGATCAAGGAGTGAAGATATACCTTTAATCTTCACCTAGGAGTGAAATCTACCAAGGATTTGTGAAGAGATCAGCCAAAATCTGCACTTGAGCTCCAAAATTGCCAAAGATGAAAACTAGGGTTTACTATTGCATTTAATGAGCTAAAACCCAACTTTAATGCTGTCGTCCAGAGTTCACGACGCGAACTCCACTTCGCGTCGCTAACTTTGCGTGTCTGATAGTTCCCGATCGTTACCTAGGCGTGAACCTCATTTGCCAGAAATCACAAATCCCTGAAGGGAGTTCCCGATCGAGAACTCCAAGTTCACGGCGTGAACTTCTCAAGTGCAGCAGGCTGCACTTTTCGGTTGTTGTCTCGACCCGGTTTCGCCCATAACTTTCTCATACGGTCTCCAAACGACACGAAACCAATTCCTACGTTCTTTAAACAATTTATCCTTATTTATCATATTTTTATACAATTTATTTATTTACAAATTTCAGGTCGTTACATTCAAGAACACCAAGAAGAAGATGATGGTTTTGAGAGGATTTGATTTATTATAATAAAAAAGGAAATGAAATGAAATGGAAGAGATGGAAATGAGATGGGAAAGAAAGGGAAGAACAATGAAAGGAGGGTGTCCTCCCTCCCCCCTTTTGCCTGCCGAACACCACCAAAAGAGGGGGCCCCTTTTTGACTTTTCTCTATTTTAACAATACAATATAATAGTCCCTTTCGTATATAATTTATTTAAAATAGCAAACGGACTCCGATTTTAAAAACGAAAGCATTTCCGGAAATTAAATCCGACAAGGAATCTAAAGATATAAAAATCTCAAATTCGTTTAAACATTTCAGAAACCGGATATTTTAATCCCTTGATTAAAATATCACAAAAGGACAAAAGGTCAACAATTTATTTAACATTTAATCAATTTATTCCATATAGGGTCAAATAGATATTTTTCAAATATCAATATATACCTAAAACAACTAAGCCAGTTTTAGGATGTTACACCTAGAGTTAGGTCTAGCTTTTGATGATGCTCTTGTTGTTGGTATTTCTTGTTAAACAGCTGCAATATCTACAAGATATGTTGGAGCATCATGAAACGTCTCATCTGAATCATTTATAGGAACATCAAAGAGATTCAAAGCATTAGAAAACGCTTCAGCTGAATCATCAGTTGATGGATCAGCTGATCTTTGAAATGCGTCAGATGTATCAGCAGAGGTGGGGTTTAAGGCCTTAGAGTGTTCTTCAAAAGTAACATTGATAGATTCTTCCAATGTTTGTCTTCTTTTATTAAAAACTATGTTTGCCTTGGATGTAGCGGAGTATCCCAAGAAAATGGCTTCATCAGCTTTAGAGTCAAACTTACTTAGCTGATCTCGTGTGTTTAACACAAAACACACACAATCAAATACATGAAAGAAACAAATGTATGGTTTCCTTTGACGAAGAATCTCATAAGAAGTTTTCTTGTGTCTTTTCACATAGAGAGACCTGTTTTGAGTAAAACAAGTTGTGTTAACAGCTTCTGCCCAAAATTGTTTTGGCATTTTTGACTCAGCAAGCATTGTTCTTGCAGCTTCTATTTGGGTCATGTTTCTTTTTTCATCCACACCATTCTGTTGAGGTGTTCTGGCAGCTGAAAAGTTTTGTGAGATCCCAACTTCTGAACAGAAGTCTTCCAATGTACTGTTTCTGAATTCAGTACCATTTTCTGATCTCAGAATCTTGACTCTTGACCCATTCAGAAGTTCCATCTTTTTGATGAACTTGATAATTTCATCAGCTGCATCACTTTTGTGACGAAGATATATAAATCAAGTGTATCGTGAATATTCATCAATGATAACAAGTGTATATTTCTTTCCACATAGACTTTCAGTACTCATAGGACCAAATAGATCCATATGGAGCATGTGTAGGCGGTTATCGATGGAAAAACATTGCTTTGATTTGAAAGAGCTTTTATGCTGTTTACCTTGTTCACAAGCTGAACAAAGCTTATCTTTTTCGTACTTGATTTGTGGTAGACCGTTGTAACATCCCAGAACCCCGTAGCACGATATTGTCCGCTTTGCCCACCGGCGCACGGTTTTGTTCTTGGTATGGACCACTTCCACCCAAAAGGCCTCATGCTAGGAGAGGTATCCACACCCTTATAAGGAGTGTTTTGTTCCCCTCTCCAACCAATGTGGGACGAATGTTACAATTCTCCCCCCTTGGGACACAACGCCCTCGTTGTGCACATCGGTACGGGTCTGGCTCTGATACCAACTTGTAACACCCTAAAATTTACAAGATTTTTAAAAATTTTGTGTGCAATATTATAATCAAAAGGTCCCATAAATAATCCCAAAAATAATTGTTTAATATAAAATGTATTAAATGCGGAAAAGTCTTAAATAAATTCAGAGTTTTAAAATAATAAAAATGTTTCACATCTGCACTCAGAAGTAGTACAGCAGTCAACCGTCCACCTTCTCTTTTCCCTTGCTAGTACCTGAAAATGGGAG